>JAJQKT010000045.1:5832500-7069042 GCA_030512225.1 Rauvolfia tetraphylla | reverse complement strand
TTTTTTCTACCTTTATAGTACCGAAGGAATTTTTGAGTGGCTAATAAAATTAGACCACTAGTTGCAACTATTACCATTTTAGCCCCTAATGGCAGTTGGTGGTCGGACTTTATTGGTCGCTCGAAAATTCTTTCGGGATTATAACAACAGAAAACAGATTAAATACCATAATATATTAAACATATAATTTTTGGGATTAAAACGTCAGAACAAATATTAAGGACCATAACATGTTAGATACCTAACTTTCGGAACCAAACTGGTAATTTTTTTCTTTTTATTTTTAGCATCATTAATATTTTCTCTTTTTACATCTTTCATGCCTTTTCTCTTTTTATATATTTCAATTGTTTTAATAGAAAATTATTGAGTTTTTATTTTTTTGACTGGTTTTGAATATTCAAACTTTTTTTCTTTTTTTCATTTGTTTGAGGGGATGTCTTCAAGAATATTTATCTATTTAGTCCTTAGTATCTATTACAAAAATTTGATTGATATATATTACTATCTAATTTGATCATTCATTTGCTAAGTTATAAGGATAAAAATATTTAATTGCCTATTAAAACATTTCGCACTAGAACATGCATAACTTTGCAGTACATTAGACATGAAATATAATAGTCTATAGTTTTTATTTTTTATTTTTATCTTTTTACCAAGTGAATATAAAATAAAGAAATAATTTTGTAAAGTAAATTAACACTATAACTCATTTGTGATAGATCAAGAATACTATTCTTTTTTAAAAAATTGAGCAATGACTTGAGAATCTTCTCATTTTGAAAAAAAACATTTCTTTAAGGATTTTAATATAAAATGCTAATATATTTTATTTTTATGTTATTTATTTTTTAAGAACAGAGAAAGACAAGGAAGTGGAGAGATATTTTAATATTTACAATAATTTTATTATAATTATATTTTATTTTTTTGAAGAGTCAAAATAAATAATTAAATGATAGTATGGAAGATGAATTCTCTTTTTCTCTTACACATAACGAGAGTATAAGGTGAATACGACAGTAAAATTGAAGGACAATGTCATAAAGATAATTTACTTTAAAAATATTAAAAAATAAGTACATCTTACAATATATTTTTTATTTCATTTCTTTTCATCTTAATTTACTTACGATTAACCATTGATGAACAATTTTTTATTAAACAAATAAATTTACTTTATATTTTTTGTAATAACTCTATTAACTATTTATATAATAATATGTATTAATTTTTTTGATATTTTTTTGAAAGATAAATTAACTCTGACACTAAAAAAAATAAGCTTATTTTTAGTCGTACTATTAAAAGTTTTTTTAATGATATTTAGAACTAATTTATCGTTTTAAAAATTTATTCTCATTATACGTCTATTTATTTTACCTATCTATGTCATATAAAAAAAATTGCAATTATATATCTCCAGTCAATACTGTCTAAATCTTCATGGCCCCAACATCGGTACATTTCGTTCCCTTTTAAACCAAGTGATGATAACTTCAGCAAATTCTTGCACACTCCACAAAGCAAGTTGAAGGAATGCACCATTTCCTTTCATACCTTGAGCCGAAGCCCCGTAGGCTTTGGCACACAATGTAGTTTGCGGGCAAAAGACAGGGCTCTCTATTTTATTGGCACAATATATAGTTATACGGATGTGTATTGAAGCACTAGTTTTTTTTTTTTTTTTTTTTTGCAACATTCAAACAGGACTACATTGTGCAGCTTCACTGTCAACTACAACTTTTTCCTTAAAACTTTTTAAGGAAAATCTGCATGCTTCAATTGCATGTTCAGTTGTCAAGAATATAGATTCCTTCCCAATTGTCTCGATGAATTTCGTAACAAGCAACTTTTCCATGACACCAAGCCTAGGATTTATCAAGACCATCTGCACAATGAACAAACTAAGATAAGCCGCAGTTCTTTTTGGCTTTTCGGAAGAATACATGGGGAAGTTTTGTTTGTACTTTGATCTCTTTGGCTTCCAAACTTCTTCGAACTTCAATCAATGTTTCCACTCCTGTTATGTCTATAGAAGTAACACCTGTAGAACTGTTGTTAGCATCATTGAGGGAAAACCAAGAGTTTTCTTTGGTGCATTGTTTGCTAACTTTTGAGCTGCCATCATATATTGCATGTTGTAATGGTGTTGAATTTGATTCTCATTGTTCATAATTGGGGAGAAGGAACTTGTTTTGACAGACTCATGATATCAGATCCAGCAAGACCGACAGTTTTAAAAGAGAGATGCAGAGCAGCAGCTCAAATGTTAATTATATGGTTCAAATTTTAGTTTAGCTGTTGCTACAATATCTGCATAATTTAGAACATGTAACATTGGCATCATTGTGGTTTTCTAGAATGTATGAAAGATTTGTACCTCCTAGGTCTAGCAATATATACTCAAGGTCACTTCCTTTAGACTCCTTAATGGTTTCTTCCTCTCTCACATATCTCAAAACCCTGCACCATCCAAAAAGACCAGATGCATCAATTAACAAATGAAAGCACAAGCAGGGAAAAAGTCACAATGCTTCCTTCAGTATCTGAACAAACCTTTCTCTTATGTAACCACAATTAGCAAAGTAAATTGGGGAACCAAGCTGTATAAGAAGGATCCCTGGGATTCCAGTAGCATAAGGATACTGCTTCACATCGCGGTAGAGTTCTGAATCTGGTATCTTCCCAAGTTTGCAAGGAGCAGGCCTTGCAACGTACAGAAGTGCTCTGACTAATGAAAGCCCAACCTAAAACCACCAGCGACACAATGTTTCACAGATGAATTAAACAGATACTCCGGCAAAAATGATGTTGCATACGAACATTTATATGCCTTTTCTTTATGCAAAACCATCAAAGATGCAATTTTCTCTTATTTCTTTAAACAATTTTATCCTAGCACCAAAGCTATCTTATTGCAGCAGGTATATCTAATCGTGAGGATTCTTGGTCTTTAACTGTCTTTGGAGATATTCTTAAGTGTGTTTAATGGTGTTTCTCTTATGGGTTAGCTGTGTTTGGAGATATTCTTACCGATAAAATGAGGCCAATATCCATACTTATGAAGGCAACGCCAAAGAAAGCAACCATGCAAATACAGAAATCGAATTTGTCTGTCTTAAAGAGGTGATAAGCCTTTTCATACTCAATCAGACCAAGCATTGCTGACAGGATGATGGCTGAAAGGGCCACAAGGGGTGTGTAACTAAATAGAGGGGCCAAGAACAGGAGCGTCAGCATCATACAGATTGACATTATAACATTAGACATAGCTGTCCTGCATCCAGCATTGTAATTTACTGCTGTCTTGGAAAAAGGCCCTGGAAATCAGACATGAGAAAAGAACTTCAGGTAAAAAGCTGTGTGGAAATGGAAATAAGTTGCTCTTGAGGCGCTTTCAAGAAAAACAAGTACCGGTAGTCAAGTAGCATGAAGTCAATGATCCAACAATGTTCATGAGTCCAAAGGCAATCATCTCCTTGTTTCCATCAATTTGTTCATTTTTCATGATGGCAAAACTCCTTCCAATTGCTATTCCTTCCTGCAGAAGAGTTAAGACTAGTTCATCTGAGACGTTTCATGTTAGTGCTTAATGATTAATGCTCAAAGACATGCTTTATAATATCACATGAGTTAGTCGATATTTTAGCCTACTTACAGCTAAAGCAATCATTGCTGTGATCATTCCTGCTTTAAGAGGTGCAGAAATGTATTTAGGATCAAAATTTATCTGATTAAGGGAGGGAGGATTTATTCCTTTCTTCAGGTGACCAACCTGTAATGCACAAGAAGCCCAAGAGAGAAAATTATCAGAAAAAGAAAGGGTTAAATATCAGATCAAAAGCCAAAGTCATTCATCTATAAAGCATGCAGGGCGCTCGCAAGTAGAGGAAGAGACAATATGTTCAATCTAATACATACTCTTAGATTAAGATACAGGTTCATAGAACATGTCATATGTGATTGCGTGCAACAATTTGCATGTTAGTCCCTTTTCCCTGAATTTCATATACAAATTTCTATTGGTCAAATCACAATCTTCTTGGAATAGTTCTTTTCAGGAGGAAAAGTTTTGCTACCCTTTCTGCCTACCATCTCTTTAGATAAAAGTTCCACAAAAGTGTCGTTAGTTTTTTTTTTTGAAAAAAAATTATTTATAGGTTTCTCCTTGGATACTCCTTTCATCTACCTTAAACTGCTATAAGAGTAATCACCATCGTTGTCAATTCAATACCAATACCACTTAATGAGAATAGGAGTGTGATAGACAACTTTCTAGCAAAGAGGAAATTCAAAGTTAAAGTGATCCTAGAATAGATTCACTCTCCAGATTTTGATTGAAGATGGCGATTTTCCAGAATCTCTGCATGCTTTACATTTGCAATTTCACCAAAATGGATCTTTATTACTTATCTAAGCAAATTCCGGCCACCCAAACACGATGTTCCAGACTGCACCTTCAGAAAATTATGCAAGAGTGCAAAATACGTTTTGATTCACGAAGATTAGGAATGCTATCCTAAAACCAAAGATGCAATCTATTCCATGGATAATGTCTACATAACAGTGGGAAAACGACTATGCTTCAACAGAATCAGCAGATGCTTTATAGGAAGAATGATACGAGAAGCATATACTGAGACATTTTTAGGAACTTGTCAGTCAGAAATTTTATTAGAAAACTTTGAACTTCTTGAGTAGAGCAAATTTACAGCAAAAGGTCATCAAACACTTACAGTTTGGATGCCGTGTTTTTCTGCGTGAGAAAAATAAGCAAAAACACAACCAATCAGGACCGTCACGATTGGAGCAATGGCTGACACCCAAAATAGCTTCGGTTTCCTTTGCTTCTGTGAAGGTTTTTCAGGATTGGTTAGATATATGACAAAAGCGTGCATGCTAGGAAGATGTGATAGAGGAAAGATCATCGAAGAAGAACATACCACATATCTGGTGAATTGCAGGAAAGTAAGGAAGATGACTCCAACAACTGCACACTTCCAATTCCACTGTATAAAATTGCCAATCATCAGAGCATTTTAGGCACCATGAAACTAAAATAACTTGTCTGGTTGAAAAAGATTCGTTACAATCACAATAGTACATTAGTTTCCTATGCAATTGAGAAGCACGGAGGGACAAAAGAGAAGGGGCAAAAACAATCTACTCTGAGTTGTCAATCTGTGGTCTGTGGAGTATTTGACTACAGAGCCCAATTTGTTCTTTCAAAGAAATTCAGCTACTTTCTCTTCCCCTCAAGATTTCGAAAAGAAAAATCAAAATGAGAAGATAAGAAACACGAGGTTCTACAATCTGCTGACT
Organism: Rauvolfia tetraphylla; assembly: GCA_030512225.1. Taxonomy (NCBI): domain Eukaryota; kingdom Viridiplantae; phylum Streptophyta; class Magnoliopsida; order Gentianales; family Apocynaceae; genus Rauvolfia; species Rauvolfia tetraphylla. Next base: position 7,063,714 of record JAJQKT010000045.1, on the reverse strand, counting down.
CGAATTTCCCTGTAAAGCCCTTCTTGGACCAATTCTGGAACTATTCGTAGAATCATAACGTGAGACTTATGGAGGTGATGTTATTAAGAGTAAGAGATATTTCGGGTACATATGTTTATGTTTTGATGTAATGCGTCTAAGAGGAACTTCAAGAATCTCAAGCATAAAAAGCCTAAGAATATTCTACAAATCCTAAGGCCTGCCAACTGATAAAATTATTATGTAAAAGCTTTTGATTCAAGAATGCACGACAATTTCTTCTCAAGGTTGTCATGATTTATTAGTTCAGTAGTAGAGTTGAGCTGAACCACACTTGAATACAAACTCCTGTTCTTAGCTGTACTGGTTTAATGATAATAGATGATCAATAAAAACTTAGATATATCAAGCTTTGTCAAATATTATAAGGAAAGCGATGTTTTAACTTTACTTTTAACTTCTTTCACTCTTCTTTTAATTTTTTTTAATAAATAAAAGGCTTTAATATCCCTTGTTAGTTTTCCTGAATCAAGCTTAAGCTGAAACTTTCTTCCGGTACTAAGGTATTTTCAATTATGAAAAGAATAAAAGGAGAGTGAAAGAAGTTAGAAAGAAAGTGAGAATGTTACTTCTCATATTATAATAGGAACCAATATTTCATAAAAATTCTTAATTTCCTGCCTCTGAATATGATTCAGATTGTATAAATTAGTTGATGACTGAGAAAAGCGCCCACCCTGAGTAAGAATGCAAACCTCACTTCTGTTCTTCAAGATAGCACGAATGACAGAGACCACATCCGTATGAGTCGTAAAGTGCTTCAAACCAAGAATTCCCTTCAGTTGCTGCAGGCAAATAATCAGTGCCGTGCCTCCCATAAACCCGGTGATAGTAGAATGTGAAAGGAAGTCCACCAAAATCCCCATTCTGCAAAGGATTGCGTAGCCAATTAAAGGAATTAGCCAAGTTAATTAACTTCTTAAAATTTGCATAATAAAGAATCGTGATCATCACAAGTGTAATAAGAGTCTATAACATGTGCGTAAGTAGTAAGAAAAGAGCCTGTTCAGCTAGAAAATTTCGTCTGATGCAGCGCTATTTCTGTTGCACACGACTTCACTTCATCACTTGAGGGACATATGATTTGACAGAAATCTTTACTGGTATGTTAGCAGCAAACAATTTTTCCAGAAGATTCAGGGCCATAAATCAGTGCAAATGAAGCAGAACAAGAAAACATTCTGCAAGTTTCTCGGGGCTAAGACTTTACCTAAACAAACCCATAGCCGTCTGAAGCAAGCCAGAGAAAAGTGTAGATGTGAAGACCAAACTGACATACAGCTGGAGGTTCTCCTCAGGAGTTACTTTTTCTCCAATGGTTGCAGCTATGAGCAAAGAACTTGCTGCAACCGTTCCAACAGCAAGATGCTTGGAGCTTCCAAACACAGCATAAATAAACGGTGGAACAAAGCTGGAATCTGCAAAGCACGGGCGAGTTTAGAAATAATTATAAATGTTTGTAACAGGCTAAGAGCAGAATTACAAGCTTACAAGGAAACTGAGCTTACAAAGTCCAATGATTGGAGGGATATCAGCTAGCTTAGCATAGCTGATTCCCTGTGGTATGGCAAGGCTAGCGATGGTGATTCCAGCAAGAAGGTCATACTTGAATAGATCAAGATTGTACTTGGGCAGCCACTCAAAGATGGGAACAAAATACTGAATTGCCTTCTTTGTCTTCCGCGACAATGGCTCATTCTTGAACTCACGGAAGGGATCATCAGGAAAGAAGGTCTCTTTGAGGTTGGCTTTAAGAACAGTGCCAAAGCTTCTTGCAGCAGAAAAGTTCACTTCCTGATGAGAAGCAGGCGCCATTGTTGTTGCTGAGCTTTACTGAGAGAGAGGAGGATAATTTAGGGGCATAAGCAGAAGAGAGGTGCATGAATTTATAGGGAAAAAATTAGTGGGAAATGATGCGGGAATGACAGAGAGAATAGAAAAATGGATTTGTCAAGATGGTCCGTCATATATACCTTAAAGGAAACACAAGAAAGTAACTGAAATGACATGACCGAAATGTTCCTGAAAATTAAGAAGAAAATATGTTGGATTTAGTGTTCTGAGTTTGGTTTCTTTGCTGCTATTACTAGTGACATTCTTCCGGCATATCATGTTCACTGTTCGGAGCCTAATGAACGGCGACAGTGGACTTGTGGGGAAGGACAAAATTTCCCCAGTATTAGAAGCAAATCTTAGCAGCAGAGCTGTCAGATAGTCAACCGGTTCAGACCCATGTACACTTAAAATTAAACATCAAATAGATTAAAACTCCATCTCTTGCTAACCATTTTTGAGATCCCTAGCTGTAACTGATCCTAAATCTTACTCATTTCGTTTAAAATTTAATATTTATTTATTCATTTATTTTACGTATCAAAAAATGTTGTCCTAACTCAATTTTAAACAAAAAAAAGTATTTATTAAGCAGCGTTGAACATTTACGTCATCGTCATGGCTTCAAACCTAGGGAAATGAACTTTGTTAGACAGATATTCTATTTGCAGTGGAGGGGGCAGCCTTTCTGTTAGGCTTTTACTTTCATCTCTCCCACCGTCTAGGGAAGGAAATTTTGGATAGGATATAAAATAGTAGTGAACAATGACATCCTTTTTCTTTTTTTTTCCCCTGTAATCATGTTCTGGCAAAAAAAAAAAAAAAAAAACAGTTCAAACTTTAAAAAGAAAAATGATTTAATTATACAACTGCCCTTGATGACGCTGAATTCCACCATGCCGATTTTATCCATTATCTAGGATGTTCAAGTTAATTATGTATTTGTCCTCGTAGGTTTGAAAACAAATTGTCTTCGCTAGAATACCTAATTCTAGTTTTCCTTTAGATTAGGAACAGTTGCAGAATGAAACCGCAAGAATGATGACAGGATAAGGAAAATTGAAATTGCAACACTCTTATGCCTTGCAATTTCCATACGCGAGATGAGATAGCCAAAATAGGAATTTTCATAAATGATGGAAAAGTTGTCAGTGCAAGAAATTTAAGAGAAAAGTGCTGTAAAGATGTTTCTCTTCAAACAAATTTGAAGTATGTGTTTTATGTTTTCTCTTCAAACAAATTTGAAGCATGTGTTTTACTTACCCCACTCACTGGGAAATTCAATCCTAGCAATGCTGGATTATTTCATAATTTCACTGTTTTATAAAATAATTAGGTTAGATAAACTAATCTTAAATAAGAACTTTTACCCTTATAAATTATTTTTTTCTTCTCGTTATCTTCGAATATAAATAACTACACTATCACAAAGTTAGAAATATACACTCATTTATTATTATTATATTTAAAATTTTCATACATACCTTAGATTGTGCTTACAAGGCTAGGTTGATGAGCAAACTGGTTAACCTAAGAATTTGAACAAAGATGTGGGTGTTTCCCTTCTACTTTGCCTGTGCGGAACTGCACTGAACGTATATGACGTCTCGAAGGAGGATGACTGTGATGACCTGAAAATTACAGTCTCATTATAGGCTTTGAATATAAAAACCGTAAATTTACACAAAAAAAAAAAGAATAAACAAACTTTCAAGAGCAAGATGTGACATAAACACTGTTCTAAGTCATGTCCTAAACACTTGACTGGTCACATATTGAGAGCAAAAACAGCGAAAATTTCGACAAATTTACCCTTCAACCACAAATCACGATAGAAGATGTCAGTTTACGTCTGAAAACAACGAAGAAAAGGGGATGAAGATAACGTTTTAAGTATCCAGAAGAAGAGAAGGGCAATAGAAGCCGATTCAACGAAAACAGATGCGGGAAAAGATGAAAACTTGGAGGTTATAATGGATAAGTATTGAGATAATGGTGCTTATGATCGGCTGGAATTTCGCCACTATACGCATGCTTTAAGGAGACATCTTCACATTTATGCTCAACTTCTCAGGACAATTCCTTTTTTAGAAAATCATTTTATCGGATTGAAATTAAAAAAGGATCAAAATACTAGTACTTGATATGGATATAATTGATTCTACTTTAGTAGATATTTACTTACCGGATTCTCTGTTACATCTTCTGCTATGTCTTTCATTGCATGGCTAAAATAAGGCCTTTGAAAATGAAATGTTTCTTCTTTTTTTCTTTTTCCTTTTTTTTCTAATAATTATTATGCAAATCTTTCTAAACCGAGGCGGCAAGACCTCCTACAATGTTGCTAAGGTAACCAGGGCGGAGGCTCGGGGATCACTGTCCATATGGCCCTGATATTTATACGGAGCTTCAAGAAAGACCATCGTTCTTCAGATTCTTCCTCATTGTATTTAGTCATTAATGCGTTCGGATTCTTTTGGATTTCCTGGGAAGATTTCAGGGAAGGCGATCAATTCCAGATTCTCTTGGAGCAATGCTTTTCAATTTTCATAAATGAGCCCTTTCTCTCTCAGCTTCTATAGAGGAGCTCCGTTTTTCACAGAGCCACTTAGGCGTTGGCCATTTTTCCTTTCCTTATCCTTCAACATTCAGTAAATTACGGGAGATTTTCCTGTTAGTTAGTGTACAATTAAAAAGAAAAAAAGTGGAAGTAAAAAACAAGAACAATTAGGGGAACGCATTATTTATTTTTCTTAAAAAAAGATGTGATATATACAATACTTAAAAAGATAATAGAATAATTAAACCACTGTACATAATCTAAAATGATTGTGAAGGTGTTATAGAAGATATAATAAAAAATGTGACAGATAATTAATCCAACAATATTGTATATTGAACTTATAATTCTTTAGAAAATTCTTAAGCAATCATGAATTTAACTCAATCATTATAAGATAGTGGAATAAAAAAAATCTAATTTAACCCTGGAATTTTGTTAAAGAAAGGGGAAACATCCACGAAATGCAACAAGACTTTCCACATTGAAAAGTAATTCATAATTGCACTAATTAGTGAAGGCAAATGCTCAACCAGCATCTGCTTCCTGGTGAAAATTAACTTGGTCCTCCTTGCATCCACACCCTAGCGGCAATTTTCAATCCGACATTGATAATCTTGATCTTTTGCAGTTGAACAGAATAAAGACGGCCAAAAAGCTAAATCGAAACCCATAAAGAAAGAAACAGAAACCACAGAAAAATAAAAAGACAAGAAGGCTTTGATCTGTTCAGTTAAATTCAACAAGCTTTTTCCGGGGAATGAATCTAATTGGATAAAGGTGTTTGTTCCCACCACAAAGTCCAGTTTTTCGGATACCCATAAATGAAATGAGAAAAAGAAGTTGCTGGTGCTTCCATTAACAGATGAAACCTCCCTCGGTTGGCCATGGAAGAAGCTGCTTTGGCTTTGCCTTGTTCGTTCAAGGTGAGAAAAATATACTTATGTAGGGGTAACTCATCAGGGGAAGTTGTTATTCACCTTCGAGACGTAATTTTTCTTGTTTTTTCAACCGCCATCATCATTGAAAAGTTGGCAATTTGTAGAAGTGGATTAGAGAAAAAAACAATACGTACGTTGGTTGAATTGCAACTTCTGTGTCTCCACTCAGTATGGCTACCATTGGATTTTCCTGTCCTGTTATTCGGGGCTAATCTCCAAAGAATGCCCCAGAAATTCTTATTTAACTGCTCCACTTTCTTCTCAATTGAAAAAGCAGGTTGAGGAAAGTAAGAAGAACGAATGCAGTTCTTGTTCTAGGTCTACCGAGAGTTCCTTTTTGGCAGTACTTGTTCTTTTCTACCTATATTTGAAATTTTAACTGTATTTAGACAGTGTTTAAATTTAAAATTATAGAAAATTAAGTTTTGTAAAAAATAAATTATTTGTGAGAAGAAATATAAGACTAAATAAAAAATTTGTACTAAATTTTAAGATAAAACTCAATCCAAATACAGCCAAGCAACTTCACTCAAAACATCAATGTTCTTCCAGAATTATTCTTCACATAAAATTGCTTAATAATAAAAATCTCATACTTTGTGGATGGACTATGCCGTTTCAAAGTAAAAGAGATAGAAACTAGACTTAAACTCACCGAATAAATAAAGAAAATTATTTACATTATTTGAGTTACTATCTCGACTAACTAGAAAAGCAATCATCAAATTCTGAAGCAAGTTTTGAGAATCATGTAAAAGTATTTATAAATAAATAAGAACAGTAAGTCAGAAGAGTTTGAATGCCTAAACTAAAGATAATTGATATTTATCTACATAATGAAAGATTTAAAACTTGAGTTCTACACAGAGAGCCTATCATTTATGCCCAAAAAATCCACTATTTCCTTACAGATTCTTCAAATGTGTATTCTCTTAAAGCAATCAAAAGTCAAACACTTTTCTGATTACATCCCACTTTTGTGTACGAGGGCCTCTGCTAAATCTGTTGCAGAATAATAAAATACAATCAATATTGGTTCGCTTTTAGCAAGAATAGAAAGCAAGAGGACGTAAACACGAGTATTTTTCTCACGTTTCTTCTGGAAATGGAATCCATGTGGCCTCCATTACCTCCCTAAAAATATAGAGAAACATTCTCCCGCTGACATAGAAAACTTGCCTCCTTACCAACCAACTTAGGTCGAAAACGGTGCATGTATGCTTCGTATAATGCACATCCGATAATTCCATGAATCTACAAGACCTCCATTTCTGACTCGTACTAATGGATTAAAGTTCTTTGACATAGCCGTCAAGAATAAGAAATTATTAACTGTAATCGTGCTATAGTCTCGACATACATAATACAGAATGATCATTAATGGGTTATCATGCAATGCTTTTATCACTCATAAATTTTTTTTTAAATGTCATCGTACAATAGTTCTATCATACATAATGATCATATTAATGTGTAATTAGATTATATCTCGTATAATAAAAACTTAAATAATTTCTTGACAGATTACAATAAGGACGGGTCCAAGGGAGTGGGGAGCCTTGGTCGTGCCCCACAACATTTTTGAAAACTCTTTAATAGGTATATATTTTTTAGTTTTGTAATAACGTTTAATTTCTTTAAATTTAGCTCATATATTTTAAATTTTTTATATAAATTAATATAGATTTATGCCTTTCACAATAAAAGTTCTGATTCCGTCCATATATTACAACTTCGTCAAGTAAAGTTATTTGTGGTGCTGGGAGGGCACCATGGCGGAGAGCTTCTATATCACCCTTTTCAACTGTTTAGAATTGAACTGTGTGGATAATTATATATGGTGGTGGTGCATTATTTGCAGTACTCTCATTATGTATATGGGGGTAGCAATCAAACACTTTTTTGAGTTCATCTATTGCAATAGAAATCCATGGAAGATTGGCCTCAGGTGGTAGGGTAAGACTAAAGAACTTTAAAATATGACTACCACATTATCTAAAGAACTAATGCACCACTATGTAATTTCCGACAACATGTGAAGAACATTCATCTGGCTGGCGATTTCGACATGCTCTGGCTCTTTCTTCCCTCGAAGGGATGCAAAATCAGAGAGGTCGCCTTTGGAGAGTCGCTCTTCATGGTGGCCTTAACGCTACTATCATTCTGAAGTAGCACCATTTCCTATAATGGAGAATGATATGTGTATCTGATGTACGATTGATCATTGCATGCAGATATATAGCCGTCCATATATATGCATGTCATACTCCCAGCTAGTTTCCCATATTGACACTACCTGGGCAAGTCATATGTACTCTCAATGTATCATGTGAATAAATTGGCAGACTGCACAAAGAAACTGATTTTACTATAGAAAGATGCAACTTCTTTAGATAATTAAGCAGCTTTCCAACATAAATGACTTGAGTCCTATCGTGAGATGGTTGTTTCAGCAATAATGATCATTAATTCTTGGGGCCTTTTGATCTCGCACGAACAAAGCAGTGGCTTGCTGTACCTTTGGGTTTTACGAATTTGAAAATCCCGAAGAAAACCTTTTGCACTTACCGTTTGAGCCATGTAAAAGTACTCCATCATCTTTAAGGTGTAAAATCAACAATCCAAAGAACACCAATTTCTTTTTGGAGTTTGAGATCCTCCATAATCCGTCCAGAAGTATGAATCTTGAAAGATTCCCAGATACTTGCATTGATCTTGAAGATATTAGTCCATATCTTGCATATTCATTTGGAATTGCAAATCCCAGAAAAGGCACAGATCAGCGGACCTTAAATAATGTCGGGATGCTTACAAATGTGTTGCAGAAGAACATAGAGCTATAGCTCTTAATTGCCGATTATTCAAAATGAATCCAAGGCACATTACAATGATCAGAAACACTTACTACAATTCAAGAATTAATACTGAAGTTATTAAGACATATAAAAAGAAACAAGTCCAAAATATATCAGAATCTTAAAGAACAGTACCATGCATGCCTAGAGTTAGGTATTGCTTGTTAAATTTATCTGCCTATTCCACCACCACTGCCTGCTCCAATACCTCCTCCAATTCCTCCACCAGCACCTCCTCCAAACCCTCCGCCACCACCACCTGCTGCACCTCGTCCTCCTCCTCCACCTCCGGATCCCCCACCAGCTCCTCCTCCAATTCCTTTCCCAATGCCCCCTCCGAAACCCCCACCCACACCACCTCCAACTCCTCCCCCAGTCCCTCCATTACCTTTGCCGATCCCACCTCCACCACCGCCGAGTCCTCCACCCTTACCGATGCCACCTCCAAATCCGCCACCTGCACCACCTCCTACACCTCCACCAATTCCTCCTCCCTTGCCAATGCCACCTCTAAAACCCCCACCAGCACCACCTCCAACTCCGCCACCGATCCCTCCCCCCTCGCCGATGCCACCTCCAAAACCCCCACCAGCACCACCTCCAACTCCACCACCGATCCCTCCTCCCTTGCCGATGCCACCTCCAAAACCGGCACCACCTCCTACTCCTCCACCAGTTCCTCCTCCCTTGCCCGTGCCACCTCCAAATCCACCCCCCGAACCACCTCCTATTCCTCCTCCAGGACCACTTCCCACTCCACCACCAATACCTCCACCTGCACCACCTCCAACTCCTCCACCAATCCCTCTTCCCTTGCCAACACCACCTCCTATACCTCCCCCAGAACCGCCACCGATCCCTCCACCTGAACCACCTCCACCTGCACCCCCTCCACCCTTGCCAGTGCCACCTCCTATTCCACCACCTCCACCTGCGCCACCTCCTTTTCCAGGTTCCTTGCCAATTCCGGTGCCTCCTCCAATTCCTTTTCCAATGCCGCCAACTCCACCACCTCCACCTCCATGATGCTGGTGGTGATGTTTTTTCTCATTTTTATGGTGCTTTCCTCTCTCACCACCAAACCCACTTCCTTCGCCACCTCCCTCGCCGCTGCCTTCTCCACCGCCACCTTTGCCAATGCAATCAGGTATTCCCAAAGCTCCAGGCTTTCCATAACGAAAGCTATAGCCGAAGCCTTTGCCGAAACTAAAGGAATGCCCATAATTCAGGCCGCTCTCGTGTCCACCATCTCCAATCCAGCCAGGGTAGTTATCAAAAAACCACTCAGATCTTTTGTTGCCCTCGTCATTTTGCTTCAGCTCCCTCCCCTTTGAATAACCCACCAGCAAGACAGGAAAAAGAAGCAAGAAGAGGCCCTTCCCAACCATTTCAGTCCTCATTACTGCACTCAGTTGCGTCGGACTTGGATACTGAGTTTCGGAATTTATAGGGAGAGAGCCTGCAGGCAAACACTCAAGTCATTTAATGAGAACATAATTTTACGTCGCAACTGATTCTCCCTCTTCCGTTTGTTCTACGTCCTCATTCATTATGATAATGAAGAGTGCACTGTTAATGGGCTTCTTCTTTGCCTTGTCTCTAACCTACAACCTTCACAACACTTTTCCAGCTACAGAGCCCATGCATCTACGTGATTGCCCTAAATATTCATTCATTCATTCATGGCCTCCGTGAGGGTTCCCAATCCCCATCCTTCCTAGCCGCCCCACCACCCAAAAAAAAAACAAAAAAAGAACCAAAAGAATACTGCTAACTACTTGCAGCAATGAATGATGGTATTAGATTTATTTAGGCCATGTTCTTCCTTCTTCAACTATATAATAATATCTCTGAAGTTCTTTCCAATTTGCTTTAAACATTACTATTACCGCAATCTTGTGAATATATTGACTGCAACTAGCTGGGCAAAGCAAAATCGTGTTGGAATAGGGAAGAAGTGGTTGAATCAAGAAGACTAATAGATTGAGGCAGCAAGAATACTGTGTTATCTATCTCCCTTGGCTTTAGGATTCACAAGTTGATGATGACGGTCTTCAAATCTTAACCGTGTCCAAATCTTTTCTAGCTGATGATGGAAATGGCAATCTCACAAGTTGCAAAAGAACAGGTTTCACAGTAGAAACAAGAACTTCATCTATACGTAGTTGTCTGTAATCATGCCTATTTTTAGTTTAGCAATTACTTATGAATTATAGACTCATAATAATATATTAGCAATAGTTTCCTATTTGTGGGAGATTTTTAAATATTAGAGAGTTCTAGTGAGTGAAATGAATAAATTTATCTGTGAACTAACTTAAGAGAGGCACATTAATGGATGTCTATGGACAACAAGGAATATTGATTTTGTTTAACCATAAGTTTTAAAATGTCGTACTTTTATAAAGTTATAATTATTTACAGTTCATATATTAAGTTAAAGCGGGTGCTTTACAAATACAAAAATAAAGTCTATTTTATAAGAATTTTCCACAAGTACAAATAATTTTTTATCTTCACAATGGAAGAAGTTTTTCCTTTTTTCTTTTTTGGGAGCAAATATGTTGACATAAGGTTGAACACCAGAAACCAAGAACAATATTAGAAATTGCTATATAGGTGAATGCCATCTAGATATAATCGAGCTGGTTCTTAGATAATATTGAGGGCGAGATATTGAAGAAGTCAAAAGACAAATGTCAGAGAAAGGTATATGTTTATCTGATTTGGTTTTTTCATTTGGCCATGTGCCGTGACACTTTGTATAACTGAGATATAGTTTACATATTGATTGGCCATGAGAGTTGAGGAGACCAATATTGAAAGTGCAATGATTTGTCCTGCAATAATGTATTTTTTTTGTCTCTTCCCTTCCCCGTAATTATCTATTTGCAATAATGTATTTTTTTTGATAGATAATTACACGAGAAAGGGAAGAGACAGACCACATGGACAGCCGAACGCAGCGGAGCAAAGAGGAGAAAGATATATATATATATATATATATATATAACTTGATTAATATATATATATATATATATATATATATATATATATATATATATATATATATATATATATGGGCTTTTGATTGCTGATGATTAATGGCTAAAAATATTTTATTTATCACCACGTGAGTTTTTTGTTTTGATATCGCAGACGAAGAAAGAGGAAAAAAACTTATATATATTGTCGAGTGTTCGAGATTGAAATAGATACACTACACAATACTTGTAAAATTGGAAATAAATAATAATGTCACCATCAAAGTAAAACCACAATGTTAGAGAACAACACATGCCGGGAGTTATGAGCCGTTCTATTAAAGCTTTTAAATTTACGTTCTGGAACAAAAAGTGTTGAAGAGAATGGAACCTTAGGGGTGAAATGTGTGAAAACGTGAAACCTACAAGATGAAACTGGGAAAGTTGAAACTTCAGGGACTAAATTTGCACTTTCCCAAAAGTATTTTATCCAAGTCTTTTAAGAATAAATAATCAACAAAACTCAAATTATGACTTTTTTCTTCTCAAGTTCTTGTTTTCAATCATGGGGAATCAGTAACTGAATTTAATTAAAATGCATCCATCACCAATTAATTGGATTCCCAATTCTTTTCTTGAAACACTAAAAAGAAAAAATTTCTAGTCTGGTTTAGTGCTCACAAATCTGAAAATATTCTAAAATATTCAACTTAAAAAAAAAAAAGAGCCATAATCTAGCCTGGCCAATACCCCAAAAGTGTTTTTCATTTTTTGATGGTGAGCACAAGAATATTGATAGAAAGATAGCAATTTACTTCTTATACTCCAAATTAATTACTTGGATATTTTCAAAGAAATTATTTTGTGGATTTTATAATTTATTTTTGTGAAAAGAAAGGCGAACTTTATAGTTGAATTTTTGAGAAAGTTAAAAAAATTTCCCAATAAAAAAGCAATCGAAGTAAAACTTAATTTCAATCTTCAATTCACAACATAACTCATAAGAAAAAATCTTATCATACTTACTAATGGCCCTTTGCTTTTTTTTTTTTTTTTTTGAAACACTAGACACCATTAATCCAAGGGAGATGGGAGGAAAGGAAAGGAGACAATCACGTGCTCTCAAATGAACTTTTCATAATGGAGAAGACTTTACACACTTATCACGTTTTTTTTTCTTTTGTTCTTTTGTAACACTGGAGTTTGTGCTAAGGGACATGAAAGGAAAGAAGACGGAGGAAATCAATATTTGTGTGTATTGTTTTTTTTCTTTTACGAAGCAGAGGAAAGGATTTGAGGAAAATGTAGAGATTAGCTCTACTATGGAAGTATCAGTCTTCTCTCCCTCCAAAAGTAGACGAGAATTAGATGGAAATTTGATTAGGAGATAGTCTGATAAAATTGAATTCTAAAGGATGAAATCTAAAGTATTTAAGTTTAGAATTTAGAATCTAGAAGTTTGAAGATTAAATCTGAATGCTAAAATTTAAATTTGTATTTGAAAAATAAATTAATTAATAGGTGATGATTATTTATTATTGAACTATGAAATTTTAAAATTTTATTTGTGCCTTTTTACTCAAAAAATGTTGACAAAAAATTTTTTGGGTCCAACTTTCATCATTTCTAGAAATATTATATTAGTAAAAAATTTTAATATTTTATTATTGATAAAAATCAATACTAATTTTATTTAACAATAAATTTTCAATAAAAGTTTAAGGTTTGATAACTTTGTAATTGTATAATTTTCTAATTAATAATAGTTATTAAACATAAAAATTTTCAAAATATTGATAAAGTGTTAATAACTTTATTCTAAAGTACAAAAATTTACAATTTTTTGAAATATTTATTCGTAATGTATTTATTGAAATAAAAAAATATAAAAAATATAATGATTAGATAAATAATAATGATCCTATTCAGAGTTCAAAACTTAAGTCATTTTGATTTCACTTTAAATTTATAATTATAATTAAGCATATTTTAAATAATTAAATGATTAGTAAAGTTTATTATGAAATGCAGTTAAAAGATTAAATTTTAATAGCATCAGTTGTCAAATATTCTTAATTTAATAAGTACTTAATCAATTAATTTTAAGTGCTTAATTGAGTTATCAAACAAGCCCTAATTTTGATGATTTTTTCATATAGACTAAGTTACTCTCTTCTAGGATGTTTATAGTGAAATAAAAATATAAATTAATATGTAAATATCAGTTTATTCTTTTTTTCTATAAGTAGAAAGACTTTAATGCCTATACTTAACTTTTTAAAATAGAGTTTGAGTTGAGTTTTTAGAGTTCATTTTGGATGTTAAAGTATTCTGAATTATTAAAAAAAAGAAGAAGTAAGAATGAAAGAAGTCTTTTGTATATTCCTTTTCCTATATTATAATTTTGTATAGGAATCCAAACGATTCTTCTTTCCTATTTTTAGAAAATCTATTTTTAGTAAATAGGGATCAATCATTTTATTAAAACGAACTTTACCAACTCGTTTAGAGTGCATTAGTAGTTTTCTCTTGAATTTTTTTATTTTACGAATAAAAAGATAAATTAATTTGTGAGAGAAAAAAGAGAAAAAATATATTAATTTTCACAATAAAAACTAATCAAAATATACTCTTAAAATATACAAAACAATATGTAAATGAATGAAAACCACATAAGCATCAGAGCGTCTACTAAATACATTTTCCAAGAACAATCAGGAAAGATATATACTACTAGAACTATTTCATTTTCAACATTCATTTAAAGAAGAAGGAAGAAGAACAACCCACAAGTAGAGTAGGATACACACATACCTCCTGACTCCTTATTTGAGATAGATACTACACCTCACTTTACCCGCGCCATATGATCCAGAGATGCCTTCATGAATCCCTATTAGTTCCATAAAAGACTCTACAAAATATCCAAAAATCTCACAAGACAAATCAAACACATGTTCTGCTCCCAATACGACAGTAGTGTAATCAAGCGCTTAGGCAAGGCAACTGCTTAGCTTCCTGTGGTAATCGATATCCCTTCTTGCTCTTCTTTATTGCAAAACCTTATTTAAACCCTAAAACGGGGACAGGGATAGATATTTCTAGATATGGAGATACTGTAACACTTTCCTGCTCTGTGCTTTTCATTGAAATTATGTAAAAGAATACATAATTAGCGCTTCAAGAACTAAAAAATTAGAGAGAGGCAACATTTTTTTCTTTTTCTGCTGTCTTGTTAAGGAAAATAGGTTAATTCTTCATCTCCCGCATACCAAGATTGCTTTCCGTTGTCTTTTTTCAGTTTTCTGCTGCATCTTAGCCTAGAGGCGCAAGAATTTGTTGTGTATATAGCTTGATTATGGACGACTCCGAAGATGAAGGTATGTATCTCCCAAAACCCTCGTTTCGATCAAAAGCCCCAATGCGAAATCCCCATTCCTTTCCAACGAAGGCTCAATTCCAGCACCAAGACGCACTCCAACAAGAAGATGATCAATTGGATGATGAAGAAGATAACCTGGGATTCAGTAATGCTCAAAATGAGTACCATTATAATTCTTATTATGACGATGAGCCCAAGAACAACAAAAAGAGGAGAAAGATGGAGTCTTTACCGTCGGCTTATGAGTTTGCTACTCGTCTGGGTATGAATTTGCCCAAAAATTCACATGCTGGTGGGAGTTCGAAGGAGTCTTGGAACGAAGAGGAGAGTTTCGTGTTGTTAGAGGTGTGGGGTGAGAGGTATTTGGAATTGGGGAGGAGGAGTTTGAGGGCTGAGGACTGGTCTGAGGTTGCTGAAAAGGTGTCTGAGATGAGCGGAGCAGAGAAGGGTGAGATGGAGTGTAGGAATCAACTGGATGTGTTAAAGAAGAAGTACAAGAAAGAGCGGGCTAAATTGGAGAAAATTGGAGGTGGTTTTGCAAGCAAGTGGGTGTTTTTCAAGAAAATGGATGTGCTGTTGAATTTAAGGATGAGTGGACATTGTGGCTTGGGCTGTGGAGTTGATTCGGGGGAGTACGTGTTCATGAATCCACGTGTCTATCTGGATAAATCCAATGTGTTGGATGAAATGCGAGATAGTCCGGGGCAATCAGACCAGGAGAATGAAGAGGATGAAGGGTTTGGTGGGGAGGAGGAGGAGCAAAAGCATGCAGAATCAGCTAGATTGTTGGCAGATTCAATTCAGAGGTTTGGGGAGATTTATGAAAAGATTGAGAGTAGTAAGAGGAGACAAATGATGGAGTTGGAGAAGATGAGAAGGGAATTTCAGAGGGATTTAGAGTCGCAAAAGAAGCAAATTGTTGAAAGTGCACAGGCAGAGATTGCCAAAATTAGGGAAAGGGATAATGATTTGGAGGAAGACGATGAGGACGATGACGATAATGATGATGATAATGATAACGGTGACATGCCAGATGCGGATATCCGGGGCTGATGTAGGTAAAACTTTATTTGTTGATTAAGATGTGTTTGCTCTTCATCTACCAGCTAAATGCATGATATTATCTATGAAGTTCGTGCTTCGTGTTGCTAATATTCCTCATTGTTAAGTCTTAATGCTCTGTGACTTGACAATTAATGCTTCTTTTCTAGCTGTTTTCAATTGGGAAATTTTAGGAGCAATCATGTCGTTATCTATATAGTCTCGCAAGAAGCAGAAATTGGACAAGTATTTTAAGAGTATATTCTCTTATGGTAATTCAATTATAGTTATATTATTACTTGATCATATTCGTGAGTTTTGCATTTGGGTGAGAGGTAATTCCTACACATATTACGTGAGCTAAGACCCTCTCTGTCATGTAATAGCCACTTGTTATCCTAGCAAAAGGAAAAAAAAAATAGTGAATAAGCAGAATCAAGGTCCATTTCTCAATGTTAACTTTCATGAAAGCTGAAGACGTACTGTTTGTGATTGTTTCTCTCTCTTTTTCTTTTGTTGCCTCTGATGAATGTGCTTTGTCAGAATTGTAATCTTTCACAGAAAGTAAATGCCCTTTTGGGATGGGTTCAAAAATTTTAATCATTAGGCAGAAAATTAAAGTTCTTCCACATAAGGATGCATGTACACATATCATGAAACTATTAAAAGTTTTTGCCTTTAAAAGGAAAGAGGAGAAACAGGTCATTAGTCCTCTTGAGATTTTGACAGAAGGATAGATATCCCATATTCTTTCTGATTGTTCTTTCTTAATCAGACAAATGCTAGAGTTATAAGAGGTATAGCAATCCCATACTGATTGTTCTTTCTTGGTCAAACAAATGCTAGAGTTATAAGAGGCATGTACTGTATGCCTTTTTCTAGCACCAACAGCAAAGAGCTTAGTTTCAATTTAGTCCATAATCTATTATTCATACTATTTATCCGTTAAGATATTTGTTGGTCTGTAGGAGTCTTAAGTGCGACCATTATCTAAAAGTTCGTATATCACAAATCCTTTAGATAAGAGATCTGCAGGGCAGCTTATGGAATGAAGAAGCAAATATATCATGCCAATGGTATCTTTACATTTAATAAAGGAATTAGTTCCTTAATTTTTAATTCCATCTCTTTGGTCATCAAACTTTCAATTTGTCTTATTAATTTCCAATTGTAATGTTCTTTCCCTGTACAAAACTTAGTCATCTACCGGGACACAAATGTCATGACTGAATACCGGTATCAAGTTTAGGCTCCTTAATCAGGTTTAGGTATGATTGTCAGGATTTTCTTAGCTTGGCAGTGCATAAGCATTGAGTTCCCTTAATTACAAACTTAGGTATCAGGAATAATCCAAATCTTTAGTTGTTTACTTGGAGAGAGAAGAGGTGCATTACCCTATTCTCAATTCTGGAATACACTGCTCTTGCTCCTGCTTTAGTAGCTAAAAATGAAGTCATGTGGTGCATGCAGCAGTAGGGAAGAAGAAGCTTAGTTGATTAGTGATGAATGGGCTCTTTGGTAGAAAACTGTCATCCATGTTTATTCTGTAAGAGAGATTAGCCAGAGTGTTGTTGAGTTTTCATGAAGATAAGGGGAGGACTAATACAGAGAGAAGAGGATATTGGATCTTCTGCTCTTCAAGTTGAATCAAGACCCTCGCATATTATCATTGCATTTGCCCTGAATCTGAATGCAGATGATTATTGTAACCTGTTCATTTCAAAGTCAAGGGAATTCACCTATTTTCATTCCTTGAACAGTTTTCCCTACAGGGTTCTTGTTCTTGAACTATTCTATTAACATTTTAAGCACTCTAAATTATTTTCTATTAGCCAAATTAGTACTGCCCACCACATCCATGTAGGAAACCACCCAACTCTTGCATGCTCTTTTTATGTGCTTAACCTTTTGTCGGCATCTTGATTATAGATTTGGGTTCCCTTCTATTTTACCCACACTCCACTCATTTGATTTGTGATCCCCTGTTTTCTTTTTATCTCTTGGAAAGGAGGGCTTGGTGCCACCTCCCCATCCAACATGAAACCCCTAAATCTCAATTACAAAGAAGGTGATCTAGGGATGTGGAGCTTTTTAAGTCCTAATTTCCACCTGATTTCAAGAAGAGAGGGATGACAAATCACGTGTATGGATTGTGGATAAATATAGAGGAAAAATCTTCATTCTCTGACCAAAATGTCCGTTAAAAACTAAGCGTACAAGAAGGATGAGCAAGGGTCATCCAGTTTCTGCCATGGATGTGGTGGCCAGGGTTAATTTGGCTGATCAAAATAGGTTAGAGACTTAAAAAGTTTTAAAAATAGTTTTAAGGACAAGGCGTATGCACAGAAAGTAGTTTTAAGAACTATTGGCAGATTTCGCTAAAATCAATTGCATTTTGTGAACACTAAATGGATGAAACTAGAACTTCAAGGACCAATAACCCAGTTCCAGGTGGGGGACATATGTTGATTGAAGTTGGGCATTTGGACGCAACATTTAGTTGTACACCATCTTGAAAGCAATTAAGAAAAATTTGACAATTTAAAATTTGTGACATAAAAGACTAGGACCACAATTTGAATCCTCCCATGCTCTGGTTTCAGTATTGAAGGTTCTGTTCACATGATCTAGTAGGAATTATTATTCTGTTAGGATAGTCTAATTTCTTGATGTTAACCTACTGTTCCTGAGATTGAGCAGCTTACCTAGTATTTCAACTCCACTTGCTGTGACCTGGATATTGCTTTTGAGGCGTTAAGTGGTTGGATTTTATGTGATGTTTTCAACCTTTATTTTTCTCTCTCTTTTTCCCCTTTTCAGTTTTATCTGCTCGAATTTTGGGTGAGTCTCATTAGAACAATAATATTCTCTTGTTTCTTGGCTATTCGGCAACAGCCTGGTTTTGTAAATTGATTTCTACATGCCATATGTGCCACTCCAGGGCCCCCTCTCTACTTCTGATTATGATTGAGACATAGTTTTTATAGCTTTTGCATCTATGACACTAGAAAACTGAGGAAAATTTCCTATAGCCCGTGACTTTCTTATAGACGGGAATTTACATTTGGATATGAATTAATTTACTCTAGTTATTTTCTTTGCAGAAGGGTGAATATGAAGATGACATCTGAGGAATTGTAAATCTACCAAGAATTGCCCTTCTGTGTATGCTGACAGGGAAGAGCGTAGATTAGAACTGGTTTCTTGGAAAATTTTTGGCTTTATTTCTTTCGTAATTAGGGCTAGTCATTTGCAAAGTTTTCCATTTTGTGCAACGATGACTATCTAGTTTATATTATTGTGCGTTGATATGAAATTCCGTAGTATTCGCTATCAGCTTGTTATCATTTCTATATCCTAGCTTTGCATATTTTTGAAGTTTAAGCCCCATTAAGTTTCCAGGCAGGTTATGACAATGCATCTTCTCTTCCATTAGTCTCCTTCAGGACCTGCATTTTCAACATAGCGGGTTATATCTTGACTTCAACAATAGAGGTAGGTTCAGAAAAATTATGTGTGAAAATTTGAAAGAGTGATCTTATTGGGTATGGTTTTCTACAGATTTTGCAAATGTCCTTACACTGAGTGGTTACTCCACATTGTAGTTGTGAATGGCTGCTACCGTTTGTTTGTTTATATGCAAATTTTCTGAATCTCTAAGCATATTTCTGCCTTACCTTTGTGTTGTTGAAATTCATCATCAAGCTGATTAGGCGTGGAAATATTTTGAAATTTCTTGAAATGTGGAATACCTCTAGGCATAGTTTGATTGGCATGAGGGAAAATAATGTGTTGGAATTCGAATCATAGTAAAATGAATTCACAGAATATAATTTCAAACAAATTATATTATCATGTTTGGAAAGTGGTAAAAATTTCCTGAGGAAAGTTGTTATTTTTTTATTTTTTAAATATGTAAAATAAATAGATTATTAATTTAAAATGAACTTCTACGATATCTTTTAATATGACTTATATTGTTATATAATTTAAAATATATTAATTTTATTTTACAATATTTTCTAAAATGACTTATATTGTTATATAATTTAAAATATAAATAGTCATTAAAATCATAAAAATGATTTTGTCTCATATTTTAATCTTTCTTTTATTTGGTTTCTACAGTAGTTTGCATTCAAATTTTTTATCATATAAACATACGTTATATTATTTAGTTTGATATTTCTTCTATTTTTTTAAATGTAATCTTGATATAATGTTTAGATTCCAATGCATAGCAAAAATAACATTTTGAATTTTTATAATTAAAATTTTTTTTGTCAAGGATTTAATAATTTTTATTTAGGTAATGATTTTAATGAGTTGCATAATTATGATATAGTTAAAGTATTATATATTTTTTATATTTTTGAAAGAAAAAATACAAAATATTGAGATATAAAATTTTAGTTAAGAATGATTGGATTTGGGAATATATAAGAGGAGAAAAAGAATTATATGAGAAGGAAGATTATACAAAGAAAAAAAGACAAAAGGTAGAGGAGACACAATTATCTCTTAAAATATTAATTATTTTTTTATTTTTTTATTAAATTTATTGGAATTCTCTTTTTAAGTATTCTATTTTTATTTTTTCGAAAACGAAGAATCATATTCCCTTCCCATAACATAAATAATCAACCAAACGTTGGAATTTAAAATTTAAAAATTTGATTACTTTCTCTACCTACTTTTCTTTTCTTGAGCAATCAAACGACTGAGAACACAAAAATGAAAAAATTAATTATCGTTGAAAATTTATGATTGTGCTGTGCATTACTAACCTTTCCTTTTTTGCTTCTTAGCTAACTTTAATTATGGTTGAACTTTTGAAGTTTTATATACCTGATGCCTGCATGTGTTTGCTTCAGATGGGGGGAAAAAAAAGAGAAAAAACCAATGAATCTTGTATTATCTTGTTTATTTGCATGGAACAATTTTGCTTTGAACCTTTTCTGTATATTACAATTATACTATCAGTGGAAATCTTATGAAGCGCAATAAATCAAAAAATGGTATCAGCTACCAAAATAGTTCAATGGTAAAAATGGGCACAACAGCAAAACTGGAGAAGAAGTTCCATCTATCTAATAAGTTACCTGGATATTCACTTTTTTTTTTTTTGGGTCTGGAGATAGCTGCTCTTCTACAGACCACCTATGCAGGAAACAACTCTTCTTTAATTGACGGAGCTATCCACTGTATCTGTACATAGGTTATTTCCCACAAGTCATCACCCTCTTTTGGAACCAGCATATCTTTTTCCTTCATTGAACTGATAATCTTTTTCAGCAAATCTGCAATTACATCCGGCATTGTTGTTTTACCGTACTCCCCCAGATCAGCCTTTACACAGGTATCCATTCTTCTTAAAAGTCCCATCCAAAAACCTTTAAAATGAGGACTTTCTGATAGGGGTTTCAGGAGTTGCAAATACACTTCTGTCAAGACCTCCAACGCAATCTTCAGGCTTCCTTCCATGCTACGTGTTTCCCTCTCCGCATTCTCCCTCCTTGAGTACTCCAGCATCTTCTCATGTATATCGTCAGCCATAGCAAAGATCAAACTGTTAAAGCAGTAAATACAGTTTGCTGGTGTGAAACACAGTTCCTCAGCAAACATGAAGCTTCTTTGGATTGACAAGACCGCGTGGTTTCTTATCTCTTCTCTCCTGGCTAAACATGTCTTTCTAAAGACTTCGCCTACCTTGAGGAATAAGCTCATGATGAAGCTGGAAGAACCGGCAGCTTTGGCATTGTCTTCTACAGACGAACTACTAGCATTACTTGGGTTACAGTCTGCATCTGTATATCCAGTTCTATACCATTGGACCAGCAATTTCACAGAATCAGACATCAGGTCCATTATCTTTATATTTTTCTCTACTGGACTGTTCTTGAGAGCAATAAAAGTGAACGCACAATCAATGCAGAAGGCATAATTTGTGCGTGAGATGACGGATCCATCCGACATCAAACTGATTAGGGACTCAACTCCCTGATCATAAGATTCAGGATGGCGCCCAGTGACTGACAACAGATGAAGGACTGTCTTCCATCCTAGGCTGCTCTGCATGTTTGCAGGGTATTCAGTCAGAATTTTGCATACTGATTGGATTAAAAAGTCTGAGCAAGTATCGAGGATTTCCTTTTCCAGTTTCCACATCAAATTAATGGATTTAAAAATAAGTTCCTCAGCATTCTTGTCGGATTGACTCGTGGAAAGGAGCTCGAGACAAATTCTCAACTGGGCTACAATGGCCTTTTCTGCAAATGGGATTGGTGAAAACAGAGGAAATTGTGCGACTCCGAGCAGATATTCATGGAAGTGGGGCCAAAATGAGGAGAATCTATGAATATTGGCAGAAGAAATGATAATAATTAAATCCCAACAGAATCCTACAGTGTCTTCCTCCTCAATTGGGGTGCTGAACTTTTGGCCTTTCCCAGCTGCTGCAAAGATGAGAGCACGCCCAAGATTCAACAGAGACTCTTCTGGTAAATTTGAACTGTTGCTGAAGATAGTTTCAATCCGACATTGCTGAATGATTTTCAGATTCTGTTCAAAGTCACTCAAACCAAGGTTTAGAGACTCTTCCACACTTTCCATTGATAGGAACTGTGAAAACCGACGAATCAAGCCAGTTCCCTGCCGTCTACTGCCTACTTTAGAAACCTGTTTGGGTAAGACCCCTGCTGACTTCTGTTTCAATTCTGAAGATGAGTCTGAAGCATCAGGATCAAAAAAGGATTGCGGAAGCAGCTTGAGCTTTTCGAGTTTCAACAAACAGTCAATGATGTTTCTCCAACTTCCTCTGATAGTGTCTTTGAAGGCGTTGGCAATTGTGAAGACTGCAAGTGTCGCCATCCTTGGCTTCATATCATTGCTGAAAGCATACAGGGTTTCTTCTGTGGAAGCATAAGGATTTAGCAAAGTGGTGAATTTACAGAACAAACAAATAAGCTCATCAAGAGTGTCTTCTAACTGGTATTGAGCTATCCTAGCTATTGAAAACAGTACTTCAATGCACTCGTGGATAATTTCCTCTTCATCAGTATGCTCAAATACTGCTGCAACTGTTGCAAGTGAGGGACCGGCAATAGCTGCAAACATATCTCTTACTAGTCTTCGATCAAAATCACACAATACATAGGGCTTCATGATTTTGGCCCGGTTTATTAGCTGCACCCATCTGTTGGGATTCATCTCGACACACGTTCCAGATTCAACATCAATGGCGATTGCAGTGGTCGCTATGGAATTGAAAAGCTCAGATAAATATTCTCTAGGGAGATCATTTCCTCCATTAATTGATCTATTGTTCTTGATAAATTCCTCTTCTGTCATCTTTTTCTTGACTTGCGGATTGTGTTGATCGGTGTTGAGCATGATGAGTGAATAGCAAAGAATTAACACAGAATCCTTGCTCACAAAAATTTCCGAGGACAGCTGATCATAAAATCTCTCTGAAAAAGCTTCAACGATCCTGTGAATTTTCTGAGATTCTCCTGGTAATCTGAAAGTTTCTAAATAACTTCGTAGAGCTGAATCTAATAACATTCCACTAAACTCAAAAGTGTCCGTGAATTCTTTGAGGACTTGGATGTGGAATTCATCTGGATCACCAAGATAATCCCCAATCATGGTCCTGTCTAGTCCCGGTGCATAACGAAAAAATATTGCGTAGGCTTTTGGATCAGGAGGATCAGATATCAAAGAAGAAATTTTCAGGTACTCCAACCCCTTTTTGACATCTTGATTGAAATGATTTGCAGCAATTAGCATCTTTCTCTTTTGCAATTTTTTTATTCTCAGAAAGTTTATCCAATCCTCTAGACCATCATCATACTTAGACTTCTCTTCCCAGAAAGGTGTATAGTCAGTAATCTCAACTGGGTATGGCCCTGAAGGGGTGGAGTCATCTTCCTTGTCGACATTGTCTGCAATATTGTGAATAATTATTAATAAGCTTTCAAATGCTTGAAGATGTAAACTTGTCAAATGCCCTCCAGCTGGAAAGGCATTCTTACAAATCAGCTTGGCTGTCTCCTCAAACACATTAAGGAAAAAGGGAGAACAATCATAATTCACGTAGACTTCAATTATGAAGGTTGTTTGGCGACAGAAATTCACGATGGCCTCAGTGGCAACCTCTTGGAGTCGGGGTGAGTTTTTCAGATTTGCAGCTCTGCACAAAACAAATGAGAAGAAAGCTTCAAGTTGGAGACGCACTGACCTGAAATGCAATAGCCGAGGCAACTGTTAAAGTTCAATAACTATTATAGAAGTCAAGAAATCCCTCTCTTGATTCACATTTGCTAACCTGCGTAGGAAGTAATAAATATTCAAGACAGTGCTGCAGATCATGGACAAAACGAGTGGGTTGCAGTGTGACCCGTAGTGAATTAAATGGTGAAATAGGTCATCCTGGATCATCCTCAAGAGCTTTGGATGTTTACCTATACTGTCACCACTCAATTCTATTGCAGAATTGATCAAGACCAGGGCAAACATCTGAACGTCTAAATCAGCAGCTTGAGATGGATATCCCTCAATTTCAGGTCCTACATGAACCACATTGAGTAAAGAGCACAAGAACTGAAAGATATCAACAGCAGAATAAATCCCAAAACCGGAATCCAAAATGCTATCCTCTGTGTCGGATTCAGAAATGTCAGTATCAGCCGCCTCAATTTCCGGCAACCGAGAATATATTATCTGGATTAGCTCCTGCATTGTGTGCCTTGCGCTGCGCTGAAGCAAATCGCCCCGGTTGGCCGACTGTTGAACGACTTGAAAGCATGTATTGACAACGGTACAAACAGCATGATCGGTGAGCAAAACATGAGCCTTATGCTTCATGATGGCAACCAAGACCTGTAAAATTCTCATCATCACAGCATCTTCAGTAACTGGATCAGTTCTCTCAAGGCGACAGCCCGTGATTGCTGTCACAGTTGCATTCATCATTTCGCCAGCCCCGGGTGTCCTGTGATCAAATATCTCAAGCCTAAGAATTTTGAGGATGGACGAAAGAGCCACACCCGTTGCTGAAGCCGGAACATCATCGCTTTGTATGACGTCAAGAAACGGACTCAGGTAGACCGCCGGATCGATGTTTCGCCATTCTTGTTGAGGATTGAAAATGATTGTCCGCAGTGATTTCAACGATTGTAGTACTGAACAATCAAAATGGTCTTCAGCGGGGTGGTAGAAATCCGAGTTGGGTGCGCGACGAATTACAGCTAGAACAGCTCCAACCTCGGTGTTCAACATGCATGAGAGTCCCAGCTCTTTTCGTCTATTCTTGCTCATGCAATTCTTCTTGCTTTCATCTTCTTGTGGATTCTCCATTGCTCAAAGCTTCGCAGACCGATGGTGAATTTCCAATAAGGGTTCAGGAACCATTGGTCTGGACGTTGGAAGGTGGAGTTTTAGTTGATGAACTTACCTTTCCGTCCTCGGACGATACTGTCAAATTTGTCATTGGGCGTTCGCAAGTGGAGGGACATAGTAGGAATGGCAATAGCATCAATACTCTATGGTTGAAGGAAGGATTAGCCGAAATGTTTGCTGAAGAAGTGGGCAGTATAACGTATTGACCAATTACATGGTTTTCCATGGTTATTGACTTATCTCAGCCGCTAACCATCCCTAATTTCTTTCTGATTTGTTAGGTGAAAGAAGTGTTAAAAAAAAAAGAAAAAGAAAAAGATACACTAGGCTACACTCATCAAAACCCTCGAACATATTTATGTACATCCAAGATCGACAAACACAATACAAGATAAAGGAGTTGATATTCCATTTTTTCTTTGACATGAGTCATTTAAATAGATCTCTACAACCAAATCTGCTAAATTTGTTGTAGTCTTCCCTATCTCTCTGAGTTTTTTAGCTCATGCCACAAGCAAAACAACGTGTCAAATGTATCATCATCAAATTTAGTCTCTCCTGTTTTGGAGATGGTCAAGAGAGTCTCGAACCACTTTTCATGCAAACTAGAGAAATTAGACCTTTGCTCGCTTGACTTGAAACTTTCTCCAATTAACTTCTTCATAAATAATCCAGCCTTTAAAGCACTTTCAACTACCAGCTTCGGGATCCCAGCCATGGTGGCTACTTGCATACCATAGCTCTCTGGGCATGCTCCAGAGGCTAGCTTATATAGAAAAATCAGCTCCTGCTCACCTGGAGATGATTTCCCAGACTTTGAATTGAAAGAACAGGCCATATGTTGCAATGTAACACGAGGGTGAGAAGCAAACTCCTTTGTCAGTGGATGATAATGTGTGGCAAACAATAAACGACAGTTGATCGTCTCAACAAGATGGCGGAATACCTGCACAGGATGCTCACAATGTAAAATAATTCAACAATGAAGCAAGCTAATTGCAGATCCGTGTTTCATTTAAGTAATGATCCAACGTCGAAGTTCCAACAACAGAATGTAACTAGTGATGTGCAAGTTTTCAATCTTGTTATGCAGTAACACCCAGATCCTGCTTAAAATTTCTGAATGTAATTACAATTCAAAGAATTTTATAAGGATTCTTTAGCTAGTATTATGTATAGCTAGAGAATTTTACACAGAATGAGTATTAATTAGAACTTCTGTGCTTGAGGTTGCCTAACCTCATGAAGTTTGCAAGTGTATTTGCGTGTATTTTTAGTCGCATTAATCATGACCCCTGAAGAAAAGATTACTAGGCAAATTAAGAAACAAAAGATGCAGAACATTCAACTTGCATTAAATCAGATATTTGAAATTCAAACCTTTAGTATAGATATTTTTGGAGGCATACAGAGTTAAAAATGACAGGTACAGCATCTTGGCATTGAAAGCCAAGACAATAGATAGAGTCCCTTTGTCCATATTATAAGGACTATAGTTACACTTGGAGGAGAATCATGTAGATCCTGTTTGTAATAAAATCTCCAAATGGGAGAAAGAAGAAAAAATAAACTAATACTTCACTAATGAATAAACCTTAAGGAAAGCTGTTCAGGTCTTAATTATCAATTATAAGAGAATTGACAATCTACTGGACAGATGTACCCCATTTGAATACAAACGAACTTATGCCCCCTTGTATAATGATATAAATATCACAAATCATTGATCTACTGTGCATAAAACTAAAAAGATTTTGCATCAGGAGTCAAGATTGTATCTTTCTGTGGCACTATGGGAAAGGAAATCAAGTTCAGAAAAGTAATTTTAGTTGAGACATCTTGTTCGAGTTTCATAGCTTCAAAGGTGGAAATGAAAGAGCATGTTGTTGAACTATATAACAAATGATAACTGGTAACTCACAGCATATGCTATCGCATATCCATCAAAGGTGCTTGTTCCTCGACCCAACTCATCAAGAAGAACAAGCGAATCCTGTGTAGCATGTTGCAGTACTGATGCCGTCTCTGTGCATTCAATAAGAAAGGTACCTACAACAGCAAGATATTTCAAAGAAAGCATCATTACTGTGAGAAGCACTGGCAACTTCTGCATAGTACACACAAGAATTTGTTTTTGGCTTAACAAAGCTGACAAAGACCAGATTAAGTCCACCTTAATAACTAGTCCACAACAGGTTTATGACTATAAAAATGAATGGCAAATATTGATGGAAACTTATTTTCGGCGCCCCAAAGAAACAATAGTGCACCTAAATCAGTACACCCAAAAGAGCAGTGTT
Source organism: Rauvolfia tetraphylla (assembly GCA_030512225.1). NCBI lineage: Eukaryota > Viridiplantae > Streptophyta > Magnoliopsida > Gentianales > Apocynaceae > Rauvolfia > Rauvolfia tetraphylla. Next base: position 7,036,380 of record JAJQKT010000045.1, on the reverse strand, counting down.
CCAATTGCATCAAAAGCTTTCATATGAACTTACTCTCGCCTGTCATAATTCGATCACTTGCTCCAAGTCGTGTAAATATGATGTCCACAAGTGAGAGGACGCAAAGCTCAGAAGGGACATAACTACCCAGCTGAAACATGTAAATGATTGTTTAGAAGAAAGAAAGAAAAGAAAAAACACCAGCGAGTTTAGCAAAGCTGAATAAACATTCAAACCAGAAACTCAAATAGCAACCAGATCAATGACCATTTAGCTCCAGAGTTTAATTTGCGAAGTGGAACCTGAGCCAAGATAACGGCTAGACAAGTGGCACGCAAAAGAGTTGACTTCCCACCCATATTCGGCCCAGTCAAGAGCAAAGTACAAGGTGGATAACCGTCTCTATTGCCTCCAAGATGAATATCATTTGGAACAGGTAATTGCCCATTCTCACTGACAGCAAGTGGATGCCATAATCCTTTTATCTTAAGTATAGGTCCCCCAGCCTCTTGAGAAAAACTTTGGGATCTTGTAGGCAAAATAGAAGGTCTACACATGGCTCCGGAAGAAAAACTTGCAGCAACAGCAAAAGATCTAAGTACATCCATACAATTTAGGGCATGGATTACTTGAGACCATTGCTTGGCCTTCTCCACTAATAATTCCATCAGAATTGATAATGTTTCAGCAGTTGAATCTGTTACTTCTTGGTTCTGTGACCATGCAAGAAAGGGGATCCGATGATCAATGTGAATTCAATTGTACAAGAGGGAAAAAGGGCAAAAAAGAATCAAGACAGATATTGATACATACATCACCCAAAGAAAAAAAAGTTAAGGAAAGAAAAGAAAAATAGATTGCTCTCCTGGCAGTTTTCTTTCAAAAATATTACAATACACAAAGGATCCTCCGAGCTGAAGAAATTCAAGAAGCTTGAGTAAACCAAAAGCTAAGCAATGAAAGACGGTATATGTCTAAAGTAAGAAGCACACCAGATAATTTGGGAAGTCACTATCAATAGCTGCTTCAAATTGTGCAAGGAATTTATCAAGTCCATCATCACCAACTAGCAGAGGGAGGCACAGAACTCTTGATAGTGAGGATGACACGTGCCCTTCCTTATGTAATAGCAATAAGAAATCCATTCCAATTCGCAGGCCTTTTACAAGTGAACCAAACACTTTAACCTGTATCAGAATAAAAAAGAAAAAAAAATAACTGTCTGCATATGTGAACCTAAATGTTGACTTGTCAACACAAAATAAAAGTTGGAAACTTTTTGTGTATTGGCTCTTATATAGGAATAGTACTAATATCTTTAGTCAAGATCTGGTTGTAAACTGACCAAAAAAAAAAAAAAATCAAAGAAATGCACGCACACACATATATGCCTATTAATGCTTGAGGTCATTGTGGGTCATTCTGTTTCTAAGCCATTAATGATAATTATCCAACTCAAGACATCTTCACTTATACATAAAGATGCATGTATTTTCCCAGTCCTCAGCATCAACATAGAATTTTCAGGATAAATTATTTTCCGCGGTAAAAAATGTAGAATAGAAAGCATAGAATAAAATTCAAGTATTCCTGAGAAGATCCTTTCATCAGAATGATTTGGATCAGCAGTTTCCAATTATTGTATTGCTCTTTCAGAAAATAATATTTTAAATATTTATGGAACAACATAGAATGAATTTTACATAATAACAAGCTCCTTTATGCCTGAACACACGTGCAAAGATTTCATTTTGAGCAACTCACTCGCTTTTTCAACAGTTTGTTGCCGATTACCGGAAGCAAGAGTAAAGCAGAAGAGCTAATGCTAGCCTTAACACGCCCAAGCAACCTTTCTAAGTCAGGGAGCTTCCGCAGATATTGTGCAGCAATAAACATAATTTCTGGATTCCCCACCAGCTCCTCAACTATATCAAGCCTATGATTGATTTTCTCAATGTCTCTCAATGGATGACAGATCCAGTTCCTTAAAAGCCGTTTACCGGATGATGTAATACAGTTGTCAAGATATTTGTACAATGTACCTGCAGCATAATGTTAATTAATAAAGAAATATGACATATACCAATAAGCAACCATTTCAAATCTAATTATTTAACACAGTGATAGCATCTGTATATTTGTCTAAACATGCCTGTTTGACCACCATCAGCATTATTGTTGAAAATCTCAAGATTCACGAGTGTCTGTCCATCCATTCTAAGGCATCCCTTATAGACTTGATATGCTAAAACATCTCCATTACGTAAGACATCCTCTAGCTGCTCAAACAAAGTTTGTCTATAAAAACAAACATAAAAGAGAAAGATGTTCTCAGTAGTAACATATGACTAATTTATAATGCTTACCATCAACCTAGATAGGTGATTTGCAAGTCCACCAAGAGCATGCAGTGCAAGATCATGATGAGTAATTCCACCAAGCACATTATCCCACTGATGAGATCCTTGGAAGTATCCTTTAAACTGAATAAAGTTTTTAACTTCTGAACCATCAGAAAAATCAGCATCTAGCTGAGTTGCAGTCAAGACTGTTGCATTGGCACCTAAAAGTAAAAATAAAAGTTGAACAGGTTCCCAATTTATAGACAGTCTTTTACTAGACTGCACTCTCTATCAAGAATAGTTGACTATCTTCACCTGTTAATGAGTACTTTTTCAGTGCTTTCTGTGCCCCTTTAGAAAGTCCTGTAACAAATTTTCAGCTGGTTAACACGGGCCAAAACCTCAGCTTTATTTTCAAATCAATATAATATGAAAACCAGGTCGAGGATATGGTATCTACCGTGTTTTCCAAAAATCACTTCCTTTGGTGATACCTATTTGAAACCAAAACCATAAAAGGTTTATCACTTCCCTAAAGAGACGCTTATGAAATAGCCAAACAAAGTTAGAAAAAAGAAGCATACTTGCATTAACAAAGCCCCCAGAGCTGCACAGGAAGCATCGTCGCTAATGGAACCAATCCAAAATTTTAAAGCAGCAGAATCAACAAATGCAAAGCCAAAGGAAGTTGAACCATTCTCTAGCATACTACTATCCTATATACAAGACCAAGACAAAAATATGTTAAGATTAATTGTAGATTATGATGAATAACTGCCCACACTATGAATAATTCAACATGTTCAAACACCACAGAGACATTATCAAACAGAATTCGTAAAGGAAGAAGAAGAGGAAAATGACGAGTTGAAATTTGAACCGACCTCCTTCATAGCAAGAAGATGAACAGCATCAGGCCCAATGTTATCTTCAGTCATGGTTGATGGTGTGAGTATACCAATTAATTTTCTTTGAAGGACCTGAAATTAAAATTGGGTTCAGCAGGTGATGTTGTCCAGTTTGGAAAATCCTCTAAAATTGGTTAATTGGCCACTAGATGCAAATTATAAAAAACTAAAGGTGAAAATCCTCTTCAAGAATCACAATCACATAATCAAAAAACTCCGTTACCATTTATGTGCTTGGCATACATCATTACCGAAGCACAAGTTGTACATTAGGAAGCTTATAAATATCCTAGTTAAGGTAGAACAAATTAGAGATTTCCATTTCCCCAGCCTTCAATCCCAACTATTTGACTATCCAAAAGAAGTAGGCACACAAGAGGCTCATGCTAAACTTACAGAAGCAGCACCTCTGGATTTTGCATGTTCCGATGTCTCCATCTGCTCAATCCGTCCAACTTTATACCTTTTAATGAGAAATATAAGAGAAAAGAAGATGTATTAGATGAGTATAGAAGCAATGGAGATGCCTATTTACTCCTCTCTGCCGAAACCAATAAAGAAACAAGATAAAGAAAAATAGCCAAGAAATGATGTATTAATAGAGAAAATCTATTCAGAAAATAAACTGTTCAGAATATCAACAAACATTTCATACATAAACTTACCCACGGGCAACCAACTTCTGAACAGCATCATCAATCCCACTCTCAGATATGCCAACCTGACTCAGTTGTCCAAAATGTCAGTTATTTGTAAAGATACATCCACGAAGGCTGTAAAATATTTTTAAGTACTGAAAAGTATAGGTTTCAAGATGAACACACTACCTGACGACATTTACCAACCCCACTTATTGTCATTTTCCAGTCAAGTTCGCAATGACCAATTTCAGCATCAAGTTCATATAGCTCATAAAATTTTCCCTATGAAACAAGATTAATTTTTAATTGAATAGAGGATGTCAACAACAAGAAAAGAGCAGTTATCTTAGAACAGAAGCCTTGATACTTATTGTTACAAAAGAAACTTCCGTTATGGGACCGAAGAAAGAAGTTGAAAAGCCATGAGAAATATGTTAATGAAATACAAGTAGGTGATGCTTGTTTTGCTCAAATGATAATGGGACAGTAAATGCTAAGGATTGCTGTTCTAAATATGCATAAAAGCTTATTGGCTCAGAGAAATTAGAACGCATACATCCTCTGTTAGACATCAGTTTTGTTAATCATTTCACATAATGGATGCCTTGTGTTGTCATACAGTCACTGCTTCCATAGAAGCTCTATTAGTTAACTTCAGGTAAGTCATTAAGTTATCATAAGGAGCCTCAAACACGAATTTGATGATTGAATTTTTACTTGTTTTCTTAGTCTCAATTAAGACACTCGGTGTGAATTAAAAGGCAATAAACTTAAAAGACTAATTTAGGCAGCAAAATTTTTTTTTATCATGATTACCCATTAAAATATTTTACAAGGAACTGACCACTTTAAAGAAGATGACTACATCCATGTATCTGTGTTTGACCTCCCAATATTGTTTCTGAGATGCTGACATTTTTTTCAATGCATCAGGTGGTATGTAAAGTGTTGTTTTGTCATAAAGAGGATCGCCGGGCCTTCTTCCATCAGCGTCCCTGATTCGAGAAGGATGAAGCCATTCAAATTTACTACTCATTTCAGAATCATCTTGAAGGTTCTTACTTTCAGCTTTAGAATCCTGAAGAAATTTCGCCCTTTTAGCTGTATCAAAAGAAGAGCTATTGTCCTTGTCTTCAAGATCACAAATTTCCTATCGTATTCTTTTTAACCGAGGTACTAAAGGCTGCATGCCTGGTGTTTCTGGTCCATGAATGTCATCATCAACTTCAGCAATGGACAGGCATCCTTTGAACCTGTGATCAATTATCCGACTAGAACTGCTAATATTTTGCTTTCCACCTTGCTCAAAAGCCAAATATTTATCATCTGACTGTTTTGGCCCTTCAGATTCATTAGGAAAAGAGGCAATATTTGTAGAACCGCCATCTGTTTGGCTCCTGCAATTTTCAGCTAACAATCATCAGCTGATTATGATTAATAGTGAAGATTCACAAATTCCTTTGTACTAAAGTACAAAACCAAGGTTCAGACAGAAAAAGAAGTGTAGAAACAACAGTTTTAAAACAAAGACAGGGTAAAGCAAGAAAACATATATCAAATTTGAATAGAATATAAAAAACATTTTGCGTTATTAAGGGAATTTCCTTAGAAAAATTCTATTAAAAACTCTAAAAGCATGGTTAAAATATAAAAATCTTTTCGTTCAAGAACAAATATTGGACTTGATTGATATTTTTGCAGCCTTATTAACAACTGAAGAATAACTATACCCCTCCCGTCAAGTGCATTGTACATCATTAAGCTTCCGACTGTCTCTAGAAGATACTAAGCTAATAACGCACTCAGAAACACTGTAAAACGCGATCTCCAAAAGCCAAGAAGAAAAAAGAAAATTATGAAACGCATTCCAATGATAATCAAACTCCTTTCAAAACAATTGATAATCAAACGTCGAATTCCAAAAAGTAAGGGCTCTCGTTATTCCACGAAGCAAGAAAAGAATATTAGATGCCATAAGCATAGTCAGAGCACTAAAATCACAGCGAAATATTCAGAAATTTATCACTTAAGCGAGAATATGTACTACTAATTAAATGTTCGGCCCCTAACCCTAATATCAAAAATAAAATTTTTAAAGATTCAGTTTCAAATTTTCTGAAATAAAAAGTAGAGAAGAAGAAACGGTACCAATCAGAATTATTTTTTCGGCTATCAAACTTCACAAATTTGTGCTTGATACTCGAGAAGACGGACTGTTTGACAGCGTTATCATCGTCACGTACCGCAAAAATCTGACGCGGCATCTTTTCAGGCGGAGTATCGGTTCCTCTAATTTCTTCACTTGAGGAGCCTACAGTGGATGATGCAGCAGCTTTAATAGCTTCAAAGGCACGCCAATTTTCTTTCCGAGGCTTTTCTGGCAAATGAGAAGCTAACCCGCTGCTCTGCGTTTCCCCCCTCACAGTGTTGTTCTTCTCGGATGGAGGTTTCTTAAGAAAGGAGAGTATCGATGTCTGACGCTGCATTTTTCAGAGCTTTCTCTGAGAGAGGGAATGAGGAAGAAGGAGAGGGAAGAATAGAGAAATTAGGGGAATTGGCGCCAAAGCTCGGGTAAGAGGTATTTCTGTCTTCGGTCCGCTTGTTGCCAGTTGGATTACTGTTCAAAGCGCCAGTAAATAATAAATTAGATATTAAGTCCTTCCTCTATAACTATCGCCAATTGGGCCAGGATTCAACTGTTTTAGTCCAGAAAGAGGCGAGTAAAGCCCAGTGTCTGTTCTGTCTGCTTTGATTGCGGACAGCTCAAGCTCAGCCCACTTCGAGGAGAACGGGTCGAGTAAATCCAAACACATTGACAGTCCGACTTCTGATGTGGCGAATCATACAACAAATAATAATCGGCCAAGTCAGGAATCTCGAAGCAGATATATTAGACCAACAAACAGTTTAAAGAGCTAAAAGTGTTCCACGTGGCACTCCAAGTCAGCAACCTTGGAGAACAAGTTTAACGTTATTACGGGAGAACCTTCCAGAGCCATTATCCTGTGTCCACCGCCTTCTTCTCACCCCCGGTCTTCTTTCTCTTTGATCGAACCTTCCAGATTCCGATCCCCTGATAAATATCCATCACCAATGTAAATGCATGCCAAATTGAGATTCAAGAAGTAGAAAGAACGAAGAAGAGGGCAATCTTTTGTAAGAACGCTGAAAGCATTAGAGATTACACATGCCTAGCCGAAATCCAGGTGCGATGAGGCAGGACTGGGAGCCGGTGGTGCTACAGAAGCGCAGTACGAAGGCGCAAGACCTCAGAGACCCCAAGGCCGTGAACCAAGCCTTGAGGTCAGGGGCACAGGTTCAGACCATCAAGAAATTTGACGCGGGATCCAATAAAAAGACAGCTCCGACTGCCGTGAATCCCCGGAAGCTTGAGGAGGCAGAGGAGCCGGCGGCGCTGGGCCGGGTTCCAACGGAGGTGAGACAGGCGATACAGAAGGCGAGGATTGAGAAAAAGATGAGCCAAGCTGACCTGGCTAAGCAAATCAATGAGCGGCCTCAGGTGGTACAAGATTACGAGAACGGGAAGGCTGTGCCTAACCAGGCTATCTTGGCTAAAATGGAGAAGGTCTTGGGCGTCAAGCTTAGAGGTTTGAAGCACAAATGAGCAGTATAGATTGAGGCTTGTTTGTAGTTCTTGGGATGCAAGATTGTTAACTGATCTCTGAGATGATGTAATAGCCTCCTTTGGGTTCTTATCCCAAAATTGTAAAAATAATAAATGTGTCAGGTTTTCTGGTTGCAGACTTATGATACTATTAATAAAATTGGTAATTCGCACAATTGCCGCAACCCACCATGACGAAGATTTAATCCGGCTCAAGTTAATGTAATGTACTCGATAAAGCAGCCCGGATATTTAGTCCAATGATTCACGAGTCGGGATTGATCAAGTGGGAATCCTGTGGTTTTTTCGCTCCTCAAAGATGGAAACGTTTAGAGTCAGCAAATGCAATTGGCTGGACCTAAGGCACTAATTCTTCTGAACGAGAGTATTATATTAAGTTTAGATAACTTAATTAGAGATACGTGGGACTGGGGTTTCCTTTAGCAATTTAATTAAAAAGAATGTGATAAAAATAAGTTCAAATAATTCTGATAAAATTTCAGCGACATCTACCTTGTTCTTTAGGTTTGTTGCTTCTGCTCTGCAACTATTGTTGGATTTGAACTGAATCTAGAAGAGAACAGTTAGCAGCCAATAGTTGAGCCCAATGAAGCGTAGGGAGGTACCGGAGAACATTTGTTTCCAAACCCCCCCCCCCCCCCCCTCCCCCGCGAGCTGCCCCAGAAGCAGCAATGAAGGATAACTAGTCACATTAACGGTCAAGAATTTAAAGAAAATGAAGGTTCGAGCTGTATTATACCATCCAATTATTCAAAACTGAATATACAGGGGATCAAAAAGATCATCTTCAAGCTCATACGGATATAATAGGCTATCAAGTGTATCTGTTGTTTCTTTAGCATCTCATGGGAAAAGTCGGCCTATGTATTCAAAGCCAAGGAGAGTTGTATATGGGAGTTGCAACAGATTTAACTTGAAGATACTTCCTGAGGCCATCCTTCCCCATATCTCTGCCGAAGCCACTCTGTTTATAGCCTCCATAAGGACTATCCGCATCAAAAGCAAAATAGCAATTGATCCAAACAGCACCAGCGCGGATTGATCTTGAAACTGTGTTCGCAATGTTCAAGTTATTGGTCATAATGCCTGCAGCTAGTCCGTAGTGTGTTGCATTTGCTCTTTTGATCACCTCTTCAACAGTCCTGTATTATAAGTGATTATTGTGAGATAATAGAGATTGTTTTTTCTGAAAAAGAAAAAAAAAAGATGAAGAAGAAAATGAAAGAAATACCAGTTATATAATTCCTATGGGCTAATGATGCAATTAACTTACTTGAATTTAAGTATTGACATGACAGGCCCGAATATTTCTTCCTTTGCAATAGTCATGTCATCCTGCATGACGAAAAATGATCGGTTACGATGAGATGCCATGCAGTCCAAGGCTAGAAAAGCTGTGAATTTAGATGGCTTACCGAGACATTGATGAAGATGGTAGGCTCAATGTAGTAGCCCTTACTGCCACAAGCCTTGCCGCCTGTCAATAAGGTGGCACCTTCCTTCTTGCCTTTCTCAATGTATGAAAGTATTTTCTCGTGCTGTCTCTTGTTCACCTGTATCAGTTAGTCATGCAAAGTGTGAGGAAATGAAGTTGGGAAACAAATTACCTAGAAGGAAACATCTCCTCATGTTTCGTGAATGTGTAAAGATCACAAATTGTTTGAAACTCTTACTTGGGGTCCATAGTGAACATTTGGATCAAAAGGATCGCCAACCACCCAATTCTTTGTCTTCTCCTTCAACTTATTCAGAAAGACATCATAAATCCCTTCTTGAACGAAAACGCGGGAGCCAGCTACGCATATTTCTCCCTGGAATTTTCATAAATATCTTAAGTTAATTAACACATTGATGTCTTAGATAATGCAACCGATGGTTGGAAAAGAAGACGGAGAATTTGACATCACCTTGTTATAAAAGGCTCCCTGAAGGGCAAGATCGGTAATTTTCTCAATATCGACATCATCAAAGATTATAAAAGGAGACTTGCCTCCCAGTTCCAGACACACAGGTTTCAAGTTGCTTAACGCTGCAGCCTGCATTACAAGACGTCCAACTTCTGTGGACCCTGTAAAACTTACCTGTAAAAGATGCAAAATTGAATCAGAAAAATCGGCAGATCGAAAAAAACTTCCCTTTTTCGCTCTACTTGTAATCGTATAGCTTGAGAATTGAATAGTTCTTGCTGGAAAGCAAAATTACCATATCAATATCCATATGGGCGCTAACAGCAGCACCAGCTGTATGTCCGAATCCTGGTACCACGTTGATCACTCCATCAGGGACACCAGCCTGTTCCAAGATTTATGAACACCATTAGTTTTGTAATGCAACTATTAGAATTTCGTGAACTTATTGATGTTGGGTACATTAGAGAATGGCAACTGAAGCAATTATTGTAAATATGCGAAATGAAAAGCTTACCTGCTTTGCCAAATGAGCATAATAAAGAGCCGAAAGAGGCGTTTGTTCGGCAGGCTTGACAACCATGGTACAGCCAGCCGCCAATGTAGGGGCAACCTTCATATTAAACATTTGACTCGGGAAATTCCAGGGAATGATGTGCCCTACAACACCAATAGGCTCATAGAGTGTGTATGCTTGCAGGTCCCTCGACATTTTGAGAGTCATCCCATGAATTTTATCTGCTGCACCAGCATAGTAACGGTAGTTTTGTGCAGATGCAGGAATATCCAATATCTTCCCGAGGAAAAACAATTTTCCAGCATCAATTGCATCCAGGGCAGCTAATTCTTCCACATTTTCATCAATCAAGTCTGCAAACTTCAGCATTATCTTTCGCCTCTCCTGATAGCAACCAAGAGAAACCAAGAATTAGATTGAACTACAATGAACAGGTCATTGTAAATTAATGATCAGAAATTTTCAAGTTCAGCTAGAAAACCAATTTTGAAAGTTAGATATTCTTAAAATCATCTAAATGCCATTTTTTTATGCCTTGTAATAAATGGTCCGATACATGCCTGATGCTACATTGAAAAATAATAACTATAGTCTATTTTAAACGACTCCAGAACGGTTTAGGTTAACCAACTCAAACAAAATTATGAAGTTGGATAAGACAAGAGGAAGTAAAACAATTGCGGATATCCTTCACTGAACATGAAGTTCCAAAACTTCTCTGCTCCAAGAACATTATAGCAGCCCAGAGATGGGCTAATATGGGATTTGAGCTGTCAAAATCCAATAACCATCTTAAAGCCAACGGCGTAGAATTACTAGAAACTCGCGGGTTCTTGATATTGTGGGTCTTCATTTTCTGGTTTCTTTTGGTGTGCCGGTTGCCCAAGTGCGCGAATTTGGAGCTCGAATTGCTCCGTCCTTGATCTTTGTAGCTTCTCTACATTGGTTTTATCTTTAGAAACTATAAATTCTTGTTTTTTTGGAATAAATACTATATTATTACAATTAAGAGGAACAGGGGAAGGAAATGAGCATTGAACCCAAAACCTCCAGGTAAGGAGTACTCATGCTAACGGAGCTACTACAGTGGTTCAAAAATCATAAATTTTTAAAAATTAAAAGCTTAACCAAATGGGACATTTTTCATTGGTCATGTCCTTATTCTCGATTGAACCAACCTAGAAAGATTTTCTTGTTTCCTTCATTGATTGGAACTCCAGGTGAACGATTAACGCATAATGTGACGTTTCGACTAAACAAAGCAAAAGCAAGGAATTTTGTTTTTAGAGGAAAAAACAAAAGCCAGGTGATTTCTCAACTCTTACCGAGCCGGGTAAACGGGGCCATGGTCCGTTGTCGAAAGCTTCACGGGCTGCTTTGACTGCCAAATCAATATCTTCTTTGTCTCCTTCAGCAATCCTCGCAATGACTTCCCCAGTTCTTGGATCAATTGTCTCAAATGTCCGTCCTGTAGCGATAAAACTTTCAGGTAAAACTTACTGCATCCCCGTAAACATACAGTGATTGCCAGTCCAGATTTTATTTAAAAGAACAGAACGGTCTTGATTACTATTATTGTTTGTGACTGCAGAAAATGCAAAGCAGCATCAAGAAACAAATTATTAGGAAAAGCTTAAAAGCTGAATTTTCTGGAACAATTATAGATGACCAATCACCGAAGAACCAGAGTCTCATAAGCCTCTGCCCACTAGTGGATGAAACCAAGGACACGACCCCCTTGTTTGTCCAGACTCTGACAAAGTCAAAATGGGCGGAACACACCAGCTTTTGTAAGTGGAAGTACGCATCAGAAATGAAGGAATATCTCAATTCTCCACCGTCAAGGAGAACGGGAGTAGTACTGTTTTAGTAGTATTTTGCTTTGTCATCATCAAAAAGACATGGTTTGATTACAACAGAGCAAATGTAAAGCTGTAATATTGATCTATCTTGAATAAATGATCATTCTAAAAAAGAAGTAGACCATTTTACTCCCTTTTTGGAAAGAACCAAATTAATGGATATGGGCTTCATCACTTGTTTATCCCACCTTTTAGCAATATGTGCACAAAATGATCAAAACCAACACAACAAACACAGATAAACATTTCTGTGTTCTTCATTCATCAAGCCGAAAAAAAAAACAGAAGAAAAACAGAGAAAGAGGGAGGTAGAAGATTGAACCTGAGACAGAGTCAACGAACTCGCCATTGATGAACAGCTTCGTAAACTTTATTTTGGGAAGCTTAATTACAGAAGCCTCTTCTGAGGTCCCATTTCCTTGTGCCGCTGGCGCCATCCCTGCTTCTATCGACCTCTGAAGTTTACGTTTAGAGAACGCTGCTTTCTGTGCTGAGTTCTACAAATTCTATTCACTGCAAGAAGTAGGCCGCCGTGCTCGAGAATTTATAGACATATAGAAGCACGAGAGAATACGAAGTTGACACGCTCTTGATTTTCCTTTTTTCGTTTTGTTTTATTTTTTTTTTGTCTTGAGCAAGCCCACCGGCACGTGGGTCACAGTCACCCGACAAGCCTAGATGTGATTGGATAGAGTTTGGTTTTGAGATTTTTTGTTTTGGGTTTCGGAAGAGTGAATTTTTTATGAGAAAAAAAATAAGATTTGAAATAAAAAACTATATTAAGTTTCGTGCGAAACTTTGTCTAAGCACACCTTAAAAAAGAATAAGAAGGGGCCAAAACCCATTATTGTTGCAAAAAAAAATAAAGGAAACTGCTGGTTCTATCACCTTATTTATTTCTCCCTCCGTTTTAAATGTATAGAGTTTTTTTTAATCATTTCCTCTTTTAAAAATATTTGAATTTTATAAATTTTAAAAATTATTTTTTAGAGTATTTTTATTATAAAAATATTTCTTACATTTTTCTCATATAAGTAAAGAATAATTAAATTAATTAAGAAAAAATAAAAAAATATTTATCATTTTTTCTTAATTTATAAAAAAAATCAACAAATCTTATATTTTGAGACAGATAGATAGAGTATTTTTTGTGAGTTGTACTATTCCTCTTAGCAAACAAGTGCATAACGTTTAATTTGATTAGATCGTGTTTATGTTTGGAATTTTATCTAGGATGCAACAACAAATGGATTACTAGTACGCTCATTGAGCAAAAAAAGAAAAAAGAATTGCCTATAAACTTTAGATAATACTAATAATCTAACAATTGAATAAACCACGCATACTTCAAGAGAACAAAAATTAGATCTTCACAATTTCAAAAAAAATACTAAAATATACCACAATCTGATCCTTGAGATGAAAAATGGAAAACAACACAAAAGTGATTGTCGCAAGAATGTTGGTATTCTTTACGACACTTTTATTTTACATTCTCCGTAACATTCTTAAATATGAAAATTTTTATTCATATATTCTAGAAAATCAAAAGTCTTGCAAGAATGCAGAATTTAATTGGCGAAACTTTTCTAACTTTCAAAAGTTGTCTCCCTTTCTCAATTTGGTTACGGTTTGCTAAGACCACATTTTTTGAGTATTTGATAAATGGATACTTAATTATAAAATTCATATATAATAAAGTGAATATTTATTCATCATATTATTTAATTTTATAATAAATAATTATTTATTATATATAAACTTCTAAGTATTAAATTAATAAAATATTCATTCAATAATTAATAATTCATCTAACATGTTGAAAAAAATGTATCTTCGGTACTCTAACCGAACCGCTCTTGTTAGATAAAGATGGTTGAGAAAATTTTTGAGTGAACATAATTAATATTTTTCATTTTTTGTTTAAAGGGGTCTACCGTTATAATTATTATATTGAAGATATAATTATTCAATTATTATTTCCATCATGATATTGATTCGACGTTTTGTGAATCATTCCGTGTCACACGTGTCTCCTTTCTCTTTCAACAATGAAATATTTACAAAGCCTAAAAATAAAATTAAGAAATTTCACTCTATCACTCGAATTTAGGTAAATTGGTGTGTTTGTCTTTTATATTTTTTCACCGGAATGTTCAGTCTTTATTATTTTATTTTAATCTTTTCGGTTTATTATGTATTTTTTAAAATAATTATCAAAGACTCTCTCTCACTGTTGCAATAGTTTTGATCATTTTTTGTATGAAATTTGGAAAAAAATCAGTGCAACAGTGACATAAAGTCTTTATTAGTTGCTTCAAAAATAAATAAAAGAGTAAAAAAATAAAAATAAAAAAGAAACATAGAAGACGAAACACACCAATTTGCTCTCAAAGTTATATGATGTTTTTCGCGTTGCTTCCTATGAACTTCAGCATTTCCTTAATCCATATATAAACTTTTAATATCATTCGATTTTGTATTTATTTTAAAAACTTATGTCAAAATTATGACAAATTTATGATAAGTTTTGATCACTTTTTGTTTAAGTTATTCGTGAAAAAAATGATAAATATTGTAAATTGGAACATTTTGAAAGTAAAATAGGGGCATCAAATCATGTCGTGCCCAAATGTGGCTGATCGTGTTTTTCCATTGTTAATAAAGGGCGGCGAATTAATACCGCACATTCAATTGCTAATTGCCACTGCATTATTACGAGTCATTAATGACCAAATTTTTTTCCTGCGAAAAGTCCAAACCCAGAGAAAGAGACAGAAAATGTCAACCGTAGGCTGCTATTTGATCCTTGTGATTCATGCATGACGCTTTTCTTCTTCTTTTTTCTTTGTTTTTTTTTTTAAAGTTCTCTTTAAGTTCAGGAGAAATTGAAAGAAAGGTTACCCCGGAAGTTTTGGATTATATTTGGTTTTGAAATTTTCTATCTTAAATTTCGTAAAAGTAAAATTTTTACAAAAAAAATGAGACTCAATTACGTTTGAATTTGAACCAAATACTATCAATATACATCCTAAATCAAGAAAAACATAGTGCAATTTTTTTTATTTTATTTGTCTCTTATTTTTCTTACAGGAAAAAAAAGAATGGATGTAAATTAAATTTAAAAATCTATTTTTATTAGAATGTGCTTCTAATTGGCTGGATTAAAGTGTTATTCTCTCAATTGATTAAAAGCATCTGCCATATCTCTTGCTTAAAATAATTAATTCAACTGAAAATTGATGAGATTCTTTTAAAAAAAGTCGAAAATAGCCTTGCAATAGGTGTATTGAAGTTTCATTATATTTATAAATGATGTAAAAGTAGTCATCTATTTTTTGAGTAATTAAAATATTTTATTAATAAAAATAGAAAAATAAATTACACGAATATATAAATATTAAGATAACAGACATAACACCATAGTTAGTCATCTAATGCAGTACACAACATGCATCCTAATTGTCATACTCGCATTAATGAATTCATATCTTGGCTTGCATGTAAAGTTATACGTAATTTTCTCCAAAGTCCAATTGCAAACCGACTAAAGTTATAAATTTTTTTCTTTGATTAGTAAAATATTGGAAATGTTGTGTGTCAACTGCTAAGTAATAAAATATTGCATTTGACTTGTAACTCAAGTAAGAGAAGTGCACATGGTTGGAAATAGTTGTCTTGATAAGAAAAAGGAAACCAAAATAGAGATGAATTTATCAATTCTGAAAAGACCAAAAAAACCCTCTAGATAATTCCCTCCAAACCTTAGAATTAATTTAAAATCTAGTCCGCTTAAGTTTGATAAATAAACATGTTTTACTTTATTACATAATAAAATATTGTGTTTGACTCTTAACTCAAATAATTGAATTATATAATTAAAAAATAATTATTCTCATTAAGAAAAACGATGATGGAGAAATTTTCAACTATCATAATGGGACAAGAAAAACATTCGCGTGTAATTTTCTCAAAATTTATGTAGTTTGTGCATAAGGTATCTTCTTTAAAATTTAAAACAAAAGGGAATAAAACAGATCCAAAATTTTGCCAAAATTAAGGTAATAGCTTTCATGCTTTTTTCAGATAACGGATCATTTTTTCTTTCCCTAAAATCGGGTGTGAAAGTAAATATATCGACATCAACCTTCCTAGTTTTTTAAGGCGTGATTGGATAAGATTTAATTTTGAGATTTTTATTTTAAATTTTATAAAAATTAAATTATTTATAAAAATATAAATTTTATATTTAAAAATTTAACTTTAATTTTAAAATTAAACTTTGTGCAAGAATAGTCCAACATCCCACCTTATGGCTCACCACTTCAGAAGTCAAGGCTTGTGTCAGACGTATTTGTTATTCATTTATTTGATAGGATTTGAACTGTTGAAAGTCCGGTAACTATGATGGCTGCAGCAATTTCATGGATAATGACTGAGATTATAATTCAAAATTGGACTTTTCATTTTATAGGAAATATGAAATTAGTGGACGTCACAGAGAGAAAAAGTTGATTGATAATTGAGACTAATTCCTCTTTTCAAGAACTAATTGAGACGCCCTTCTCAAGAGTCATTTTCTAAAATTACTATATTCTTCGATTCTTCAAACTTCTATGGCGATTTCTTCTTCTTGGAAAAGAGATGGTGCTTTATAGCAGGGGGGCCTGATTCGTGATAAAGGTAATTTTATAATACTATCTTTAGAAAGTGCGATATATAATTATATATCTACATATTGCTAGAAAGTTCAAGAATTACTTTTTTTAGATTTCAATATGAGACCTTAGTTTTAACTATTTTTCCTTTTCTTTTCGATGGATAGAAAAGAGAGAGGGAGGGCGATATAGCAACTCATAGTCATACCAAACATATGAGCATAGGACTGCTTTGCCTTGAATGTTTAACTAAAGTACTAGTATTACTACCTAAGAGTGTAAGACAAATTCGTCAACTGGTCGGTCATAACTCATTTCTCCACAAGTCATACTTCCTCCGTTTAAAATATAATATATTTTACTATTTTTTATTTTATCTCTAATTAATTTAATTATTCTATATTAATATAAAATAAAATAAATAAATTATTTTTATAATTAATGATAACTTTAAAAAATAATTTTTAAAATTTATAAAAAAATTAAATATTTTTTAAAAAAATTAATAAAAAATTATATATTTTAAATCGAAGAGAGTATAAAAGTTAATCCCAACAGAGTCCAGTCAATTCCAACACGTTTGTCCTGTTCTTCTTTTTCCTCAGCAGGCAAATTTAGATTGAATTTTTTTAATTAAATTGTATTAAAAATTATTAAAGTAACTTGTTTATAAAATTAAAAATTAAATTAAAGTAAGAAAAATAAAAAAAATGGAGTCAATGTAAAAAACTAAGATTTATTAGATTTTTTTATTAACAAACCAATTCAAATACAGCTATCATATTTTAAGAAAGAAAAGTTTTCCCGGCAAATACCTGGGAAGTCCATATTCCACGGAACAATCGTCATGCAAGTGAAGCAGTTTCCCAAAGTCCACCACCTTCAAAGTTGACACAGTCACGCGTATTTCTCGCTCATGCAGAATTCCTTTGCCGTGTTTGATCCTCCACCAGAACAACTGCAACCGTTATGGCAACATAGTTTTCAGAAAAACATAACTCTTTGTCGTACGCAAAGGGGTGTGCTTGAGAGAAAGAAAAAAAATCTTAAAATTGATAAAGTTAAATATTTTTTAAAAATAAAGAAAATTTAAAAGATAATATATTTTAAAAATGTTGAGGAAGGGCCAGGTCAAATAATAACATTGCCCACTGTGAGCAAAAAATTTTGATGGTGGTCCTAAGCCTACAAAGGCGGTCGCAAGCAGCCGGGGTTCTTTTATATCTCTCTATAGATATAGATGCGGGACAATTTGGCTTTGCTCAGATTACAAAGATGGGGAAATGACCAAAGAGACAAAATCTTTTTACATCTTTAATTTTTTTATATTAAAATAATTTTTAATGTATTTATAAGTGACAAAAAAAGAAGTCTTATCGCTACTTGCTGACCATTTCTTCAACAAAATTAAACATGTTCCGATGATGTGGTCAATTTTAAAGGGTAAAATTGTCATTACAAATAAAAGGAATTATTCTATTTGGTTCCCAAACTTTGGTGCATCTTTCTTTTAATTTTCCCAAATTATTTTTAAAACCAAAATGTTGCCGACGTATTACTAGTATTGGAGTTTGATGTGTACTTGAACACCCAAAATATATATATATATATATATATATATATATATATATATATATATATGCTGGTTCAATTCCGCCAAAAGCGACCAAATTTCTGCAATCACAAGTGGCAAATTTTATATTATGAAAGCTACAAGTAAATTTGGGTGTATATATATATTGCCTCTGTCTCCCCAATTGAACATACATGACAAAGGAGCAGTCTCTTTCATTAATCCTTTAAAAATCTCATGACTGTCATTGTTCATTTTGATGCCCTAAGAAAAAATGCTTTCCTTATGGACCCGATAAATACTTTTAATTCAAAAACTAAAATTCAAACTCTGGAAGCATTTAAAAGAAGGACTACTTAGCAACCGGTATCTGGTTATGCCCATCCTTGATATGGTCCATAAATCAATTGATCTTAATTTGGCTGCCTACAGCTGTGCATTGTATCCTAATCTCAACTATCCTTCTCAAGGCGTGGGCGCCTTCACATGCATTGATGATTCTGCAGATATTTCTGGAAACTTGGAGCTGTGCACGTCTTTTTTTCGTTTCCCTTTACGGAAGCATTTGGTAACGAAAAGCTTGCTTTTTGTGTTTTTGTTAAGAGTACTTTGCATTTTAGAAGCAAATTTTTTATATATGCCAAAAAAAAAGTTAAGTCTGACCAGGCCGTATCTAAATGAGAAGAAGTGAATCCTCCAACCAGAGCTTGCCAAGTGTAGAGTTTAGTATTCTCACTTTAAGGGATATGTTTTATTTATATATAGATGCAAGAGGTATTTTTTATTATGTCATTAACTAATTTTACTAATTTATATTTATATATATTAATAAAGTACTTTTACTTTCTCTTCTCTCCTAAAAGCTTTAGAGTCTTCATTCTTATTTTTAAAATTTTTAAATTTTTTATTAGATAAAAAAATTATTATTGATTAAAATTTAAACTTTTAAACTTAAAAATTCTAATTCTTAACCCCATTTCGCTCATTAAATCCCCTAATTTATATTATTCATGTTTACCTTATTCGTATTTTCTCTTACCTTTTATTTTCTTGTTATAATTGGATTATGTATACTAATATATGTTTTCAGTTATTTTAATAGAAATTTAGTAAGTTTTTGTTTTCTTTTGTAGGTTTTGAAGATTTATATATTTCACCAACTTTATTTTGATCACAAATATTTTTTTCTTTGAGTGGATAATTTAGAAATATTTATCTATTTAGTCTTTGGTATCTATTACTATAATTTGATCATTCATATGCTAAAATTTAAGAACAAAAGTATCTAATTTTCTATTAAAACATTTTGCATTAGAATATACATGACTTTGCACTACATTGAATATGAAATATAATTGTCGATAATTTTTGAATTGTCGATAGTGTAAGAATATTACAATTAAAATAAGCTTAGTTTGAGGTTTTAATATTAATAAATTTTTTAATTTTTTTTCTTTGAGGAGATGGGCTTGGGAAACAAAAAGTAGTTTGATAAGATTCAACCAAAAAAACAAAGAATGATAAGTAAGTGCGACATATCAATATAAAATTAGTAATTTATAAATCATTAATCTCTTTTTGAGATTTTTTTAATGAAAAATGTTTCTTTGCTTACTAAATCAATAGTTTATATTGTAATAATTCAATTTTGGATGGAGGAAGCAGTATGAAAAAGAAATTAAACTAGACATTACAATAGTTTTTTTTGCTTAAAGCTTTGATCATGATAATTTTAAGAACATTTTGTGATTAAAGTATAATTAGTTTGTTTTAGAAATATTTTAGTATTACAATTGTTGTTTTAAGTATTTGATTTCTTTTCTTTCTGATTTTTTATAATTAACTTTATAAATTAGTATTCGAAACTTTAATCATTTCACCCTTCGTGCAGGTAGCCTCACAATGCGAGTTCAAAATTTTTTCTTTTTTCTTCAAAGAGCTCATAGTTATTTAAGTATTTTATTTCTTTTCTTTCTGATTTTTATAAGTAATTTTATAAATTAGTACTTAAAATTTTAATTATTTTACCTTTCGTTTAGGTATCTTCACCAAGTGAATTCAAATTTTTTTTTTCTTTTTTCTTCAAAGAGCTAATAGTTGTTTAAGTATTTGATTTATTTTCTTTCTAATTTTTATAAGTAATTTCATAAATTAGTATTTATTATTTCACTTTTTGTGCAGGTATCCTCACCAGGAGGATTTATGTGTTTTTTCTTTTTCGTCAAAGAGCTCATAGTTGTTTAAGTATTTGATTTCTTTTCTTTCTTATTTTTTAAGTAACTTCATATATTAGTATTTAAAATTTTAACAATTTCATCATTCGTGCATGTATGTTAGGATGTTTCTTACTTAATTTTTTATTTATCTTTATTTAATTAGAATAAAAAATAAATAAGGTTATAAGTTTATTGTTGTTTTCAAATAAACATAATCATGAGCATGTATAGTTATTTTTACAACTTCTTCCTACTATTACTTACGATTACTTCAAAGTGAATAACTTTTTATTAAGCACATAAATTTACTTTATAGTTGTAATTTTTTAAAAATATATTTCAGTAATTATTATTAGAAATAAAAATTTTAATATTCGTGCATAGTACAAACTTTTATGCTAGTATAATATATAATACGATAAGTATATTTATAAAGAGTGTAATTTTTAAAACATAATTTTTAAATTTACAAAAAATTAAATATTTGCACAGGAAGGAAAAAAGCTAAAAAGTCTTATATATTAAAACTGATAGAATAAAATATAAGACTTTTGATCACTTTTTTATTTTCAAAATATTTGATCTTTTATCAATCTTAAAGATTAATTTTTAAAACTTACCATCACCTATAAATATAATCGAATTATTCTCTTTTATATTAGTAAAAAAAATGAAAATTTGTTTCTATTGACAATTTTTTCTTGACACATAGTGTTCACGAATTTTAAAGGCAGAAAAATGTCTTTAGTAAAAGCCATGAATGTTGGAGAACCAAAATGGCCCATCAATAGCACAAACTTTCCAGAATAAAATATGGTCCCTCCTTTTTTTTTTTTTTTTTTTTTTGGCGGGGGTGGGGTGGCGCTGGTGAGTAATAGAATGTGGTCCCTCAATCTCATCTCTAGAGGAGTTGATCCATCCATGAGATCTAAAAGTGATTTAATTGTTTCCACTGAATGTTCCAGGAGATTGGCCAATCAAAACAGCAGAGATTTCCAGATTCAGAGCCAAGGTGAATTGTGCAGAGGAGTTACCACAGATTTAACTTGGAGATATTGATACAAGGCTTCCATCCCAAAATCTCTGCCAAACCCACTCATTTTATAGCCACCATAAGGGCAATCAATGTCAAATGCCATGACGCAATTTATCCAAATTGCTCCGGCCCGGATTGATCTTGATACGGTGTTGGCTGTGTTCAAATCCTTGGTTATAATCCCCGCTACAAGTCCATATTTTGTGCTATTTGCCCTCTTAATCGCCTCTTCAATGGTACTGCACAATTTCATTCCAAGCACTAGATGTTAGCATCAACATTTACGAAGGGAATGCGGTTACAAGGTTACTGAAGATTGACCAACGGGGCAACCCCAACAGATGCCCCTTACCCCCGCGCACCCCCCCCTTCCCCCCTCTCCGGCTGATCCGTAGTATTGGCTTATACCTGAACTTCATGAGTGAAATTACAGGCCCAAAAATTTCTTCCTTTGCAATGACCATGTCGTCCTGAACCGGGAAGCAATTAGAAGAATAAAAGACTAAAGGAGAATAAAACTATCAAGAACATGTTTTATCGAACACATTGAGAATTTGCAGCTGTAAAACTAAACTAGATTCACCTTAACATCGGAGAAGATCGCCGGCTCAATATAATACCCCTTGTCTCCACAAGGCTTGCCTCCGGTTAACAATGTGGCGCCTTCTCTCTTGCCGTGTTCAATGTATGACAGAATTTTATTGTACTGTGCCTTGTCAATCTGCATTTTTGTGAAGTTTGCATGTCTCAGACTAAGAATTTATGCTGGAAACTAAATTCATATTCTTTTTCAACATGTATTGTTGAAATCGCGGAACTAAAAGTTGATGAGCAGGATTTTACCTGGGGTCCCTGAAGAGTTCGAGGATCGAGCGGATCGCCAACAACCCATGCTTTTGCTTTCTCTACTAATTTGTGTGCAAGTTCATCAAAAATCCCTTCCTGGACAAAAATACGGGAACTCGCCACGCAGACTTCACCCTGTTGAAAAAGTGCAAAGGTGTGGGCAACTCATGAGACATGTATCTCTATTTATACGATATTACTCTTCAGTTACATAACAATGTAGCTTCACCTTGTTCCAAAGACTGCCTTGGAGAACAAGACTAGCAGCCATGTCAACATCTGCATCAGCAAAAATTATCATAGGATTTTTGCCTCCCAGTTCCAGTGAGACCTGTTTCAAATTGCTTGTTGCTGCAGCTTGCATTACTAAGCGTCCAACTTCCGTAGACCCTGTGAACGTAACCTGGAGAAAACCGCATAAGTTTCTGTTGTTCGAGCAGAAATCATGATAAATAACATTACATATTGAGAACATTTTTACCTTATCGATGTCCATGTGAGCTGCAATGGCAGCACCTGCTGTTGGTCCGTATCCTGTTATGACATTAATCACTCCATCAGGAATGCCAGCCTGATGGTAACATGAGAATTTGATCGTTAGTTAGCGGAGAAGAGGTGAAGAGAAACAACCATAACATCAGCAGGATGTAAGAAATCTAGCCCTGGTGAGGGTACTTCCCTTAATCAAATGAAAACGGTCCTTAAAAATGTTAGTACCTTTTTGGCCAAGTGAGCATAGAACAGAGCAGAAAGAGGAGTCTGCTCGGCTGGCTTTACGATGATGGTGCAGCCTGCAGCTAATGCAGGTGCAACTTTGATGAAGAACAAATTGCTGGGGTAGTTCCAGGGAATGATAATTCCAGCGACTCCGATGGGCTCATAGAGTGTATATCCTTGAAGTTCTCTGGACATCTTCAAAGTTTCTCCGTGAATTTTATCAGCTGCTCCAGCATAATAACGCAGTGTCTCTGCCGCAACAGGAAGATCTATGCCCTTCAGGGAACTGAACAATTTCCCAGCATCAACTGCTTCCAGGGCTGCCAATTCGTCAATGTTTTCTTCAACTAAGTCTGCAAATTTCAACAGCATCTTCCGCCTCACCTGATTGTCTCAGGTGCAGAAGTGTTAGCTAATTCATGTTGTTTCTTATTAAAAAAAAAATTCTTTTTATCATTCGCAAAGTAAATTTGGTGCTACTGGTTATGCCAATAAGAAATGCAAGTGAGGAACGTGTACTATTAACAATCACGAAAGAAAAATTATAAGTAAATATTTCGATTGATTAGTATTGTGAGAGGAAGTATTGGATCCAAATTGAAAATTTTTGGAAGGGAAGGAATCAAAATACATTAATACAATTCAATTTGAAAAGTTTTTAAAATTTTTATGTTTTACTGGAATTTATTTTAATTTTTGTGAAAAAAGATGGGAAATTTAAAATGAAAAGAAAAAGTAAAAAACTTTTGAATTGACAGCCTGATCATGATGGTTTTAACCTTCAAACATTACCAGCAGTGAAGGGATTATTATGAAAGATTCCCTTCCACCTGAGTGATCAGAAGCGTCAAGACAAATAGCTGGCCATGCATGTTTTTTCCTTTTAATATATTTATATATTCTCACATCTGTCAGGTACTATATGGGCATATGGTGAATTAAATGGTACAGAGATATTCACGTTCCACAATACTACCGGACGAATTAGTCATCATTCATCTGATTTTGTTTGTCATTGACTCTCAATAGTATTTTGCACTACCTACCTGACAAACCATGCCTAACCTTCTAGATCAGCGGAGGATCCATTAAGCTCCCCTTTTATAGGCTTAAATTAAGGATTTTATCCCTCTACATATCTATCTATCTCTCTATATCTATATCTATACCTATATTATACTTAAAAGTACGGATAGAAATTATAAAAATTTAAACTTTATTCTTTTTATTTTTTTAGATTACCTAAAATACCTCTAATATTATATTATATTATAAGTTTATATTAGTTATTTTGGACCATTAAAGAGAAAATAAGTAAGATAATGATAGCTTCACTAATTAATCTCTCAATTCTTTTAGTTCTATAATAACAATAATTAGTTACATTTAGTTAATGACCTAATTATATATTTTAGAGACATGAATCACATTACGTAAGAAAATTCTAAATGGTTGGTATTCTTTGACTTAGCTTTGTGACAAGGAGTGAAGGAAAATGGTAGGAAGAAAACTTTGCTATTTATGGTGTATATGGTGCAACACTTTCCCATTGACATAACAAAAATCAATCAACCTCTCTATTTTTTTCTTCTCTATAATTGGATGCATGCATATGGTGCATTGTGTAATTAATATTTACACTTAATAACATTAGATATTTGCCAAAAAATCATTTATTGAAATGAATAAAAATTGTATTGAGAAGATGTGAGAAACAATTGCATTAAGGTGAGAGTTACAATTCTAATTATAATAAGTGAGAGCTACATTGAGGTGTAATAAAGATTAGATGGAGTGTAATAATAGGAGAAATAATTAATTGTAAGAGTTATTTATCTAAATTCAAAAAATACAAATAGTTTCAATTTAAAGATAATAAAAATAACATCGTTAAAATAGTTTACATCATTAATAAAATTATGCATCTTATTAAAATATTATCAAAATGAAATCCAATAATATTACAATAATTTTAAAAAAGAGCATAGTTATTTGATAAGAAATTGAATAACTGGAAAAAAATAAATATCTTAAACTTAAGATATCAAAATAATTTACAAGAAGATCATATACAGTGGTATCCAATATGTCTAATAAAATATTTTATATAATTAATAAAAATATATCTTATCCAAATATCATCAAAGTAATTAAATAAAAAGTACGAAATGCACTTGAATCCTTATCACTATATAGATTTTAAAAAGAAAAAAAAGAGTGAGAGATAGATAGATAAGAACAACCCCCATCACTAAAAAGATTTAGAAAAGGAAAAAAACTAGAATAAGAGAGAGAAAATAACAATTTTATTTTATGAAAATCTAAATCTCAATGGAAAATAATCATGCTAATTAACAATTTCAATTAGCAATATAATTTACGAGAAGTTAAAAATTATAATTGCATAAGCTATTAAAATAGAGTTTATAAACTCTATGTATAGAGAAAAATATGTATATAATTGAAATATCATCAAAATAAAAAAATAAAAGGTAAAAAAGTACACTTGGACCACTACTATTATGTGTGTGTGTGTGAGAGAGAGAGAGAATGATTCTGTTAATTTAAAATTTTAAATACTAATATAATTTATAAAAAGTTTAAAACATAATAAAGTTCAATTAAAAAGAATGAGTATTTAACATCCATGAAATAGTTTCTATAAAATTAATAAAATATGGATCTTATATGAATATTTTGAAAATAATTACATGAGTGAAAAAAATACACATAATTTCTATCGTTGCAAAAAAAAATATATTATTATTTTATCAAAAAACTAACATGATCACAACAACATATTATACTAATTAAAAGGTTTCAAATACAAATATTATTTATAAAAGATTCACAATATATAAGGTGAAAAAAAATTACTATATAAATTTCGCAAAATAATTTAGATAATTAGTAAAAGTATAATTTGTATCAAAATATTATCAAAATAATTAAATAAATTATAAAATAATGTAATGTATCTTTTATCATTATAAAAATAATTATTTAATTTATAAAAAACTAAATAAAAAGTTAACTATATGCAATTTACACATACATGATGCTAGTACAATAAAGTTTACAGTTTATTTCCGTCCTCTCAGTTTCTTCTCCAAGCATCTAAGGGAAAATTCATATCTACAACGAGGTCGAACAATCAACAAGCACTAGCTGGGGAGAGAGAAGAAAAGAACTTACTAGGCCGGGCAACCTGGGCCAGGAGCCATGGTCAAAGGCATCTCGGGCAGCCTTCACGGCTAAATCAACATCTTCCTTATCTCCTTCTGCAATTCTAGCAAGCACTTCTCCAGTTCTTGGATCAATTGTTTCAAATGTCTTCCCTATTTCATAATCAGAATTTCTTTCTTCAGCACTAAATAATCACGTTATTTAAGCTACTACATTTAGTAATAAGATAGCAACTTCGGTCTACGCTCTTGAGTGCTTTTCTTCAGTGTAATGGTACCGGTTGAAAGTTGTAGAAAGGACAGCGTGAACCGCAGATTAATCAAGAAAATTAAATAACAATAATGATACTACGATAAACTTCTGATAACCTGAAACAGAATCAACGAAAGCTCCATTGATGAAGATCTTGGTGAACTTTATCTCCGGCATCTTGATGGTGGCCTCTGTCTTTTCAATGCTTTCCGCTGCCATATGCGGTTCTGTGAATGTTGGGCACTCTGTGATAGCTGCAGCTGAGTGTTTGAATGGGATTCTCCAACGCGGTCCGAAAGTTTTGTCCCGTTCGACTTGTGAAAGAAATAGATGAAGTATCTTCTATTTCGATGCCTTTGACACGTAGACAAGGCCAAACGACAAGCACAAGAAACCTCTTTTTTTATTATTTTTTGAATTTAAATTTTATCTTTTAATAAATAATTTATTTTAGGAATACAACACAACTAAAAAAATAAAATCCAACAATGTTGCTCTACACTTTTGTACATTTTGTTGGCTCATGCAACGCCACTATTACGAGGCTGCGTAGAGTGGTTCATCTGTCATGTTCGTCACTAATTGGTCATCGCTCCGTTTGTTGATACGAAATGTATTTCCCCTTTGTTACGAAATGGATTTCCCCTTTGTTGAGCAATCGTGTATTCTAAATGTGTATATGATTCTAGAGGAATTTTGCTAAAATTTATCAAAAATTTTAAATTGACTGTGAGTTTATAATTAAAATTTTATCAGGTTGTCATATTCTCCTATGTTCATTGAAGGGTTTAAAAAATATAATAATGAAGAATTCATAGGTTGCGTTTTGTGTATGTGTAGGTTTTTCTCAGATAATCAATCCTAAGACTCAAAATGGATGGAATATATATATATATATATATATATATATATATATATATATATATATATATATATATATATATATATATATATATATATATATATATATATATATATATATTATAAATATATAATCCTTTCTTCTTTATACTTTCAATTTCCAAACCTCTCATCCTAATTTCTTAGTATTTTTATTTTTTTAATTAATCTTCAAAAATTTGATTGATTAGAATTATTTTCAACATATTAAGATAAATTTAAACTAACTTATACATTAATTTTAATTTAAATTCTATATATTAAGTTACATTATAAAAATATGATACTTTAATTATTATATTAAAACTTTTTGATTCTTTAGGATCATTTTCAATCTATTAAAATAATTTTAAACTAACTTACAAATTAATTTTAATTATAAATTTCTTATATTAAATTACTTTGTAAAAGTAAGAAACTTTAATTATTATTTCAAAAATTTTTGATTTGTTAGAATCATTTGTAATCTATTAAAATAATTTTAAACTACTTATATATTAACTTAAATTTTGAATTATCCTAATTTCTCAGAGTTTTTACTTTTTTAATTAGTCTTAAAAAATTTGATTGCTTAGGATCATTTTCAATATATTAAAATAATTTTAAACTAACTTATAGATTAATTTTAATTTTAAAATTTATATATTAAGTTACTTTATAAAAGTTGGAGGTTTTAATTATTACTTTAAAAATTTTTGATTGGTTAGAACCATTTTCAATTTATTAAAATAATTTAAATTATTTACATATTAACTTGAATTTTGATTCCTTATTTTTTTGATGAAATTGAATTTTGTTTGTTGAGTTACTTTGTAAAAGTAAAAATATTAATTATTCAATTTACTTAAAATTTTTTAAATTGGTTAGGATCATTTTAAATCTATTAAAATAATTTTAAACTACTTATCTATTAACTTGAATATCGAATTTCATTTTTTTAAGAAATTAAATTTTATATATTCAGTTATTTTGTGAAAATAAAACTTTAATTATTCAATCTTATTTATTTATTTGATTACACTAAAATGTATTTAAACTTGGAATCAGAACTGTTGTCTACATGATAGTTTTTCGAACTTGAATTTCGGGTGTGTTTCATAAATGGATTAAGTGTTCTAATTTTTTTTCTTTTCTTCTTTAAAATACCAGAGTTGTCTACTTTATTCACCTTTGATCACATGCTTCAAGGTCTAAAATTTTACGTTAGGTTTCCTACTCTATTTATTTTCCTATTATGTATTTTTCCTAATATTCTACTTTATTTTATTTGGTGGTACCACAATGACATGACTTATAGTATCTACTTTTAGTATACTTCTAATTTCTTTTTTTCTTCTCTTTCATAATTTTTTTCATATTTTATGTTATATCTCGTTCTTGCATCTCCCGATATCTTTCTTACTTATATTTGTTAAACTATTGTACCAAAATAATTATTCACTTATTAGGAGAAAACAAGCAGATAAACGCTATATAATTTGTAATTGATTAAATAACCTTTCATTTAAATCTCAATAACGGTACTTTGTTTAAATTTCATTTACTTTGATTTACCTACAAAAAAAAGGGCCAATGAAATTGAAAATCATTTGAATATGTCAGCTTTCAATTCCTTTGTTAAGTAATTTATTGATATCATTTTTGAAACCGTCAATTATATGATTTAATAGGTTAATTGGAAAAAGCTATTACGAATTGTAATCCAAAGTAACTAATAATTATAATTTCTCTCCATTATTGATGAAGGGAATCGATTTTCCATTAAGAGATTTTTTTCTTTTGGAAAACGAAAAAGAAATTTTTATTAATGAGGCAAATAAGGAAGCTTTTCCTAACTAAATAAAGGTTTGGATAGATTCAACCCCATTTGAGTTGATAAATATTATATGTTATTTATATTTTACAAAAAAACATCAGTGATATTTGTATACGAATCAGATATTTCAAAAAAGTTGGAAAGATGTAGATTTAATGTAACCAATATTATTTCTGATTTTGTATTGAGAGGAACAAAAGAGGTAGAAATAATATGTTAAGAGCCTACGATGAGAAAGAAGTTATTGTATATCTTTGAACTAATAAAATTTTAATGTTTTGTGTTATTCAATTTTTTTTCCTAAACATATATATTTTTTTGGGAGGTAAAAAGTTTTCCTTTTGGATATTTCTTTTGGAAAATCTAAAATTTTAAAAATATATATGTGCATCGCACGGGTTTAGAATTCTAAGAGTATATTCATTTAAATATTTGAAGTAAACTACAGTTGTCAAAGAGTCTATATCATAAAATTCAAATAAATTAACTTCATCCTCAAGATTCAAAATTTTTTGATAATATTTGAGTTTGAGATTTTCTGTGTTGAATTTTATAAAAGTGAATTATTTGTGAAAATTTGTGAGATCCAAAGTAGTTGAGTCTGGAATTAAGATACAATTCAAATACACCCTCCTAAGCTTTAAAACTTTATTAAAGTTTTTTAAGTAGATAAAGTTAAAGCAGTAAAAATTTTTCAAATGAATTAAGAAACTCAAAATGCTAGGAAATTAGAATCAGAGTTTGGAAATCAAATAACAAAATTGTTATATTTTTTATAATATATATATATATATATATATATATATATATATATATATATATATATATATATATATATATATATATATATATATATATATATATATATATATATATATATAAACACTTTTACTCTCTCTTCTCCTCTAAAACTTCAGAGACTCCAATTCTATTTTATGAAATTTGAGTTTCTTAATTAGTTTGAAAATTTTTTATTGGTTTGATAGGTTTTGTTTAATAAATTAATTAAACTTTTTTTAACTTCCCATAACTTACCCACTTCTTCATTATCCCCTATATTAATCCTGTAGTTGAAATCAAATTAAACTCCCCTAGCTTTTATTCACTGACTTTTGAATTTTTCTTCTATTTTTATATATTTATTTCCCTTTTAGTTCCTTGACCATTTAATACATTTTGATTTCGTGCTCCTCAAATTATGCTTGCATTAATATTTAGAAGGGATGAACTTTTTTTAAAGAAAAAAATTGTAGAAAGAAGGGATAAAATTGCTAAGGGAGAAGAAGATAGGTTGAGTAGAATACCAATCAAATTCGAACTATTAACTTGACTTGGACCAAAGAATCCATCCAAATTTGGGTTTTATTTGCGTGATCAATTAAAAAAAAGGTAGTCAAACATGTTCTCAGGCATGGCATCGTTGCTTTTCCATAATTCCTTAAATAGGTTTCTTGGTATTTAAAATTTCATGCTCATTTCATGATCCTTAAATAGCTTTTGCATCCAATGTTAGTTTGCCACCGACTTATGGGCGCATTGGTTGGTCTACAAATTGAGTAACTCTCAAATTCGAAAACTATCAAATAGAAAAATAGGCAAAAGGTAAAGGATGAGAAAAAAAGTATATTTCTAAAGAATGACAAAAATATGGCTTCTTAGTGGAGGATTATCAACATTATCATTGAATAACGATGTTAGGGGAATCACCAAAAACGATTTATGTGGTTCATTCTTTTGATACATGTGCAACGGGATATGCCTGGGTTGCATAAGTGAAACACATATTGCTTTAGTATGATAATGGATATTTCAAATATGTGGTCATGTAATCTGACGGTGTATATATATTGTTAATTCTATGTTAAGTATAACTTTTTCTTAGTGAATAAGTTTTGTGTTAAAATAGAAGCAACTTTTGGAGAGAAAGAGCTCAAGGGTTTAGAAGCTCATTAATCGTATTACTATTGAGAGCATCTAAAAGGAAATTTATGTTTGCTCAAATAAGAAAGGTTTAGCAATCTAAATTATGATTATGTCATGTCTGCTTAATAGTAATAAGCACCTCGTAATCTCTTATTGCTTTTTATTATGTGAAGCAATGATGCTGCCTCTTAAGGGCATATCTATACATATATGACATTTCAAAGCTTTCACGACCTCAATTATTTTTTTATGAAATTTTGAGTTTTTTAATTAGTTTGAAAAATTTTAAAGGTATCATTTGTAAATTGTCACTATTGAATAGGACCTTCATTTTATTTTCTATTTATTGCAAGGTCTTGAGAAGGATACTTGGAGGTTGTTGTTCCTTTTGTCCAAGCTATGAAAACTTCAAACCATTATATGTGTGTTTATTTTTATTTTTTTAATATAGGAATATATCTATTTGTTTTCGAAGTTTGGATTCTTTCAATAATACCATAAATCCATTTAAAATGAAGATTTTTATGAATAGATTCAGTGCGGTCATTAGATTCTGAATCATATAAATCATGCTTATCATAGAATTTAAAGGTTAGTTAGCCAAAATAACTATAATTTCTTTTTACAAAAATATTATGTATCTATGCATAGGGTAGGGTTTTTTTGCTAGTATATGTATATAGATATAGATTAGATTGAATTCACATACCCGACTTGGGTTTTTTTTATTTTTTGCTAGGTCAGATCCGACTTAGGTTGTTGTGCCAAATTTTGACCAATCCTTTTTAGAAGCATTTTCTTAGGCATATTTGGATTAGTTTTTTTAGTTGAGTTATATTAAAAATCGTGAAAATGAATAGTTTGTGAGAGAATAAGTGAGGTTTAAAGTAAAAAAAGTAAGATTTTTTTTTCACTTCTAATCACATTTCTGACTTTGTTTGTCCCTTGAAAAAACTTATCCTATTATGTATACAAGAAAGGGGAGTGGATAGAGGAATAAATTGGAATTCGGGAGGGTTTTTCCCTATTTTCCCTTATCTCTGGAAAATTCAAAATTTGTGTTGTAAAATTCGGTTGCAATAGACATAAAAACTAACTATAAAATAACAACGGAGAAGACCTTGAACTATAGCAAAATAGAGAAAGAAATAACACAAGAAATAGAGAAACTAGAATTTTATTGAGAGTTTTTCACAACACATCCACACTTTTACAAGCTCATATTTATAGAGTTAGAAATGATCATTCCCATCATAGGTCATTAGTAGACTCCTCTATGATTTTTCATGTTCTCTAAGATAAGAAGATAATGAGAATAGTGATTTATAAATAATGAAAGTTATAACTTTGATTGTAACCCCCTAACATTTCATATTCCATAACTTAGATGAATTATCTCATCAAATAATGTATATTTATAATATTTCATAATAATTTGTGATTTTTTTCTTTTTTAGGATAGAATTCGTGGCTTATAATCAAAAGAATTGTGGGGCTGGTTTCATTCTGCCTAATATGAGGCACCATTTAGAATGGAGCCCGTTTCAGAAAAGGGATTCCAAAAGTTTTGTCAGTCGCTCATGAGGCCTTGCTCTAACAATAAATGTTAAAGTCTTCCTAGAGGTTAGGAGTTGCATGTATAGTGCAGAATTTATCCTCCTTTGATAGAGTTTATTTCCTCTTTTATTAAAGTTTATAACATGTGCTATAGTTGATTATGATCATGTAATCTCTAATAACGTGACACTTATTGTAAAAAAATATATATGCAAAAAAAAGAAGAAAAGTTTGGTATATATATATATATATATATATATATATATATATATATATATATATATATATATTGAAGAGCAATAGGGCCAAAGGTGGAAAAGTTTATCAACAACCATTAGCCCAAAAGTACTGTTTCATTTTTAAAAAAACAAAAGCCCTAAAGTGCTGAGGCACTTTTTCGAGCCAAGTTAGAATATATATATATAGTTTGAGTTTAATATTTTCTATATTAAGTTTTGTAAAATTAAATTTTTTATTAGAGGTAAAGTGAAATCTAACCACAATCCATATGCATCCTAGACAACAATTTTTTTTTTTTGGTCCTATACTTAATTGCTGAAACTTCTTTTAAGTAAATAAAAATAAATACTTTTAAAATTTTTATTTAAAAATTAAAATAAATTTTTTTATTTTTTTCAGTAAGTAAGAGGTGCTTTAAAAAGTATTTCTATAGAAGCTTTTCAAAAATATTTTTTAAAATTTTTATTTAAGTTAAAATTTGAAGTAAATAAGTAACTAAAAATAATTCAAAAATATTTTCGTTTTAAAAATACTATAAGTAATTTATTTTAAGCAATTAAGAATAGTCCATTTGGTGGGTAGGAAACCACTTGTTTTACAACCTTGTTTTGCAAGAATGGTCCTAACAACTTGCTTCTGCTCACATTTGATTACCAATACGTAAATTATGCTGTATGTGTAGTCTATTATGTTGGTTAAATGTTTGTTTATATTAGCAATTTGTCGGTTCTGATTGTATTCATTATCCAACACAACACAATGACGTATTGCTAACATTTTCCTCATTTTCTGGTTTTTGGAAATGGACAACTAATTAATTAAGCCCCAAAACAAAGGTTTCAGCCAATGATGAAATGAATAGTCTTGGGAGAGCCCTCTACACTTTCCAAATCCAAAAAAAAAAAAAGTATTGTTATTTTCAAAATCTCTTAAACGTTTAAATCTATTCCCTTCGTTTCATAATAAGTGTCATTATAATTTTTTTTTACATATATTAAGATAATAGTTAAATTTACTAGTTTACCTTTAATTAAATATTTTATCTCTTCATAAGAATTTACAATACAAGAAATTACTATTCTTATTATATTAAATACTATTATTTTGTTATGAGGGTAAATAAGAAAAAAAGTTAAATTTTTGTTCAATAATATTTATTTTGTAATAAAATAAAATTTTTATAATGATATTTATTATCAAATTGAGAGTGTTATTGAATAGAATTTAGTTTTAAAAATTTTTATTTTGAGTTTCGTAAAAGTTAAATTATTTATAAAAGAATATATAACTTTTATACTTAAAATTTTGAATTTAATTTTAAGATAAAATTCTTTTCAAATAGACCTCGGACAATTATCATTTTAAGTGCACCTATTTTTGTTGAGAAGATACCGCAACGGAGGCGACCGCTGAAAGAATTGGCGGCCTGCAAGAAAAGGGCAGAAAGAAAAAAACATTGAACGGTCCCTAAAGTAGGAGGGAAACCAATTATTTAAATAACCATTTCACGTAGGCCCATTAATTAAACGTTAATTGTATTGGTATTTATTTGGTGAGTTGGATTCTCGAAACTTCGATGGTGACTAGATTTGCATCTCCATTCGAGTCTCATTTGGTCAAGGCGGCCTTTTGTTTTTTCTTTTTCCTAATTATGTCTCTTTTTAAATTTTTTTGGGTTCTGTGAAGGAGACCTTTCGGTATTAAACAAATCATTCGGTCAATTTGTTGCACATCTATTTCCGAAAGAGACATCATATATGGCCACTTTGTTGAATTAAACGATTAGTTTTATCATAATAGTTTAATAAGATAATTATTCAAAAATTAATAAAAATAGGACAAATGGTAAAAGAAGCCAACTTTTTAAAGAAATTATAACTGTCCTATCAAATAATGAATTGTTTTGGGTTGATCTTCTTTTTTTATAATTGATTTGTCTTATTTCCATTGAGTATGTTTAACTTTTGTCATGGGTAAAATTATCATGCCCGACCCTACCATAATAAGACTACCCAATTCAAACTCCATGTATAACATTGGTAAATTTTCAAGGATCTGCCTAAAGTACTTTTTTTATTATACTAAAATATTTTAAGTTTGATATTTATTTTTCTTTCTCCCTTTTCCATGAATTATTTTAAAAAAATTACTATCACCATGAATATAGTTCTCTTCTTTAATATTATATTAGTAAAATTAGATAAAAATATAATATAAAAATTATTTTTTATCTTTAATTTATGTAAAAAAGTCAAAAGACCTTATATTTTTAAATGGATAAAATATAGTGGACCAAGTTCCATAACCAATCTCTAGGTCTTCATAAACTTTTTTTTGCTTAATTCTAAGTCTTCATAAACTAGTGGCATATGGAATTTGCCAAATTGGTTAATAATGGATATCGGCCCAACTTTAACTCGGACGTGTTTGATTATCGGCTCAGTTACTTGAAAGAATTGTGTCTAAGTTAGGCCCAACAGAAGATAGACTTGGGTCCACCTAAAAGCAAGTGATCAAAAGTGTCAAAAATACTTATCCAGCAAGATACCAGGTGGGTAGGATAAGAAAACGGAAACATCCTCATTCCTTTCTTCAAATAGAGGTATAGTTACCACCAAGGTGGTAGCCCAAGTGTAACGGGTTTCATCTTCTATATAGGAGGTCAATGGATCGAATCTAGTTAAACGAAAATGTTTGCGTGAGTAGGCCCTTGACTTCTCTCATATGGGAGCTGTTCTGGACCACATGTGCACCTTGGCGAGGTCATGGTGACGGAATTGTCTATACCAAGACAGTAAGCATTACCCTTCGGCCTCACTCGGATATTCCATGGCGGCTGTAGAGCTCCTCTGGTCTCCCCCTCCCAGCTTTTTATTTACCAAAAAAAAAAACAAATAGAGGTATAGTTTAGTTCGTTTCCTGTTCATTCATTGCCTTTCTATTCTCTATTTACTGACTTTACTATAAAGGGATTTTCGGAAATTTTTCTCCTACATCTTCACCCCCTCTCTCTTCTTTTGCAGATTGTGTTTTGAGACATGGGATCCACTCAAAAAATCAGTTAAATAGTATACTCCTTTTTCATCCAAAATTGAAACCGGTTTATTAATAGTCTCTCTATGTCTTCATAAACTAGTGGCATAAACTAGAGGCAAATCGAATTGTGAAGCTACTATGCATCCAAAACTAATAGTTACTATGATGCATTATATGCATATATAGAGTATCATCCGCGAAGCCACTCTTAGCTCAGTGGGGCATTGGAAAGTGCCATCTCTTTTGAGCCTATATTGTACTGGTTTTAGTTATAAAAGTGATGAAGTTTGCACTTAAAGAGGCATCAGTAAGTTAGTAAAAAACTTAGTTGAAACGGAGAATTATCTTATTTATCCATTATTATATTTACTAGTTAAGTTGGCATTATTTTTTACCTATGCTACTACAACCATGCTAATTGTGAAGAATTGATTGTACAATCGAATGAGGGATGACTAGATGAATGATTGTCTGATCATCTATATTAAGCCAAAGATATATTAAAGACATTAATAATGAACTCATCATTCAATTTTTAAACAATTGTGAGATCACATTGGAGACAATTATAAGATGCAAGTTCTTTTTAAATACAGTGTTCTTTTGTTATTTCTCATATATATTAATGTACTTTTATAAATTAATCTTGATGTTCTAAATATGCATAATGCTTTTATTACCCTTAGGGTTCTAGCTTCACCGGTGTAGAGTATCATATACATTATACTCTTTTACTTTCACTGTAACTTTCAATACAAATTTCTTTATTTTACCCAAAAAGAAAGAAAATACTTGCCTTAGATAAAGCATTTGATGAATTTGCTTTTTCCTTTTGCAAAATAATCAAACTATACCTAAAGCAAGGCACAAACCTTGAAAAGGAGGACCAAGGGGACAAAGTTGAATAGTTGAACGTGGGAGCTTAACCTGGGGATTTCCCTCCCCTTTACTCTAGAGTGTCTACTTGCATATTACTGGGCTTCTGTGTTGTACTTCCTTTCCTATTTGAATCTTACTGGTCTCAACAGACATGGCATATGAAAATAAAAGATGATTGAAAAGCTGCTCATAATATATGTCGATCGATCGTTTTTCGCTTTCAGTATTGCAGCTCAACAATATGAACATCTTACTACCAAAAGTTTTCAACTCACTGTAGCTCCAATTGTAAATGTACAGGAAGAGACAGTGAGAATGACAACAAATAAACAGATATTCTTGGCTACTTAGCTGCTTCGCCAGAAAGATCTTACAAAATCTCACAAACAAAGTTACTGACTATATATTATGCAGACTGGGTAGGCTATACATATTCATCGTTCCTTACATGAGATCAATTAAATCTTTCTCAGGGAAGAGCTTGGACGGATCAGCAAATCGCATGGAAAACGACCGGAAGACGAACTCGGGTTCATCTGAAGTCTGTCCTTGATCAAAATTCTGCAAATAACTTTCTGTATCATAAGGTAACTGCACATGAACACTAGCAGAAGCCCGGAATACTTTGTTCTTGAACACTTTGTTCTTCCCTTTAAAGAACTTTCTCCATATTGCTTTCCACTTGATCTTATCATTTGATGCAGGCAACTTCACAGCAGGCTCAGGAACTTCATAGTCTCCCCCGAGACGGACAGTTCTAGTGCTGCCGAACCTCCTCCAGTTCTTGATATCCATGGACTAACCAAACAAATATTGCAAGAGCAACGTACGATTGCTTCGGTTCTCTGCTTGTGATTTTGGAGTGATCAGCTGAACTCAAGTTATAAATGTCAAGAATGATGATGAGGAAATTGAATACGCTTTTGAGAGTGGTTGGCTGGCATTCGATGACTACTACTAGTACAGTCTAAGATGGGTAACAGCGCTGAGTTGTTCAAGCATCAGAGTTGAATTCGCGTTGCGGATTTTGTTTGACCGAGGAAAAAGAATGCAATCATGCATATCTCATAATGAAGAAAGGGAATAAGACGGCCGCAATAAAGCTCCCCAATAAAACGATTTTCAGCCCTTGCTTATCCATATTCATACTAAAGGGTAAAGGCACGTGATTTCAAATAATGAAGGGTATAAAATTTGGATTATTCTAAGGCATGTAGAGAAAGTAGTTCTTTGTGGGCGCACAATTGCGACTAAATTGTATATGAACTATAAAATGTTTACATGATATATAGATAGTCCCACATACCAATGGCGTCCTATAAAGACGGGAGACCCATATAAAATAAGCAACTCAAATGTGTTTATTGTGGGAAAATGAAAGCAAAAACTAAAAATAAAGAAGGGCAGCTTCTTCGTTCTTGACACTTGTTGGACCAGTAGGTCGTTAATATAGCTTGGTGCTCGCCAGGCGCCTTCCTTATGAAATTCTTTTCAAAACCTCGTATTGGTCGTGTGAAGAGCGTGGTTATTTATTGGTTATTTTAGGCTATTGGGTGCCAAATAATGAACAATATATAAGTCAATAAATTATAAATATAAAACTTTCCTTTTATTAGAATGAATATGTAAAGTACATAGTGCTAGTATTTTCAAGTATAGATGGAGTGGTCCTTCTAATTTCTTTTTTCTCATATCTTTAGATATGCTTTAATAGATTATTCATTTGGCTATAAAATTCATGACAACTTGGGGAAATCGTTGTCCTTAGAGAAGCTGGATAGTGGATATGTAGATCTATGAGCGAAGGTAGGCGCCCTTGCCCTCAACTTTTCTTTGAGCCTAATTAATATTGGTCATGATTCCGACACTGACATTTTAGAGGTTTATTAGATTGTAGTTCAGTTAAGAATTCAAAAACAAGATACAAACTCTCATTCTGCTTTAGTTATTCTGATAATTAAAAATTTAAAAAGAGTCTTTGCTATTCAGTTTTGTTGCAGTATGGCATGTTCTTGCGAAACCAAATTCCCAATTGGACATTAACTCGTGTGCACAGACAGCAGAATTAAGTGGCTGAATTGCTGGCGAAAGAAGCGAGAGGCATATCCTAAGAGAGAAGATTTCTTCCTTTCACTCCAAACAAAATCTTACTCCTTCCCTTTCAATGTATATAATATATAATAGAAGTATTAGATCAAAATCTTTTGATTTAATGGATAAGGGAGAACAAGGGTATTTTGGAGACTAAAATATTTTAGATTTCTGCTCAAAGAGTATTTTCAGTCTAAGAATAATCCAAACTCTTTCTCACGATTTGAATCCAAATTTACTATTTCTATCAGATCTACTCTCTCTCTCTCAATTGTTCTTCCACAATCAAAGCCAACATCGACAAAGATGAAAGACATTATATGAAGGATTTATTAATCAATCTTTACATATTCATATATTACAGTTGCATGTATTGTAGATGGTTTTAGTGATATTTCTAGAGATTGTTCTATCCAGAAGAATGGGTTATCGAAAAAAATGGTAGTTTGTTAGATATAAATAGTGAAAATAAAAAAATCTACTACTATTGCTAGATTAATATTGTTATATTATGTATTATCTTTCTTTGGTCTTCTCTATTTAACCTCAAAATGTGCATTTTTAACAGTTAAAAAATAATTATGGTGATAGGAGTTTGTGTTGAATGTAAGAGCGCTTTTATATTTGGGAGAAAATTGAAAGGTAGTTATCGCATTGATAATTGTGATGAGGAGGACAAAAGAATAGTGAAATACCTATTTTTATTGAAAATTTTATGTATAGATTAGAGTTTTATGCAACAAAAAATTGAATTTAAATTTACATAACTAGTATGTATCATTTCTCTATTTGTACTATGCTCGAGTTTGTTCAAAGCAAAATTTTATATTAACTTTAGTAGAATTTAATTTATAAATGGATTGAAAATTTGTATCAAAAGTAAAACAATTGACTGCAATGGAGGCGATTTCTACTTCAAATTATCATGGCAGAATGGCATTATGTTCATTTACCACAAAAGTGTGAATAATTATGTACGTAGTGGTGAATAATTATTCATACAGTCTTAAATAATTATTTATAGAGGTTTAAATAATTATTCATCACACATATATGCGCCATGTAAATAGGTAAACGAGTGTATCAAAAATAAAAATTATATTGTAACAAACGTAATTTTTTACTTCAAATTATCATGACGGAATGACATTATATTTATTCAACATAAAAGTTTGAATAAGTTTGGATAATTATTCTCAAACATATGAATAATTATTCATATTCACATTGTAAAAAATAATTATTCACTAACATATGTTTAAATAATTATTTACACAGTTGTGAATAATTATTCTCCACGTAATGTTTCTACTGAATAATTAATCTTTAAAATAATAAGAAGTATTATTTAGATCTATATATTGATGAGTATTTAGCAAGCAGTTTGAAAAAATCAAAAAGTTATTATTTTCTCCTTCATTTCTCTTAACTTAATTTCTCCTATTTTATCCAGTTTGAATAATTATTCGTAGGGATTAAATAATTATTTACATAGCCTTAAATAGTTATGTATAAAGGTTTGAATAATTGTTTACTATATAGTGCTTTCTCTTGAATAGTTAATCTTTAAAACAATGAGATTTAGTATTGAAATATGTGTAGTGAATAATTATTCATACCACATAATAATTATTCAAAATATTAAATAATTATTTGCCATACAAATTTCTCTTTTGAATAATTAATCTTTAAAACTATTAGTGTCATTACTCAAAACAATAAAAATCATTACACAAGAAGACAAAACATATATAAATTTTTAAAAAAATTAAAAAAAAATCCAACATTAAAACTCTCTACCATCAAAATCGTTTTCTCAAGTCATGATAGTATTTCATTGCCGAAATTATTCCTCAAGTTGTGAAAATCAATACAACGCTTTCTTTACTTTTGTAAGTTGACCATTAAATATCTTGACAAATATTGTTCTTAAATAAAGATTTCTATCGTTTTGAAGCCACTAAATAACCTAACAAAAACTCATAATATCTAACTTAATTTTGACTAAGTGAATTCGAAAAAATGAATTTTAATCTTAACAAAAAACTATAAGGCTCATTGAAACCGCCAAATACAAAGTGAAGAATTTGAGGAGAATAAATTATTTTGTTCTTCAATATTTGAAGCGTTTCAAAGCAGTGGCAGAGAGAAGAGAGAAGACAGAAAAAAGAAGGAGAAAGAGAAAGTGAAAGAGAGAATTTGATAAAATAGATTAAAAAAATTCGTTATTTTAAATTATTTTTAGACTGAAACACTCTTTGAACTGGACACAAAAAGTTTTAGATCTAAAAAATACCATAATAAATCTCAGCTACTAGATAAAAAAATTACAATCTAATGACAATAGCAGAGTCAAAGTGCAGAAAAAAGTAACCATCAGCTTCGTAACTGGATCATTTGGAAACTATGAGAGAAAGAACAACCACGGCCTGCGACTGCGACCATTTTAGTAATTGTCCGTCTTTTTTTTTTCTTTTTTTTTTTAAACATTGTAACTGCCCGTCAATTGAGAAACATTGCTTTCCGCTTCTTTTGAGTTTCTAATACGAGGCAAGACCTTTAATTTAATTTGCTGCCGTTACAGGATAAATTGGTCATTATACGCAAATTTGAGTAACACCTGACCGATGTACATATGCCTTGAGAGGGGCCTTGGGCACACCTCACTTTTTTGGCAAAAATTTATTTTATTATTTTTATTTTATTTAATAGTATTTAATTAAATAAAAAATTTTATATAA
The DNA here is from genome assembly GCA_030512225.1 of Rauvolfia tetraphylla. NCBI lineage: Eukaryota > Viridiplantae > Streptophyta > Magnoliopsida > Gentianales > Apocynaceae > Rauvolfia > Rauvolfia tetraphylla. Next base: position 6,994,911 of record JAJQKT010000045.1, on the reverse strand, counting down.
AAATAATATAATAAATAATTAATGATTGATTAATAATATATAATATATTAAAATATTTTTATAAAAAATATTAAATATTTTTAAAAATTTAAAAATAATAAGAAAGTCATTAGAATTAGAATGATGAAGCACCAAGTAGGGCTTCAAATGCACAAATAATATATATAGATATATATGCACTGTGGCTCTCCAAAGTCTATTTTCTCTTTTTATTTTTTTTAAAATTATATTCTCTTTTAAATTAAATGTCCTATTTGACTTGATAAAAAATTAAGAATAATAATTTAATTATAAATAAATTATTATAATATATTTATTAGTTGAAGCAGTTAATGGTAACAACTATATACCAGTAGAGCTTAATTCCTTAAATCAATAAAGTCGAAGTAGTTAATGGTAGACTCTATATTATTAGTAATGTTTAATTCTATTAAATTAAAGAAGTTAGCAGTAAAAGTTTAAGTAAAATATATAATCATTTTAAAAAAGTAAATATTCATTTTTAAATATCTAAAAAAAGAAATATATATTCAATTTTAAACAAATGGAGTGTCACATAAAATAGTTTAAAATTGTTAATAATATATATTAGCTGTTATTTGCTCTATTCTAAGACAACTTTGAGGTAGTTTATATTTTGTTAAATACTCTTGTAACGAACAAATACTTTTGTTATTGAAATATACGTTGACATTTCACTATGTTCACCTGAATATAGGATATCATGTTTGCAATTGCTTTTGCAATTTGGGATGATTTTGAATAAAATCTCTCTCTCTCTCTCTCTCTCTCCTAAAAAATAGTGTGCGTGTATGTGTATATATACATACATGCACGAAAACACACCAAAATGACAAGCATATTTTGTCTCTCATTTTTCTCTCCTTATTTTGACTCCCGAAAGATTCAAACCTCCGTCCGCCCCTACACCTGCGGTTGTGGACGCCTAAAGGCGGACTAAAAATATGTCTTCCGGGAAGCCCTACATATCATTTGGAGAACAAGGTCTTAATCCATTTCCCTCCTGAAAAATTAAGTTAAATAATTCAAATTAAGTTAAATCTTAATTAAAGTTATATTAAAATTTAAAATAATTAATTTTATACAATTTTACAAAATCTACTTGAAAGTTAATAACTGATCTAAATTAATATAATCAATGCTACTTTTTAAATACTGAATTTTTTTTCAAACCAAACTTGTGCACGCCATAGTTGCAGAAGATTCTACTTGATTAGAGAGGGAGAAGGGCTCGAAATGCATCCCTTGTACGGCGTTGCCAAAGGAGAAACGTTACTGATGATAAGAATAGATGCGCCCAAGCCTTGCTTATTGCCAGATAATTAGTTCTCCGAGCAACTCGCCGCCGTTTTCTGGATCGGATGGACAAATTTTCCCAAACAATTTTTGTCAAGCATTTTATTTGCCCAAAAAAAATGTAGTTTTTTATTTCAGAGCATCATCTATAAATGAATATCTTTACAAGCGTGGGGGAAAGTACAATGCTCTGGTTTCTTTCTCCATTCTATAAGCCGTTGGAGAAAACGCATAAAGAATATCTGGATCACTACGTCAAAGAATTGGGGTGAAGCCCTGAAAAAGCTCAATGGACCAAGTATGTGATTGCCAGCGCCACCAATAGAAGAACATAAGCAATCCCTTGATCGATCGCCGTTCCTGCATCAATCAAAATACTCACAATCAATTGAAAATCCACAATTTTATTTTTTTTGGGGAGATAATTCTCAAGATCATTCGGAAGAGAAAGAAGACCCAGGTACAAAATCACTCACCGTCATTTGACGGCCCTGCCGGTGAAGGCGCAGGAGCCGTGCCCTGTCCGCTGCTGAGTTGGGCAAGCGTCAAGACGATGACACTCAGAATCGGGAGGCTGAACAATCTGACGGAGTTCATCTTCAACTATTAGCGTTACTGGTGCGAAAAATCTGAAAGTTCTACAAGAGAAACCGGTGCAAATAACAGATTGAGGCTGGAAATTGTTGAGGAGAACGAATAAGCCGAAGGTATATATGGAGACATATATGTATATGGGGCTGCTCCTTTCAGTTTTAGGTTTGCAAATTTAGATGAATCTTCCGTGAAACAGAGCAGTGGTGCGTAAGGTCAAAGGTACGCGTTTTAAAAATTTAACAAAAAATTAAAAAAAAACAAAGACATGGGCTTTTGAAGAATATGTTGTTGTTGGACACGGACTCGGCGGCTGATCGACTCGGAGAATGCACGGTCTGAAGAGGCAGAATCGATGTACGGTACAGATTGCGACACTCGCGGGCGTTGAAAAGTCGTTGTGTACTATAATTTCTAGAGCTCCAGAAATTCAACTGAACTTTCGGCTCTACTAAGACTCAATAAGAACTAAGAAGGGTGAGATTAGATTGTTCTTTTTATTTTTAATTATGTTATATTAAAAATAATAAAAATAAATTATTTATAAAGATATAGTTGAAATTTAAGATAAAAATTAAGAAAAAAATAAAAATTTTGAATTGAAAAGTAATCTAAATTGGTCACAATTTCTTGTAATGGAACTCATGAAAGGTTATGAATTATGAATTTTTAATATGAATGTAATACGTTAATTAAATTATTTAGTAAATAATAATGTGATTAATCTTAACTCGTGTTAGAAGATTTATAGTCGACATTGTGTTTCCTTTCACCTCTGTTATTTAGGGGGGTGTTTATGCGGAAAAATCCAAATAGTCAAATCCAAATTAATTTAGCAGTTTATTCTATGAATTAATTTGGTTTCGGTTGGATGTGTCTAAAACTAAAAATTCAGTTTGAAACGAACCGAATATAAGTTAGATAATAAATGTATAAATGTTTTATATTTATATCATAGATATTATTTATTTTGGAGGATTATTTTAGGCTTTAGGATAAATTTAAGGACTTTTTTGCAATAAAAGAGAATTACTCTCTTATTGATGTTGACATTTTCTTCAGTTGAGGAATATTCGGCCAACAGTAGCTTAGACTATTGCTATTTGCGTATATTGTTGGGACTATTTTAGGTGAACTACTACAACTCTTTTACACTTTTCCTTTTTAGTGAATGCAAGTTTAACTTTGTATTTCATCAAAAACATCAGAGATTACGTCACCAATGCCTCCTTTTTCTTGGATGGCATTTAGGGGATATTTCTTATTACAACAGAATTTGACTTTGTCTAATGTGTAAAATTATGAACGTTACAGTTTCAATTAGCATAGGTCTTCTAGCTTGGATCCCTAGCTAAAATTTTTCTGCCCGTATTCAATATGTGCTTTCCACGCCTCTCTAATACCATTTGATGTCCATTTAGGACTCTGACCACATTAATTGAGTCTCTCTTAATTATAGCATTCCCAAATTGTTTTTCCTCAGCAATGTTGAGTGCTAGAAGGGTAGATGTTGCCTCAGCTACAAAAGCATCTTCATGCAAACTTCTTTGCTACCAATCACCTAAGTATTCTCTTTTATCATTCAGATAATAATAGTATTGATGATTAAGTCATCTTTCTCGTGAGCTGCATCAAAATTTAACCTTACACAATTCCTGAGAGGAGATTTCCAAACATGGTCACTCCTTTTTTTAATTGTCTTCTTATGCTTGCATCCCAGTAGCTTGGTGCACTTGTTTGAATGATTTGTTGATGGATTCCCAATCCGTTATCTGATCTCCATGTGCAATTTTGTTTCGAGTCATCTAGATAGTCTCTCCATCATGATTGTTGCAAAATTTAAAAATTTCCTTTCTCTTCCACATTCAACGGGAACATATTGTCCGGATTAAGCAATTTACGAATCCATTGTTGAATGGAGCACGTTCAACGGTCATTGTGATGCAAACCACACTAATTTGCTCAAAGGACACTCAAGGAAGAGAATTACTCTTATTAGTTTTGGAGATCAGATTTCATTTTAGTTTTATTTATATGTGATCACTTTATAAGTTTTATTAAATTTTTTAAGCTTTGAGGAAAAATTTATATTTTTAGCAATAAATTTATGAACATTTTAATTTATTTTATCATTTTAAAAATAGCTTGGATAAAAAAGAAACTCATTATCTTGTAAGGTTGCCAATTCACTAACAAATCCAATTCGTAAAAACATTACTCCCTCCTTTTTAATTTAAATCTCATTTTAGAAAATTTTACATCGTAATACTAATTAAATTAACTATTTGATTCTTAATAAAATATTCTTTCTGTTTATAAAAAATTATCATCATTCACTACATAAAATATCATTATTTTATTATAAGAATAAATAATAAAAAATTAAATTTTTATTCAATGATATTTATTTTATAATAAAATAAAAATTGTTATAATTGCACTCATATTACAAGGAGAGACTAAGACGAAAAAAAAAGGTGGGTGTGGGGGGGGGGCAAGGGGCGGGCGGGGGAATATTGAGTCTTTAAAATGTCGTAAGCAAAATATACGTGCGATAACATGCGATCTTGAATGATGGGCTGTGTGGTTTCTCGGGATTTCTAGGAACGTCTGAATAGTGAATATTAAGTATAAGCTCGTGTTTAGAATCAGGAAGGAGGTTACTTATTCCTAACTCAATTATTATAGCCGCGTCTATTCGGCAATTCATCGGTGACTTAGCAACTAAACTTATATTTTTTTTTATTTTTTAATTTAATATTTACGTTTTTATTTTGACAAATTTCAAAGTGAATTTTACTTTTCTAAGTCTACATATTTTCTATCTAACTTTCATCATAACCTCGCTAATTAATCAACAAAAAAAAAAATAAAAGGAGGTGTTGAATGCCATAATGAGACATGAGATTTCTGGAAGACGAAATTGTGAATCAAATCTAATATTTATCGTTTAGTAAAAAATATTTCTAACTAATTAAGTTAGAATTACCTCTTTCTTACTCCAATCATAATAATGCGTATGACCAGATACTCTTCTTGACTTTTATACTGTATAGATTTTTAAAAAATATACATATTAATTAAAATATGAAAATTCAATTTGAAACCAAAGATGTATGCTAAGCGAAGTTTAGCCAGCAATAGGGAAATTACACTATAAAAAACACTAATGATATTGTCTTTTTAAGTTTAATTAGGCTCTAACTCCCAACCTCGGTCTCTGCCTACCACAGGTTTTAAGTTATTTTAATTTAAAATCAGAAAAAAAAAAGAAAATAATTTGAAAGTAATTTTAAAATAAATTTATTGAAAATAAACATCCGTCACATTCACAGAGTTGAATACCACTTTTGGGCCAAGTTAGAGGCCAGCGGAAGCTCTATTCCCAGAAAGATCTTAGGCCCCTGATGTTGAATTTTACATATTGTTCTTCATAGTTCAAGCCCATACGTGGAGCTCTAATAACACCTGGCAAGTTTCTGGCTTTTTTTTTTTTTGGTCTGAATTAACTAGCAAGTTATTAGTATACAGTGAAAAACTTTTTTTTTTTGGTTGGTAAATTAGTGAAAAATGCTAAAATGGATATACATCAACAACACAAATAGGACAGGTAAATGAATTTGTTTCCCTCCTTAAAAGGACAAAAAAAGAAAGGAAAAGGATAAATGCGTGTGTTTTGGAAAGGAAAATTTCCACTACAACACATAAGTCATAAGAAATTTATTCTAATAAATGTGTTTGTTTTATTTAAAACAATTTCCTTCTGGTAAAATTTTTAATTTTTAATTTTTTATAACAATAAAAATGAATAAAGCTTTAAAATACTAGTTATATCGCTTAATGTATATGTAGTCTCCTCCAGTCCAAAATAAATGCTGACAATTAACTTAGCACAAAAATTCAAATGTTCATGTGATCATATGTCAATTATCACTTGGCCCTTAACAAATAAGGAGGTCCATGGTAAATTCTATGTAGAAGAACTAATATATTCTTTGAATTAAGGAAGTTAGTAAAAAAAATTTAATGAAAAATACATGTATTTTAAGAGAGTGAAAATTGAATATGAAATTAGTGGTAGGCTCATGTATTTATAGAGTTTATTTTATTTAAATTAAAAAATTAATAATAAAAATTTAAATAAAATATATAATTATTTTTGAATATTTTTTAAAAATATAATATTCAATTATGATGAATAAAGCAATATATCACAAAAATTATTTAATAAAAACGAAAGCACTTTGGAGTTGCTTCTGGTGACAGTTCCTAATATAGTTTTTGTACCTATCCAAAGATGGAAAGATAAAGACCATCACCCAAAGAAACTTGTCAATATGTGGCAGTTTTTTATTAGTGGTGTAGAAAAGCTTATGTGGGGTGGGGCGTGACATGTCTTTCCGGGTCGTCCGTTAAAATGATAATTTTTTTGGAGTACCATTAATGAATAAGTGACTCCGCAAATAGGATCAAGCGATTGGCGTGGAGAGAAGAATTCTTTCTGTCCCTGTACTACGAGTTCTTCACATGATTATGAAAAACTTTACCAGGCTATTGTTGTCATCAAGTGAGGACTGATGCAAGGGTGAGTCAGTTCCTCAGAGGAAGACAAATCAGCTTACTAAGCAACTTCCAATTGCGTCACTTCCCTTTCCCTTTCCATTAAGGATTTCCTATTTTGAGACACCTTTCCACTCACTCCTAAAGCACATAAAACGCAACGCGTGACTTAACTAATGTATGAGCTTTCCTTACTTTGCCATGCAATGCAGCGCCGCTATATACTTCCTCTCAACTCAGTTTGAACTCGTATGAGGAAGAGAAAAGATGTGCTACGCAGAAGGATGTTCGTCGGCAAGCCTTCAGAGGAACCTGGGCGGGAGAGGAAGGAGATGTTACCGATTCCTGGAGGATCAGCGTCAGCCTGCGGTGAGTGGGGGCGTAAGAGGAGGAGCAACCGGGGGTGGTGGCGTAATTCTGAAGCAATATTGCCTGTGTTCACCCACAAAGCATCTGGGCTCCTTTAGGTGCAGGCAGCACCGTGCTAAGTATGTTTGGGGAAATCGGAGGAAACAAACGGCATCTTCAATTTCTGCTATTGATCGTTCTAGCTCGAAAATTAGCTCCTCTATATGAGCGTGAAACATTGGAATTAGCTAATGTATTATGCTTTCTTTGGAGTTTTAAGCTTTTCCTTTTCTTGTTTGTTAGCGTCGATTTCTTTTGGAGAAACGGTTGAGGTACCTGATTCCGGTTCAACGATAAATCATAGAATACAACCTTCGCTGGTAAACGTAAACGTGGTCCTCACGTGAGATATAAGCCGGCTTCACGTGCCCTGGAGGTCCCCGTAACCCTGTCAATGGCGGCGACGGAGAATAGTGGCAGGGAGATCTGTCGTTTATGGCGGTGGACCCATCTTTTGCCTCTGACTGTTCTATGTCTTGATCCTTCTAATAGAACAGAATGAAAGGTTAAACTTCTGTTTTAACTCCCGACTAAGAGAACAAAGGGCAATGAGCCACTCAAGTTTATTCAAGGTGTCTCTTCTACCGCAATCCTCTAATCAACCATTCAAACATAGGATTCTATTACAAGAAATTTATTGAAAGGCGGATTTGGTTTCTTGCAAATGCTTGCATATAATAAAAGAAATTAGGTAATCTCGAGCCCATGATAAAACATTGAGGACTAACATACCATATTTCTCTTGCTATTTAATTTTCCACAGACCCTTGCGACATGAAAGCTATAGGTAGGTAGGTGAAACTTTCAGTTGGTCCCAGAGAGCCTTATCATTGCTCATCCCAAGGCGACAACCTTCAATTACTAGGCGCACCTAAGCATTTTCTCATGATCCGGTAACAAACGTTAAAGCCAAGTATAATCCTTTTCTAGACCAACTGCCTGTTATCAAAATCACATACTATAATTTCTCAGAACAAAACCTAAGCAGTTAAAGAAGGGATGTTAGTGGAAGTTTCAACATGTTTCTAGAGATTGTAATAGGTCAGCCCATAAGCTTGCTCAACGGGCAAAACTTTGTACTAATTTTGGAGATTTAGAAATTTTCGACATTCTCACTTTCGTCCTGAATGAGAGTGATGTAAAACTCTATGAATGTAAAAAATATCCGTTTAGCAAAAAAAAAAAAAAAAAGACTAATATTTGTGACCAGCAGTATCATTATCTTTCCTTTTATCCAAAGAAAAGGGAAAATAAACTCATTATCCTGCTTTGGAAAATTCCTTTTTATTCCTCGAATGTCATTATCGTGGCGCATCATGTAGATGTAGCTTTTGACTTTAGTGGAAATCGGTCAAGTGATGACTATCTGTATCCCTTAATGATTTGATAGCCATCTTTTTGCTGATCACAAACAATTCAATTCATACGAGATGAGGATAATAACGGAGTACCCAGCCAAAAAAAAATTTTAATAGGGCAGTGCAATACAAAGCTAAGGATATATACATATGCTTAATTTATAAAAAAATTAAATATTTAAAAAATAAAAAAATGGAAAAAGAATATTTCTTGATTCATCTGTGCCAAGTCATTCAGGGAGAAGCAGAGAATCCTGACCTAACTAGTTGGTCTGAGTACATTCTTTATTTTAACATAGAATTTATGCCCAGGATGTGGCGTTGGTTGGCCATAATTGGAACAAGAATATCTGAGAGAGCTCTTCATACATGTACTGTATTTCCTAAGCTACCAATCTGCCCCACTCGTCTCCCTACTACTGTTGGCAAAACTAGGAAGGCAGCATCATAACTGAGTTAACTCGAATATTTTAATTTGTATAATTTAGAAACAAGGTTTTGCGTTTTAAATCTCTTTTTCGTATATTTCAAGAATTAGTGGAAAAAAAATCAAGTGCAAAGTCAAAGTTTGGACAGATCACAGTACGTGTTGCTAACATCTAACCTGGGATCGGCATCCCAAAGCTGTGAAGAGAGAATGTTTATAGAATGAAAAATAGGGAAAACAAAACCAGGGCTTTCTGTCAACTCTTAAGTGTAAAGGAAGAACTGCAAATCTCTGGAAAATAAAAGAGTACGTCACTTCGTTACTCAGAAGATTCCAGTTTCAGTAAAGAAAACTAATATGACTGCAGAAACCATCTCAAAAGCCAAATTTGGCAAGAAAGTCGCGATCTTGCGGTTCCGGAATAGCAGAAACTTGCTATAGCCTCTGATCCATGTCAAGAAAAGGAGTCTGTTTCTGGCAGCTGGAAAAGACGGGGCAATCAAGAAACAGAACAAATAATGAAAGAACTCCGCAAACGAGCCAACATATATATATATATATATATATATATATATATATATATATATATATATATATATATATATATATATATATATATATATATACAAACACTCATGATATCAGAAGACGACTGATAATTGCTAGTCATCATATTCATCTCATATATCTGGGATATACAAAGTACAGAACACTACAGCCATATTTAGAAAGGGACATTTTGATCTTCTTAATTCAGAAGTCTCTACAGAGTTGAAAGATCAAAGAAAGGAAAATTAGGAAGATCATACAAGGAGAGCAATAAAAATAGCCCACGCGCCTTTATGTAGATTCAACCGATTTTGGGGAAAGAGAAGGTACTTTGTTGTTGGTCGGCATGGACTTTGATCTCTTCAACCACGCAGTCGAACCCGACCTGTGAAACCTGCACCTGAAGGAGCCCTGGTGCGTCGTTGGCGAGCAGAGGCACTGCTGCCCTCCTTTTGGCGAGTTCCCAGGATCTCCATTGGCGCTTTTTGGAGATGTCGTCACGGTTACGCTTGCACGGGAAGCCATTTTTACTCTATTCTGATTTCTGGTTCTAAGCGGAAAAAGAAATACTAGTAGTCACGGAGAGAAAAGAGTAGATGGAGAAGGAAGAAAACTGGAGGGCAAGGCTTCTGTGCTCCTATTTATAGGACAATTAACAAATAGCACTAGTAATAAAAGGATTCATCCAAAACGAAAAAAAAAAAATATCTAAAAGCGCTATCCGGAAGAAGTGTAAGGTGGGAACAGGTGAAGAATCAAGTGGTGACGCTATTTTTTCTTTCTCTTTTTTTTCATAAATGATTTTAGATGGTTTTTCTTTTGAAATCGTGGGAGGAAGTTTCGGTTTCATTTTTGGCTTGTTCTGAGTAAACATGGATGCTCTCCCGTCCTTGGGTTGGAGTCTACATGACTCTTTTTTATTACTAGTACTTTGTGTGTTTTTTTCCCAATAAGTACCTTTTCACCCTACTGTTGACGGAGATATACTCGTCCCCCCTGCGATCCATTGTCTCTCGGACAAAATTGTAACTTTCATTAGTTTTCAAATTTAATTTTTAAAGTTGTGTGTCTCTTAATATATATATACTTATTTCGTTTTATTCTTTATAATATAATTTAATTGAATCTAATAATTTATATTATAAAAATAATATAATATAATAAAAATATATAAATTAATAAATATTTTAAGATTTTATTATTAAATTTAAATATATAATTAATAATTAATTAATAGTATAAAAATATTTTTTATTTTATAAAAATTATTAATTATTTTGTAATATTTTAATATAATAAGATGAAAAGAGTATAATCTTTTGTGATGCAAAATAATAACAATAAATTCTATTGCTTTAAATAAGTAAACAAGATTCGGCTAGAATTTAATACAACAGAGAATTATGGTCTGCATCTAATAAAAAACGATGAATCCATATTTTGCTTGGAAACCCGAAGGAGCAGCACAAGGGAAAATAAGAAATGGGAAAAGGAGAAGGGGTCAGGGTGGAAGCGCACATGGTGTTGTGAGAAGCTGACGTGAGTGGTGCATGAAAGAGATGAGGTTCCATGTGGTTCTACGTACACGTTTCGGATTCTCCATACGAAATCAACTCTGATAATTTCTCTCTAACGGAAAAGTTAACGAGTGGAGGAATAACTAATGACACCGGGAGAGCAGGCCAAAGATTCCAAGCTCCGAATCATGTACTGCCGCGTGTCATCAGACAATTATTGACCTCCTACTAGTACAGTATTGTCTTAATTGTATCAAAATTGAGGTTAAGTAGTAGTACTAGTCCATGCACATGGCCAGAACCAACTCAAAACAGTCCTCTACTGTTATGGGATCCCAGGAGGGACTAGGAGAAGGAAAAAATGGGGCCTTGGAGGGCGAGACTCTTGTAAAGGTTCGCTTCCCCATACATCCCCGATGTCCCAGTTGTTCGATTAGGTGAGCGGTGAAAGGGACAAAATTGGCTGCCAGACATCTACCCTTCAGCAATTGTTGAAATGGATAGATCACAAAGCCCACTCCTTCCGGTCATTGTCATGCTTTTTGCGGTACGTGCACAGAGTGATTTATGATCGTTTGATCATATTTAAAATTTAATTTAATAAAAATTTTATAATTTTTTAAAAAATAAATATAAAATTTATAAAATTTAATTTATTAAATTAAATTTTAAATATAATTTAACGAATCAAATTCGTTCTTACACGTGTTGTAAAAATTACGTCTAGGAATGGAACCAAATTGCACTCCTCCACCCACCCAACATACAAATGAATAATAATAATAAAGACCGTTTAAGGATTATTCAGCCAAAAAAAGAAAAATGAACATTAAACAAGTGGCAGCCGCCTGCCAACATTTTCAAAAACTCTATTATAAATATTGATTTTTTTGAATTTTCACTCACATTTTTTTAAATTCACTTTCCAAAATTTTTTAAATATTTCTTATTTAAATTGTATAAGATTTTTACTATTTCAAAATCAAAATTCTAGTTCTATCTATACATTAAACTAAGGTTGTTCGTGGTTTCAATTAGTAGAACCTTACATCATCGTATATGTGTTTTTGGGGTCCTTAGAGAGGACTTCTTCTAGCAGGAGGGTGATGGAGGAGATCATCTTTGTCCACAGAGATACAAACTCAAATAATAAAGGCCCAAGTATCAATGGGTCTAAATGCAAACAAGAAGTCAGTCTATAAAGGAAAGGTCTACCGCAATATGAGTTAACAAGTCAAATAAACAACTAAAACGATTCCGCACAGGAATTCAAGTAAATTAGCGGGAGAATTCCCAAAAATATAAAATATCAATCCTGCATGATAATTGGCTGCTTTATTGATCATTAATATCTTATGCATAATTTATGATACATTTTATGATTTAAGTCTCAGAGTATTTTTGGGCAGATAAATATCCATATTAGTCACTCTGGATCAACTTGGACCCATCACAGTGTTAAGTAGATATGATGATTCTTGGAAATTAAGAAAACATACTAATTACAGAGGAAGAGAAAAGGTGGGGAGTACTTTGTAAGTCACTGAAAGAAAAAGAATGTTGAAGTAGGAAATTGATGATTTTTCAAGAATTGATTTCTTCATACAACTCATTTCGAAGTCTGATCGATTCTTTTTCTCAATAGATATAGAAGTGTCTCAATAGATATAGAAGTGTGATTGTACTATGGTTTAAAATAGGGAGAAACAAAGAAAAATAGTTTGAAAGTTAAAGGGAAGCTATGTTCTCTCTCCTCTATGTTGCGTCTTTGCGTTTGCATCTGATATTTGTAATCTGGCCAGATCAGAGCTCTGGCACCTGCCAGAGCTTCGATCCTGGCCAGAGTCTGTCTCTATATGGTGCTCTTTCTTCTCTTCCCTTTCTCTTCTCTCTCAGTTGCTCTCTGCTCCTCTTTGCTCCTCCTTGCTATCAGACATCTCTCTGCCCAGAACCCACTTTCTCTCCACCTTTTCTCTACCTTCTGTTTTCTTCTCCGGCCAGATCCGATACTAGCCTTGTCCAAAGACCGGATCTCGGTGGGATCTCTGTCTTTGTCTCTCTTCTCCAACTATCGGGATTGACCAGTGACTGGAACTTGGCCGGATTTTCTTTAATATCTTTACTGTTATTATGTTTTTGCTGCTATTATTGGCCGGTCTCCTCTCCTCCGGCCAGATCTGTCCACCGGTCTTGGCCGGCTACTGGATCTTGGCTGGCAATTGGAGCTCGACTAGTTTTCCGTCTTTTACTTCTCGTTCCTTTGGTTCACTCCTACCCTATATTTTGATGGCAAATCACGTTAGATTTTTTTTCTATACAACTTCCATCAAGATCTAAGTTACACGAATGAGTTATTTCGCAGACAATTTATGTCGTCTCGTTTCTCTACTTTTGAGAAATTTATTTACCCGGATTTAATTTGGGTCATCTTTCATTATTTTACCTCTTTTCTAAATAATTTTTAAAACTGTTAATATGCTTATAGTTTTTAAAATTATTGTCTTTTACGATAGAAGTAGATACTGAACTTGGCTTATTCTGGTGTTTCAAGGATGACGATGCAGTTGAAGCGAAAAAAATTGAAGTGTATTTATTTATTTTCTTTCTAGTATTAGTAATTTTGTATTTTCCTCATATTGGTATCTATGGTATTGGTATTTATGGTGTAGGATATTTTCTGTTACCATAATTTTTAAATCATTATGTAATTTTTATTGTTCATTGTATTAAGTCATCCTAATTCTTCATATTTCTTTATCTGATGTATTAGAGTAAGAATTTGATGACTATTTAGTTAATCATTTTTATTAATTAATGAATAATTCATTATTTAGTAAAAAAAAAGAAAAAAAAGAATGTTGTTGGGAAAAGGTTGGAAGATATATATATATATATTGCTAATTATGTGGGAAGATATTTTTTTGCTAGGGAAATAAATTGGGCCCCTAAAAGTAAGGCCGTTTTGCGTATCAGGCTTTAAGCCTAAATCTCCTGAGCCTCTTAAGACTCTCTGACGTGGCAAATTCTAATTGACAATTGGACACCCGATTCTCTCTCCAGCTAAGCAAACCCACCAGTCAACAGAATTCAAATCAACTGGTCAATATTCGATTCAACTTTTTTTTCCAAAAAAAAAAAAAAGTCCTCGCACCTGTCTAAAGTCTCAAACTTGAGAGTTCAAAGTTGGGATTCGATAATATTTGAGAAAATCCTTTTTCTTAAACAACGTTTTCTTGTTCCTTTTGAGATTGCAGTAGAACTGTTGCTGACTGTACGGATGATCGGCAATTCTGGGTCAGTAAGAATGGCGAGACCAAGCAAAACCAAGAACATAGTGCAAGCCAAGCTGGTGGATATGTCTTTTTTAAGTCCTTTTTTTAATTATTTATAATGATCCAATTGTATGTGTTTCTTTAAATCTTTGATGACGGAATATGAACTTGATTAAACGCTAGTTAATCTGTGGTAAGTTTGCAATTTCTTCAATGGCTTTAGTTGCTTCTGCTTGTTCCTGTGGAATAATGGTGGGTTTAGTAGTGGCAGCCCGCAATTCAGCTTAACTGCTTAAGCAATACCCGCATATGGAAAATTTTGTACTGGTAGGATTTTATCCCAAGATCCGGTGCTTGAATGCTTATTCTATTTGAGTATTTATTTGCCCTGTTTGGTGATTTTTTATAAACGCGATCGGTTCTGCGTTCTTATGATCTATTTTTCAATCAGAAATGATCTGTTATTATAGAAAGTTTGTGTTGAAAATATGGGATGCACTTTTCTGTCTCTTCAAATTAAATAAGGCCGGTAAAATTATTATTGCTGACTTTATCTTTCTTCAATATCCTACGTGCGGAAACACCTAGTTTGGTTGTTCTGGGGAGTGGATAGAGGGCAGGATGGAAGTTCTAGGTGGGCAATGTGCATAATTCCTGAAACAGAAAACAGGAATTTTTTCTGTGAAAATTTTTGGGGAGAGGGCAGAATGGCATCCAAGGATACATTAGCCGTCCTTCATTCAGGGTATAGTCTGAAATATTGGAACAGAAACATGAGATTTCTATGATTGAATAGTAAGGATTGTTGTGGTTTAATTTTATTGATCAGTTTTGTAATTGATGTATTAATAAACTTGAGTCCTTTTAGGTATTCCTTGGTGACATGGGTACCGGGAAAACCAGTTTGGTGCAGAGATTTATAAAAGGCCAGTTTCATGATTATGAGGTACAATTTTTTCCTACTTACTTTGCTATTTTCCCTTTACATTGTTAGCACAATCCCCTCCTCTTCCACAGGAGGAAATTGCTGCTGTTCGATTTCCTTCTTCTTTTAGCTTCATATTTCATTATATTAATCGTTTTTATACTATGAATTTCAGGAATCAACTATTGGAGCAGCCTTCTTTACTCAAATTTTGTCATTAAATGAGGGTGCTATAAAATTTGATATATGGGATACAGCTGGACAGGAACGGTATCATAGCTTAGCTCCAATGTACTATCGTGGTGCAGCTGCTGCTGTTGTAATGTATGACATAACAAATATGGTATGCATTCTCGCTCTGTTACTTTCAGTTATAACCTATTGAAGATCTGTGGACAGTTGATAGTGTCAAAGATGAAGAGCAGTTTGCGGTTGGAATGCTTAAGCTTAAGCCATTTGTGCATGCTGTTTGATTTTGGGGTTTTGGGCGACCGTATCTTTATTCAGCATGGGATTCGTGTAACCTGCAGGTTTACCACATTGAATAGATTTTACTACATCTGTTGTTAATTCCAATCTGTGCTACATTCATTTTGGAGTAAACAAAACTATTTCTCCAAGAGATTAGCTTCATACCTCTTAATTAGCTTAAAAGCCTTTTTTAGTTCCTACATGGTTATTTAACAAATGCCGCATGTCATGAGGGATTAAAAAAGGTGTCAATAGATGATTTATTGATATATGCTACACTCTTTACGGCTCAACTGGAATGTTTTAAGCTGGACTACCACAAAGCAGAAATGTTGTACCACAATTATGAAATGTGTGATTTTCTGTGCTTGTCCAGATAAATGTCTTCAGCATATTAGAATGAGGATATCAGCCAAAAAAATCTCTGATAACCTGTGATATGATATGTCCATTACGTTATCTAATTTCTACCTTTTGCTGGTTCTTTCTGAACACTCCCTCTCTTTATGAACTTACTAATCTTTCATTGCAAAAAAATTTTGTATGCATGTATAGCTAGGAATCGGATTGACATGTCTACTCTTATCTTGGCTTCAGGATTCATTTGAAAGAGCCAAAAAGTGGGTTCAAGAACTGCAAACACGAGGTGACTTCACTGCACTCTACTCTTGAACTTGTTCCTTCCTTGTTATTCTTGTTAAAATTTTGAAAAAAAATCAAATACAGAAGGAGTTTTCCAGAAAACATGAGCTCTAACATATAACAACAAGTAGAAATGTAAAAAGAAATCAATATTTCATTGGTAATATATTTCAAATGAAAAAAGGTGTTCCCATGATGATTATGTGAAGCGTTTTTCTTCCTATTTTGTAACCTACATTAACTATATACTTACCATCCAGGACCAGATCAAAATTTCATGACGTATATTTTGGGACCTATATTAACCTGTAATCTGCTCTTTCTGATTCATATTTCACTACTTTGTCTTCAACAAAATTCCATTCTACAACTAATTTCATTCTGTTATTGCGTTAAAAATTGATATACATAATTTTCAGTCCTGCTGTTGTATCAGAACTTCCTTGAGATTGTCTGGGATTCCATGTGATATAGAGCCTGGTGTCAAAGTGAAAGGACTAAAAGTGAGTAGTATATGATAGCAGAACTAATTTATGTTCTGGGTTCATCTGTTAAAATGTTCATCTTAAATGTCATCTCATTTTCTGGTTAAGAAGTCTAAAAGTTTGCAAAACTGTATACTTGACATTATTTTTGCACCAATTGGAAAGTAAAACACCTTTCAATAGTGAATGTGGAATTTTTTTTTTAAAAAAAATATTGGGGACAGAGGTCTGTTACGAAAGTAATATTTGCCAATGTTCTGTACTTCTGATGTTGTTGAACTTGGTTCGTATCTTAATATATGTCATGCATCATGCAGGAAATCCCAGTGTGGTTGTGTATTTGGTAGCAAACAAGGCTGACTTAGATTCAGATAGAAAAGTGGAGAATGAGGTATTGGTTTATTTATGTGCTTTTCTCAGATGGTATCTAACCAATTATTCATGTTTGCATTTTCGTAGTGCCACCATGTTAAAAGGCCTTTTCATAAAAGCCTTTTCTCTTCAGAAGTCCATTTTATTCTGTCCATCCTTAGCACCCGAGTCACCCAAGTCATACCACTTCTACATTATGTTTATTTTGATGTAATTGCTGATGGCATTGCTCTTTCCGGCTTATCATTCATATGTCAACCCTGCCCTCACTCCTACCAGCCCCCAGCAAGAATAGCTTCCATCAGTTTGGAATTGATTACTAGTTTTCTCGTATGACACTGCAGGAAGGAGAAAATTATGCCAAGGATAATGGCTTGCTGTTCTTTGAAACTTCTGCGAAAACCTCACAGAATGTTAATGAGCTCTTCTACGACATAGGTAACTTTTTTACTTGTACTTTTCTGGGGAGCAAAAAATGTATCTGTAAAGTTCATTACACTCTTTGTCATTTATTTTTCTGAATCACTTGGGAACTGACATAGGAAATTATCCAGAAAAAGGCTAATGTACCTGGGAAAAAAAGGGATCCAAGTGAAAAAGGAAAAATACAAATATCCATGTATTATACCAGTGTACCACCTTGGAGATTTGAGTGCTAAAGAAAATGTTCTTCCTGCTTCCTTGGAAAAGCCAAAGAAAAATCTCTAGAATCAGATTAGATGGTTCGTTAAATCTTGTTATTTGACATGAAAGATACCACTGATAATAAAATAAGTCTTCTCACATCATACAAATTTCCTAGAATAGAATATGCATCTTTGGAATTCTGGGATTTTTCTTTTAGGATGAGGGATCTAGTTGCTAGCATTCTTGGGCAAAAAGAAGAAAAATATTATGTTTTTTCCCCCTAGAGAAACAAATCACATTTAATATAGAAGGGAAAATGTCGTGGTTCTCTACTAAATGGCTTCTGGACATCAAAACTTACCTAGTGCTTGCTTATTTTAAGGGGGGACACTCTCTTTGGTTATTGATACTTCAACTTTTGCAGCCGAAAGATTGGTAAAAGCAGAACCTACACAACCAGCTGGCATGAAACTACAAAGCAGATCAGAAGAGCAAACATGGAGACGGTATTGTTGTTCCGGATGAATATGCTTGTTAAAACAAAGAGGGATTTTGTCTATAGAATCTCGATTTTCTTGTATTATTCAAGTTATACCTATTGAGGGAAAAGGAGAAACGCTCCATTACTTGAATTAAGTCTTAACCTTTTGAAAGATCGTGTCCATAATGAAAATAAACCAGCCATCTTTCAAGTTTGTAAAGTTCCTTACAACTATATTTCTCACTGCATTCGTTTCTATCATATTCACATTGGAACTAGCAGAACATGTTAATCCATATCTAGGCAAGTTATAACATTAAAATTAAACGATAAAACAATGCTAGTGGATCAAATAACTAGTTACGCTGGGTTTCTCCATTGTTGAGCCCCGTCTGCAACGAGAAGCATATAAAGAAAGGCAGCATTGAAAGTTCAAGCTAACCAATTGCCAAGAAAGTGTATAATGTCTTTTTAGTCATTCCCTGGAATCCTATGCAAGATACTGCCCTTGCTTTATTGAAAATCAATGCAGGGTCAGATAGGGAAGCTTCTTGCTTTCATTGGGCCTGATGTTTTGCCTTGAAATTAACGGTTCTCATCCTCAACCGAAGTCGACAAAAGCCCCTCTAAGAAGACAACTTTGGCACAAACGCATAGGAATCGCCAGCATACAAAGTTCATCAAAAACTGAGATTTTTCTTGCCTCTTCTTTGGTCCACCAACCTTTCACGTGCATCGTTAAAATCCCAACACAAAAAAGATCGTTTGAAGACGCTTGTTTTCCTTTTCTACTAGTAGAGAACTGGGATATAAATTAGGATGCTTCTCCAAAAAAACACAAGCGGGCAAGTCAAAACAAAAGCTATATTAGACGAAGAAAAAGACACTTGAGAAAGAAATTTTCTGACGAGATTAGCATTGGAGTGGCCTGGATTGAAGAGCCACGGTCACGCCTAAAGGAAAAGTAACCTAAAAGCTCGAATGAGTCTAACAGTTATCTTTATCGTCTACGTTTGCATCCAGTTACAATATGGACAAAACAAAACACTTACAACGTTCAGAACAAGACACTCAGAGCTTGTTTCCTCAGTGAAACAATTGTGATTTTGACGTTTGATGTGCCTGCTTCACCACGAAGGAGAGGTACGGGGAGAACCTGATGATGACGACGATGAAATACCATAATTGTTGCTGATAGAATCACTGCCAGAGGTGGCAAGTGAACGAGCATCTCTTAAAGAAACTGAACATCCCTCAGCTGGAAGCTTTTTCATCGGGGTTAGTGGAGGTGTCAATGGCGTTGAGGAGGGACTAATTACATTATCTTCCGCGGAAGAACCCAAGGTTTCTAACCTAGAAGGCGATGAATCCGGCGTCTGAAATGGCGTATCATCCACCCTGCTAGGCCTGTTACCATCGTCATCATATATTGGATTGCAAATGTATATGTAATTCTCTGCATTACTACCACCATAAACTTCATCACCGGGGCTGAAATGGAGGGGAACTTCCAGAACCAGTCTTGGTGAAGCAAGGGGTACGAAAGTAGGAGAGGGTGGTATTGAAAAAGCGTGACCAATTTGGTGAGAGCTTGAAGAGGGTAGTTGAGTTTGAGATTCAGAAAATTGCGAACGTTGAGAATGCTGTTGCTTCTCCAGGTCCAATCCGTCACTGACATGAACTGAAGGGAAGAGGAAGCTTCTCGGAGCATGAAGAACTCCCTGGGCATAGAAACTACTTAGAGATGGAGTTTCTGAATGTTCGTGATGCAGCTTGCATCCGTCGGCAGCCTCACAGATGGAGGTAGAGGGGCGGGAGGTCGCGGCGTTGGAAGTGGTCCGTCGGAGTTGTCTTCGACTAAGCAAGAGAGAGCAGTACAGTTCAGCTAAGAGGACCAAGACCAGGCCTAGTACTATTGCAAGGCTCACCACCATGATCAGTGTTGCTCCCACAATTACCTTGGAGGAGCCCTTCATTGTCTCTGTCTTTCTATGTGGTCTTTGTGACTGAGTTGTGAAGTGTGATACTGTAACTGGAAGAAAGAATGAAAACAAAGAGTAGTAGAATAGGGAAATTTAAGGTGGTAAGTGAACGAGCATACGTGAATAACAAGAACGAAAACAAATGACTTAGGCGGGAAAAAGTTATCTTTGGTCTGCCTCTTGACCTGCTAAGGAAATAGCAATCAGGTGCTGATTGGCCTTTTTTTTTCGGTTGAGTACTCAACTATCAGATTGAATCTTACAATTTAAAAAGTTCATACTAATTGTTAGATAAAAAAAGATATTAATTTAACGATTAAAATTTTATTCAATAGATTCTACCAGAAAATCTATGCGCTGTATTAAGTAGTTTTGGCGTCTATTTAATTTGGCCTGGTCAAAGAAGGACCTTCTGACATTCTGAAGTTCAAAGTAGTTTCAGGTACTTCAAGTTCTACCGCATTATCATGGCCACTTTCGTCGTGACTAAAGAACCTCGACCTACAACCCAGGCTAACGCAACCACATGAATGTATCAAAACGAAACTGAATTAATATTGTGAATTCACTTTCACTCTACCGTCATGCCACTGAAAAGGCAGGGAGCTCATAAGCTTGCCCGACGGAATCTTTTAGCATGCATGAAAAGACTTTGGGGCACGGGGCGCATACATTGACAGTAAGAGCCAAACAAACATTACTCATTTACACAAGGAATTAGTCAGCAAAGAAGTATGATATCTCCAACTTCTGCCGGCTGAACAGCCAAGTAGATGTAAGCCATGGTTGGAGAAACACAAGGAAGGTAGGGATGCAAATGGAGTTTCAAGCTTTCAGTAATTCACTCTTTAGCGTCCCTTGAGTGCAGCAAAGCGGGCAGCCAAATCATCATAATCAGGCAACTTGGGATGGACATGTCGGGCTTGACTATCTGGCTGAAAAGAATTGGCACGGGCAAATATCCTTTTGGCTTCTGATGGGGCAGATTGTTCACGAGGCAAAGAAACAGATCTCGCAGGAGGTGGAACAATTTTTGTTTTTCCATCATAACCATCTCTTTCTTGATCTTGAGAAGATTCACCAGTAACACGAGCTCCCTGATGTGAAGGATGTGCCTGAGAAATTTTTCTCGAGTTCCCAACATCACCAAAGGTCCATGGCTTCTTGCTGTAATGTAACAAAAGTTTATCAATCATCTTTTCTTCCTCGTCTTTCCTATAATGCTCATAGTCCACCAAGATCTGCAAGCCCTTTTGTGAACGGTCCCTTCTCCTACTACTGGAACTTCTCTTTACAGATCCAGCATCTTCAACATGGCTCACATCATTGTGACTGGATGAGGATTTATGGTGCTTCCTCCTCATTGATCTTGGTTTTCGGAAGGGAATTTTATCATCCTGATTACACTGTTCTTTCTCATGACTTCTGACTCTGATTGATCCATTCATTTGTCCCTCATGGACTGCATCCAGTTCCCCTTGTATCCAATCTGAGCCATTCACTTCATCAACTCTGTTGTGAGGCAGAGGGTCCAAGGAAAGCCCATCATCACAATAGGAACCTGCATGCTCAGACCTAGCGGTTTTCTGCTTGCTATCTTTTGGTTTCACATAAGGAGGAGCCATGGCATTGCTCTTTGATTTAACATATGGGGGAGGACGTGGAGCTCTGTGGTAGGACTTCAAACCATCTACCCCTTCCTCCAGTACTTTTTGCGGCAAGTTCACTTTATTCTGTGAATTACCATCCTCGCCAGCAAAAAGGAAATTGTCATTCTTTCCTGAAATCCCCCCAAGCTTAACAGCAAACGAGTCTTCATTCTTTCCTGAAATTCCCCCAAAACTTGGGGAAACACTTGTTTTTTCTTGTGACAATGCTTTCCAGCTCTCCCTTTTATGTATATCATTTTTAACATCATTTTGGTCTGAATAGGCAATGCCAGAACTGTCCAGTCGGTTCCCATTGGATGAACTGCTTGATTTCTCAGCCTTTGATAAACTAGAATCCTTCTTAACCCATTGTTCATGCTTACTCACTCTATCTTCTTCTCTTTCATGGAATAGAATGTCATCGTGGTTTTTTGCAGTACTCTCTCCCTTATAGCTTAGTTGCTTGAGTCCACTAGCACTTCTTTCCTTCCTTCCATAGAAATGGGGGTCCAATTCTTCTCTTCTCAAATCATTACTCTCTCTGCCATGGTGAATTCTGCAGCCAATATTACCAACAATGGCTGTTTCCTTAGGTAAGACGTCATCTTTATCAGATTTTGCTACATTCCCATTGTAATTAAGTAAATTGCACTTATCAGCAGCCACATTAGAATGTCCAGATTTGTTTGCCTGGACCTGCAAACCATCAGCTATGAATTACATCAAATAGTTTAGATTTTAGATTGTTCCTTTTCTGTACACCCACAAACTTTGTAATCAAAGAAGTAAATGGAAATTGACATTCATGGTGAATGAAAGATGAAATAGAGGTACTCTATATTTTCTTCTTGCCAGTTTTCCCTGGGGACTGGGGAGGGAGGTGGGGTGAACAAAAATGTTCCCAGATGTTGTTTTTTGCTTTCTTTTCTATCTGGCTGATTAGATTATCAGAAGCACATACCTGTGCAGGTGTAGATGGAGCGGCCATCCTCTGCTCAAAACCCCTTGAGTCCCACTTTATTGAAAATTCTAAAGCTATATCTTGCAGTAACTGAATTTTCTTTTCCATTATGGGAGGCCTCGATGATAATTTCTCAACAAACTATCAATGAGCAAGCAATCTGTCAAGTATGAGAAATATCTGGACAGCTAAAAGTGTACCCATAGAACATGGTGGACATATTAGAAATATTACCTTTTTGTTAACAAAACATTCTAAATAACTTCCATATCTCTCCTGAAATAAGTCCCTTACATCTCGCAATTCAGGCAAATCAGAAAATCTAGCTGCAGCAAACATCAGAGATGCCACAGTCTCCCTGCATTCTTCTGGGCATTCCCTGGGAAGGAACCAATTTAAAGAACGAAAAGTCAATATGAGATCAGAGCATCATTGCATACAAGAAGATAACAAACAAAAATCCCCATCATGTGCCCACTGAAGACAAATTTGACTAAAAATAAAAGGAAAATTTATGGTATCATACTGTTTACTGATATCAAACTCAACCCTCACAACGTCATGTTAGGCAATTCCATTCTTAACTCTTTTAATAACATAAGCTACTCTAGTTGGTGCATGCCCAAACATCATATCTATTAGATCTTTTTCAAAGTTTATACTACTGGTAAATATGCAGGGGTCACTTTTGCCTTTGAGATTGACAATCAGTCCAGATGGTTCAACACAGCAATTGACTTCGGCTTCCAACTTCTTAATGCTAAATCTCTTGAATGTTAATTTGTCCTTCTTTTCATTTGGAAACAGTTATATCCATTGTTATCAATAAGACAGATAGTAATCTTTGTGAGGTCTATGATGATGGCAAAAACGTATATCCTACTTGACTGGCCAAAATCTCAAATGCAACAAACTGAATGAAGAACCTTAATATTAAGAAGAAAAAAAGAGGCAACCTTTTATAATACTCATATGAACTAGTTTATTCTCAAGAATAGAAAAAATAAACTAGCATATGTTTAGATGAGTCTCAACATGAAATATATTAAAGTGTTCATGAACTAGTATCCTCGGATCAAACACAAGCTTTACAAGTGCATTATCAAAATTCTGACCACAGTACTAGCTTCAGATTTCCACTTTTCCTAAAATGAATTAACTAAACTCTTGTGAACTTCAAGTCATACCTTTGCTTTTGCATGCTTGAAAGATTCTTCACAACATAATCACATGATTGCTCAATGAAATCATAACAGGACAAAAGATTCAGCCCAGCCAGAAACTCTTCTGTCTGCAACACCCCATTAAACACCAAAGCACTTTATATCAGAGCATTTAAAATTTGTTTGAAACTTCTAAATGCGATATCAAATCTGCGATAGTTTCAAAAAAGTGCTTCTTTAATAATTCACCACTCACTAATTTATACTTCAGAAGGAAGTTTCCTTAAACAAAGTCCCAAAATGTGTATGATACTCAACTACCATATGTTACATAGCATCCTAAGGCTCCACTTGATCAAATAACCTAAAGTTCATGGGTGGGACATTCAAAGTCAATAGAACTATGAACTAAAATCTAAATAAGACCAAGTTTACAGCATTAGTACTTATAGTAGAATAATTGTTACTCGACCGGATGATCTAAGTAGATTAAATTACACTACCACTTTTAGATTATTTCTTCATAGTTCTGTGCCCACCTTTGTTTCTAAGAATTACTGCATCAAGTGGGAGCATGTCAGCATTATGTTAGCAAGAAAAACTAGGTAAGAAAAAAATTCCCCCCTCTAACCACTCGGCAAGTCAACATGATACAACACACACAGAATCCCTAAAACATGATGCACTTGGAGGAGAAAATCTTTCTCCCTTCAACAAATTAATGCAAACCCTTTTATACCAAGGCTAATGGGCTAAAATAATAATGTTCAACTAGTTCTTTAATTTCCTTCTGGAGTACATTAAATTATCGAATGACTTTAATGAGTTAAATTAATTGATCATTTTGCTTAGAGATATGCAGGTTTTTTTACATTCTTTTCAAGTTAGTTTCTTGGCAGGCCAAAAGAAATAGCACTAAGAAGGAAGCAATGAGCTAGAGGCTTGATATTGAATTACTTTAAAATGAAAGAATTCTGACTCCATCACTAAATAGTTTCATCTTTCGAACCTCCTTATTCTCCTCCACAACCAGATTTGTGGATGCCAAGGGAGAAATGGCAACATATGTATGTGATTCTAGGAGTAGTCAGCCAAGGTTTTTTCCTTTCCTTTCATGTAAAGTATATAGATGACTCCTCCAATAACATGACAGCTTCATTTAATTTATGTAAGTGAGCTCAGCCGCTCAAGAAATGAAGCATTTCTACATTCTTTTTGACTCTTCTGAACCACATTATGACTTTCACCAAAAATCCTAATTTGATATGAAGCCACAAAAACCAAATAACTAATAGATATGCACAACCATAAATGCATGTTACCATGAAAACTCTTAAGCTAATATACATATAGGTCATCAACTGTGTTACGGAAAGTCACTCCAGCGCCAAATTCAGCATAAAATGCCCGAATCACAAATTTAGAACTTCTTATAAAGAAATATTAGAATTTCCTATTATGGTCATCCAAAACCGCCCTCAATACACGCATCGCATGGAGTGTTCGAGGAAAGCACAAAATGTGCACGAAACTTGTCAAACGTGAATACCCCTTAGGCCAGCTCCAGAGCACCTAGCATATATAGTTATCGTTTCCCATATTCGAACTATATCTGTTTCGTCTGCAAATCGTTCTGTATTTTCTATACTAGGACGGCATCACAGTTTAGTCAACTAGAAAGTTCATGTATTAATCGCAGAATAAAAAAATTTAAAAATTGCAGTACCAGTCCGCATTACAAACCCAAATTTCTCAGAAGAAAAGTAGAACAAAGCACCAAAGCAAATATATTCTCTCGGATTCAAAAATCAGTAAAACCAAAGCTGCACCAAAATATATACTAGTAAAAGAAACTCAGAAAAAGAGCAGAGAGATCAAAACTTCTACCCTCCCATAGGCATTGATATCGAGTCCATTAGTGAGCAATTTTGCAAGATCCTCCTTCAGAAATCTCTGCTTCGCCTCGGCTCTTCTCCGCACAACCTCGATTCTCGTCCTCGTTGCCTTTAATAACGATTTACTTCGCACGAAATAAAACAAAAATTCCATCAGTAAAAAAGCCAAAAGTTGTTCCTACCTTAAATAGACATCCATTATATAAAATTAATTAGGCACATACACTATAATCTCAAATTTGGAAAGAAAATGCATATCTAGAAAGAGATCGAGAGGCAGGTAAAGGAACATGCCATTTGGAGCTGAAGCCGCGGTTTAATAAACCGTCAAGCATCTTCAAATCGATCTACGAATTTGATTTATCTGCTTGAAATCGAGCAACTGATCTTACGGATAGAATGAAGCGATCTGCTTAACTGAAGAGCTCAAATTTGAGCTTTTACAGGGAAGGGAATTGAGTAAAGAGGTCCGCCATTATTACTCCCGAGTGGAGATTAGAGAAGTGAGCTTCGCTTTCTATTCTACCGTCAATGAAACAGATGGCGTCTTTTCTTCACGACAACGGCGTCGTCAACAGTCAAACACATTTCAAAACTGCGCCACTGAGTTTTTTAAATGGGATTTCTCTTTTTTTCTTTTTGGCATTTTCGCTGCTTAATTAATTATAAATATAATTTATTTATTTATCGGATTTTCTTGTGAAACAAATTCCCTCTTCTTATTCAAAAATATTTGGGAGAAGAGTAGAGTCTTTAGAAGAAAAGAGGATCAATTTTCCATGTGGGTTGGTTTTCTATTTGAATTATTTCATCTTATATCTCATAAAAGTAAACCATTTATAAAAAAAATGATATTTAAAGAGTAAATTGTGTCTTAAATTTTACATTGATATCTAATCTAAATAGCTAGCTTGCGAGTTTACAAGAGAGAACAAAAGAAACGAAGAACTTATGGGGAGATAGGAGAAGAGAAAAGAAAAATCGATATGCTTGATAGTTTTGGGAAGAAAAGAAATAATTTTGTTATATTTTCTTATGAAATTGAGAAAGAAAGGAAAGAGATAAGTCATTTTTAATTTACATATCTATCCTTGCTTGTGAGAAAACTTTTATGTGAATTCAAATATTCAAGGGTTTTTTAATCAAGTTAATCAAGGAGAGAAGAGAAAAGAATTATTTTTGTTTGGAGTTTTGGGTGGAGAAGAAATAATTATGTTTCTTATATTGTTTGGAGTTAGGGAAAAAAAGGAAAGATATGTTGTTTTTAGAAGTGGTTTATTACAAAGCTATTTATTTTTTATTTAAATTAAACTATTTAATGGTTGGTTTCAACTGAATACAATTATTAACCTTTGACCAACTTCTCACTTTCTAAAATGGGCTCTTCATCCTTTGTTTTCTCTTCTTTCCTTCTCACTAAAAAATTCAAAATACATCTTTTGTTGATTCCTCTTCTTTTAAAAAGGTGTCAACTATATACAATTTTTTTTTGGACTATATGTAGTGCGAAAAATTTTCATTATTTCGTTTTAATTTCGAAGAGTTTCTAAAATTCTCTAAAGCATTCGGACAAAAAAATTCAAATTTAAGAACAACGATTAAAAATCTTCGCGAAAAAATGTTAGTTTATCAAATTACTCATAATTTTACATTGATTTAGACATAAAAAACTTAAAAATCGGCCTTAAAATGGCCGATTTCAAAATCGGCCAAAAATTTTTTAAATTCCGCCAACTGAGTGGCGGAATTCACCAAAGAATTTCCCCACCAATTGGCGGAATTCTTCGGCGAATTCCGCCACTAATTGGCGGAACTCCTAATTGGAGTTTCACCAAAAAAAAAAAATGGTGAAACTCCAATTAGGAGTTCCGCCAATTGGTGGCGGAATTCACCGAAGAATTCCGCCAATTGGTGGGGAAATTCTTTGGTGAATTCCGCCACTCAGTTGGCAGAATTTAAAAAATTTTTAGCCGATTTTGAAATCGGCCATTTTAAGGTCGATTTTTAAGTTTTTTATGTCTAAATCAATGTAAAATTATGAGTAATTTGATAAACTAACATTTTTTCGCGAAGATTTTTAATCGTTGTTCTTAAATTTGAATTTTTTTTGTCCGAATGCTTTAGAGAATTTTAGAAACTCTTCGAAATTAAAACGAAATAATGAAAATTTTTCGCACTACATATAGTCTAAAAAAAAACTGTATATAGAAATCGCGTTTAAAAATGCTAGTGGTCTTATTTCAAATGTTTGTGGTGTTATTTGGCGATTTCATGATGACCACTTCATTGACTACGGAGGATCTATCTCCTTTCCCACACTTTCAAATGTGACTACTACCTTTTTGCCTTCAATTTTTTCTCCTTTCTCTTCTTTCCTAACTTGTACCATTTGCAAAATGGCGCTTCAAAAGATTTCAATTAACTTTGATTTTTCTCTCTTGATAAGGGCATGACTTTATGATCTTGCTAATACCGATATATTATAACAAAACAAGAGAATCCATTTTATTTATATTTCTAATAGCACAGACTTTTTTGGCTGATAATTGCCGGACTCAAATGGGAGTGCCTTGTGATAAGGCGACATTATGGGCTTGGTTACCACACAAGTAGATGCAGTAACACTGCGAGTGCGCCTCTCCGTGAACTCTGTTACAGGAAATAGCAATCAGATTCCGAACGACTCTCGGGCACCTTCTGAAGCAATCATCAGCGCACTCCCCAATATGTGCTATGCATGTGCCTTTCCCCATTTCACCAGCAACCATGTCCTCCTTTAATCATCTACCATCTGCCCTAACATTTTCAGCAGGTTTTTTCAGTCCAAAATGCTACAAAGTTAAGCTGATTGGATTGGAAAGCAGAATTTCGTACCTGATGCTACAAGGAGAGTGATGAAGATCAAGAAATATGCAGGGGAGATTGACGACGCCATTTTTCCGTGCTCAAACAAGAGAATGATATTTCTCAGAAGAGAAGGAGAATCTTATAAATAGGCCCTTGAAGCTGTTGGATAAGCATGAGATGTTGAATATCTCCAAAAGTATTTCAAACTCGTTATAAATTCCTCATTACCATTTCTTTCTCAGGGAATGTGCTTTATTGCTTTGCAATCCATTTAATTTCGACATCAAGATTTTTAGAATCCTAGAATAATTAATTTATTATGCACTAAATTTGAATAAAATAAAAAATATAATGTCTTTGATAAGTAACGCAGATAATTATGCATAATCAAATTGTCACAAACATCTCTGCAAGTTGATGATGAAATAAACATGTAACTCCGCTGATTGGACAATTCATTTCGAACCATTCTCTGCAGTGTGCTGTCTGGAGGAAGAAGATAGCTATGGTATAGGATTTGTCGTAGTGAAGGCTGCCGGTTGACGCACAAAGCTATACACAAACCTCACCAACGACCGCAACATCAACGGTATACGACAACGGCCATTCAAAATCCAAACAAGTTTGCAAAATGGGATTTAGAGCCGAAAAAAGAGGTGACCAAGAATACCATGGTATGACACAGTAATTGAAGAAGAGGTGAGCTTCTGCAGTAGTTCTATTTTGGGGGATTGGTTTTAGCTGTAATTCAAACCCACCCGTTCACTGCACGAGTGTATCTGAATTAGTTGTTAAACAAAAAAAATGAATTGATTTGTTTTAAAAAAAAAAGATGGGACGTGAAGTGGAAAAATAGAAAAATGCATAAATTTTAGTAGCATGGCTACAGAATGTACTGTTAAAAATCGTCTTGTCCTGACTTATTGGTTCCATACAAATTCATGAATATTCGTTATTGTCATATATTTTTTTCGCTGGAAATGGGATCTTCGTAAATACAAGCAAAAAGTCATATGTACAAGTTACAAAATATGTCTCCTGCCTAAGTCATGAACTCCGCCCTCGATATGGTTGATTGCCACATCCTGATCCAGGGCAAGGAAGCTTTGTGAGGCCCTAGCAGAGCTCCAATTGGAGAAGTTCCATCTAGTCCACTTTTTATTATAAATTTTTATTTTTTTAATTATAAATTTTTATTTTTTTAATTATATTTTTTATTTTTTATTTATAAGTTTTATTATTCGAATTAAAAAATATAAATATTTTTATTTAATTTTACTTACAAATTTCATTTAAAAGTTTTATAGGATGAAGAGTTACAAAATAATCTAATTAAAGACCCAAAATTTGTCAAAAACTCTTTAAATATATTTCTAATTTAATATTTTGAATAAAAAAGATGTGAGAGAGTTGAAAAAGAATATGAAAGTAAAATAAATTACTATATTTGTATAAAAAATAAAATAAAAATATATTAACTGCGTTTACAAAAATTCATTACGTTTATTTAAAAAATGAATGTTAAACATAGCATCATTATCACCAAATATCACTTATCTTCTTCCAAAGAAAAAAGAAAACATAAGAGAAAAATTATTAATCTAAAATGTGTGTGTGTGTGTATATATATATATATATAATTCTAGATCAATTTGTTTTTGCAATTTTAGACATAGAAGTTCTCTCATCAAAAAGATATATCATACAAGAATTAGTGTTGCAAAAAAATTTCAATACACATTATTGTCAATAAAGAGTAAAATAAATAAATTATATAAAATATTTATAATATATATTAATCGAATTTCAGATCTGTTGGATCCAAAACATAATATACCAAACCTATACCCAGTAGACAAAGCTTTATCAGATATGAGTTCAAGTAAATAAGTATAACTTCTGATCCATACCTGACCTTATCAAGTTGAGAAAACACATAGGTCTAGGTCCCCATGCACAGCTTTACACTTCCCAACATTGCATTACCTAACTTGTAGATGTATAGCATTATAGCATAATCCAAAAGCATATATGGAGAAATTATTTCAGTGGTTAGTATAAAACTATGAGCTCAAAAGTAATCAACATAATTACAATGTGAAAGGCAAGAGGTGCTCCAGGGACAGGCTAATTAGGAACAGTTTTCAAAAATCAAGATTTATAATGTTACGTCTACCAAGTATCTTCACTGACTTTTGAAGTTTATGTCCTCTCGTTTCCTCTTCCCTTGCAAGCGTCTCCGTGCAAGTGACAGTTTAGACCTTGTAGTCTGCTCCTCCTCACTATCTTCACTATCCAAAACAATGACAGCATCAGCTGAAGGAAAGGCTACTTCCTGCTTTTCTAACCCTGCATCAAACCTTGGACCATCTTCTTTAGGCTGCTGCTTATCATCGCAGCTGTCATTTTGCATATTTTGAGGCCTCCATGGGTATTCAGATTGCATTTCCAACTGAGCTTCAACAGTTTTCATATCATTGCACTCAACAAGAGAGCTTGATGTCTTCCTCTGCTCAGTCCCAGATAAGTCATGAGAAGAATTAGTGGATGTCTGCAGGCTGCTGTAAAAGTCACCAGTTTCTGACCCTAATGAAGATGATTTAGAATTCTTCACGTATGAAATATGGAGACTTGAATTTGGAGCTAAGTTCTCCTTGTTATCCTTTTGTGGACAATGATTCCAACCTAACTGTTCCCTGTACAATCTCCTTCCAGATAAACCAAGCTTCTTGCGTTTTATCCAGGAAAGGCAACTTCCTTGTCTATCAACAACATGTTTATGAGGTTCTCTTTCATTCTGGTGGCTAATGGTTTGAGCCAGTGAGGGAATTTGATGTGAACCAGAGGAAAACTGGACCACAGTCTGTTGAAGAGCAAAGCTTAGTTTCTTATCGTCCTCCCAGCTCCTTGTCTTGAGACAGGATTTTCGAGAGTCACTTTTTAATCTTGTTTCGGTGGTAAAACATGTTGCTTGGTTATCTTCATCCACATGTGGATTTGGCTGAGAGCTAAAACAAGGCCGTGCCAAGGGGCAGGACCTTGAAGGATCCATCAGAAGGATTTGGGGTTGTGAAAGGGATGAAGTTGACATTACATTAATCATGTTATCATCACTTTTCTTCAGGACTGGAACCAAAAGTTCCAATGACAGTTTCTTCTTAGTCCCTTCAAGGTCCTTATAAGTTTTGTTATGATCAAAGATAGTTTCTCTGGACTCTTGCTCCAATCCCATAACTTCTGCTCGTCTATCATATAGATGACTAGTCGGCACCTTATTTATTACCTTTACATCATTTCTCCTCTGATCGGATTCTGAAGACTCCAATGACAACTTCCTGGTGACTCCACATAATCTTTTGTGGCTTACAAAATGATCCTGGACTGATGTCATTGATGTATCTGATTGTTTAGCTTCAACCTGTTGCAAGAATATTGTGAACATTGAAGTCCCCATAAATTCTGAGAGACGTAGTCAAGCAGAAATCTTACTGATTCAATAATGGTATTTGGGAGAATCTGACTGCCTTGCACAACATTTTCAATTTTACTTGCCCCAACCTCTGCAAACTTTTCAGTCATTGATCTTGCCTTCTGGTTAAAAAGTTGCCTATTGTATTTGTATTCTCTGCTCTGCACATTAGAAGAATAAGTTTCTGAATAGGAAAGCATGCTCGCGGCAAACAAATCAGAGAGTAATTACAACAATATTTACTGACAGCTTCATGCATTAGACCATCGTCAGGATTTGGTTCATTTAGTAACAGACCAATGCTGGTTAAGACAGTTGAAATATTCAAAGATGGCTGCCACGCACCCTGCCAAATTTCAAAACATCACCAAAACTTGTAAGCAACTCCAATGAACCAAGTGGAACTTGTCCTTTCCCGAGAAAGATTGTTCAATCATCAAAAAATATTGCATATGTGAGAAGAATGCAGATGATCCACCAAAGTCAATATAGCAGAAGCACAAAACTTGAAAGATTACCAATGAATCTTAATGAATTTCTCTTCAGGAGACTCAGCAAATTTGTACGAAAGCAAAAGAAGATAATACAAGGCTGCGACTTCATTAATTAAAAAACATATGAGGTTTGCAATCATTCTTCAAAGTTTTAGATGTGAAAACGAGGAAAAGATTTTCTCTGAAACTTTCTTGCAACTGAGACTTCCAAAGAATACAAAAATTATGCGTCTTTCATGTACTCTAGTCATGACGTTTTCAGCAAGATGCTTGCCCAAAATGATATTGACCACATATCAAGATTCATCTCCTGCATAATAATACCCGGCTAAAGTTTCTGAAACACTCTGTTCACGGAAACTTCAAGGAGTGTCATTCATCTCCACTTTCAAAAACTAATCTAGTTTAGATTGAAGTTCTCCTTGGTCTATGGAAACATGATACTCCCTATGCTTCAAAATATGAAACATATATGGCCATTTGACCTTGTGCGTAACTTAAGTTTGAAGAAAACAAGGGAAATTCTGCGACTAACTTAACTTATTTTGCACTACCATAGGAGAGAAAAAGAGAATTATATTATATGTGAGGGTGGTCACTCCAAAATTGATGAGTAAAATTGGCAAAATGCCTAACAATTTGAGAAGGGAAAAAAAGGGTCAAAAGCCCTATATTTTGCAAGTATTCTAACTCAAAGGCTCAGCTTATGAATTGATTGCTATATTAGACTAAAGTCCTATATCTTGACCTACAAGTAGCAGATTAGACAGTGTTGTATGAAGTAAAGGTTTTCAATGATCAAAAGGACAGCACCGATTTGATGAAACTAGTAAAAGAGTTGGATTGAGATTCTGGCAACGCAAATGCTATTCAGAAACTCAAGATCTACGAAAACCCACCTTGGGAGGAAGATTAAGAATATCCAAGCAAATGCGACCTCCGGTGTCTATGTTGGGATGATATATGGGAGTGACAAATGTCACAATTGGAGGTTGAAACGGATACCTGAGAGGAAGAATTAATAGACAACCAAAACTCCAAACGACAATGAAAAAAAAAACAATTTAACTCAGAAAATCCCTGAAATGTTGAAAGAGAGAAATACCTCTCGGGTATTTGAATCTTTAGCTTAAAGACCCCTTTCTCATACACAGATCCTTCGGGACCTTCAATTTCTGTTAACTCACCAAAAGTACAGGTCCCAAGTAACATAAAATATATCCGAAGGATAAACAAAATATTAAAGAAAAAGGGAAACAGATTCTGGTACTTACGGGCGTCAATGGAAGAGAGACAAGTGGCGGAGGAAGAGGAGGTCTCCGAAGAGAGAGAAGGGAAAGCAGCGCCGGGAGGTGGGTCAGTGATGAGTAACTTCAGCTCCTTCTGCATTCGGAGGTTGAGTCTCGCCGCTTGCGCCATTGCTACTCACTCCCTTTGCCCAATTCTATCTTCGTATGTAATGTTGTGAGAGTATGAATTTGACTGCTACAACAACCGAGGGTTTTCGTCCGCCAATGATTTGGAATTCAGAGAGAAGGAGAGAGAGAGGTCAAAATATTGGCGGGTTAGCGGAAATTTGAAGAGTTGATACTTGATAGGAGTGTTGAAGAGCCCAAACTCAGCGAATACTCCATTGAGGCCCAACAAGGAACCAAAACGTCACAACAAAGCAGGAAGGACCCAATGAGGCCCAAAGATCTTTGAGTCCAAAATAAAAGAAATTGTTGAGAGTGGGATTTGAACCCACGCCCTTTCGGACCAGAACCTTAATCTGGCGCCTTAGACCAACTCGGCCATCTCAACAATTGGAATATTAGCTGTAAATAATAGAATAAAACTAGTTTTTTCAAATTTACAAGTATATAAAGAAAAAATCAATTTCCAATTGATTTTTAATACCGTGTATGTCCCTCATTGTCTTTTAAATATTTATTAAAATTTTTTATTTTTCTTAATCTTATTATCTTATGTTTCTCTCTTATGACAATTTCAACTATGTAAAATGCAAATCCGTTAATGGTTAATTACTTAAAATATAGTACCAGATAGTACGATAAAAAAAATTGGGAAAAAAATATTGACCAATTGAGGAAGCAACATCTGAATCCACAATGCAGAGAATGGGTCTTTTTAGTTAAGAAGTCATGTAGTAGTTTACATGTCAACTAATACTTAGGTAAGCATGCTTTTACTAAAATAAATCATTATTAGGACAATATGTTTACGGACTACCGCGCTAATCCATTTGACTTTTGGTGTATGTTAAAATTTCACGAATGGAGGAAAAATTATGGAGACGGTGGACAACTGTGTGGGTAGGAATGTCAATTGGGTCGAGTTGGTTAGGCTCAGCCAGCCTTAATTGCGGGTTCGGATTGAAAAATTCAACCCGAATAATTTTCGGACAGAGCTCGGGCTGAGGTGAGCTCAGCCCGATTTCAGCTCGGCCCGAAAATTATATATATTTATATATTTTTTATATGTATATATTTTTTATATAATAATATTATTATTATATTATTAAAAAATATTATTATATTATTAAAAATATTATTTATTATATAAAAAATTTAAAAATAGGGGTCGGGCCGAGCCTGGACTCATATTTTTTTCGGCCCGTTGTCAATCGGGCCGAGCTCGGGCTTGGTAAAACCCTGCTCAGTGAGCCCGATTGACAGCCCTATGTGTAGGAGTAATAGAGTTGACGAAATCTCCAGAGATTTTAATACCTAATCCGCGACTTTTTGGCTACTTACATTTTGTATATATTTTTTAAAAGTGTATATGAATTGAATTTACGTTTGATATTTTCTATTTTAAATTTTTAAAAGTAAAATTTGATACACGTGAACGGAATGAAATAATTTTTTTAACTTATCATTTTATTTTAATATTTGGTATGAAAATTTTAAACAAAAAAATTGATTAAAGGAAGAAATGGGAACAGGGCATTTCCATACCAAAACCTAAGGAAATGCCATTTTAGGAAAAGTAGAAATTCTAAAAAAAAATTATGACTATTATACCCTCGTAACATTTGATTAAGAAAAAATATAATTTATCATTGAATTTTATTTTATTTCTCTTAATAGTACTTCTTTTTTAGTTTGATTTAAATTAAGAGTTACCTTTATAACTAAATTATGCTTTAATACTTAAAATATTTGATATTTTTAAATTTTTTTGTTAATTTTATTTAAATGGGATTTTATAAATATATATTTAATTTAGCCTTTTTTGGAAATAATTTAATTTTTGACACAATATATTAATAGGGCATTTAATTCATTTTTTTGTGAAATTTTATTATATTATAATATTAAATAATAATTTTACTAAATATAAAAAAATTATTATTCCATATTAAATTTTCCATATGGACAACAGAATAGAAAGAGGATTTCAAATTCATTTTGGGTGAAATAACATTTTATCCCAATATACTAAATGTAGCATAAGTGTTTGAATTTTGGATTAAAATACAATCTATATACACCCTTAATTTCATATTATACTACGTCATTTCTGCTTGGGACATACTTTAAGGCCTGATTTAGTTTGCAAATGGGAGAGGGAGGGGAAAGGGGAGGGGAAGAGGCACCATTTACATTTCTTATGGAATTATTTGTATTTACTTTAAATTATTTGGTACAAGGGGAATGGAAGAAAATTACAAATACTTCTCCTTGTTTGGTTGGACTAAAAAGCAGAGGGGGTAGGGAAAATATTTTGTTGTGTTTACAAAATTACCCTTCTCTTGAAATATCTAATTATGATAAAATTTTCATACCCAAACTTAAAATACTTTTAAACATGATATAGGAATTTTCTCTTTGATAATTAATTTTTTTATTTTAGACTCATAAAAACTTGTAATTTTCAAGAAGGAAAAAAATAATGTTCAAAGACTCATAAATAAGAAAGCATCAAGAATGTAATACATAGATAGAATTTATAATATTTTGAAAGAGCAAAATAGTCTTTTAAGACCATTTACATCCCAATCCGTCTTGGACAGATTGGTTTTGCTGAGGTAGAGGGGGAGTCCTTCTCCTTCCACATTTACTTCTTCTCATTCTTTCCTCTGAATCAAACGAAGTAAAATATTCATTTAATTCCTCTTTTACTTTCCCTTTTCTTTTCTTTCCCCTTTTCCTTCCAACCAAACTAGGCCTAAAGGCTTCTTCTAATGAATGAGGAGTGACCAGCATGATTAAGTGGTTCAACGTGCCCAAGCATTTCAGTATTTTTTTTTTCTTGGCTGGGTAAGGGAAGCATTTCAGAATTCATTTAGTATGACTAAGGGTCATGGTCGCACAAAAGCGTGGGCGTTGGCAGGCACAGCGTTATGTGCTCGCACGATCTATTCATCTGTTTAATACTAAAGGAGCGCACGCTTTCTCCAAGAGTTGGTTTTGAACCTTCTCTCAAGTCAGCACCATTATTTTGAAGCCTTTTTCTTTTGTTTATTTTTTCATATAAATAATTTATTTTTATAAAACTCAATATAAAAACTTTCCAACTGGATTGGCTTTCATGTTTTTGCTTCAATTTCTATTTGGTTTACTCTATACTTTGTATTCTGGTATTCAAAATCATACAGACCTTTTGTTTTTTTTTTATCCAAGCATCTTTGACTGAAAAAGAAAAGAAAAAAAAATGAATGTTGAATCTTTCAATTCCACAATCTATCTTCCTCCCCACTCTGTTTCTTTGAAATCAAAGAGGAACCTTTTCGCAATAAAAGAAGACGAAATAGAAGATAAACAAAAACACGAAAAATTACTTAACAAGAAAAAAAAAGGTTTTTATTTAATTTATAATTCTTTAAACTCCATTTAATTATTAATCAAATAATAAATCATTCGTTTTAAAACATAAAATTTTTTGATTATTTTTTATTCTCTAAATATTTACTCTTTTATAAAATTTAAATATTAATTTTATAAAATTATCTTTTACTTATAAAAAAATTCATCAAATTTTTAGTGTTAATAAAAATAAAAAATATTTTTTACATTTTTCTTCCTTAATTATACAAAATTTTAAAAAATTTTATATTTTAAAACAAAAGAATAAAGTATATAAGAATTCATTTACTCCTCCTTCCAGATAGTAATATTTAGCATTTAACTCGATTATTACGTTTTTTGTCGTCTGATGAACAATAACCTGCCTTCCAAAGATAAGGATCGAAACTGAGGACCATGATACACTGAACCTGTCTCTCTACTCCATAATGCATGATGGATGGAGCGAGAGAAGAGTGTTTTCGTGTTTCAACTCCTCCGAGAGGACACGTACTGTTCTGAGGCCCTGAGGGCTCCTGAGGGAGGGGGACAGAGACACGCGAACCCTGAGAGCAAAGGAAAGCCCGGTCTTTCTTTTCAAAAGTTTCCAAACTACTCAATTTCCTTCCTTTCAAAAGACCCTCCAACAGAAACTAAAAAATCCAACAATTATCTCAACAACCTCCGTCTCCACCATTATCTACTATCTTTCTCTCTCTTTTCCTATATTTTTTTTTGTTCAAGATTTTCACTTTACTGTATGGCCGGCATTGACGCTTCTTTTCCTATGGTTCTTGAATAAAAGATTTCAACTTTTTCCTTATTGACTTGTTACTCTCGTTGCAGTTGAGAAAGGGAGAAAAAAACAGGCATAGTCTAAATCAAACGGTGATTGAAGAACAGAGACAAACACCCAGATTTCAGAGTAAGAAAGAAGGATGAATGCGGTAGGTAGGCGAATGCAGAGATCTAGTTCAATAGGCCACCATCATCGGCAGTACTCAGATAACTTCATTGATACTGCCTTCAATAACAAATGGCTTCAATCTGCTGGTCTTGATCATCTCCAGTCCTCCAAAACCTCCATTCCTCCTCTTCAGGTTTATCACTTTTCCTTCGTATCATTTCTCTCTTTTCAAATTCCCATTGCACGGCTAGTATGAAGACAGACATATCATGTTCAAGCATGTAATAGATGAAGGTTAACCAACTAAGGAGTATTTTTAGTGTATGATCACTGTCTTAATAATAGTATACAACATAAGTAGGCCGCCTTCACTAATTACAGTTGGAACCTTTTTCCTCTATTGTGGAATTTGTTTGCAGGATTTTGGATTCTTTGGTAATAATGGGGGAGGTCAGCGTTCAAAATGGGGAAGACATGGGGAGAAGGGTGCTCAGGGAGGAGGCAATGAAGACCCTTCAACTCCTCTAGCTTCTTCGAGGTCATCCAGTATGAGGAAGAGTGGAACAGGGGAGGAAGTGTCTGTGGGTGAACTGAGCCCGGGATTGCTTGATTTGCACTCCTTTGATACGGAGCTCATACCGCAGGTTTATAAGTTGTTTATTTGGCTGTCTCTATAGATTTCTAGTCGTTTCCTAATTGTTCATCTTTGCTGTCTGGAATTACATTGGTGTAAATTGTGTTGAAGATTAAGTGTAATATGTTTCAGGTTCTCATATCAATTAAGCATTGAGTTTATGCTCCAAAAATGGAGTGTTTAGTTCCAGCGTATGTTTTTGTTGTTGAAGGGAAAAGAATTGCTTAAAGTAGCTTTCTTGGATTGCAATTACTCAATCTCGAAGTCTTGAAGAGCAAGTTTTGCTTAAAGTAGGTAGTGTTTTATTTTGATTCCTGGAGTCTTAAAGCTGGTAATAATGGATCTGAGGATAATGATGATTAAATAGATTCAAGTTTACTTCTGCCCTAGGCATCAGGTATCAGTCTCTTTTATCTTCTTCAATGTTCTTTGAGACCAGGATACTACGGTTGAAAGATTGATAGTGTGCGGTACATGCGATTGAACTCACAAGTTAGACATCATCACTCTTTATCTTGACATCTGTGACAGTGCTACTCATAATTGCATTAAGATGTCTACATTTTTTATTATGCAGTTCCCTTCCCAGAATGATGGATCTTTGGGTAGCCAACACACTCGTGGCAGAAGTTTTGATGGTTCGCCGTCTATCTTGGCAAACAAACTTAGTAATAATGCTCGAGGCTTGTCTGATAATAATCTTCTCAAGAGCTTCTCTGCCGACAGAGAGAAAGCTAATAATGTTGCTAAGATTAAAGTTGTGGTATGTTCTGTTTTTGTTCATTTAAAAAAGAAAAAAACAGCAGCTTTCTGTCTGTCTATTTCATGAGCTAGAAATTAAGAACTAGTTTAGAATTGTAATAAAGTTGCAAAGCCCAATTAAGACCTGCTTCCTTTCTGTGTCTTTATGTGTTTAAATATAGTACCAACCAATTATTCTGGTGTAGGTGCGGAAGAGACCGTTAAACAAGAAGGAAATTGCAAAGAAGGAGGAAGACATTATAGCTATCAATCCAATTACTAATTC
The DNA here is from genome assembly GCA_030512225.1 of Rauvolfia tetraphylla. Classification (NCBI taxonomy): domain Eukaryota; kingdom Viridiplantae; phylum Streptophyta; class Magnoliopsida; order Gentianales; family Apocynaceae; genus Rauvolfia; species Rauvolfia tetraphylla. Next base: position 6,955,091 of record JAJQKT010000045.1, on the reverse strand, counting down.
ACTCACTGTCCATGAGACAAAGCTCAAGGTGATTTTCTATTGGTTTTATACTTAATTGTTTTTTGTAGCAAAATAATCTTGTTCAGATGACTGTCTTTTCTTAAGATTGTATCATTGAAACTGTTGAAACCGGTGTACAATGTACTCTGTATTATACTTATCATAAAACAAAGTCTCCTTGATCCTTTAACTTCTTGCTCAACAAAAATCAAATTCTACATCACATGTGGTCTACTACAGGAATCCCTGTTTCTCTATTCTGCAATTTCTAGGATTGAGTGTCTTTAACGTTGAGAAAAGTATCATTCTTTTTAATTACTTAATGTCGTGTAGTTTTGCATAGCTTCTTACTCCATTGTTTTTTGATTCATACTCTTTCAATTTGTATATCTAAAGCTTTTCTTTGAATATCTTCATATCATGTTAAGAAGAGGAGAGTTCTGCTAGTTTGGATTAATGTGGTTTAATTTTTTCAATAATCTGAAGCTGATAACTAGTTTTATGAATGTATTTTCTAGCTTCTCTAGGTCTGCCTTTACTCTAGGGGTTCTTTGAGCTTTGGTCAAAATTTCATTCTTTCATATCTGTTGGATCTCCCCTTCAGCTCTAGTCTATTTCTTCCTATTTTCCAGTAGTGTTTTTTGCTGGCCATATAAAATAGTTGTCTCAAATAACAACTTTTCAATATTTACAGACATGTATTTGTTCCTTAAAATCTGGTTTCCGTCTATTGCAGGTTGACTTGACTGAGTATGTCGAGAAACATGAGTTTGTGTTTGATGCTGTGATGAGTGAGGATGCCTCTAATGATGATGTGAGTATCTTACAGTTCTCATTCGATTCCAAAAAGCACATCATGGTGTCCATTGATCTATTCCTTTATTAATGTAATAGGTATATGCTGAGACAGTGGAGCCAATAGTCCCTATTATTTTTCAACGAACCAAAGCAACCTGCTTCGCTTATGGGAAAACAGGCAAGTGTTTTCTTCTCTCTTCTATTTTTCTTTTATGCCTGCGATTGTCTTGCTGCTTCTCTATTTTGACTATTTGTATACTTATGCCCATGTTTGTTTGAGACTCTGGACTAACTCCAAAGACCTCACAAATTCTGAAAACATAATTTATATCTCCTCCCCAGGGCCTATGCAAGGAGTAATTGTTCCATAATCTAGGGAAATGAAGAAATGAGCTACAAGATTGGAAAATTGTTAGTCCTGGTTTTAAGTTATCAAATGCAGTTTAGTGATGCTGTTGTCCTTTTAGTGTTTTCCCATGCTTGTTATCTTTTATTTCTTTTCTTATGGTGGAAGTTGATGATTTGCCTTGTACCACAAGACATGCTGACTATGGAAATGAACTGAAAACTTTCCGTTGGATCCAATCCCTGTGCTTATTTAACAAGTCAAATGAGAAGAAAAAGTAAATCGACTCTTCTAAAGATTGGGGGTTTTATCTATTTAAATGAGACATTTAAAATATTTTAAAGCAGTTTTATCTACTGAGATGATAATTAAATTTTTTTAGCAGCAAATTTGGAATTCTGACTTAATCATGGATCTACGATACTCTTTGACTTTTTCTTTTTTCTCTTTTAGATTATAGTACTTAATATTCACTAGTATACCATTTATTTGTTGGTGTATGCAATAATGCCAGCTTTTGTAACTTCTGATATTCCAGCTCTTTGTATGCCTAAACTTGCTCCAGATGTATTGTGTATATATCCTACCTTGTTCCCTTCATATACTTTTCTTGTCAAATTTTATGTCATTCGCGTTTAAACTTATATTGAATTTTTTTCAGGAAGTGGGAAAACCTACACTATGCAACCTTTGCCCCTGAAAGCGTCTCAGGACATATTTACACTAATGCACCACAAATATCAGAACCAAGGATTTCAGTTATATGTCAGTTTTTTTGAGATATATGGTGGCAAAGTTTTTGACCTTCTAAACGACAGAAAGTAAGATGCTCATTTATCAACTTTTCACAGGTAGGACAACTTTTTAAGAATTTCACTTTCTTAGGTAGGTAATTTCTTTTTGTAGAAAGCTGTGCATGAGGGAGGACGGGAAACAGCAGGTCTGCATTGTAGGCTTGCAAGAATACAGGGTATCACATGTAGAGGCAGTCAAGGAGTTGATTGAGAAAGGGAATGCCACAAGGAGTATTGGGACCACTGGTGCAAATGAAGAATCCTCTCGATCACATGCAATACTTCAGCTTGCCATCAAAAGAAAGGTTGATGGCAATGAATCAAAGCCTGCTAGAATGGTCGGCAAACTATCTTTCATTGATCTTGCTGGAAGTGAACGGGGTGCTGATACAACTGATAATGATAAACAAACAAGGTAGTTTGGTCTAGATCTCCTCTACTGGCACTTTGTTGTTGCAACATGAGTTGTAGAATGCCCATATTTGGAAAGTCAAATTACTTGGTTCTGTCTTCTTTGCAGAATGGAAGGTGCTGAAATTAATAAAAGCCTACTTGCTCTGAAAGAATGCATTCGGGGTCTAGACAATGATCAGGGTCATATTCCATTCAGAGGGAGTAAGCTGACTGAAGTTCTTAGAGATTCGTTTGTTGGTGATTCGCGCACAGTTATGATATCTTGTGTCTCCCCAAATTCAGGATCATGTGAACATACTTTGAATACATTGAGATATGCTGACAGGTAAGGATGTGGTGACTGATCTATAACATGAACTGAACCTTTTCTCTATATATATATATATATATATTAAAATTCACTTACATCAGGAAGATGAAAATAAGTGCTTATGCATCAGGGTCAAGAGTCTGTCCAAAGGTAACAACTCGAAGAGGGAACCGTTGTCTTCAATAAGTCTTAGAAGTTCAATTGCAGTGTCTTCAAGTATACAGTCTGTATCAGGCTCTGATGATAATGCAGCTGACATTCCCCAGTACCCTGAAACTAGCAAATTTGGATGGGCTAAACAAATTGAAAAGGATTCCTCACCATGTCCTAAAATTGAGTATGTTCCAAGTGGACGACTACAGGGCAATATGACCTCAGTTGTAGGTTTAGATAATCACAAACAATTTGGCCTGAATATAGAGCGTGTTCCTAGTGGACGAGTTCAGAGTAGTCAAGTTAACCTAAATGAAGGTGATTTTAATTACTCTGGAGGGGTCATTATGCAAACCAAGTCATCATGGTTAACAAAAAATTTGGGCAACGACCAGAAAAGAAGTGTGGAGGGCAAGATTGGCACTAGTTTAAAATATGGAGACACTTCTGGTCCTGAGGCCAATTTGCACTTGGATGACGATCTCACTGCCCTACTTAAGGTAACAGCTAAGCCAGTGGCTAGATTTACTTGCCAAACATAATAACTACCGAGAGAAAACATGCTTTTTGTTGGATTTTAGGAAGAGGAAGATCTTATAAGTGCTCATCGAAAGCAAGTGGAGGACACAATGGATATTGTTAGGCAGGTTAGTGTCTTCTGGATCCTACAGAACTGATGAATCTTAAATGGACATTTTAACTTCAGTACTGAAGCAGCTGTGCTCGCAATCCTTGTCTATGCAGGAAATGGACCTGTTGGTCGAAGTTGATCTGCCAGGTAATCAACTGGATGATTATATTTCTAAACTGAACTGTATTTTGTCACAGAAGGCTGCAGGAATCCTGCAATTGCAAAATCGCTTGGTGGAATTCCAAAGAAACCTCAAAAATCACGAGGTTTTAGTCTTCTCTTCTGGTCATTGATTGCCTTTTTGATTTGAGTTGTTTCCGTAGGATTGGCAATTTGTTGCTGTGTGAAAATCTACCTAGTTGTTAGCAACTGATATTCCAGATTACTGGTTATTTCCGCTGTATATAACGGAAAAAGCTTGGCACTGCATGTAGCGATGTCATGCTTTTACTTTCCCGTATGCCAGAGTTACAGGATTTCTACATTATCGGCTCTTGCATTATTGTAATGCTGTGTTCATGCTACCATTGTTAATTTAGACTTTTGGCATGTACTCTATATATTAAGATCATTTTAAGTCATCATCTATGCTGCCCCAAGCTGATGGGAAAGGTCGGAGGTACGTCTTGAATCCTTGATGCAAAGGAGAGGAAGTTAGCATGTGTTTGGAGTAATCTCAACATATACCTGTTAAACATTGTTATACTTGATAAGAATACCATTCAGTAAGAAAATATTAAAACAAAATTACCAATATATGAATGGTAGAAGCAAACAATCAATAGACACATTGAGTTTTGCGTGGAAAACTTGTCGAAGGTCAGAAGGAAAAAAAAAACTAAGAGAATATTGTCTAATATGTTTACTCATAAAGGAAAAAAAGAGTTGTCTATTCCAAATCTACGCTAATCAATTAGGAATCAAGACAGTTCAAGTAGTGGAGTGTTACGTGTCGGGACTAAGCTTCGCTGTTGTCGTTTTCTTGGGCTTTGTACCTGCTCGAGCTTTTGGTTATGTGTCTCCATGACACAATTGAAGTACGCACCAAATGGTATAGTCCAAGTGTAAACCAAAGCCCAAACGGAACCATATCCACATTTCAATTTGTCAATTTTTTTGTATTTTTCTTCAGTTTTGGCAAATTTGAACACCTTCGTTTACATCCAAATACCAAATCAAGAAAGATTTAAAGACGGAGACACAACCGATGAAGACCCTTCCACTCCTAACAGTGCTGCGGCAACGCCTTGGCGAATGCTTCAATAACACATAACACATCCCTACAAAACCATTTGACGGATCATTGGATTTCTGGTTCAGTGGCGATGTGTCACTTAATGGAGACTACAGTTATTCAAACATAATCTCGAGTCGTATCAACTTCGAAACATTTAATTTGAGCCTGACATTTCGATGCCTTTGCCACCTACCGCTTCTGTTTGTAGCTCTGTGTGGTTTCTCCAATGGCGGAAGCACATTTAAATCTCTTTTCTTGTGCCGCTGTCCTTTTCTGCGTGGGCACTTGCGGTCGGATTCGGGTATACTTGCGAAACACTACTTGTTCTTGGTATCATAACCACTTCCCGACGGCATATCTCACTTTAACTAGCATTGGTTTGGGATTGCTGGAAATTGGGAAAGGAAATGAAAGTAGTAGAGAAGAAAGAAAGGAGAGAAGAGGACGGAGGGGTTAGAAGTCCAGCCTGGCTTTTTTTTTTTTTTTCGGTTTTTCGTTCGGTATCTTTTTATTGGAGATTAATTCGGACCAGGCCTGGTCAGGCTCCGTAGCTGTGAAGTACTTCGGAGGAAACCATTGGCCCCGAGCTCTTAAATGGCGCTCACAAATGTCCCATAGGGATCTCAAAGTGGGAGTCAAATCTGCGACCACTTGTAGCATTGGCAGCGCCCTTCCCAGCTGCCCCAAGCTATGGGGTTCAGCCTTGCTTTTTAAAAGATGCACTGAAATGAATTTAGTTGGGAAGAAGTTTAATAATGATCATAATATTATTTTATATGGTATTATACAAATGGTATTATAATTTTAAATTTATAACGCTAATTTTTTTTTTACTTTTTGGCTTTCCCTATTCTTTCTTGTTTTTTCTTTCCTTTTTTTCCCCTTCTAATTATGCCGCTTTAGTGTAAATAGTTTGTATCTTTTGTTTCTTTCTTTGTATATCGTAGTTTATGGTTATTGTGGTATTGTAATTATTTATTTAAGTTTATTTTTAATTTATATGTAAAATTTTAATTTTTTTAAAATTTTTAATTTGGATAAGATTTGTATATATTATGTGCGAAAAGATGCGACGGAATTTTTTTATGTAAATATTTGCACTCCTATTTAGTTTTTATTATATGTTAAAAAAATTTGTTTCGTTGCTTATGCAATATTTTTTTTGGGTAAGTCTTACTTAGCATAACGTAAAATTCATTTTTATTCAATGTTATTTAATTTTTATCATTTTGAATAGTTTATTATTTAAATATTGATATGGTTTACAAATAATAAAAAATATTAATTTGTACGATAAAAAAATTTAAAAATCACACATTTAAAAAGTGTTGGGAGAGTATATAACTCTGAAAATGCAACTATATAGGTCGAGGAGGATCCATTTTGGTCAATACATTTATATACCTTTGAGTGACAATAGATTTGTCTTTTTGTAAAGTTATTTTGCATAACTTTAACTTAAACAAAAATTTAAGTTATATGAAACGCTACCTTTTATTTATGAAACTCTTAGTTTTTTCTTTCTTTCTTTTTAAAATAATTTTTATTATTTAAAATCATTTTTAAGGACAAATTTATGCAATTGATCAACCTTTAGAATTTCTCAAATATAAAAAAGAAAATAAGTCATTTTAAAAAAAGTTAATGTATTATTTGATTTAGTTTTTACAGTTTTGATATGTTTATATTAGCTTCCAACTCTAACATACCAAGATCAATTAAAAAAATTAAAATTTCTTCTAAATATTTGCAAACTTGAGAGACTTCTAAATATTTGCAAACTTAAAGAAAAAAAGAACAAAGGAAATGAAAAAAAGGAGGAAAAAACACAGGGGAAGCGGCACTATAGCATTTTGTCATTTAGTGTTATATGATTGGATATAACGCCAAATAAGATATAACGCTTTCTTATTAGGCATTATATCCATATAACGCTTTCTTATTTGGCGTTATATTTAATTTAACAAGCATATTTTATAACATAGTCTGATAGCTATAACGCCTTGTCACTTGGCATAACACTAAATGATAAGATGTTAAGGCCATTGACGCAACACACCATCAAAATCAGACCATTTCAGTGTTTCTTTGGAAAAAAAAAAGCCATTCATAGTAAAAGCTCAAGGACGGATGGGATTGTAATGAAGTTTTACTTCTTTAAGTTATTTTCTTTTTTAAACTCTTTTAAAGTAGTTAATTTTTATTTTTTAAAAATTATTTAAAATTAAAATTAAAATTAGGTGGAATTGTTTAGGATAGAGACAAGATCATGTTTAATAAAAAAAATTACTCTAATTAGTTAGGTCAGTCACGTGGAGGGGCAAAGTGAATTTAAGTCATTGGTTGAAGGTTCAAATATTTATTTATTTTTTGCTAATAATATAATTAATCAGTTTGTTTATCCAACTTAGACCTTCATTAATATAAAAACCAAATCTTTGTGCGTACTCCAATTGCACCAACCACGAACGAATCAGAAGCTCTTCCCAGCCCCGCCATTACGCCTAATCTTGACAAAAGAGGAAACGACTAGATTTAGTATGACATCACAATATCTGATATCGACGGCCATTCTTACCCGAAATATTTCTTGCAAATCAGGTAATTTAGCTGAGCAAATCTTTCTTTCTTCGTTTGGCTTTGATTCCCATTTAATTAGGTGACGTCATTAAGTATGCGGCCAATGCGTTGTCCTGCTTCTGGGGTACAGAAATGCAGAGGACAAGGACCCTTACCAGTTTGATTTTTTTTTTCTTTTCCGGAAGGAACTTCCAGTTTGGTTAAAACTACTACTAGTCTCTCTTTTCATACCTAACCAGAGGAATATTAGTTTGAAAATTTGTCACTGGAGTTTGTAAAAACAAAATAATATATGTAATATACGACATACAATCAATAATACGCAAATCTCTTGCAGGAAAAAAATAAATTTCAAAAATTTTAATAACGTTGTAGGTATATATATTGGTTTTATTTAAATTGAGTTTGAATTTAAAAATTTTTATTTTGAATTTTATAAAAAATAAAATTTAATTATTATTTTATTTGAACGAAACACCATTGGAATGAAGTGTTAAATATAAATTCTTATTTCAATCTAACTTTTTGGTTTTTGAGAGAAGCCTACGGTGTTTCTCTATGTCGGTGGGGGTAATTGATGTGATGTGGAAAGAGCATGAGTTTTCAATAGTTGGGAGGAGAAGGAAAGGAAAAGTAAATTGATATTTGTTTTGTTTGGTTGGAGAAAGATAAGTAAAGAAAGTAAATATAAAGAAGAAGAGCTTTTTTTAATATCAGTTATTTTAATTTTTTAAAAATAAAAAATTATGAGATATTTGATATTTAAAATATTATTATGTTATTAATTTTTACTTTTATCATAATTAAAATATTTTAAAAATAAATTTATAAATACAGTAAAATATCATCTCCTTCTATTTTACTTTTCATACAACTAAATAAGAAAACGTCACCTCTTCTCTTCCCTTCCCCCTCCCCTTCTCCTTTGCGAACCAAACTAAGTCTAAGGTTCAATGATAATACGAGCAATTATTGAAGAGATAAGAAGACTTTATACTTAACCCATGTGAAAATAATTAGTTGGGTAAATCTGCTATTGAACAAACATAAAACTTCTCCGGTGGAAAACCAACCTTTCTGTTTTGTCAAATTAGTCGTACTCGAAACTATGCATCTTAAATTACAAACAAATACTCCCTCTCTCCCAAACTACTTATAGCTTGTCCAATCTCAAAATTAAATTTAACATTTTAAGTATAAAATTTATATCTCATTTTATAAATAATTTAACTTTTATGAAATTAAAGACAAAAATCTCAAAACCAAATTCTATCTAATTTAATAATTTTACACATATTATGAAAATGACCATTTGAAGTTGTGTTTGGTAAGTTAATAATTACTATTAATCTTATCAATGTTTGATCTCCCATCTAATAGTTTTCCATCTGATGTATAAGGAGTTTTTTTAGTACAAAAAATATTATAGTATTAATAAAGATTATACGATTTATGATTAATTATAGTGTAATAATATAAATTAAAGTGTCATTATATGGTTTATAATTAATTATAAAATAAAGTTATAAATATTATTAAAAGTAAGACAAATTTTACATTAATTAAAATATGATATTTATTTTTTTAAAATTAAAGATGCGTCTTGGATCCTCCATAAACAGTAACATAAAAAGCAATAGCATATCTAATTAATAAAACTTTCTTTCTTCTTATAGCAGTAAGGAACATTATTGGAGTGGATTGTGATGCTTTATTGCATTGAAAATGGAGGCAAGCGTAGATTTGAGAGTACACAAATATTATATGTTTTCCCGAGCCCTAAACACCCACCGCAAACCACTACAAATCCCACATTAAAAAAGCCTAACAGTTTATACAAGTGTCCGATGGAGGATTAGCCACGTCGTGATATGTGGATATATCCACTTTATGTGCCCAAACGCACGAGCGAGCGCCCGGAGGGCGTTTCGGCCCAAACGAAAAGGCCCTAAAGCTAATCGGATTCCCTATCAACCGAATCTATCTATGCCGATGGTGGGGCCCGGATTCATATTCATTTGGTTTTGATTTTGGTTTTCTTAAGAGGAAAGTCTCGTGGCCCTATCAGGCTCTCTCCTCCTGCGTTTGTCAGCGCGCGTGTTTATTCTTCTACGTGTTTTTTCTTTTCCTTTTAACACATAAAAAAGGGACGAATCTAAACAATTGAAAAATGAATCTTTTACCATCTTGTTACTAATTTTTTATTAACAAAGAAAGAAATCTTTCCATTGTGCTTCCGCGCGATAATTATTTTTTTTGTGCTTGGATTGAATAGAGTTTGGATTTAAAAATTTTTAATTTAAATTTTATAAAAATAAATTATTTATAAAAAATAAATAAAACTCAAAGTAAGAATTTTGTATTGATTTTACAATAGAATCTAACCCAAACCACCAAATAGTGGCCAATGAGAAAAAATAGTATATATATATATATATATATATATATATATATAATTTCTTTTTTATAAATCAAAATCTTTCATTTTAATTTCTTAGAGTTTTTATTTTTAATTAGTCTTCAAAAATTTGATTGCTTAAAATTATTTTTTATTTATTAAGATAACTTTAAATTAATTTATACATTAATTTTAATTTTGAATCATGTATATTAAGTTATTTTACAAAAGTAGATTACTTAAATTATTACTTTAAAAATTTTTTGATTGGTTAGAATAATTTTTAATCTATTAAAATAATTTTAAACTAACTTATACATTGATTTTAATTTTAAATTTCATTTATTAAGTTACTTTATAAAAGTATGAGACTTTAATTATTACTTTAAAATTTTTTGATTGGTTAGAATTATTTCTAATTTATTAAAATAATTTTAAAGGACTTATATATTTATTTGAATTTGAGTTATCCTAATTTCATAGAGTTTTTTTCTTTAATTAGTATTAAAAATTTTGATTAGTTAGGATCATTTTTTATCTATTAAAATAGTTTTAAACTAACTTATACATTAATTTTAATTTTAAATTATGTATATTAAGTTACTTTGTAAAAGTATGAAACTTTAATTATTACTTTAAAAATTTTTAATTGGCTAGAATCATTTTCAACCCATTAAAGCAATTTTAAATTACTTATATATTAACTTGAATTTAGAATTCTGAGTTTTTTAAGAAAATTAAATTTTGTATTTTTAGTTACTTTGTAAAAAAACTTTAATTATTCCATATTTGTCAACAAACATGATTTTTATTTTTATCATTTTTGTGTAACACAATCTCTTAATTTAAACTAAATTTATTAAAGTTAAATTTCTAATGTCTACACATTTCTTCCACACAAAATGTACATCATCATTATTCTCTTCCATACATTATTTTCTACTTCTATTATCTTTTCTAAAATATAACCACATTTTCATATTTTTTTTTATTTAATCATCGTTCAAATTTCATCATATCTAAAATCCCAACTCTTATACTTTTTTTTATTATCATTTCTTAATGTAATTCTTTTAATTCAATTTTTTCTATTTGATTTAGATTTTTTTATAAACTTTGCGTTTTATTTTTAAATTCTTTTAGAATCTTTTATTTTTTTATTAAATAATATCTCTATTTTAACTTGATTGAATTTCCTGAAACCTCATTTAAGGTTATTCTTTCTTCAGATTGAATTCATTTACTCAATACTTAATATGTGCTTTATTTTGTAATATAAAATTTGATCATTTCTTTGGCGTATTTTATTAGTACATCCTTAAACAGTGCAAATTAATCTTATTTATTTATTTGATTACAATAAAATGTCTTTAAACTTTGGATTAGAGTTGATGCCTACATAATAGTTTTTTGAACTTAGATTTTAGATGTGCTTCATAAGTAGATGAAAGTGCTTCAATTTTCTTTTTTCCCCCCTTTCCCGCTTTAAAATATCAAAGTTGTCTACTTCATTCACGGTTGATCATATACTTCAAAGTCTAAAATTTTACATTAGATTTTATAATCTATTATTTTTCATATTCTATATTTTTTTCCTAATATTCTGCATTCTTTTATTTGGTGGTACCATAATGGCACGACTTATAGTATCTACTTCTGGTATTCTTCTAATTTATTTACTTTTTCTCTTATTTTATGTTATATTTCGTTCTTGCACCTTCCGACATCTTTCTTATTTGTATTTGTTAAACTATTATACCAAAATAATTATCCACTAGAAAATAAACAGATAAATGCTATATAGTTTGCAGTGAAATAAATAAACTTTCATTTAAACCACAATGTCAGTACTTTGTTTAAATTTTCATTTACTTAGATTCACCTCCCCAAAAAAGCCTAAGAAATAAAAAATCATTCAGATACATTAACTTTTAATTCTTTTGTTAAGTAATCCATTAAAATCATTTTTAAAATTATTCATTATCTATTTAATGGGTTAATTAAAAAAGATTATTACAAATTATGGTTTGAAGTAACTAAAAATTATAATTTTTCTCTATTATTGTTGAAGTGAATAGACTTGTCATTAAGGGATTTTTTTTTTCTTTTGAAAAAAGAAAAAGAAACATTTATTAATGAAGCAAATAAGTGAGCTTTTGGATTTGTACAAGTTCAATCCTCTTTGATCTAAGAAATGGTATATGTTTTTTATATTTTACAAAAGGATGTCAGTGATATTTATATATGAATCAGAGATTTCAAAAAAGTTGAAAAGTAGATTCAATATAACTAATATGATCCTAATTTTGTATTGAGAGGAACAAAAGAGGTAGAAATCATATGCTAAAAGTCTAAGATAAGGAAGTAATTATTAGATGTTTTTGAAAAAATAAAATTTTAATGTTCTGTATTATTTAATTTTTTTCTCTTAAACACATACATTTTAAGAGGTAAAAAATATTTTTTTGGATATTTTTTTGGAAAATATAATTTAAACATTTTTTATTTTAAAAATATGTTTGTGCATCGCATGAGTTCATGCTAGTTAATCTTATTATTTGAGAGTTGTATAAATCCCTTTTTATTATCGATATAAAAGACAATTTCTCTTTCTCCTCTTTAGTTCACTTTTCCTTTCTGGGTGTATTTGGTAGCGGAATTCAATGTAAATTTTTTACTTTTGGTCATACTTTTTCTTTCACAAAAAATTCTCTCTCACAAAATCTAAGGCAAAAAATCTCAAGCTAAAATACTATCCAATCCCACCAAAACATGGTATACCGTATATATTTATTAACCTTGTACAAAACCTTCTTATAATTGAACTTTTTCCCTTTTTTTCCTTTTTTAAGAATTATAAGTACATGAAAAATATAGATTAAACTTAATTTTTTACTACATAAACTGTTGTATTTTGCATTTTACCTTTTCTTCTTATATATTATTTGTTTGACTTTAGTGAAATATATAATTATAATTTTAGTAAAAATTATGTTACGTTGAGTTAAAATAGCAATTCAACATTCTATACGAAATGAAAAAGTCTCAAATTTAATATTTGCCTAGCATATAGACATTCATTTTCTTTTATATTTATAATAGTGTATAATCATAAGTCTATTTTAACAAGGGGGATCAACAATAGAAAATATGTAGATTTTGTTTTAGTCTACTGAATTTTACTTTATAAAAGAGATAGATATTAAATTTTACTTGTCTTTGTATTTCAAAAATAATGATGCAGTTAAAGATCAAAATATTTTTATTTATTTCTTAATTAATATTAGTGATATTATAATTTATATATTTTAGATATTTAATGTGTAAAATATTTTTTATTATTATAATTTTTAAATTAATATGTAATTTTTATTATTCTTTATATTAAATTATTTTAATTTTTTAATTTCTATCTTTTAATGTATTAAAACAAAAATTTAAAGATTATTTTAGTTATAATACTCCCCACTATATTCACTATTAATATTTAATCTTTATTTGCAAAAAAATTTTTTTATAGGTCTACAGTACGGTGCATACTCCATTTTGTTAGGGGTCAAACTTCGAAGGCAGTCCCATACTCCAACAAAACTTATAGCTAAACCCATTGGTCACTTTAAATCTAATGGCATTTCATGATTCGCCTGGCAGTACTTTCCAGGTTAGCAATATTGGCATCATTCCATGTGCTGCCGCCACGTTGTCTCTTATGATAGGGACCACCCCATTTTATTATTGCACTCCTTCATCACGCTCATCTCTCCGCGCGTGTTCTAACATGTCACCCCTCCATTACTTAGAAAATATCTAAACGCCCACCCCTAACGTGTATCGGAAGATGATAAAAGCAGAGCGAAGTGGGTTCCGTACTCGTGAGCCCAAGAAATATCATCGTTTCCCCGGTGGCCTCCACGTTAACCGCAGATGTTACTGTAGTTCACTCCACTTATATAGGTCGATGCTGCCCTCTCTAACTCTCTTTGTCTTCTCACTGACCCCGGCCTCCCTTCGCTCAACCGTCACATTTCACTCTTCAGCTCAGCTATATCACAAAATTTTCCCACCAGAGCCCGCCGTCGCCGTCACGATTCTACAAGATATAATTTAGCGAGAAAGAAAAGTACCTTAGGAAATAATAAAGAGAGGTATATGCGGGATGGAGGACAATAGTGTTGTTGCGCCGTTCGTTATGAAGACCTATCAAATGGTGAATGATCCCTCCACTGATGGGCTCATCGCATGGGGAAAAGCTAACAACTGCTTCATTGTTCTTGACCCTTTAGATTTCTCTCAAAAAATCTTGCCTGCATACTTCAAGCACAATAATTTCTCAAGCTTTGTTCGTCAGCTTAACACTTATGTGAGTACGGTGTTTAAATTTTGATTGTCAAAATGAAGAAAAAATGGATATATTTTGATAAATGTTAAGCTAACCTGCTAATGGTGATGCATCAGGGGTTCAGAAAGGTGGATCCGGACAGATGGGCTTTTGCGAATGAATGGTTTTTACGAGGGCAGATGCATTTACTGAAGAACATTGCTAGGAGGAAGCACAATAGTAGGAACACATATCATAAATACGAAGATGAAGAAGATAATCAGGAGTTATTAATGGAGCTCGACAAGTTGAGGCAAGAACAGAAGGCTTTAGATCAAGAACTTGCAAGGATGAACAAAAGGCTTGAAGCAACGGAGAGGAGGCCCCAACAAATGATGGCTTTCTTGTGTAAAGTTGTTGACGACCCCGAAATTTTACCACGTATGATACTGGAAAAGGAGAGAAGCAGAAGGTTGAATTTTGGTACTGAAGAAAAAAGAAGGCGGCTGATGATATCTTCAGTTTCATCACCGCCGTCTTCATCAGGCAGGGCCATGACAAGTTCATCAGTGAAGAGTGAAGAGGAGGAGGACGCTGCAACGCTAGGGGGAAAATCATCATCGTCGGAGATAAACTTCGATGTCGATAACTTCTGTCAGTCTTCACCCTCTCCAGAGACGCCGTCTGGGGCGTGGTTCAGTCAAAGACAGCAAGTCAGCAGTTGGCCCGCGATTGCACAAGAAACTTATGGTACTGCTAATGTTTCTAGCTCTTTTTCGGCTTCTTCCACCGGCAGTGGTTGCTTTCCGGTAGTGCCGCAAGGAGATAATTTTGCAGTCTATGACAACACATACAGTGGGGATTCCGGTTGCATAGGAAGTGGGATGGTGGTTGGAGAGGCGGCAGCTAGTCCACCGCCTTATCCATTCTCACTGTTGGGTGGCGGTTTTTAGTCGTATTATCATCTTTATAATTAGTATGTGGAGCACAAACTCTTTTCCTTTTCCTGTATACAAGAAGAATCAGTCATGTAGTTTATGTTAAAAATAGCAATTTTAAGTTTAGTGCTGAGAAGTAATCTTTGTGAGGATAAGAAAGAAAATGCAAGTAAAAAAAATTTTTAGGATTAGGGAAAAGAAGCTATTCATTTGTGTAGTTGAATAACCTTATGTATTGTTTAATTGCTCATGTAACTTAATCTTGTCAACTCATGTTTTGAGATAGTATAGTTGATAAGACTTTTGAAAACTTAACAAAATTTTTGGAATAATCTGAGAGAATATACCTTTCAATATGCATAGTAATTAGTTGAAGCAAGAAGAGCTAAATTGGTAAAATGGGTAAAAAATTTTCCTTACTAAACTTCTTGATTTAGGGTGAGCTTCTTAAAAACAAAGAAAGGCAGAGAAGAGGAGAGATTAGGACTTTCATATATGTCCATTTCTTTTTCTTTCATGTTGAGATAGCAAATTTTTCCTTTTTTAAGAAAGAAAAGAGGGTTATTGATGTAATGTTAAGATTTTCCCCCCCTTATGGTTGATTCTTCTTATGATCGACCATTCAAATTTTATTTTTCAAAAATGTGTTTTGAATAATTTTTGTTTTAAATGTAGTTCCTCGTTTTCTTCTAGAAGTACTGATGGTTAGCTCTCAAAAGTCAAGACAACGTGTTGTTCTTCTCAAAAAATGTCTAAAAGAGGTGAATTAAATTTTATCAAAAAATATAAAAGTTGAAATATTATTAGCTAGATGATAAAATAAAAGTAAAAGTTTAGATTTAGTATTAAATTATTTTTTTTATTTGAGCTAAACTTAAAGTGATATTAACTTGAGTAATTTATAAGAGTTTTACTGGACTCAATATACAAAATTTTATTATTTTAGATGATGTTTTTGATGCATGTAGCCAAGCTAATCATTGTAGTACAGAAATAATTTTAAAAAGTGATCAAACTAATTATTTTCAACATACACTTTGAAAAGATAATTTTTGTGATTTTGTCTAAATAAAAAGTTTAGCATATCTTTCCATTGTGTGGAGAGCATGTTTGGACCTTAATACTTTTTTCAAAAAATGTGTTTGCAAATAGAAAGTGAATGACAGTAAAACAAGTAAACACTAAGTAAGATAAGAAAGAAAAGTGATATTGAGTATTTTTATAGTGGTTTGACAATATACATATATCTACTCCTTGAAAATCTTATCTCAAGTATTTTTACTAAATATAATTTCTTTTACGATAGGAATCATACCATACAACCCTAAGTATCTTACACCAAAAAACTCTTAAGTTATATCTATTAGTTTTATAAATGGATCTAGCAGCTATCACTACTAGTTTTCAATAGATCTAACAATTAGATAATCACTAGTTTTAAATAGATTTAGCAACTATTTTTCACCTAAGAGTCTCCTCGGCCTCGGTAGCAGAAGTTTAGAACCGATACTTGTGAAACTTGAAGAGATAAAGATGAAAGAATTGAAGTTTTCACTTACTTCAAATCTCAACTCACACTTTGTACATTTTCTTCTTTTCTGCCTGGATGTGTTTCTGTTATTGTTTTCAACTTTCACTTTTCAACTTTTGAAAAGCTCTCAACTTTTTTGAAAAACGCACTAATCTCATAAAGATTTTAGAGTGAGTTATATTTATAAGAGGTGTACAAACTCTATGAAAAGATAAAAAATAATATAGTCATAGAGTGCTCTTGGTCAATTTTGGTTCAAATGATCAAAGTACTTTTTTAGAAAAATTAACTTTTTGTAAAATATAGGAGGTTATGTGAATTTTCAGTCCTCCTTACTTGATTCTTTCACTAAAAATTATCTCATTCCTTTTATCTCAAAAAATGATTCAAAATATCTTTTTATCAATTCTATAAAAGTCTAAAATAGTTAAGTTTGATTGCCTTTAAAAGTTGATTCTTGCTAGCTGTAAAGTTAAAAAGATCATTCTATTTAACTGTAAAGTTGTGCTGACACAATGTCAGTTGAACAGTGATTAGTCAATGTCAAATTGACTCACCTCGAGATTTTACAGTCTGGTAAATGTAATATTTAACACAAATGAATCTAGCTTGATAATTTTAAAAATAGCTCAAGGACAAAGCAGATGCAGTTTTTGAAGTAAAACTTTTTGAGGTACATTTTTAAGGACTAAAAATTTGAATTTGACTAAAGTACACATGGTGACTTATTATCTCAAATTAATCATTAGCAAGAGTTAAATCAATCTTTAATAAGGATCTAATAATTATACCTATAAAAGTACATTGCTTGAGTCTTGAACTTGTATGGTTTGATTATGATCACTCAAGAAATCATTTGAATAGAAATTCATTAGATTACTTAAAATATGTTTTGTTAGTTGTTAAAATTGAAAGTTTGTATTATTGAGTCAACACGTACAGGGTCGGCTTTCTATTGAGCTTCTCATTGCTTTATATCTGCAAGTTGGTGCATCTTCCAATTAATAAAATTTTAAAACTTTTTTGGTTTTAACCTTAAAAAGTTGTTATTTGTCTTATTTTTTTAAAAAAGAATCTCTTGGAGTTTTTTTGTAAGTTTTATTATTTCTTTATTTATGCATCAATGTAATAATAATAGGATAGAAAATAAAACATGATTAAAAGCAAAAGATGCAAACTTAGGAAAAGAGAGTTATTACTAAATATGGCCTTCTTTTTGAAAAGTGAGACTAAAATAGTCTTATTTTTTTAGAAATGGTTCCCCAAATAGTTATAACGCTAAACCAAATGACGTTATTGTCTAAAACTAATGTAATAACGCCATACGACAAGGTGTTATCACTTTACACTTAAAGTGATAACTCCTTGTCGTATGGCTAGGGCTGTCAATCGGGCTTTGCCAAGCCCGAGCTCGGCCCGATTGACAGCGGGCCAAAAAAATATGAGCCTAGGCCCGGCCCGGCCCTAACTCGATTTTTAATTTTTTTATATAAATAATATTTTTAATAATATAATAATAATATTATTGTATAAAAATATATATAATTTTGGGGCCGAGCTAAAATCTGGCTGAGCTTATCTCAGCCTGAGCTCGGTTCGAAAATTATTCGGGTTGAAAAATTCAACCCGAGCCCGAGCTCATGTCGGGCTGAACGAACCGGGCTCGGACCAGCACAACCCAATTGACAGTCCTACGTATGACGTTATTACATTGCCTCACTTTTTCTTCCTTTCGTGGGCATTCCTTGCTCTTTGTTGTGGCTGTGGTATTAGTTGAAGTTACATGGCCCTGTCCCTTTTTTTGTCTCTTGGCGGTTTTTTCTTTTTGTCTTTTTTCTTCTTCCCTCCTAGTTTTCTTTTCTTTCTTTTTATTGCTGCATTTTGTCTATGAAAAATTTTTATTTTATTAGATAAATACTCGTGAAAACATAACATAACATTAAAATTAAATAGTAATACTTTCAAATGAAAGTATTACTATTTAATTTTAATGTTATGTTATGTTATGTTTTCACGAGTATTTATCTAATAAAATAAAAAATAAATTATTTTTTAATATTCAATATTATAGATAAGATTATATAAAGTTTAAGTTAAATATTTTATGTCTTGAATTTTATAAAAATAAATTTTTTAGAGAAAAGAAATAAAATTTAAAATAAAAAATTTACAATGGGATCTACATAATCAATCCAATTTGCATTTGTTCTTTCTTTAGAAATAGTGGATTCTTTATAAGCAAGCCCTTCTAGAGAACTATTTCTACTGTTGAAATATTTTGATATTCGGTGAAATTAGATAGAGTTTAGGTTTAAATTTTGTATTTGAATTTTGTAAATATAAAATTTTTATAAAAAAATATAAAGTCAAAAATAAAAAATTTATATTAGAATTCATAATAGAACTATTCCAATTTGCATTTGTTCTTTCGTTAAAAATCATGGATTTCTTTTTGAAATTTGTTGTATTTACGCAGAAGATTATTTAGAAGCATTCTATAGTCCGTTCAATTTAATAATAATTAAAATCCAAAACAAGTATTTCATATTGCACTTATAGAGAAAATTGTTACTATGATCCTTAAACCTTTTTCCCTCTTTAATCTAAGGAAAAAAAACTAAGCTGGGTAATAACGCCTTTCTATAAGGTGTTATTACTTTAGCCAATACCAAACTTGCAAGACAGAGCAAGGAATGCACAAGAAAGAAAAAAAAAAGTGAGGCAATGTAATAACGTCAAAGTGATAATGCCTTGCCATATGGCGTTATTACTTTAGGTTTGGATAATAACACCATGTGGTTTTGCGTTATGACCATTTGGGGAACCATATCCAAAAATAAGACCATTTTAGTCTCACTTTTAAGAAAGAATGCCATATTTAGTAATAACCCGAGGAAAAGACGATTCAATTTTACTAATGAAAATGATTTTAGTAGGTTTATCTTGTAATCTAGTAATATATAAGTATTTTAATAATTATTTATTTATTAATAAAAGATGTATATATTGATGAAATATCTAATTTAATATATTATAAAATAATTTTATTTTAATAATTCTATATACATTTATATTCAATTAGTAAATAAATAATAATTGAGATGCTAATAAATTATTAACTTACCCAGCTAAAACTACTCAAATGATTTGAATATCTCCGTTGAAGTAAGCGACTTTCCTAGAAGAAAAGGACGATTTTGCCAGAGCAACCGTTAAAAGGAGATTCAGGAGACATGGTTAGCTGCATGGGCAAAACACGAACTTGGCCCTCTGGTCCCGTTATTCATTTGAGGTCTCTGCAAATTGCCGGTGCCAATGCTGCTTGTGATTGGCCGCTCTGATACGTTCAGAAGAAGCTGAGCTGCAGCAAGTTCCCATCCTTATCCCACGTGACCACTTTCCTCTGTGTTAGCTCCTAGGGTTTTACTATAAGGGGTTAATTTCACTTAGCCCCTACAATTTGGAGATTTGCTAATTGAATTCCCATTTTTCTCAAAAATTGACAATTGAATGCCTAATAGATTCTCTAAAATACTATCGAAATTCTTTTCCTGCCTCGCACTGTTCAACATGTCTCTCTTTTCTCCTCTTGCCCAATATCTCTCTCGTTCCCTTCATATCCCTTAATTGGTATTTTTCACTCTTCCACCAACGTTATTGTCTCTTTCTATTCTCTACCCCAAGCACTGTCCACTACTAATCTCCTTTCTTTGCACTCTTGCTTGTAGTGGTGTGAAAAAAATAGAATCAAACCGAACTGAAATAAAATTCTTATTTTGGTTCGATTTTTTGATATTTGAATTCGGCACGGTTCGGTTTATTAAATTTATAAAAATTTCGGTTCGATTTTCGATTTTTGTGATCAAACTGAAAACTAAACTGAAAATTAAAAATTTTTAAAAATAATACAAGAATGTATTATCATAATGCGTTCTTAACTTATTATTGAAATGAGTTCTTTATAAAATTCGATTAAAATCAAATCGAACCAAAATTTTTAGATTCGGTTCGGTTCAGTTTAAAAAAAAAAGAACAAAAAACTGAACAATAAAATTGAACCGAACTTTTTGAACCGTTTGAACTTCCCTACTTGCTTGCCTCTCCTTCTTAGTAGTGCCATTACATATCTTCATTCTCTCTCATCTCCTATCCCACTTTGAACATGATATTAATTCCTAAATTCAAATTCTAATACACCAAAATCCAAATCTGAAATTTAGTCGAAATACGATGGGAAAATGAAACAATAAATTAAGCCCAAAATTCTTATTTAAAATAAATTGAAAACTTTGTCATTTTCTAAGAAATTAGGGGAATTTAAGATAAATTATATTTTTATTTCATTGTGTTAATGGAATGGCAATTGGATATTTAATTGTCATCTTTAAAAAGAAAAGTCTTCGTTTCAAATAACTCTTCCAGGAGCAAAATGATATCAACATTTATTACAATTATTGTTTTAACAGTCTGATTGTGATACCCCTATATAATTCCACATGGTATGGATAAGAAACTTGTGATTTGTATATAAACATGGTCATAAGTATCTATAGTCAACTTGGGATATCAATTTTGGCACCAAATAATTAGTTGTGGGTGCTGCCAGGCCTATGAGTGGTGCCCTTGGGCCCGTGGGTACGAGACGTGACATTATGGTATCAGAGCAGTTACTAGACGTGTGAGAGCTAAGTACTACACCGTGAGCGATGGAAGCTACCTCTAGAATCTCATATCCTAATTCAGTCTTGGGGGTACCTAGCAGTGATGCTAAGGCCTTAAAGGGGCGTGAATGTGATACTTTTATATGATCACACATGTGATGGGTATAAAACTTGTGATTTATATATAAGTATGAGCCTAAGTATCTATAGTCAATTTGGGATATCCATTTTGGCATAGCAATGACGGTTGTCAAGTAGTTGGCTGTGGGTGCTACCAGGTCTATGAACGCTAGAGCCTTAAGGGGGGCGTGAATGTAATACCCATATATGATCCCACACTGGATGAGTATGAAACTTGTAATTTATATATAAGCATGGACTTAAGTGTCTATAGTCAACTTGAGATATTTATTTTGGTATAGTGATGATGATTACCAAGTAGTTGGCTGTGGGTGCTGCAATACCTATGAGTCGCGTGCTTGGAGCCTGCGGGCACGGGGCGTGACACTGATACAAATTTAACACTCCATTTTACAATTGAATCAATTGACCACCGGTGAAGTAATATTTCATTATAATTATTTGAATTACTAACGTAAAAGCACGTGTTATGCACGAGTATTACATTTTTTAGTTCTAATAGCAATTACTAAAATGTATTCTTAAAAAGATTAAACTATGAAGTAAATTTATATGTTTAATTAAAAAGTTTTATTCACTTAGAAGTAATTGTAAGTAATATTAGGAAGAAGTTATAAAAATAACTATACATGCCCATTATTATGTATATTAGAAAACAATAATAAACTCTTAACCTTATTTCTTTGTCATTCAAAATAAATAAATAATTGAGTACGAAACGCCCTAATCTACCTGCACAAAGGATGAAATAATTAAAACTTTAAATACTAATTTATGATGTTACTTATAAAAATAAGAAAGAAAAGAAATCTAATACTTATATAACTATGAACTATTTGAAGAAAAAGAAAAAAAACTTGAATCCGCCTAATAAGAATATCTACCCCCAAGAGTGAATTTGATTAAAACTTAATTTATGAAGTTACTTATAAAAAATAGAAAGAAAAAATTAAATACTTAAATAATTATTGAAATACTAAAATATTTCTAAAATAAACTAATTATACTTTAATAGCAAAATGTTTCTAAAATATTATCATGAAAAAATCTTCAAGAGAAAAAGACTATTGTAATATTTAGATTAATTTCTTTTCCATACTACTCCTTCCATCCAAAATTGAATAATTATCATATAAATTATTCATTTTAGTAAGCGAGGAAAAATATTTGTCAAATGCGATAGCATAAAATATTTATTTTATATAAAAATATTGACCTTTTTATTAAAAACCTTCAAAAAGAAATTAATAATTTATAAAGTACTAATTTTATGTTGATATGTCACACTTACTTATCAAAAATTTTTTGATTGAATCTTATCAAACTCTTTTGTGTTTCCCAAGCCCATCCCTCAAAGAAAAAATTCAAATTAAAAAAGTCATTAATATTAAAATTTCAAATTAAGCTTATTTTAATTGTGATATTCTTCCACTAATTCTTAAAGAAAGTATCCGCTAAGAAAAAATTTAATATATTTTTAATAAATAAAATCATTGTAATTATTAAAATCCCTCTTCCATTCTTTGTCTCTCTCTATTCCTAAAAAATAAATAACTTACAAAATAAAAGATATTTATATTTTATATTTAAAATCTCAAAGAAAAGTTTTTCTAAAATTAAAAAATTCTCAGATCATTGCTTAAATTTTTCCAAAAAATAATGTTTTTGATCCACCAAAAATAAATTATATCGTTATTATACTTATTATATTTTACAAAAATTATTTTTAATCCACTTGATAAAAAGATCAAAAAAAGAAAAAAAATCCAAAAACCATGAACCATTAACATTTTATGTCCAATGTACTGTAAAGTTATACGTGTGCTGATGTAGAATATTTTAATTAGTAATTAGGCACTTTTATCCTTAAATTTTAGCTTATGAAGGATTAAATTAGAGTAACAGATATCAATGACTAAATAGATAAATATTTCTAAAATTATTATTTTTTTAAAAAATAACAAAAAAACTCTTTGTAATGAAAATAAAGTTTTTGGAATATATAAATCTTCAAAATCTGCCAAATAAAATAAAAACCTATTAATTTTCTATTAAAAGAATTAAAAATATACATTAGTGTACATAATCTAATTAAAATAAAAAAACATGAAAGATGTAGAAAGAGAAAATATGAATAAAACAAATTAAGAGATTTAATGGGGGAAGTGGGGCTAAGATTAGAATTTTTAAATTTAAAAATTTTAAATTATAATTAATAATAATTTTTTATATAGTAAAATATTTAAAATTCTAAAAAAATAAGAATGAAGACTCTCGATATGTCTATAGAGCCCGTAATTAATTTCATTAATGCGTACAAATGTGTAAAAGGATGCATTTTCGGTTTTAAGTGAATTTTTGAATTTCCTACATAATATTGGGCAATAAAATTGCACATTTCTCTTCTCCCCGGGCATAAAATAAAAAAAGAAGAAGAAAGAAGAAAGAAACACATTTGACCTACTTTTTCCACTTAGCCTGCGCATCAACCGAAGGGGATTTTTGGCACAATAAATTTCTTCTTTTTTTTTTTCCCGCTTTTCTTTTGTCCATATCTGGCAAGTCACAAACAGCACGTGAGGGAACAAAAGCCAAAAGACGTTAAAGGCCAAAACAAGAAGATTTACATGAAGAGTCAACTTTAGCCAAAAAGGAAAATTATGAAGAGTCAACATTAGCCAAAAAGGTAAACTAAGAAAAAGGAAGGGCGAATCCAGTAAAACCGTCCTATTGACCTGAGTGAGTCGGGAACTGATTAGGGTATTGGTGGTTTTTTTTTAATGCGTGTTAAATAAATATTTAATTCTCACATTGATACTTTTATTAATTTAATTAATTTAAAATTTTTATACATAATAAATAATTATTTAAATATATTCAATAATTATTTATAAATATATAAATTACTAGTGGAAAAGACAATCATAGGTTTAACTTTTTCATTTTTTTATTACACACTATATATGATATGAAAAGAGAAAATAACAGTATCATCTTTTTATGTCTTTTTACAATAGAAAATTTTAAAATTAAAATTTGATCTTTATATAGTTTTAAAAAATTGATAGAAATGATATAAATGGAAGTGTCAATTAAAAATATTAAACAACAGTACTGAGAGTAAAAAAAGAAAATGAAAAAGAATAGATATTGGATCATGAAGAGATTGCCTATGTTACTTCAAAAAGCTAACTCAAAAAGATCTAGAGATGAGTAAAAGAAAAACAATGAGCAAAATTATAAAAATAAGTAGAAATGAGGAAAAACTACAAATTAATAATTCTAATAGTGAAGTAGATGAAGAGACTTAAAAAAATGAAGGAAGATGTCAATTTTAAAAAACCATTGTAGTAGCTTGGACATAGTAACCATCTTTTACTTTTTAATTTGCCCTTCAAAAAATTAACCAATCTAATGCCTTGGAAATATAAAGTATAAAATTTAAAATCGAGCCTTAAACTGGCCAATATAAAGTGGCTTGGAACATTATGTGATCAACACAAATTTTAAAATTCAACCATGAAATAATATCTAAATGATAAAAAAAGTTCAAGAAAAAAAATGCCTCATGTACTACTATCTAAAATTAAGTCATATTAGGTCACAAATGACCACTTGATCAATTAATACAACACTTATTTTACTTACGCAATAAGCCTTCATCCAGTAGAGATCCTGCCATAATGAAAGATGGTAACATAGATTGGAAAGAAAGAAAGAAGATATCTAGAATATTTCAAAAGGATTTTATAGCGCATAAAAAGGAAAAAAAGATTTTTACCTGAGATTTGAGAAGGAACATAAGAATGAACAAATCCCTTTTGAGAAGAACAAACATGCAAAGTAAATGTATTATTTAGTGAATGTTACCTTCGCAGAATAACAAAAGAATTCTAAAAAAATTTAAAAAATACGACATACAAGTTCTTATGAAAAAAATCATTTAAAATTATCTTTCTTGAGTGATTATAGGAAGGAAGAGAATAGGGTTGGAGCTATAGTGAAAGTTGATGAGCGTTGATTAAACAAAACAAATGATGATCATTAAACGAAAAAACATAAATTAAATGGAAAAAGAATATAGGGAAAGACTTAAGCTTAAGTGAGATAAGAAGGGAAAGGACAAGGTTGGAACTGCAGTGAAAGTTAATGAGTGTGATTTGTAACAATGATAATTATTAAATATGGGTGGAAGTGTTGGTTAATTTTAGGAGCTATAGAAGAAGTGGATAGTTATTGAAATTTTATATTCAAATAAATTCAATTTAAACTATGAGATTATATTTTATAATTTTTTAAAGATGTCAAAAATCTTTTTAACCAATGAGAAATTTTAAAAATATTTACAAGCTAGAAAATTTTAAAAATTAAAAATAGAGCCTATAAAGCTTTTTAAAAAAGAAAGTAAAATTATTTTATTAATATATATGTATAAATTATTTAATTATATTAATTATATATAAATTAATCATTAAACTAAAATAGAAATCAATTGGACAGTTGAGAATTTGTTTAATACCGGTGGAAAAATCCTTCCACGATTGGTCGGGAATGGATGATGTGAGGATGACCGGCATCAACGGTTCACGTGGTCCCACTTTGCATGGACGCGTGTCCGGTACCAAATGGTGTGGGACCCAAGTACTTGAAAATTAATGTGGAGAGGGAGCTAAGTTGGTCCGCTTTCGAAAAAAGCATCTCGTCTTTTTGCGCTTTTAGGGACCAAGTGGATGCTGGTGCGACTCCGTGGGGGTGGGGACAATCCCTCCCGCGGCACGTGGCACTCTACAGTCCTTTTGATTTGTCTTTTCCTGTGCCTCATCCTGGGGAATTTGGTACCTTTCAAGCAAAAAAATATTTTATTTTCCTCCATATAAATAATTTATATTAAAAATTAAATTAAAACACAAATTTTAAATACAGGATTTTCTTAGGCATTTTCTTTCTTAATTTTATTTTTTTGGTTGTGGAAACTTTAGTTGAATTGTTTCTTTTTACATGAAAGGCTTTCCTATCATGGTGGTAAATTGAATTGATTTTTTATTTAAAAATATAACAACTAAATTATTTGTAAAAAACATTAAATTCAGAGTAAGAAAATGGTAAGAATATTTGCATTCTTTTTTGTGATAAATACTACTCCAAAAGCACTTGGGTCACGTATTAGACTAAGAGTAAGTTGAATATAGTTTGATTTTAAAATTTTATTTATTAATTTTTTTAAAAAGAGATAGTATAAAAAATAAAAAATATTATTTTAAATTTTAAAATAAAACCTAATATAAATATATCTAAATTTAAATAAGATATATAGTTGACTTTCTTAAAAATATTTCTTTTAAATTAGACTTTTACTCAATTGCTGGACTATGGGACTATTTAATCTCATTTATTTACATACTCTTATTTTTTTTTCTAATACATTGAAAGGATATAAAATCAAATTCAGAATGTATGATAAGAGGAGTTTCTATCCAACTTATCTACTACTTTCTCTCCTCTAACCTTTGATTTCGTGAACTACAACTCCAAACAATTACTACAAGTTATTGGAGGACGCAGCTGTCCTAAGCGTAAAATGAGAGGTGTCCTGGTTCATCCCCCTCCCCCCGGCCCCCGTCGGATAATATTTCAGATTTGATTTGATTATTATAAAAATTTATAAATATTTTAAAAATAAAAAAATATAATATATTGAACCATATTTCAAATTTAATTTGACGAATTAAATTCGATCCTGTACGTACAATATATATATGTGCAGGGTATTTACATAGATGGATTCCGCAGCTTTATCTGTATACCGTGTGAGTTGTGCGGTGCTGGCTCGCCCGCTCTCCTGATGTGCAGTACTCGTCCAAGAAAGTTTAGAGCAATGTATCTCTTTTTGGTAAGTTTGTTTTTTTAGTACATTACATTTTAGTTAAGTTGCGAAGGTTGTCTTGTTGTTGTATTCTCTCTATCTTAAAATAGAGTAATTTTTAAAAAAGTCTTATCACTATTTTTTTGTCTTTAAAATATTTTTAATTTTTATATTTTTAATTCTAAATTTATTTTTTAAAAGAATACAATTCTTACTGTTAATATCATAACAAAGTTCAGTTAAAATTTACATATGTGGTGTACATAAATTCGTTTTGAAGTGTAAATTTATTATATTCTACTTAACACCCTCTTAAATAGTTAGTAATGAAGATTATGTACATTTTTTTCAAATATAACATCATTAAATCAGATGATTTACTATTAAATTTTGAATTGTTTTAGGATTATGAACTGCATGTGTTAATCATATATAAGTATTTTTTATAAAAATAGGAAGATATGATGAATTTTCCTTTAAAAACTCACATGAGCGATACATGAGAATTTGAACCCAAGTCAACTATAGAACTGACGGTAAAGACTATATTTTTTAAAAAAATAAATTTAGAACTAAAATTATAGAAATTAAAGGTAAGGGACATTCTTAAGATAAAAAATAGTTATAGGATTCCTTTTGCAAATTACTTTTTAAAATATAAGATTTTATGACTTTTTTTCCTGATAAAAAATTTGAGAATTATTTTTCTAAAATAACTCTCATTTTAAATGTCATCCTTTTATTTTTCATTATATTAGTGAAAGTAATTATTTAAATATATAATAAGAAAAATATCCTTTATTATCTTCTTCTTTTAATATAGGAAAAAAAGAGATGTCAAAAGACTTTATGTTTTAAAATAGAGAGTATAATTTAGTTCTTACTTTCCCATTATGCAAGTTAATAGTATTCCACACGTTTGAACGCCTCCCAGCTCATTGATTCCAAAATCTTCTACTTTACATGAAGGAGAATGCAAAGGTGGATTTTGGATTGGATTTTCACTATGAAATCTAATGGAATGTTTCATATTTAAAATCATATATAGTCTCATAAATCATAAATAGGAGAACCTTAAGAGAATTAAGTTACTGATTATGTAAAAAAAAAATTAAAAATTAAAGATCTTATCATAAATAGGATAACTTTAAGGAAATAGAGTTATATAAAGACATATGGTAATATTTTATTGATTGAGGAGAAAATTGGGAAGATAATATTTAAGTGTCGTTGATGCCATTCTAAATATAACGTGATTGGATATGATTTGGTTTTGAGATTTTTGTCTTAAGTTTCGTAAAAGTTAAATTGTTTGTGAGAGGATATGTGAGTCCCATACTTGAAATTTTAGGTTTAGTTTTGAAACCAAACCCTATCTAAGTAGAGCAAATTGTGAATAACGTGATTTGGCAAACATGCATAAGGTTGCATGTTCGCAATTAGATTATAAACTGCATATGCTATAACTTTTTAACTATCGCTGTCAAACGGGTCAGTAACTTCTAGGCTAGCCCTTTGGCCGGTGATACAGGTGGGCTTGAATTTAATTTTTCATGCCCATTTAAATGTGAGCTAAATTGATCCGCTCTGTTTAGCCCGTGGGTCAATGCGAGCCAAAGCAGGTCGAATCTTTTTTTTATATTAGAAATATTATAAAAAATAGAATGTATAGTAATTTTGATACCAAATTTTCTTACATCACACATTCTAATCATACTTATAATTAAGGTTAATTAATTTAATTTAATTTTAAATATATTTCTTATATAAATTTATTCATATTAGATATGATATATATAATTAATGATTATTTTATATTTTAAAAACATCGATGATTGGTCAAAGATTCTTTTTACCCCCAATCATATATTTATATTCTCATATATGATAGAGAGAAAAAAATTCATAGTATAAAATTTTATTTTAAAAAAAGAGTGACTAGACTCGCAGGCCTAGTGTGGAAGGGTATGAGTTGGGAGTTTCCCAACCCACCAAAAAACGGGCTAGCCCGCTCCGCCCCATTTAAAGGGTGGCCTGTGACTGGCCGCTCGACCTGTTTGATAGTACTAATTTTAACGTTTGTAATTTATAAAAATTTGACTCGTAACAAAAGTCTATTTGAATAAAATGATCGATGGACCAATAATTTATTAATCATAAATACTGAACGTATGACAATTTTACTAATACATAACAATTTTTAAATAATTTTGACGTTTTTATCCTTCAACCACTACAAGATTTTGAAATTTATTATGTATATTTATTTTATTAATTTTATAATAATTATTACATAGTGAGGTTTAGTGGATAGTCAAGATTCATCGTTTCATTCAAATTGTGTCGATATTGAGTTCTATAACATATTTAAAAATTTAAAATTAAGAGAAAAAATTAGATCTTAAAAATTATAATTGATTATAATTAACTTTTAAATTGATTTTGAATCATTGTAATTGAATTATGATTCTAAATCATAATATAAAAATTCTAAAAACTTAAAAATAAAAAATTAATAACTAAAAATAAAAAAACAATAAACTAATATTTATTAAAAATAAATTTTATTATTTTTAAAAAATTAAATGAAAATAAAAAAGAAAAACCTGGGGGTGTCCCCCCTCTGTGGGTTGTGCACCCCCGAAGTTTTTTTATCCTACATCAATAAAATTATCCTATATTTAGCAATCTCCCTTATTAATTTAAGAAGTTATAATTTAACCCTTTGATAATGTTATCAAGTGGGCTAGCTTGGTCCGGCTCGGCATAGGTTGGCCTCATGCAGGCCGAAGTGGGATTGTCTATTTTTTCTTGGGTTGAAAAAAGCCTAACCCATATTTGTCTTATGACAGTTCGGGAAGCATAATGATTAAAAAAAAAAAAATACTTTTCTAGTTTTTCTAGATATATTTATGATAATTGATATAGAAGTTTAAGATTTAAAATATTTTTACTTGAAAATAAAAGTTTATTTTGACACATAATATTATATATAAGAATTTTATTTTTTGTAACGATATCACACATAAATGATTTACATAATTTTCCTTATTTAAGTTTTTTAACTTAGTAAATTAATTTTTATTATAAATAATCATAATTTGTTTCTAACTTAGTAAAATATTAAATATCAAATTACACAATTTTAACTAGCGAATAAATAAAAATATTTTAAATTTAAAAACAAAAAAATACAGGCTAGCGTGCTAGCAGAGTGAGCGAAATAGATCCGTATTTAAAAGAATTTAGACATACTAAGTCTAAATCCGTTCATATATATAAATCTGTTTTAACACCACCATCCTTTCAAAATAACCCAAGGGAAAAGGGACAAATGAAGCTTATGAGAGGGCTGTCAAGCAGGAAATGCTGCACCGAGTATAGAGCTCGCTTGGGCTTCTCTGCCAATTGAGGTAGACACCGCGATACGTATATGTATGCCATATTGATGGCTCATACTTAACCCAGCCCAAAGAACGAGGGGGACCTGTAACTTTCTTCCTGTTCAACTTGATTAACTTAGGATTTAACTCGACTCGACTGGTTACCAGTTCCACAGGTGCCAAAGAAGTTCACTCCAAGTAACCAGGAATCCCCCAAAAGTTCTCGTATGGGTTGTAGCAATCTATCTATCCACTGATCATTATGTATTTTTATTTTTTAAAACATATCTAGCAATCTATGATGGGGCCATAAAGAATAGTAATTTCCCCTAAAAAATAATTAATAGTAATTCAGTACTTGATGTATACCTTGGAAAGTCAAATATGGATCCATTAAGGGTTAAAAAAAAAAAAAAAGGAAAAAGCCGAGGACTGTCAAGTAGGGAAAGCTGTGTGCGGTATAGAGCTTCATTGGGCTTTGTGGTTATTTGGGCCATAGCATAACCCAATGAGATACTGGGGATATGAGAAGAATTATCTTTGACTCTGTGTGTGAGTATACAAGAGTTACATGACAACTAACTTTTGTGGTAGAGTTAGTATTAGAGCTCTAATTGTTCTTGGTAAGTCACAAGTTCGAAACCCAAGAAACAAATGATAGTTTTATACTCAGAAAAGAATAAGCACGAAGTATGATAATTATGAGTTGCTAATCTTTACTATGACAATTAGCTTTTGTGATAAAGTTTTACTTCCAAAGGCAAATAAGGGTTTTAACTAATGCTCCGTTTGGTGGAGTCATAAAGTTAAAAGTAAATTTGAAAAACTTCTATCGAATGTGTAGGAGATTTTACAAAATGAGGGATAGTTATAATAAGAAAAAGCTAAAGAAAAACTAATTATTTGTGGATAGAGGGAATACTATACTTAATCATGCTAAAATCCAACCTTAAATGATAATTATTTTTCCACCTAAGACAGAAATTCTCATTATATGAATAGAAAGCTGGAGTACTAGAAGGTATTTTCCCTGCCTCTCCCATCCCATCAGGTATCAGCCTTTGGTTGAAGAAACTCTCAACACAAACAAAACGAAAAAAATGCAAACACAGAAAAAGCAGGCCGCAAAACTATAGTTTACCAAAGAAAAGAACCCCTCTTGTGCAGTTATGTCTTCCAGTTGTCAAGATTTTCAGCTGACCTTTCCATCCTTATTTGGATTGGTTTCATGCAATTTTTTCATTTTGAATCTCACTCATTCTTTTATGAACAATTTATTTTTATAAAATCTAAAATGGAAAAACCTCAAATTCAAACTCTATCTATTCTCACCAATAATAATAAGACCATATTTGACTTGTAATTTAAGATATTACTATTTAAAGCCTTTTCTTCCCTTCCCTTCCCTTCCGGAGAACTTTTGTTAGTAGTTTGAACCTCTTGTAAAGACAATCATATAACCGAACACAAGAAGAGAACATTGACGTTGGCAAGTACAGTAAAAAGAATTGCAAGAATTTAATCAGGCCGATCAGTTTCATGGCCAACTCAGATGCAAAAACTTTCATAAGATTCTTGCACTAGACAATTTTATACGACGAGTTGGTCCTTGGACATCAGTGACTCTTAACTTACATCATGCAGAAAAGGACTTTATGCTCCCTTAAAGTTGCCGAAAAGCTTGAGAAGAGATTAAAATCCAAAAAGAACATAAGATTCATCCATGGTCAAGAGCGTGAACCAATAGGGCAATTCTAAAAGGAAGCTTGAAGAATCTGGTGAATGTAAAGGCAACATTCTCTCCACTTGTGAGAAAAAGTTCGAACCCCAATTTCAAATACAAGTTGAAGAAAATTTATGCCCACATCAGTTATCTATATGCTTATACTATATTAACGTTATTCTACTCTCCATGAATTGTTAATTACATTGGAATCATGAGTTCTGTGCCCTTCGAGTTTCCATGAGACCGTGGTTTCAAAGATGTTAGCAACAACAATGGCCAAATCCCTTAAAATGTTAAACATGATTTCCATAGATTGAAGAAACAGTATGATTCTGTCTCCACCATCCTAACTCCTCATCCCCATGTCTCTTTTGGCCAATGCCCTGATTCATCAAAGTAGATAGGAGAAATTCCAATCGCTGATTTTAAATATTCATCACACAAAATCTGCAAGTGTTTTAAATGATTATGAATTATACATCCATGATTCTCTATCCATATATTTAAAGTTAATACGTGTCTTGTAATGTTCTAATCTTTTTTAAAGTTCTCTTATTTATGATATGATTTTATGTATCTTAAGTAAATACATGACAATACTATAGTAATTAAGAAGAGAATGGGAGAAAGGATACAAATTGTAAATTAGATATTTCATACTCGTACTCGTCAATGTTAAGATTTGAAGTTATCTCTATTTAGGTCACTATTTTCAGTTCTGGAAGTCATATTAAACTATGGTCAAAATACATGATGCAGTCTAGATCCGTACATAGCCAATAATGAGGCAACCAAGTGTCCGTCCTTCCACAAATTAATCCTTAGTAGAGGCAAATCAGAAAACAAAATCAACGGAGCGCATGAAAATTAGAATTTCCAAAAGGAGCAACTTTGCTAAGTGGGAAGGCCCAATACCATACTCAGGTGCTCTATTTGTTGATAAATAATCAATCAAAGTTGATTCTTTTGCTTATCATTTATAATATATTCTAGATTTGGAGAGAGCAAATTCAATGTTTTGAGGGTTTGGTGTGGGAAGAGGCTCTCATTCACCTTTTAGCAACTCCAAAAGTGCTTATGAGCATAAAATCTGAGGAGGGCCTAAGAGATTCTTAGCACCTAACAATGCGACAACAGCTTTAAATTTTTTAACTCAAACTGAGGGATTAAAGTAATTGTAGGCAGGCAAAGCAAAGTAGTGCACTAATTAATATTTAGATTAAGTTTTGATTTGAGAATTTTTATCTTAATAGTTTCTAAAGTAAATTACTTGTAAAATAAAAAGTGAAATTAAAAATAAAAATTATTTTAAAAACAATTCAGTTACATGAAATATAAAAAGCCCTTGGGATAATCGAAAATGTATCCAACTATCAATGTAGCCTCTGTAAAGTTACAAAACCGTGTCACTAGGCATTTCCTTGACCCTAGACTCAAAAAGGATTTTTTCCCTAACCTATATTAGAGGAATGAGTATATGAATCTAAGTCAAAACATATTATCCGTTGAAAAATTAATAATTCTAACTGATTAAATATTTTTTAAAAATTATTTTACTTATTCAAGTCATGGAAGTCTCTAGGCAATGGTAGAAGGTTCATGCATGATATAGTTCTTAATTTGAAAATTTATTCCTAGCTTCTTGTGGTTCCCATATGGACCATTAGGGATTCTCTGCAGGATCTCCTCTTCTTCTTTTCCTTCTTCGTCTTTATCTTTTCTAGATGAGAATTCCCTATAAACAATAAAAATATATTTCTTCAGAAATTGTAAGAAATAAAGAAGACGAACCCAATTTTGGTAGCAATCGACCTCATCCGTCCATCAGCTGGTCCAAAACTTTCCGTACTCGAGAACTACTCATAGGAGCGGGCCATCAATTATAAATACGCCGATCTTAGAGCATGAATGTCGACCCTCTCGAACCAATTGCTGTAACTGATTTTCATTCAAATGATAGATCACTCCTACTTTTGTTGACTTCTATTGTAGTTCGATTCGTTTTCTTCTCTCTCAAATAATTCAATACTTACAAAATTAAAAACAAAAACGTAATACAATTCCGTCGGAACTTTTTGAGCTGTGGTAGTCTGAAGTTTGATTCATCTACTCAAAGGATCACGTTTTCGAAGTAGCATTGCTAGTTGATCTAAGATTAAGACGGTAACTACTAAAATTTCACGTCCGTATCACCAAACGTCCAAATCAAGAAAACATGTTAGAATTGGGGAGCTGGGTTTTCTTTTCTTTCAAATGTTGTTGGCGTCGGCGACTAAGTAATACTAGTACGTATATAATTCTGCAGAAGTTCAGTGGCAAAGAGAAATGGAGAAGCATCTTCCAATTCATGACCACTACGTACGTACTGTGAGCAAATTAATTGCTTAATCATTGCCGATCTCCGAGCAAATAATTTCCTCCCCGTAATAAATTCTCAAAGGGCCCCTTCCTTGGTGGTGGTCAACATTCACTGTGCTCATCCCCTCTATATTCACGAGCTTTCTCAGCTAGCATGAGATTTGAGTCCTTTCAGACTTTGTTTCAATCATCCCCATAGCAATTTTCAATTACTCTGAATAAGAAAGGTTAGGCCCTAGCCAAGGAGGAGAGCAAATCCCCGAAAATTATCCTCACATGAGAATTAGGATTTATATGCAAAGCAAAGAAACACCAGAAAAGGGTTTCTTGCCTGAACATATGAGTATCATACACTTGGTTAGGACAACCATGGCCATTCTAATAGTGGAAACTCGTAAACATTCTCTAGAAATGTTCAAAAAAGGATGCGATGGATTCCTTTTCTTCTTTGAAACCTCTAGTGGAGTTGGAAGAAAAGTATCCTTGTCACAAGACTGAGTAACTAAAGGTCGAGAATTGCTGGCTTAACATATCTGACCAAAATCGTGGGACACTATACTGGTGGAGCTAATTGAAATATGGTTAGAGGACAAAGTGGGTTCGCTTTAGATGACAAATTTTTTACTCGGATCGGTTCCCATAATTAACTTGTCATTTTATCGCTCCCACTCAACAATAGCCATGGAGATTCTGGGTTAGTTCTAAATCCTCAGGTGATTGGCGAATCCAAGCAGGTAAAGTTCGAAAGCAACACATGACTTTGTTTTCACGCTTAATATTATAAAACAATCTGACCAGAAAAACGACATGGGATTCACAACTTAATGAACAACAGACGGTTTACTTTCGGACACCAGAATAGAATAACATTAACTTTTGACAGATAAAAATATTACTGTGTAAGGACTTTGAGAACAGTGCTTTTGCTATACGAACAAGGAAACTTGTAAGAGATACATTTTTTTAAGCCTTTGGCCAAAGGTTTAGGAACTGTTGTATCTCCTTTATTCTGTGAGTTGTCCATCAATTTTACTCGATGAAGAAAAATACACAGATTCTTGCTCAGATAGCTGTGATCAAATCGTCTTTTGGTTTCTGAGTAAACGACATTAACTGTCCATTACCAGAAGGGAAATGAAATTTCGTGCTTCGTTGACAAAGTAGCGCGCCAATGTATATATTCGTTTTATAAGCTATCTACGTTTGGATTGTTTAGAATTTTGAGTTTCTTATAGGTAGTTGTCTAGCATAAATCATAGCTCATGTAGTAAAGTACCTAACTCCAGTTTAGAAAACCAAGGGTGTGATTGGATAGAGTTTGGTTTTGAGATTTTTTGTCTTGAGTTTCGAGAGAGAAAAATTTTTGTGAGATAAAAAGTGAGATGTGAGATGAAAAATTTGCATTGAGTTGCGTGTGAAACCCAATCCAAGTATACCCCAAGTGTCGACCTATTAGAGAATTAAAAAAGAAACTTTCCCCAAAAGTAAAGAGTTGTACTAAAGTATATGTTTTTACACGTTTAGTTACTATCTCGTCACAAGAATTGTATTAATATTAATCAAGAGGGAAATATTCTCTATTTTTTTTCTAATTTTAAAGAAGTTTATGTTTGATTTTTATGAAAAAATAAAATTAATAACAAAAAATAAAAATTTTATTTTGATTCAACAATGATAAGATGATGACAGTGAATCCAACATTGATAGTTAGATAAAAAGATGATGTGAGATTGAAATGGGATGGATGGTGGAAAAATGCATTGTTCAAGGAGGTAAGTTAGGCTTTAACCTAGCTATGCACGTACTCTGAATCAGACCTAAATTCTCTAGGTCTTCGGAATGAATAGTAGAGCCTCTATAGATTGGTATCGCAAGATGCAAGTAAAAACAAGAAAGCAAAATATTGATATAATACTCCATTGATCTAAATTACTTTACTCATAATTTAAGAAATATAAGATTTAATAGCAAAAGTATGAAAGAAAAAAAAATGAAGGATAGGAAAATAGTTAGCTCATTTCCATCATAGAGAACTATATAAATATAAATAAAACTATACGTATATATGGTCAGTAAGATTGCTAGCTATCATAAAGGTAACAGAAGCCTGATAGATGATGATCAAGAAAGAATCCCTATATGAGATGGCTGAGAGCTATAGATGTAGGTGCTTATGATCCAGTAGAGGACGAGAATAGCTACCGTGCATCGATCAACGGTCTTGATCTATTTGTTATGTTAGCATAAGTTTATTCTACTACTAAAATCTGCCCATCTGTTCCAATTTTAAGGACCATAAACTGGTGCATGGACCAATCATCTGGTTTGCATTGATGGAAAGATTGAATTTCGTTGTATTTGAATTTAGCAAACGATATTTTGAACTAAAAGCATCAGCATGTATAGCATCATTTTTCATAATACGTGTTGTCCATATTTTTGTTAAAATTTATTTCTTAGACAAACGTCATTGCTGAGTTAACCAGTCAATCAATTCTATGGCTAGAAAACCATCAACTAGCTAGCATCCCTGTCACTTGCCATATGTATGCTAAAAAGTTCAAACTAGACTGCCCTAACAGTCCAAAACCTAGCTATATATAGTTGTATAATCGGGGCATGATGCGTTGACTACTATTTGTCAAATCCATGAACAATCGTTCCTCTTCAGAATTAGACTAGTCTTGTAGTGCAATGTAATAATCTAAGAGAATGTTTTGCTCAAAACCATCTTTCATCCTCGTTACATAACCAAAAGACATGTAGAGAAGTAAAGCGAGAGAAGTGAACAAGAGAGGTTGTTGGTTAGTGGTCGTTGTTACGAAATAAAGCAGTGTCCCACACAAATTTTCCTCATACATAGAGATCAAACATGGTTCTTTACGAGTTAGGCACTCAATCAATCGCAAGAGATTTCTTCCTTTCCCGTTGGCATTCCTCATATATATGCAGAGGCTTTAGCACTGCACTACAGACCGTCAAAGCTCCATCTAGAACAATCCTGATCAGAGAGTAAATTTTTGATTTGGTTTTTTTCTATGGTTGGGCATCCGTATATCCCGCTCTTCACCATTGAACAAAAGCCAAGAAAAGATCAGAAGCTCATTCCACAACCTTTGGGATAAGTCCTTCCAAATCCATTCCAATAATCCAGGATCTATCCTTTGCTCTCTTCCCTCTCTACCCTTCATTTGGATAAAGATTAAAAACATGTCCAAAATCAGAGCCGAATCTTTAGACTGATTCACCTCAGTAGAAGAGTTCTACTTCTTGTCAAAAAGACATTATAAAGTTTGTGTTCACTCAGTTGTATTTTGCATGAACTCTATTACTTCATTCCAAGTGTATCACTGTACTGAACAGAGTAGTACAAGCTTAGCAGTCTAGGGTCTGTTTCTTTTCTTCCATTGTTAATGGACTACAACAGAGAAGTAGAGGGAAAGAGAGTACATGACCTTATCCAAGCCAAGATGTCAGGTTCAACCAGGAGACTTTGGGTGCCAGGGCCAGTGATTGTAGGCGCTGGCCCTTCTGGGCTTGCTACTGCAGCTTGCCTCAAAGAAAGAGGTGTTCCCAGCTTGATACTGGAAAAAGCCAATTGCATAGCTTCTCTGTGGCAGAACAAGACTTACGACCGTCTCCATCTTCATCTTCCCAAGCATTACTGTGAGCTGCCCCGCATGCCATTTCCATCAGATTTCCCTGCTTACGCTACTAAACAGCAGTTCATTTCCTACCTGGAGTCCTACGCTCAAACTTTCAAGTTGGAGCCCATGTTCAACAACACTGTTGTAAGCGCCCAATTCGACCGGGGCTCTGGATTCTGGCGGATTACTTCTGTGGGGCAAAAAATGGAGGAGACTGAGTATGTTTCTCAGTGGCTTATTGTTGCCACGGGAGAAAATGCAGAAAATTTTGTCCCAAGCTTTGAGGGTATGGATAGTTTTCTGGGTCCTATTATCCACACAAGCTCATATAGAAGCGGCGGTTCTTTTCAAGGGAAATCCGTTTTGGTGGTTGGATGCGGAAACTCTGGCATGGAGGTCTGTTTGGATCTCTGCAACCATAATGCTCGCCCATCCCTCGTGGTCAGAAACACAGTAAGTAAATTTCAACTCTCTTTCTGTTTTCTTTCTCGCTCCAATCTTAGGCATAATCAAACTAGCAAACATTCTGATTGAGTATCTATCGATCTAAAAACTTTTCCAAGTTTAAACAAAGAGAGAAAAAAAAAACGAGGAAAAGAAACGCAGAATGCTCCTGATGGTACTCGGGTGATCTCAATTCTTATGGTCTGCAAAAAGGAGTATTAGGAACAAGATTAGTCAGCACCGTAGCTGGCAAGATTTCGGAAGATTTGACAATGATCACACTTCATGATTCTCACAAGCATAAAAGTTCTAGGTAATTTAGTGTATATTTCAGCAAGAATCCATTTTGAAAAACTTGATCTACAGTAGTTATTTGACCATGAAGTAGCCAAAAGTGGCATTGATAGAGAAAAGATGTATGTTTTTCATCATTAATCTAACATAGACGTCAGTACCATAGACGAGAATCTTTCTTCGGGAATATTATGGCATTCTTTTGTACTTTCTTGAATTTCCACTGCATGCGTTGTACTTTGGCAGCAGGAGCTGAGATGATCTGTTACGGTTAGCATTGTTTCTTTCCATATTACCCTGTAAAGGAGCCCCTACCCAATTTGCGCTATTGAAAGATCCCTAGATAACAAGATTTGGTTGATCATTTTTGGGCTAATTTGTTTTAAGGAAAAGAAAATGGGGCATGATCATGAGACACAGCTATGCGATGGCAACATGTTTAGGAAGCAATCAAGAAAAATTGATCTTCTTTTTTCCCCTTCTTTGATCTTCTCCAAAAACCTTTTTTATGTTGCAGGTGCACGTCTTGCCTCAAGAGACGCTCGGAAGGTCAACTTTTGGGCTGTCCATGCAGCTGCTTAAGTGGTTCCCCGTGCAGCTAGTGGATCAATTTTTGCTTCTAATGTCTTGGTTTATTCTTGGCGACACAGCTCAGCTAGGTCTCAACAGACCAAAGCTTGGTCCCCTAGAGCTCAAAAGCACCACTGGAAAGACACCAGTCTTAGATGTTGGGACACTCTCCAAGATTAGAGCAGGGAAAATAAAGGTGAATAGCAGTAGCGTAGTCCTCTTTGTTTTCGCATCTCTCGAGTATCATCCAAAAAATGCTATAGTATTTTTCTTATCGTGCCTTCCGGAACTCACCATTCATATGTTCTCAGTATTGATTGCTCCACCAATTAGAATAGTGGAACACTTAACTTTGTAACTGCATCTCTCTCTAGAATGCACGCATGTTCTTGGAACTGACTTATGATCAGGGACTTGTTATAGAACCGAATTTCTTCCACTTCCACCATATAGACACGATGGAAATGTAACTTTATGGTAGTGATCACAATATTCCTCTCGCGAACATGCAGGTGGTCCGGGGAATAAAGAGATTAATGCGTAATGCAGTTGAATTTGTTGATGGAAAGGTCGAAAATTTTGATGCCATCATCCTCGCAACCGGCTACAAAAGTAATGTGCCAAACTGGTTGAAGGTATTGTTAATTCTCTTCAAGCATATACATGCTTTTGCCCTTTGGGATGAAATCAGAAAGGTTAACACATTTCTTTTGCTCAGGAAAACAACTTCTTCTCGGAGAAAGATGGCCTCCCTTGCCAACCATTCCCTAATGGATGGAAAGGTGAGAATGGTTTATATGCTGTGGGATTCAACAAGCGTGGCCTTCTTGGTACATCCATAGAAGCAAGGAAGATCGCAGATGACATCGAGGACCAGTGGAAACTTAAGGCAACGCAGTTTCGGGCATACGGAAACTCGCCGTCGTTACAATCATGAAACAATGACTAGCAATAGTTCAGCTGATAAAATTCGGCGAAGATTGACAATGCTGATAAATTTGTAGCTTTCATTGCGGTTGCAACCATGTTGCTTTATGTATATAGTTCTAGTTAGCAGGACCATTTCTTTTGTAATTACTTGACTTTTCTCTTGTAGGCATCATCACATTGGAAGTTAATGATATATTGCTTTTTTTCCCTTTTTCTTTTTTTGAAGGTAGCCGTGGTGCATATGCTCGATGATGTGCACAAGTTTTTTAGAAATAATATGGTGCTCAAGATTTTCGGAACATTTTGTTTATGGTTATTTTTCAGTAAATATTTAATATTCCTCGTATACCATTCACAATAATACTTCTCTTTTGTATATTTGGGGAAAGATATAAATTAGTAGAGGACTTTTCATTTGCGAAAATCAATTTTACCTACTAAATTACTATCTCGTAATATTCTTCTCACAATATTGAAAAAACATTGCAAATTAATGCCGCAGGCATTGAATGTTGAATTATTCAACTAATAACCACCTCAGCCGTTGAAAGGATTGCAAGTACTATTTGATTCCATCTGTCTATTTGATGGTGTAGTCATTTGTAAATAGGGAACCTGTTACCAATGTCTTTTATGCAGAAACACAAAGAGGAGTAATTTTATCTCAGTAGCCTAGTAATTATTGGGTTATGGAGTCTTGATGGGTTCAGTTTAATTAAACTTATTTTATATTTCTTGTTGCCTAAGTTAAAAACCCTAGTTTGTCTCTATAAATATAATATCTTGTACTTGAAATTTAACACGAGTGTGAGAGGCAGAATGCAATGAAAAATCCTGGTTGCAACCCGTTGACGTATGTTACATCGAACGAACCACGTAAATTCTTGTGTCTCGTGTTCTTTACTTTTCTTCAGTATAGATTGTGCGTGTGTGCTAATACCCGAATCCCTAACAACTGGTATCAGAGCTTCAGTCGCCGCCGCTATGATTTCTATAGAAAAGCCGCCGCCGCTGCTAGAGTTTCTATAAAACAGCCACCGCTGCTAGGGTTTCAGCAGCTACCGTCGCTACAGTCAGTCGCTAGGTTTTCCGCCGGCAGTTTCAGTTTCTAACTGAGTTACCGAGATTCAAAATAAGTTTTACGTAGTGTCGTGTAAATGAGAACAGTAGGTTGAGGTCCTTGGCAGTGTTCAGTAGAACAACCGTTAAGTTCAGGCC
Source organism: Rauvolfia tetraphylla (assembly GCA_030512225.1). Lineage (NCBI taxonomy): Eukaryota > Viridiplantae > Streptophyta > Magnoliopsida > Gentianales > Apocynaceae > Rauvolfia > Rauvolfia tetraphylla. Next base: position 6,913,408 of record JAJQKT010000045.1, on the reverse strand, counting down.
CGTGCCATTGCTGTGTTTGTTCACTGTTCTCGATCCTAGTTATTTTCTTGTTTTAGTCATTCGAGATGGCAGAAGACAGAAAGATTCAGATCAAAAAATTTGATGGTAAAGATTTTGGTTGGTGAAAAATGCAAATAGAGGATTTGCTGATTCAGAAGGACTTGAATTTGGCATTAGGAGAAAAAATCAGAAAAAATGACACTGGCTAAGTGGGAGACTTTGGATAAGAAGGTCAAGGCTTTTATTAGAATGACATTGACGAAGGATGTTGCGTTCAACATTCTGAAGGAAACCTCAGCTAAGGGTATCATGGAGACACTGTCTAATATGTACGAAAAGCCATCAGCAGCAAACAAGATTTTCTTGATTCGAGAGCTGGTGAACACAAGGATGAAAGAAGGAAATCCAGTAACAGTGCACATCAACAATATGAACTCGATTTTGTCCAGACTTGGGTCGTTCTATATAAAATTCGAGGATGAGGTTCAAGCTTTACTACTTATATCTTCATTGCTAGATAGCTGGTCTGGAACTGTTACAACGATTACTAGTTCCACCAGCAAGCTAACTTATGATGGGATTCGGGATATTATTCTGGGCGAAGACGTCAGACGAAGAAGTTCAAGTGAATCATCTAGTGAATTGTTGATTGTTGGCAGAGGAAGAAGGAATAACAGAGGTAGTGGGAGCAGGAACAGAAAAAGGTGTCAGTCTAGGGTTCGGAATGATGTGACTTGTTGAAAATGTAAAGAGGTGGGACAGTTTAGGAATCAGTGTCCGAATGAAAAGAAAGAAGCGAACTATGCAGAAGACTACATAGAAGATGATGCCTTGATCTGTAGTGTAGAGAGCATAGTGGATTCCTGGGTCATTGATTTTGTTGCTTCATTTCATGCGACCTACAATAGTGAAGCATTGCATAATCTGAAAGAAGGAGACTTTGGTAAGGTACGACTGGCGAATGATGATATTCTTGAAGTTACGGGCATAGGTGATATAGATTTGGTTACTTCAGCCGGTTCATGTACTTTCAAGGATGTCAGTGTGATTTTAAATTTGAAGAAAATGTTAATTTCTGTCAGGCAGTTAGATGAACAGGGACATGAGGTTAAGTTCAGGAACGGGCAGTGAAAAGTTGTTAAGGAAAATCTAGTCATTGCTCGAGGAAGAAAGAGAGGTTCGCTGTACATGATCAGTTTACCATTTGAGGGAGAGACCATCCTAGTTCAAAAGAAAAATAAAGTCTGGTTCACAGAGTCTCATGGGTAGAAAAAGGTTCGCTTTGCAAGTGAGAAACCCAAAGTCAAAGTGAAGATTCAGAGTGAATATACGTGGAAGAGTTCAATTAAACCAATTAGAGGATTTTGTGACAGTGGAAGCATGGGTAGTGCTTCAGTTTCAGTTCTCAGACGACAGTGGGTTAAAAGAACTAATATTTCGTCTGATAAATTCTCTCAAGGGGATTACTTGCTGAATATGGAGAGTGTTGTTTATTCTCAGGTATCTCAGGATCCGGCAGTTCGTTTCAGTGGGAGCCGGTAGGGACAGAGAACAGGTCAGGGGGCAATTCTAGCCATGGTTGATGTGTTGGAGCTCAGGGTAGCTTCAGCTGGCCTTCAGGTTGACTGATGAGAAGGCCGCTGCAACCAGGAGAGTTGAGGAAGACTGCAAAAAGTACAAGTGTTCACATTAGATGACAGTTTGAAGATTATCAAATCTCCAAGTGGGAGATTGTTGGGTTATGGAGTCTTGATGGGCTCAGTTTAATTGTGCTTGTTCTATATTTATTGTTGCCTAAGTTAGAAACTCTAGTTAGTCTATATAAATATAACATCTTGTACTTAAAATTTAACACGAGTGTGAGAGGTAGAATGCAATGAAAAATCCTGTTTGCAGCCCGTGGACGTTGGTCACATCGACCGAACCACATAAATCTTTGTGTCTCGTGTTCTTTACTTTTCTGCTATATAGATTATGCGTGTGTGCTAATATCCGAATCCCTAACAGTAATTTATTAGCATTTCAATAGTTATTTACATACTACTGGAGAATATACATGTGGATGAAATATTCAACTCAACATATGGTGAGATATTTTTATTTTTGTTGTTTTATCTACATGTGCATTCTCTAGGTGAATAACGATTAGAATATCAAGAAGTTACTAACTTATCAAAATAAAATTACTTCATAAATAGATTCAAAATAGAAAAGTAGGGAAGAATTTATCTTGTAATTATTCTAAGTAAGGTCCCATTGAGATCTAGCAAAGCTTCGATTCAAAAGTACCACAATCTCTGAGCAATTTTAACGGTCCTAATTAGAACATTTCCCCCTCTCTCAAATGCATATTACTACTAATGGAGTATCGGAACAATAGACAATTTCAGCCGCAATTTCCCCATCAACCAGACGCCACAACCCAGGAAAGCAAAAAGTTTCCTTTTCTTCTTTCTGGAAATAAGGCTGCCCATTTGCACTTCATCGCGTATCATTTTCTTGCTCTTTGGATAGCTGGCTCCTCACCACCCCATGCACGATGAATCTATCATCAAGATATGCTTTTTATTTGCCGTAGTTTCCACCCTGGTCGATCTAAACTCTAGCACTAAGTTGTTGACTTAAAGACTTAAAAAAAAGAAAAAAAGGAAAAGGCTAGATGAGGCGAAATTCTCCGTGCCAAATCCTTAGGAAGTTCTGATAAAAACAAAAATTTGGTCCCTTTTAGTTGTCTCTAAGGGATTTCACAGTTTAAAGACTTGTTAGGTGGTAGGGTTTATCCCGACCGACTTGAACTTGATCTGGTGACCAGTTACAAACGAATCTTGGCTTAGCAATATTAAACTGGTAGACAAAGAGGGAGAGAGAGATAGGGAGAAGGAAAGAAATAGATGGGCATGCATCAACATCACAAAGAGTTTCGTATGAAAAACCCCATAGGACGAGGACCAGTGAATGGCCTACAAATAATTGATTGGATCATGAAATCTGACGGTATAGTTTACAAACCTTCCCTAAGGCTTGTATTTTTCATATTCTTATGAAGATGATAGTAATCTGCTGGTTTGTTTTTTCAAATTTCTTTTGCATTCACTCCCTAAAGTCAACCTCTACTTAAGGCAACTGGTCCTCGTATTTACAAGTTGTCCACATGAAGTAAAAACAACTACTGGTTAAAAGAAGCAACCATAGAGATACATAGATTTTTCACTAATTGTGGTTTCGAGGGGTTAGTTAGAGGGCCGTCACCTGGAAATCGGCCTCCTTCATATATCTGCACCGTTCAAGAGGATCATAAGTTTGAATCAAAACAAATTCATATTTGAAACTCATCCCTTCTCTTAATGAATTTGTATGGTTTAGCTTTCAGGGTTTTTTTTTGGTCATTGATTGGGGGAAGGTCTCCGGCGGCCAGCAGTAGCAATCCTATAGATATCACCTGGCATGGCCTGCAGTGTGGTAGTGCATGCAAGGATCAATGTTGCGGAACTGAACTTAAGAAAAACCGATATAATTGGGGTGAAGGCAAGTTGCAAATGGTGCAAAAGGAGTGCAATGCGTGGTCCAGATGCACGTGAGGGCAACAAGGCATACATGTCACAACCCCGGGAGCAGCTTTCTGGAGCGCAAGGTACACACATGGAGCACATGCCTTATGGCTTCTGGTCCATTCTCTTTGATTTATACAGTTTTATTAGCTTCCATTATTCGTGTGATCGTGGTCCTAATGTATTTATTACGTTAATCCCTTTTTTTGCATCGCTTTCTTGATCAATTCCTATAGTTTCATAGTAGTTAAGAAGGAGATGGAATATTGCGGAACCGTCTAATTTGCTTTTGTCATGATCTTCAGCATAAATCTATGTGCTTTATATTCCTCGGAGGTTCAACCAACTATACTGGGGTTGTCTCTTGATTAGGTTTCCTTTTGCCTGCGCAAAGAATGTGATAGGACCTAAATCTACCCTAATACTAATTCGTTGGATCTAAAAACAAATCAACGAGACAGCACTGAAATAATAACAATTTAGTAATGAAGAGAATACAAGAAATTTACTTGGTTCGATCAATCTATATATGTCCAACCACTGAGTTTGTGGAGAACACAAAAAATTTAACAAGAAAATAATAAAGAGAATACAAGATATTTAATGAGAAAGTAATAAGGAGAATCAAAACTACCGAATCTATGGAGAATTATATAACTATTCTGGAGAAACTCAACTTAACTGATGATTCTAACTCATAACGGTATAAATGGCTAAGTCCAATATGTATCTCTCCTCCAAGAACTCTAACCCAAGCTTCATATATAGCAAGTAGTAGAGGAGTAATTTCCCTAACAAAGTTATGTGAGACAAAGTACGTACACCTTTACATAAACTACTTAATTCTAATCAATTAGAGAGTAGAAATATGAGACAAAATCAATTAAGAATAGAAATACAAGACAAAAACCCAACAAATTTACGTGTTCGGTCGATTGACCGACCTATGTGCATGGATAAAGCTACTAATTCTGTCAAGAATTAAAAATAGAGAAAACTCCCTCAAAACCACAAAGTCTAAGTGAGAAAGCAACTTAACAAACATTTCTAATCCATGATGTCATACACGGCTAAGTCCAGACGTTACTTCTTATATAGCAAGTAGTCCAGGAGTAATCTCTCTACTAAAGACTTGTGGGACAATATAGACCTTTATAAAAACTTCCTAATCCTAATCAATTAAGGAATAGGAATACAAGGCAAAAACCTAAAAAAATCTCTATCTTGACTTGTATTATGAAGAATACAGCTTTTATTGTGCTTCATCTACTCCAGACAAAATTCCAAACATAGTGTCAATCATTGGGAATATTTTTCATCCATAAAATTGGAAAAGAGTAATTTGTAAAAAGAGTCTCATAACTATTTTATTTGCTTTAAAAATATCCTTTAACTTTTATTTATGCAATTTTAGTCCCAAATCTATTTTTTAAAGAAAATATAATCCTTGTCACCATTCTTACGGTGTAGTTTAGTTAAAATTCACATGTGTGGCACACATGAGTTCGATTTGATGGGTAAATTCGTCATATCCTTCCCAATACCATTTTAAATAATAAGGATGAAGACTCCGTTCATTTTTCCAAATATATTAACACTAAATTAAATGACTCATGATTGAATTTAAAGATGAATTATGATTATAGATTACAACTGGTATTCATTTGAATGTGTTATTTATGAAAGTGAATAAGATGTGTTAAATTTACACTTCAAATTAAACTTACATGTAAGACACATGTGAATTAAGTCTAACTTGGTTATAGGATTAGCGACAAGATAAGTAAATTAAAGTTATAAAAATTAAAGTTCAGAGACATTCCTAAGATAAGTAAATTAAATAGTTATGAAACTCTTTTGGTAAATTACTCATCGAGAAATAAAGACTCTTCTGACTAGAAGAATTGTGGTTGAATTTGGCAGTCTACTTTGTGACTCATCTTCTCCTTCTGCAAAAGGCCAAAATATTTGATATCGTATTTACCATTAACACTAGCCATCTCGTACATAACCTTGTTCTACTACTAATTTTTTGAACCTAAAACCAAGTATATGAGATTGTACATAAATAATAACATGAAAGCAATAAAGAGAAGATATTTAATTTATATATGGTCCAGTCATTGAACTAGTCCATGGACAGAAGAGAAGCAAAATTACTAAATTTTTAAAGAATTACATAAAAAACAAAACTCTCATAGACCCACAAAATTTAAACCCAACTACAACTACTTTGAAAAAACTTAACTTAACAGACTACTCTAACCCATAATGGTATAAATGGCTAAAACCAAGATGTTTTTCACCTTCAAAAGCTCTAACCTAAGTTTCATATATAGCAAGTAGTACAGGAGTAATTTTTATAACAAAATTATGAGGGACAAAGCATATACAAGTTTGTAGAAACTATTTAATTCTAGTCAATTAGGGAATAGGAATACAAGGCAAAAATCCAATAGGATGGTATAGGAGTATTTAATTTGATTGGAGAGAACAATTCGTGCATTTTGATTAAGTTCAGAATGGAATGGAAAGGGGAAAAGGGAAAACTCAGAACAACTTGCTGTCAAAATGCTACATGATGCAATGAGTGACACTAGCAATGACCAAAGCATGCAAACTACTGGAGAATCAAAAATTAAATGTTGGAATTGTTTTGGAGGAAACTGAGGCAAACACAAACTTTAAAGAGCAAAAAAAAAAAAAAAAAATTAAGGCACATGGATTATCGACGATTTAATTTTTGAATGGACAAAAGTACAAACTCTCCCCGTAAACATTCCATAAGAGTTTTGACAACTTAAGATATACCAAGAAAATGTTTAGAAAACAATAAGATACATAAATGACAAAATTCACCTAATTAATTAAAAGGTATGGAATAAGATACATTCCGTCCAGATATGTTCATAGAAGTGCTTATTTCAAAAGACCCATGCGGAAGTTAATGGGAATTACTGTTGTTTTTATACTGGAAGAGAATTCTGGTTCGAATATTCTGCTACTGATTAGACCTGAAATAGCAACCAAAAGAGTTCATTTGGCAAAAAGTGCCGATCGAGAGTAGAGATAGGGGTGCTGTGTGCGTATGTGCAAAGCCCCCTTTATAACGAGGATGAAAGGGGCAAGACATGCAGGCGCAAGAACCTGACGACTCATCAGAATCCGATAGCTTTGGGTTGGCTTTGTGGGAGGGAAAGCCGAAAGTTGAGACTAATTTGGAAGATATGTATCTCCTTCTCATTGCCATGTAGGGATCGAATTGAATATGGGGACCGCCACTCCTGGCTTGTGCACTACCACAACCAGGCTCCCTTGGAGGGTTCCACATTCCTGGCCTCCCCATGTTATGGACTCTCAAAAGCCTAGACGCAAGAGACTCACGATACGGTCCGCTTTTTGTTTGAGCCATTGACTCCATTAGTACTCTCCACCTATATATCAAGAACCTTACGGAACGCAGGTTACTTTTGGAGAATGCGTATGAGAAGATTCGCAAGATATTGCCATTCCAGGGTGAAAAACAAAAACTATGTATGCATTTCATCAACAAGATTAGTTCGATAATGGAGTCGCTAGTGCTTATCTTTCCCGTTGATTTCATAAAGGTTTACTAGTCTTGATTGCTTTAATTGTATGGTACGATCGTTCATTGTTTCCAACGTCTATCCTAATGCAATGCAGAAACAGGCAAAAGAAGAACGAAAGACGAAACTACTGACTTTGAAAATGGAGCCAAGGAAGCTTAGAAATGGACACGATTCCAATGTTGAGCCATGAACTTTCAGTTATCTGTGGAATAGAAACCACGTGTTGATCTAAAAACGCGAAGAATCTTTGATTCCCTAAGCTAGTCGAGACAAGGGAGACGATGATATGGAAATGACAAGTGAGCCACTATAAGCATTGACGCACGCTTTCACTATGGGAAAGGACACAGAATTCTCCCTGGATCTTCCCGGCCCGCTCTTTTCACCTAGATATGCATTCATAGTGAAGCCCAAAAGTTCCTCAGAGGGAAGAGCATTCCAATTCCATCCCTCAACTTTTCTAGTGCACCTGTCTTCCTCACTTCAGAATCTGGAAAGAACATAAGTGGAGGAATCTTCTCCAAATTCAAGGGAGATGAGCAAAATCTTGGTGCTCTTTGCTAGATATTTCAGCCTTTATTGCTTTTCCAGTGTACAGGGAAGCTAGGATGGGATCCACACTCTCCATGAAATGATAACAAGAATGAATATCCCAGCTAGTACTGTCAGAATTTTCACCTTCTTGGATTTGTTTTCTCTACAGGTTTCTTCTTTACTGACTCTAAGAGAAATGGAAAAACTGATGACCTATGCTGTTTTCTTGCTTATCACAATTGATGGTCTATGTTTTCCTAACTTTGATGAAGATGCTACTTTTTCATCAAAGTTCTCTATACGTAAGTACTTCTATTTGCAAGAGCTAATGAAGCTTGTCCAGACAGTACTAATGGTGTTGCCCCCATATCCTTCCAGTTGATAATCATCATCATCATTAATCAACTGTTTAATCTCTATTCCTTTTGGAAGGCCCCTGTTAAAGGTCTAATTACTCCACCCCACCAACCCCCCCCCTCCCCCTCGCCCCTGCAAAAAGGAAAAAGAAAATGGTGCTTTAAGCAGAGAACCAATAGCACAGAATTGAATTTAGGCAGGAGACTTCTTAAGGTTTTTTAATCTGTTCACTCAGTATGTAGTTTGAAGTTTAAAGTACAATTGCTGGCAAGTTTCGGTACAATCACACATAAGTTTTTAAAAAATTAAAAATTAACACTTGCCAGTTAGCAAGTATGATATGTTATAATTTGCATTTCTTGCGATTTGGTTACCAGAATTTCTTCCAAAATGATTTTTCGTATTTCTTGATGTGTATCAATCATCAAAAATATTCCCCTTAGTGTGTAGAAGAGCCTGTCAAATGGGTGAAATTGGCGTCCCATCCCAGAAAGAAAATATATGAAAACAATACTACATCAAGCATCAATTGATCATTTCATCTAAGTCACACCAAGAAAACCAAAAAAAAAAACAAAAAAACAAAAAAAAAACGAGAGAGACAGAGATAGAGCAATTCATCCGTGCACATATACTAAATATTTTCCCAATGCTTGAGCTAGACCAAGATTCTAATTGATGATTTAGTGGATTGGAGCCCATAAAAAATATGGGCCATCATGAAGTGGGTAATGCTTAGACTCATTCTACTTTGGGACCACTACCAGGATCCGTTTTTTCTCGCATTCATCTTGATCAGATGGTCTGAATCTTTTGCAAAACGAATCTTCTCGTCTAACCCACAACTGGCCTAAGTCCAAATGCATTATCGATTTTGGGCTAGCATAAGTTCCACGCGGGAAGAGCAGAAGGGCAGAAAAAAGCCCGATCAATAATAAAAATAAAAAATAAAATAAAATAACCAAGTTCTTGACTGGATCAAGAATTTTTTTTGTTTAAGGGGAAAATTGTAATTGCATTAATCAGTAAAACCTGCAAGAATTGCAGAAATTACATATTTTGAGGGAGGGGTACCCCAGACATAATTACAAGGACTGGAAAATTCAATCTAAGAGCGAAGGGGTGCAGACACCAACTTCAAAAGGTTACTTAAGTTCATGTAAACAATCAAACAATTAAGAATAGGAAGAACGAAATGATATGAGCCATTTCCAGAAGGCAAATTGAATTTACAGATACTCGAAATCAATTGCCTCTTCAAGACTTTCGGATTTCTTGAAAATCCTTTTCACCAGTTTCTTTTCAAAAGATCACCTTTACACTGTTAAATAGATAATTAAAAGCGAACAGTTTGGGGCTGTGGCCATGATTGGGTAACTCGCGATGATGCTTGCCCACTGAGCAGTTCTGAATACATGTCCATGAAGAAGCTGTCAACAATGTCAAGATAGGCAGGACAAGTTAGGCGAGAGTAGTAGTGAAGAATCTCTTCTATGTCCAGTACATGCTCTACATTTGTCTTGTCCAGCATTTCCAGTTCCTTTAGTTTCTTGGCTACCAAGAAGCCCCTTTCTTCTCTCACGCCTTTGGACACTGATGAATCTTGGTATCTTTTGCCTTTGTAGACTATCTTTCCTCTCTTTGAGTGATCTTCTGCTTGTGTTAGCACCTGATAACTCTTTGCAGGGCTTGCCTTGGCATGCTTGATCAAGTTATCGGAAACTCGATCTTCGGCAGTTGAAGCGTCTTTCTTCTTGCTTGAACTTTTAGCCTTCTCTTCATCGCTGTCCCATTGATTGGTGGCGTAGACTTTGTCCAACTCTCTATAACGTTTGCTGTAGTTGAAGTCCATGCCACCACCGCAGGGAAAGGAGTTACAGGGAGGACTCTTCGGAAGCCTTTGGTATCCACCAGAAAGAAAAGACTTGACACTGTCTAGGGTTCTCTGGAAGAACTTCTTGGTGTTGGATATGGAGGTTCTTAGGAGCATTTTGGCAGTACCGGTTCGATGAATCAAAATATGGACGTTTCTTGAAGGCATAGAACAAGAGAAGGCAACGGAGAAAGTTTAAACATAGCTGGAAATCAGGACGAAGACGCTGGTGGGGAGGAGTATTTCATAGTTTAAGTTTTCTCCTTTTCATGTTTGCACTTTGTTTTTCTGTCTCCACACGCTCCATATTCGTTCTTTAATTTCTTCGAAAATGCTAAAAATGCAAGACTGGGACCATTTCATCGGTATTGTTTAAGTACAAAAATACATTGGTCACTTTTGCTTTTGAAGGTGGAGTTGGTGTGTAGCCTCTTTAGGAGAACCAAGGGAGCCGTGGTTGTTGAAATGGATCCTCTCTCCTCCTCTCTCTCCAATTTGTTGCTGGTTTGATAAACAATATATATCAGTTGATGTCGAACGAGCGCCATCTCTCATCATGCAGGTTCCTCAAGACAAGGGTTGCTTCAAAAGTTAGCAAATTTTGCTCAGAAATGCGTTATACATATGGTGTAAAGTCAGGCAATGATTAGCGGGCAAATTAGGTGAGGTCAAGCAACTAATGAACAGCTATTTGGCAAAACTAATGTAACAAATCATTGGACAATTCGGATTGGCTTAATTTCTCTACTTCATACGATATTAAGCACCATGTATTTGCTATGTGTTCTGTTCATTTGTTTCCTATAATTTGATGACGGGACTCCGGATAAAGGAAGGTGAAATTGGTTACATAGTACATTTTTAGCCATGGAACCCGTGAGGCTATCTGTTCTCCACTTGAGCGCAAGAAAATACAATTTCAATGACCCTTCAACTAACCCTTGGAATTCACGTTCTCATACTATTAATGTACTCATTAGAACAAATCGTTAGATTCATAGAAAAGGTATGAGATCATATGTTACGTCATCTATCTCATTTTCTATCTTGTTATTATTAAATTATTATGCATATTATTTTTTCTTTTACGATTCTTCATTTTTCTAAAAAAAAAATAGATTCTATTCTTTTTAAGAAAAAAATATCAAGTATACAAGAGCCTTTAGAGAAAATGGTACAAAAGATGAGATAGAGAGCATGATAGAAGATTTGATTATTTAGTACTTTGACCGTTCAAGATTAAATATCTATTTTCTTATTTATTTTGTATAAAAAATTTACATATAATTTTAAATAGACAAAGCATTCATGTTGAATTTTCAAATTTCAAATAAAAAAAGTTTATTTTTTCAAAATGTCAACTTTAAACCCTATTTTCTTTATCAGAATAATCAACTACTGAACCCTACATAAATTTGAAATATGTCAAACCAAACACGAGTCCAAGTATATACATTGGCTATCGTGACCAAATGTCTTGTTTCTAGGGTGTAGCTCATTAACAACTCTGTAAAAACTGTCTTCAAGTGAGGTTCATGTAGCCAAATTGATCGCCAGTACTACCTTTCTGGGTTGAATCTTCTTTGTCTTTAATGATCGGAATGTGATTCTTACCAATAAATTATAATGGTGATGCCAACTCAAAGTGTACTACGTCTTTTACCTCTTTGGCTGCTCATGTCTTATCTAAAGGAAAAATGGAAAAGAATTTGGAATGGAGGGATAGATTAATGGAGTTACTTTGTTATTTAATTTAAAATTCACATAATATTTTTAAATTATTGTAAAATTTGATCGCAGACACAAAAATAATATAAAATAATAATGCAAAAAATTTTTATTTTATAGTAAAAGAGAGAAAAAGAGAACTCAAGAAATATAGTAACTAGAATTTTATTTAGAGTTTTTTTATCATATTTTTTCTTTATACAAACTATTTCATATGATTCTATTTATAGAGTTGAAAGTAATCATTCTCATCATAGATTATTAGTAGGCTCATTCACTTCTTCTTATTCTAGAAGTCATATAACTTCCAGAATTTACCTCTAATGATCTCTCATGTTTTCTAAAATAATTAAGGTAATAAAGATATTAATTTATAAATGATGAATATTACATATTTAATTGTAATATCTAATTTTTCATATTTTATAACTTAAATAAATTATTTTTTAAAATAATGGGCATTCATGATATTTCATATAAGAACCATGTAGATTGCTTTCATCTTTAAGAGTGTAAAAAGTGTCATTATCAAAAATATATATAGAAAATGTAAAAAGAGAATATCACACAATTCAATAGCATTAACGAATATCTATATATTACTGCATAGGAAAATGATAATGGGGATCAAACTCTGTACCTATTTATTGAACTGCTTCGATTTTTTCAATCCATTAAAACGAGTTTTGGTAGAAATGCATAAATAGGAACAAAGATATTATAGTTTTTTTTTATGAATTACACCCGTAATTGTTAATATTGGTTAAGTGAAAAATAATCGAAGAATGGGCCTAGAAAGAAGGACATCTTTTAGACCGCTGCATCAGCTTAAAGAATACGACTATAGCTACCATGATTTGGACCATTAGAAACGGCCCATGACTAAAATGGGTTTGGAAACTGTCTTCATCTGATGGAGACCCACTAAACCTTGAGTCTTCTTGTCCTTGTCAAGCCGTCCACGTTAATGAGCCTCACAATCACGAGCTACTTTATGGACTTACTTCACTTTTCCCAAAAAAACACTGACGTTTTCATACATTTTTTCTTAAAGCTTTCGTTAATAGTCTAACTCTTCCTGAAAAAAATAGCTAATTCTTAACTCTTCCAACTGACCCTAGTCCAACTCCTACAATTCTTGTTTTTATTAAGACATAGATTATATACAATTTTTATTTAGATTATATATAATACGAAATAATAATGACAACTATTATTTACAATATTAGAAGGATATGTAAATGACTTCGTGGTACGATATTTAGTAAACTAAATAGATATACAATTAATAATTTATTAATAATTTTTCTGTTACTTAATTTATGAGTTCATTCTTATTTCATAGATATGTGCTAGAATTTATAGTAATTAGTTTAACGCATATCTGTATAATTAAACTTATTCATTAGTTATATAGTAATTTTACATGTCAATTAATTTCATAGATAAAAACTATAATTTACGGTAATTAGTTTAACACGTATCTACATAATAATGAAAAATATTATTTATAATACTAAATGAATATGTAAATAGATTTGTCGTTCGATGTTTAGCATGCAAAATGGGCATATTAAGAATTTATTAATATATATTTTTACCTTATACTTAATTTATATGTTCAACTTTATGTCGTGATATGCACTAGAGTTTTGACAATTAGTTTAATTTTACACATACTTTAATTTTCATTGTCATATTTTTTTTTAAAAAACTAAAGCATTGATTTTTACACGCTAGATGGCTGAGTAGTCAAGGAGATGGTGTGATGCATCACTTGATTTGGGATCGGTCGCTTGTACCACTAGTAGCAAATTACTGCATCTGCAAGGCAACGAGCGCGTGTTGCAACAATGCATAATACTAGTGACATTCCAGTTTCAACATTGAGTGTGTCAATAGCTGTCAATTCACCACCGATCATATCACATATGCAATAGGTATCGAGTATGTACATTTCATATCCAAGCTATTTTGCATATCATTGGTCGTCGATGACATCTACTTCGCCAGCTTCACTATATTATTTCCCATATCTTGCTCTGCATGTACTTAGAAACACTACAAGACATGCGGACGAGGTAGTTTCATCTTACTTCTACTCGTAACCTATCCTCATGACCCCGATTCAACATTCGAAAGACTACGACGAGGGATTGATGCTTTTATTAAAGATGTAGAGCTTTTGATTGACGAGTTTGACTAGCTCGTGGAGAAGATACAGACGGTTGAAGATGTCGAGGAGCCCTAAATGAGGTGGGACTTGAGGGTGAGCAGATGACCCCAGATACAACACCAATGAATATTGCCAGCAGACCTCAATAAGGATTATTGCTGCTTGGTGTTACGGGGATTGACAGCCTGTCCCATTCGGTATATGGAGCTACCGATTTGTCTCAGAGAGAGAGGTCACATTGTTCCATCTCTTGAGTAGTTAATGAACTTTCTTATCCCCGGGTGCCCACTACGAGCGTAGAGGTAGCAACAGGAGATGTATGCATGTAAAGACAACGACATGGATATTTTGTTTAGTTCTGGTACCTGTTCAGGTCCTTATATTAGGAGACAGTCGAAGGTGGGTAGTCAGCATTTTGAAACTTCTTATCACAGAAAAAGTGGTCGGGAAGGCGGGCATGATGACTGGAATCTCACCACCACTAGAAGACCTCAAGATCTGTAGCTTATCGCATCATTTTTCGATCACATAGCTAGCTGCATATGGAGTGACGAGATACGCCTGAGTTATTCCTTATACTTCAATTTCAATTAATGTGTGAAATATTATTTATTTTATGAATAATGTGTATTATTCTATAGGAGCGGTCAATCCTTGGTGTTCACTAGAGATTCAGTTATCTAGATAGGTAGAGTGTAGCAGACTTGTGCGAGTGTATATTCAGTCACCCCGAATAGTCTACTGATATCAACTTTCGTTAAGATGTGGCAGTCATACACAAACACATTCCATATGTCATTCGGTGAGATGACCATTATTCTCCATAATATGGATATTGTTCTTCACAGTGTTGGGAGAGAGGGTATTATTACCGATATTTGTAGCAGTCTACATTTGTCATTGGCATTTTTCATAGCCAACTAGATAATAGGGGGTATGAGATTCAACTTTCTTCACGAGGCAGCCTTCGTACGTTTATTGTTCCAAAAAGACCGTGCACAGACATATCTAACGTACTTACTTGGCTGCACCTTATTCCTGGACAAGGGTAAGAATTGGGTACTGTACCACTTTTGGCTGCTTCTAGGTGACGTAGAAGCAGTTAAATAGAACGTACGGGGAGCTAGATTCCTGGCGTACTTCTATTGTCAGTTAGGTACAACTTCCAGAGCTGATTGTAAATAGCTCGTGAGAGCCGCCGTGCTATTAGAGTTGTGAATTTATTTATACTTTTCTATTTTCGTTTCCCAGCAATCGTGTGCTTGTCATGAACTAGTCCCTGTGCACTCCAATTCGTGCGATGCTGAAATGTTTTGAAGACATCCGTAGTGTGCGCTTACACTTGGACAAATGTCTTCTAGATAGATACACAAATATTTTATCATAAGATACGTAAATATTATAACATAAAGTAATGTTAAACTTTTTAATGTTTATTAATATGTTTTATTTTATCTTATATCGATAGATTTGCAGGACTCCATATGGTTTGAGCCCCCTCGTTACATACTGGATTTGAACTTTCTATGGTTGCTTGCGCTTCTGCAATATTATGGAATCATATATACCAGATCAAATCTTGCAGCAGCTTAGTTGAATGCAGCAATTCCAAAGAACCCTATCTCACAACGTGAGGATTGCATGCCTAGTAACAATAAGAAGTATGTCAAGTAGTACGATAACTCGAACGAGTATTGGGGGCAACAGGACTCCCACATACTCTATGTGCTATAGCTTAGATATGTTGCTATGCCTTCATCGTCGTGGGCCCTAAATTACATAGATTACTACATGCCACGTACACATTCTAGGATCCAGAATCCAGAACTTTTCCCTCATGGGTTGTCCTGTCCAAGACCTACACATATTGCGAACGCAGTGAAAGGGTAAATGCTTTTTCACTGCGTTTTTTAATTTTAGTCAACTTAAGAGAAAATATTTTGTGTGTAATACTTTATGACTTGTATTGTAGAGATAATATTTAATATTTAACATATAATATTTTAAAAAAATCTCGGATAAGTTTCATCAACACCTGGAGGAAGTCTATAAGGAGTTTTGCCAGGTGTTGTTGGATATCCATGTCGACTTCGGCCAACATGTAACAGAAGTCCACATGAGAGATGGAGAGAGAGGAAAGAGAAAATTTTTAAAAAAATTATTAGTTTTTTATTATATATAGTTAAAAAAAACTATATATAGATATGCATTTTACTACTCATCATTTGCTTCTACTACTACCGAGATTTAAAAAAACTCAATAAAGATTTGGGCCACTAAATTGTTCAACTCACTTAATCTAGACTCCCTTTCCCTGATTCCTCCAATACATACTCAAGGTATAGTTAGATATACGGCATACCAATTTCATCCTCCTACCTCTGACAAGTTATTCGGAAATTAACTCCCTCGGGCTGTTTCTCTGAAAATTCCGCTTAAAAATATCCCATGTGTCAACAAATGTTGCCTCATAAACATATAAACTTATCCTGGATCAGGAATCCACATATATACAATAAAGTTAAAACCTTTCTCTGGTTATGTGTTTATAACAAATTTTCAAATAATTACTCATTTTATTCATAATTGAATATCTTTATTTTATTTTAAGAATATTTAATGACTTGAATATCTTTATTTTTTAAAAAAATATTTAGAATTGAATGTATATTTTGTTTTAAGAATATTCACAAAAACCATTACTTGATTGGCTGAAACACAACTCAAGTATTAACGATCTTTATCTGTATTCACATTCCATGGTCCACTTTATCTGCAGTTGGGTGCTGGCAGTTATGGCTCTATAGAAATCGAAGAATTTTCAACTCTGAACATTTACCGGCACCATCACTTCGGTGTGAACCGGTGAAAGCGGAGGAGTTCATCCAGGCAAATCGGAGACAATCTTCATAAAACATCTTCTATCAAATACGTGCAATGGAATCCACCTGCTGCGGATTCCCCAGACACACTAGGTCCTGCGGGAGCTGGGGGGCGTTTTCTGAAACTCAAAGGGTGATTGGATTCTTGGATACTGCCTGAAACTTTCACACACCACAAACACACTGGCCGAATTAGTTGCTATCATACTAGGGTTGGGAAATTGCTGTTCCGTTGAATATTTCTTCTTTAGGAATCAATAGTGATTCAGAAGTTGCTCTAATGTTAAACTCAAGCTGCACAAATCTACGATATGATCATATTTTACCTGAGTTCAGCTGGTTCCTCCTCTTCCGGATTCAACGCTGCAAATTGACTCAGTATTACCCTGAAAAGAATGGGATGACAGACTGGATAGCCAAAAATGCTCGAGGAAGGGCTGAGCAAAAGAAGCTGTTCTTTGTTCCACCCGCGGAACTTTGTGTATCTTATAAGTATTATAAGTAGGACTGTCAATTGGGTCATATTGGTCCGAGCTCAGCTCGTTTGACCAGTCTTAATTGTGGGTTCGGATTGAAAAATTCAGTCTGAATAATTTTCGGACCGAGCTCGGACTGAGGTAAGCTCAGTCCGATTTCAGTCCGGTTCGTAAAATATATATATTTATATTTTTTATATGTATATATATTTTTATATAATAATAATATTATTATATTATTAAAAAATATTATTATATTATTTTAAAATATTATTTATTAAATAAAAAATTAAAAAAAACCAGGTTAAGACGGCTTGAATCCGAAAGAACCTAGTCCGAACTCATATTTTTTCTGTCCGCTGTCAATCGGGCTGAGCTCGGGCTTGACAAAGTCCGACTCAGTGAACCCGATTGACAGCGGTACTCATTGCCTACGTGTGTCTCTTGTAACTAACCTTCTTGATCTTTAATAAAACTTTTTCTTTTATTACCAAAAAAAATATTCGGCTTCAAAGGCAAATTTCTGGAGACATTCCACATTGCCGTTTCTAACAAACAGTTTTTGAAATGAATGTCTCATTAAAACTTGTCACCTTCATTGAGAAGTTTCAAGGAACCCTTTTGAAGCTTCAACCAAATGTAAAAAGGGATATGTTTGAATTGCAATTTAAATTTAAAAGTTTCTTTCTTTTTTTTTTTTACACTTTGGTAAGTATTGACGAAGTGTAAAAGAGAAAAATATTGCAGCCCATCTGTTCAGCAAAAGGCCTAGCGTGCTTTCCGTCGTCTCACTGTACATATGAACTGGGCAATGTGCATCGACTGTCAAAGCAGCAGAGGATACAGCGAGGCTCGACGACCCAAAAAATGCGACAATAAATGAGTAAGTCTAAAAACATCGTTCGTTCTGGCGTGATCAGACATTCTTTAATTTGCATTCCATTTGTTCATATCTATCCGAAATAACCAATTTCATAAATTGGAAAGGGATGTTATGTTACGTAGAATGTTTAATGAGATGAGAACAGAGCTTTTACTTGAATATGAAATATGCCTCTCACGTGTTTGTTAATTTTCTCAGGCTATCTTGTAGCTTTCTGCTGCGTCAGTCACACACATCACAAATGCAGCAAAGTTTCGAATTCCCTCCCTAACCAACACTAGCTCCTTAGTCATTTTCATGTTTGTTTCTATGTTCTTTTCTCCAATTCTTACTGGTAAATACTCAAATCCACTGCTCTCTTACCCTACTATGTGACATATGTCTGCATTTTCTCGTGTAATCTTCCTATATGAACTGTCTCTTTCAATGCTTTCTCATTTCTCTGATAATGGAAACTGGTAACTGGTGAACAGCAATAACCTTTCTATCTTGTCTCGTCCTTCTGTTTTTCTTGTCGTTTCTTCTCTTTTCTGGTTCTAGAAAATCTATCGGAGTGATAAAACAAAAAGATTATCATATTGAAGATTGAATATATCTCATCAGGTTTCCTTTCTCCAGCAGTCAAAATAGTAGCTTTGGCTTAAACCGAATATTTCTCTTCCCCGCCTTGAAATTAGTTGGAAAAACAAAGAAAATGAGATTTGATTAGGCTGCCATCTAAGTATAGTAATTTGACAGTAGATCGGTACAGAAAAGTTTGCACAATGCTAGGTTGGATTTTGCTAATAATCTTGAATTCCATCAAACGACAGAAGACACGTCCGGTACTGCCTCTTGTGAAATGCTTTTCTTTTTTTTTTTTGATAGATAATTATACGGGAAAGGGAAGAGACAGACTGACATGATGACAATGGGACGCAATGTGGCAGACAGAGAGGAAAGAGAGGCAAGACCAAGAGGGACCCATACTCTCACACCATCCAGGGCAATTATCGACCTGGAAGGGAGAGTGTGGGACTCTTATGAATTGCTTCTCACTCTACTCGAGTCAAATGTGGGGACCTGTCTCGAGGGACCAGCCAAGATTTTTTTTCTTTTGATAGATAATTACACGGGGAAGGGAAGAGACAAAGCACATGGACAGCCGGACGCAGCGGAGCACAGAGGAAAAAGAGAGTGAAATGCTTTTCCCCACGCATAGGAATAGGAAACTAAAGGATATTTGTATTTTGTTAATTTTAATTTTGTTAATGTGGTCACAAAGAAGATGCCCCTAACACTGTCACATTTTGCTTTTCTGGGTTAAACAACCCAAGTAATGACACAAGTAACACTTTGTCTCTTTTGTGTACCAACCATCTATTGCACCATGCTTATTGCTTGTGTATAAGTTTTCTGATGCTTTGTCTTCAGGAATGAAGCCAATGATGCGAGAGAAGCGAATGAATCGTTTATTATTTGTTTTTGGTCGACAATCTTGGTCACCATACTTAGGGCCGCTTGTACAATTGACGGTATGTGATACTGCCACTAATATAATTAGGATGGAATTTATTCGTTTGTGGATAGAAATTGTTATTTATAATTTTATTAGTGAACTTTGATGGGCACGCCGAATGTTGAATTGGTAGGAGTTTTTCCATGGTTCAAGGGTAGGAGGAGAAAAAAATTCATCTACCTGAGAAAAAAATATAACAAATAGGATATTTCAATACTCATAAGTTAAATTGAAATTGATATTTATATCAAGAAAAGAAGAGGGTGAGGGGGGAAGGGAGAAAAGTAAAACAAATCGCATATCTCAATACTTGATCATTTTTGGATCGAAATTGATATTTATAGCAAGAAAAAGAAGAGGGAGATGGTGAGGGCTCATGGAGCGGGTGGTTATTCTTAAAAGTTCAAAGTGCTTCCAATCTCCTCTTGTGACTTGTGAGAAAAGGAGACTTTCCATTCTTTTGGTGCAAAATTCAGAAAAGGATTTCGAAGTTCAGTCTCATTTTTCTCGAAAGAAATTCATATTATACTGAAACGTTTGGCATATTCAAGAGAACAAACAAAGCATCATTCCAAAGTCATTTCAATCACCAGCACCAATTCAAGGTTCTAAACTTTTACAGGCCTATCTAACATCTTTTGCTTCTTTTTACTCCACTTCTTTGCTTCTCCTTTTCCTCTTTGCCATGTCTCCATCTTTTTCAAACCATTCTGAAGTCAGAATCCAGAAGGAGCTCAAAAGACAAACAAACAAACGAGAAATTAAAGAAACAAACGAGAAATTAAAACACCTTTTCCTCTCTGCTTCTCCTTTTCCTCTTCGCCATGTCTCCATCTTTTTCAAACCATTCTGAAGTCAGAATCCAGAAGGAGCTCAAAAGACAAACAAACAAACGAGAAATTAAAGAAAGCTTAAAACACCTTTTAGCATCAAAATTGATACCATGCATTTGTATAATGTACATAAGTACAAAATACCCTGAAATTGATAGAAAATTGAGAGTGAACAACTCTCGAGATAAGAAGATTTCTAATTCATTAACATGGTTCACAACAGTCAGCAGAAGACTAACTACTTTGTCATTACATATGCATACATAGGAAAGAAAATAGGGTTACCAAAGTAATCTTCTCTTCTACGACCAGTTAGAGAACAAAGCTTCCCAGATCTCACTGAATACTTGTATGATAAGCTTATGATGATGATAAGAGTTCAGAGACAAGAAACACTGCAACAAGTTCTCAAGATCCTGGCCAGAAAAAATCTGCTTTTCAATGATCATTTCCACCATGGATGTCCTGAAATCAGTGTACGGATCACTTGAGCGCTTCACCACTGCAAAGCTGTCCTTCAGCTTCGGTTCTAATGGCATTGGACATGCCTCTAACTGGTTTCTTGCAGCTCGTCTTCGAAGATTCTTGGGAAATTTCTTGCTTGCTTTTTTTCGTCGAAAAGGCTCGGAAGAATCAGACGAGAGCGATCTTGAAGAGAAAAAGGTTGTCTTATCATCTTCGTCTTCGTCTTCGCTTTCATCATCGCTGCTGAATAGGCCATTGTATCTGCAAGCAGGAAACTCATGAATGCCGCAGCTTTTGGTACTCGAGCGAGCTCTAACCCTCTTGTTAATGGTCTTTTTGTTTCTCTTCACTTTGGGCTTGGACTCAGAATTTTGAAACTCAGCAGAGTACATGTTGAAAGGGGAAACGGGCGAAGCTGGCGGACACATCTGACCTTCCATGAAATCAGCTGCTAGAAGAAGCGATCTCCTCTCTGTCACCTTACTTCTTGGAAACAAATTCTTACTAACAATACAGCCTTGCTCGGTCTGAAAACTTTCCGGCCATCTGGGCCTGCATATGGAAGGAAAAGGAAGAGGCTTAGGAGAGAAAAGCTCGATCAGCTGCTGACTGTGGTGGTTGTTTTGACCCTTCTGATTCCCATTCTCAGCGAGCAAAGCAGGTCTCTCAATCACGTCAGTGATGTTCTTGGACTTGCACGAGCCAAATGATGATCTGAACATGCGAGAGATTCGCTGTTTGAATTGATTTTCCATTAGGAAATGCAGATGAGAGAGAGAAGGATAGAAGAAAGGGGAGCTGTATAGACGAAGGTGGCGCAGATATAGGAGGAATACTTGTATATCCTTCCAAGTTACAAAGCGTTGTAGTATTATATAAAGCCATCTTTCTGATCCATATAATACTAAAGATGATAGTACTAGTAATACAACTTTTTGCTGTTTTCGTCTAATTTCTTGTCTCTATCCCAAAATTCAACTTCGAAGGGGAGACCAAACTCTACTTTAGATTTAACAATTTTCAGTCTATACTCATTGGTACAAGTTCTTCGGACAATTAATTGCTAACCAATTATATGAGTGGTTGCTTTTAATTCAAAACATCTATCTAATTAATTATTAAACAATGGAATATTGCACGTTGCTTAAACATATTGAAATCATCACCAGAAATATGTTTGTATCAATGAAAATTAGTTTTGATTCATATGGTTGATATCTATCTTTCTAAATATTGCAAAGTGTATATTTCGTATAATAAATAATTCACTTTTATAAAATTTAAAATAAGAATTTTCAAACCCAATATTCTGTCTAATCTCACAAGCATTCCTGAGCAATTGAGTTGTTGCCTAATCAACCACCACAAATGTTAATATTTTGAAGAAGGGACAGGCAGTACGGCCAGTGGCTTGTGCAGTCTGGTTATAGATAATTTCTTGTCATGCATTCATTAATAGCCAATGATCAAACACCTACAGACCCTAAAGTATCTATTAAGACACAGCAGCTCATGTCCGAAAGTGGGGAGGGGACCATGGAAGTTTAGGTGAATAGGAGATCTCAAGGAGGACTCAATTCAAATTCAAACTGTAAACAATGGAGAATCTGATTGTTCCAAAGCTAGAGGTTCTGAGGTAGGGCTTGCTTTGTGGTTCTTTTTTTATTATTATTATTATTGCTGTACTGCGTTGTGACTCAAATAATGAGACAATGATTAACAAATTTGGGCAGAATATGTGGATTCCAAATACCCCTTTTATGATCCATAAACAATGCAAGTAGCTCGACTCCACATTCTTCATAAAATGGCAATGGTGGAATGTTACAATGCTCGAAGCAAGGGAATTGAAATGCTTAATTAGAATAAATAATTAATTAAGTAGCTTTGACCAAAAAGTGAGCAATTAATAGGAAAGGCTAATAGTCAATGAATCTTTCTTAATCATGAATCCCTAATTTAAGTCGAGTTTTTCAACTACATCTACAATGATTGTGTGTGGTACTCGTTTTAACATTTTGGAACATTGAAAAAGTCAGTTACATAATTATATATGAAGTCGAAGCTTGAACAAATTTGGGCTAGCTTGGAATATATGCATAGAAGTGGGGTTTGAGTTAAATCAATAACCATCATTTTCTACTAAGCTTTCTATCAATTCTCATATACCTTCTTAGTAAGATCTAAGTTTTTCCTGTTATATAGAAGAAATTGAATAAAATTACATTCAAATTACCTGATACCAAGGGTATTTTGGATTGTATTTGATTGTGAGAATTTTTATCTTGAATTTTATAAAATAATTTTTTTATAAGAGAAAAAGTAATATTTATTTGTATTTCTCACGGGACAAACGCTATCTAAATACAGCCCAAGTGTTTCTCCAATTCAACCTTGATTCCAAGAGGCGGGAGATGTTACGTGGTATCTATAATCATCAAATCTGAGATAATTCCGGCTTGAAGCCTCATTTGGTTGGCTAATTTCAGATTATCATTTTTCCTCTTCGGGTTTATGATCTTTAACCAGGCCATCGGACCTGTAATCATGACTTGCCCAGATAAGGAGGGCTTCCAAAAGTGATCGTCTCAGCCCAGCAAAGTTCGATAGCTTTTAGGAATACGTTTGATTTAACTCTTTGTCCGTTATTCTCAGAGACTTGAGACTTGAGTTGTTTACTACCTAAGGGTAAGTAATAATCAATTTTACCAGTGCCTCTCATGTACAAATTTTAATGGAGATTCTTGTCTCATCCCTCGTGTCCTCTTCGAACTTCCGCGGAAGTCCAAATATTAGCTGCCTTCGCACCCAGAGATGAAGCACAACTACTGCTTCAAAGTTCAAAGTTGAAGGTGCGTAAACCAATCCCAGAAGCTGTAAAAGCATTTATATATATATACAGTGTCAATATTTCACTTTGTTCCCACATTCTGAAGAGAATCTTTAGAATTTAGAAGCCCCCAAGAACAAAACAACACAACAGCGACTGTCGATATTGGCCTTTAATCTACCTTAGTAAGTACCAAGAACAAAGAGACAGATTTTGCTAAGACAGTTTCAGCTTTTCAAAGTTGAATTTAGCTCCGGGACAACCACAAGCCTTGCCCTTTGACATAGATTTCATGACTTGCACTTTTCTTGCTCTACCCTGATGCTTTGCATGTGACTAAAACTGGCTCTGAAATATTCACGAGTTTTAATCTCTTCACCTCACATTGGCAAAGGAGGGTTAGTAGTTTATCTCACTTTTCAAACCACTTTGTCTTAATCATTGTATATACTAATTTGATTTCTTCATCAACTCCAAATTCAAATTCTCACCATTAGTGTCTTTTTAATGCGGACAAAAGTTTCTAAATCCCAAAATAATGGCATTTCATGCAGACTCTCATCCGAAATTGCACGTTACTGTCAACCACTCCCCTCTTTTTCATGCATTTTGATTTGAGATTAACACAAAGAAGAACAAGATTTTTGCATCTTCATATGAGATTACATCGTATTCCTCACCACCCCCGCGGCGCCCAAAAGAAAAAATCATCGTTTTTGAAAACATCACAAACCATTGTACAATTGCTCCATGGGTTACAATCAAATTGGGGAAAGGAACCTAAGTGGGATGTTGGAGTGGCACGTACTTTCCATTTCTTGTTAAAGTATTAGTTACTGCTGTACTACATGAGCAGAACTACACTTCAACGCAGATGCAGATTTGAAGCATCACCAAATAAAGATTAAATTTTCATGAAATTAAGGCCTCCAATCACCAAATCTTGATCTTATTTTCCTTTTTTTCCTCAGCTTTTACAGGGTTTGACCATGATTTCCTGTTTAAGTTGGATATTCGAACGTTGGGCTATTATTCAGACCACCACTTATGTTAATTTCTTGTTTTTGTCAACTACAAAGATATAGTAATAAGGAAACTTTACAAACATCAAATGTAGAATAATGTTTCCTTAAAAGTTTATAAGAAGCTTTTTTTCTTTTGTACATGGAGACAAACGTCGATGAATGCTCCTATGAAGCTCTCCACACTAAAAGAGCAACTAGGGTGAGCTTGAATTTCAATTTAAAGTAAAAAAATTATTTTTTTCAATTTAAATCTCACTTTTCCTCTTTTCTCTCTCTCTTCTCATAAACTATTCATTTTTATAATTTTTAAAATAAAAATACTCAAACTAAAATATAATCTAAATACACCTTGAATCAATAGTTAGGCTGCCATGTCCTAAGACTAACCAAACTATCTATCTTTCACTCATTTCTCTGGCATCCTGCTTATTTTTATCCTCGAATATTTCTCCCATCTCCTCTAGGGTCTTCCCTTTGGTTTCGGGCAAGAAGAAATAGAAAAAAATTGTCGCCAAAACCATAATTCCCGAGAGTAAAAAGAACATGCCCCCGAATGTTATCTTCTTCGAAATGCTGAGAAAGGTCATCGACACGACTCCGCTCACCAATCTGTTCACGGACACTGCCAGACTCGAACCTTGTGCCCTTAACCTCAATGGAAAGATTTCGGTGGAGTAGACCCATGTAATTGGCCCAAGCCCAATAGAAAAGAATGAAACGTCTGCACATACAGCAAGAACACACAAGGCTATTGCCCATATGGGCTTGTGATGAGAACGTT
This sequence comes from Rauvolfia tetraphylla, assembly GCA_030512225.1. Lineage (NCBI taxonomy): Eukaryota > Viridiplantae > Streptophyta > Magnoliopsida > Gentianales > Apocynaceae > Rauvolfia > Rauvolfia tetraphylla. The sequence goes on along the minus strand of JAJQKT010000045.1, from coordinate 6,887,929 downwards.
CTAAAAACGTCGACCCAAGTCCAAGCCCAGCTAGAGAAACCGCCATCCCTGTTGTGCCCAACAACAGTAGAGGCCTCCTTCCGTAGTGATCCAAGAAAATGGCTGAAACCAACACGAAGGACGTCTTGGCTAACCCCATTATGATCGTGACGCCAACCAGCCCTTTCCGGTTGCGAATGCCGGCTGACTTGAACACCTCCGGCGTGTAATACACCACCGCATCGTTTCCGGAGGCTTGCATGAAGAAGTTTATTCCGACGGCAGCAATAAGAATCCGGCGAAGTGGCGGAGTAGGCATCAGAAGCTCCTTCCACACCGCTTGTCCGTGCCAAGTGCTCGGAGCATGGTTTTCCGATCCCGAGCTGGCAGGAGGACTTACAGCCACTAGAGAAGCAGCTTTGGTTATTTCATCGAGTCTTGCATTGGCTTCTTCTTCACTATCGGAGGTTTTTGTCAACACTTTTTTGGCTTCGGCTACCTTGCCCTTCATAACTAGCCATCGGGGTGACTCCGGCATGATCGTGACCCCAAGTGCAATTGCAATAGCCGGTAAAGCAGCCAGGCCGAGCATTAGCCTCCAGTTGATGTGTTGCGGGAGACCAGACAGTGCGTAGTTGAATATGTAACCGACGAGGATACCTATGTTGATGAATACTTCCGGGAGTGATGTAAGGAAGCCGCGTGTCATTGACGGAGATAACTCAGCGGTGTAGACCGGAGCGATCATGAGGGAGTAGCCAACACCGATCCCGGCAATGACCCTTCCAGCCATGAGAAAAGGGAAAGACGGTGCAAGGCCCATCAAGAGTGCGCCGATCAAGAATGTTGCAGCTGCCAAGACAATCGTATACCGCCTCCCGATGCAATCAGAAGTCTTGCCGGAGGCAAATGATCCAATTAAAGAACACACGTTTAACGAACCCACCAATATTTCCTCTTGTACTGACGAAATCTTGAGATTATCCTTTATGTATAGCACAGCACCACTCATCACTCCAATATCTATACGTCACACAGACAGAAACAATTCAAGCCAAGGAAAAGAAAGGGATAAATTGGCAACAAGAAGCTGCAAATCTATTAACAGTAATACCAACAAAAACCAAGGAAAAAGTGCGTGAGAGAAATGGCAGTACCATAACCCAGGAGAATGGAATTGGTGGATGCAAGAACGGCACAACCCAGTGCATACTTGTTGAGACTGGTGCCTCTTCGGGGAAAGGATGGAGGCCTTTGAAATTCGGCCGTTTCCATGGCTATTGTACCTGCATCTGCTTCCATATTTGTAGTCTGCCCAAATCTTGTGTGGGCAGGTCAAATGAAGACAATTGATTGGGAGTATAACGCGTTCACCTCCTACTAATTGGTATACACACTCATATTACTCCTGAGAGAACACAACCGAAGGGTGGAAGTGGGAAAAAGAGGCAGACTCCAAGGCAAACACCGACATGTAGGCGAACAGCACGTACTCTGCGGAGCAATTCCGTCTCAGCAAAAATGTCCTATCCAAAATGAAGTAACAAATCCCCGAAGTAAATGCTCAAAAAAAATCCTACAGCATTTACGGGATAAGGCAACGAAATCTGGAGTCTTAATCAGAATATTTGATGCTTTATCGTGCATTTGGAATCACTTTTCCAAATTGAATTGCTTAAGAGTTTGATGCATTTTTTGACAGGCGCTGCACTTCTAATTGAGTCTGCTAACGGGAGATTGCATTCCTTTGGCAACGGAAACTTCGTGTGGTGTGAGACATTACTAACCTGTACTGATAGACTCGATTTTGTTTTCACAAAAGATGTGATGTTTACCAAACCAACCAAATTTCAAATGCACTATGGCTTTTTAATGACATGAAGGGCATTTATACTAAATATATAGCTAAGCGATAAGAATAATATGATATAAATATTTACGATCAGATTAGATAAAATTTGAATTGAATTGTTTATAAGAAGAAAAATAAAATATATAATAAAAATTTTACAGAAAATTTAATGTAACTAAACATATGCAATTGATTCTAAGTGGTCTCATAATCAAAAATTTTTTAAAGTTGAAAACAATCCAATTTTGTGATATTCAAAAGAGGCCGATACAACTCAATCCAAAAAGACATGAAAATGGACGGTTATTAGATAATATAAGCATGCAAAACAATTTTTCACTTTGACGTATAAATTTTAAGAAATAAAAAAGGAAAATGTTAAAGAGAACAAAAAAATGTCATATTAAGAAGTATACGAATCAAGTAAGATTAAAGAGTATATTAATCAAGTATAGCCGTTAGTACGATTTGGACTGGCATAATCATCATTTGCATGGGAATGGTAGTGATCTTCCCCTATTTTTTATTTGGGTTTAAAATATTTTTAGAAGACTTAATCAATTCATTTCTACTACTGATGATCTTCTTTCAATGATGTAATATTATTTTGTATTATATATTACTTTTGCTGTTTAAGTGAGATTCCGTTTAAAACCAAAAAAGTAAGATTAAAAATCTTGTGACAATGAGGAAGGGGGGGGGCTGAATTAACAATGAGTTAACTTGGTTATAAAAATTCCTTGGCAACAAATGTTTGTTTAGAAACATTACCTACTAATAAGGTTGCTGAAACATCAGAGATCAAAGAAAAATATATATCGTCTTTGTTAATGTACTTAGCAGGCACACGCCTTAACCACTCGGCCAAAGCGACATCATTGAGGAGAAAAACCTCTATTTATTGTAGAATCAAAGCGATTCTCCCATGAATACAAACTTTGTTAATGTAAGTGGTAATCCAAGTTGATGATAAAAAATGCATAAGAAATACGGACTTACCAGAAATAGCTGAAACTGCTTCTCAGATGGGAACTGGGGCTGGCAGTAGAGTAACACTAAGGGTTTCCTCTTGATTTACCTCCAAAGACTGCATTTTTCCCAATCACCAATCAGCTATATAGGTAGAGTAAAGCAGGAGCAAGGAGGTATGAACAATGAATTTTTGTCATTTTAAACTCTTGAAGGATGTGCATAAGGAAGGAGCTGCAGAAGTGTTGTTCCTTTGGTGGATATCCTCTTGTTATTGGCTAATTCTCCGGCGTCCGTGTGGTGTTAGTTCTTGGCCTTTTCCGCCTCTTTTTTTGTCTATTCGTTCTTGTTTACTTCTCAAACCCTTCGGTCCAATAAGATTTACCCTCTCTTTATACTAATTCATACTAGATTACTCCCGCGAATCCCATATACAAACTGATAAATTTACCCACCAGTTCGGAATTGAAAATCTAAACGTGACTAGACACAGAAAAACTTAACGTGTTATTCATGAGCATAACGCCTGAGAGCTGGCAAGAAAATCTTGCTTTTAGTTTGGAACTTTCTGAACCAAATTGGTATTAGAAATGGTTGAAGCATTGAAGGAAAACTCCTTGGACACTTTTAGCCCGCTTTCCCGTCCTTTCTTTTCCTCTCCAAATCACTTCCCTCCTCTCTACGAGCTCCACAAGAACACCCATCTCCACCCCCACCCCACCCTTCTTTTCTCTTTTTTTAACTGAAGGATAAAAAGAAGACGTGTGTATTTGCATGCATGTAACCTCGCGTGATCAGTCGAATTTTGTGGATGACGGAAATAGTTCCTTGAGCCTCCTTTACTCCAAGAGCATTCAAAAGCTATGTGGTTCCTTTGGTCCTAACAAGTTACAATCAACTATAACAAGAAGAGGATAATCACGTATGAACATATATCACATTATTTTTGCACTATCAACGTGTTGAAGAATGTCTGAAGCAACATGGGAAACCCAATTTACAGTGGTGCCAAAGAAAAGTTCCCAAAACCAGAGATCCAGTGCCAGGACAGATGAAAATATGAGCAGTGCTAGAGTTTGATACCGGTTCAATGGCCAGCCCAAGACTTTTGCCATCGTCTTCAGAAAAGGAAGAGAACTGCTTGTTAGATTTCGGTTTCTGATTGACCAAGCTGTTACCCATTGCACCTGAGAGGGAACAAGGTCAAATTCCTCCCGCAGTCGACGTCCCAAGTCCGGCATATGCCCACCTCCATAGAGTATAGCTACTTTGTTGTGCCCTTCATTAATTGCTCTTCTAAGTGCTTCAGTCGCAGCTCTGTTTCTTTCACCAATGATAACAGATCTCTCCTCTACATCAGCTGTAACTTGTGTGAACCTACATGACAAAAACATTTGGACCAGTACTTTCCAAAGAAAAGAAATTTCTCTGATGACTAAACAGTCGATACTTAATCAGAGAGACTTTGGCCAAAATATAAACTAGAATCACTGTCTCATAGGTTTAGGCAAAATATCCTAGATATGTTCCATTCTGGGTATCTCAAGTAATTCAAACAATGAACCGAGAATTTCTCCTTCAGTTACACACTCAAAATATATACATTTTTTTTTTAGTATATAACTCTTTTTCTCATGCATCTTTTCAGATATCTATAGGATTTTGCTATTCCTTTGCAGCTGTTCTAAAACTTATTCTTCATCACAGCTATACATATTAGAACATAGAATCTATATGCTCTCTGAATTGGGAAGAAATGTAAAATTATATTGCAAATTATCTAGTTCTGGAGTCTTTCTTCCAACGAACTATATATAGATTCCTAACTCTGGTTGCCTGTTTCTTACTATTGGATATATATGTACATGCTCGGTTGTTTATGTATTATAGTCCACTTTTACCATGGTTTTAGTTCAGCACCCTCCTTTCTGTCTAATTGTAACTTACTAAACAGGCCTCACATGTTGTTATAGCAATTCACATTAATACATAACTCCAGGTCTCTTACTTCTGTTAGCTTATTTCTGGTTAAACGCTTAGCAAAAAGCACTTGACAAAGACTACACTAAATCGCAAGAAATCCATCAGTTCCGTTATTGCCGGAGCTGCAGAAAACTACAATCTGAAAAGGTCATCTTGATGTCCCATTCCCTATTGATTATATAGTATAACCAAGACAATAATAAGAGCCAAGGACCTTCACTACCTCATTCATAATTGGAATCACTAGTTGACCTTTAATACACGTAAAATTATAGAAACGCTCTTTCTCCAAAAACAATCTGCAGTTTGCCAAAAGTCATTTCATCATACTCCAGTAAACAGTCCTTCACTAGCTGTTCCAAAATTTTAGTTCACCTGAATTTTCATGGTAAGCCCATACACTCAAATAATAAAAGCTTAAAAATAATATCCCTCTTAATTAACATGAAAATGGTTGAATTGGATAACAAAATAGATTCTGAATCATCTTATATAGAGGGAGCCAATCTTAGCATGCAGTTACCAAGGCTCAGATATGTTGGGAGTCAGGACATGCATAATATTCAATTCCATTAATTATCTACATATGAAGCACATAAGAAGGAAGAGATTATTTTGTCCTTCAGAATGCATAATGTGTTGAAGTCAAAGGCTGAAAAGCACAAAGAGATATATAATCAGATAGTAAGTTCCAACAAATGAGGGGGGGAGGGAGGCAGTTAGAAACATGACAAGTTTGGGCATATGTCTGCATAAGTAATAAATGGAAAATACAAATTACTGCATGTCAACAAATATTTCACTCAATAACAAGGACTAGCCATGGGATTTATCTGGCAAATGCAAATTGCAAGAGAAAATGCTTACTCAGACGTAAGCCTCTTTGCCAGGAAGACCTTCATTGCAGCACCAAAGTCGAGCCTGGACAATGCTTCTAGTTCAGGATATTCTGATGCCTGGTTTCCCACATCAGCACAAACAGATCCGATAATTACAAGACCAACGAGAGGCATAGGGAGTACACGAGATACCCACAAAAGTTTGGATCTCCAAGGACCAAGATCTTCTGGAATTGTAGGTTGCACCATGGCTTTTGTTGATCTAAGGGTCATATCCCTGGCAAAGGTGAAAAAACTCTCACCTTTTTCAAGCTGGAAATCAATATGTCACGCTGTTAGTTTTCAAGACAAGAATGGACAAACAACTGCTTCTAACACTATGACCAAGAAACCCGGGAGGAAACTAAGTTGAGCAGGGCATAGAGCTCAGTGGAATGCAGGTGCGACAAGCAAGAGATTCATTTACTTTTATGGTTCAAGAAAGCTTGCCTTGTATAAGGAGCATCCAAACATCCTCATTGTGACTTGAAATAAAATGATACTGGAAAACAGTAATCTTCAAGTTTGGTAGGAAGGAAGAAAATCTTACCTGAAGTAACTTAAATGTTTCAAAGTCAAGATCAGCATGGTACCAATTGTCAGCTTGGTAGTCAAGACAATCTAACTGGAAATCAAGCAGGAGAAATCTAGCCATTTGCCTCTGAATACATCCTAGAATATTAAATCCCCGTGAACGTGAACCTTTAAGTTTCTTTTTAGCAGCAGGATTCCTTCTGCTTTCTAAACTTTCTCTGCTAGCAACCATCTCATAAAGAACACAATCATACAATTCGAGTTCTTTTTGCAAAGTTGCGAAGTACCTGCAATGAGATATCAATTAACCGCACACTTTCACCAGAATGTGCAAAATGGAGCAGAAAAATATCTAAGATGACAACTTACTCTGTCAGATGATGAATTTACAGTGTAAATCCACCAACTAGTATATAAATTTAAAATAAACAAGAAATCAACAGGAACATTGCAGACTGAAAGCGAGCAATAATTTAACACCAAAACCATACAAATGGTTTTGAATCTTTAGCAATCAAAACTTACTCTTTGTCCGCAATGTGTATCGTGGAAACTAAGTCAACCTGCAAAGCAAGAAAGAAATATCCGATTAAACCTCAATTGCAGGTGAAGTCTGTTTCTTTTCTTTGGTTGAAACTTGGACGCTCAAAATCCTTATTCAAGTTGAAACCAAAGCTAAAAGCTTTCTAATAATCCAGCCAGATAAACAAGCAAATATGGATACACATGATGCTAATTACTCAAAAGCCGTTAATAACCTGAAGAAAGGGTCGAAGAAGAGACCAAGGAAACTTCTTTCTGTAACTGACAACAGCAGTCTGCAACTCAGAACTGGTACCCCCATTTCCTTCATCAGATTTCGGGTCGGAGCCTTTTTTGACGAACCTCATGAAATCCGCAATCGAATTGTTCTGCAGAAACTGCTCAGCCGAGCCATTATCGGCAATTAACATCTGCTGCTTCCACGAGACTCTGCATTTGATTTTGAGCTTTGGCTGCCCAGAGTTCCGGTCAAAGATGGAAAATAAGCGCGGCGTCGAGAAGGATACCGACAAGGGCCAATCCGAGCCGGTGGTTGAGCAATTTGATAGAAACGAAGATGACGGTGGGATTGAGGAGAGCAGAGAAGGAGAGCTTTGTACCATAGCGCTCTGCAATCCTGCGAAGAGAAACTTCGAAGGTCTACGAACTCAGGATATGGTGACACTCGAAGTAGGAGAATTTTGTGTGTTATAGTTATTTCTGTTAGGAGTGACTGTAGTTCTCGTGTCGGTGGCAGCATTTTATTCTTTTTCCTTTTCCCTATTTTGTCACTTTTGATACCGATGCGTTTGAGTTTTTTTTTTTAATCTATTTATTTGTCCGAAACTCGGTGTTTTTGAGTTGGTTGGTACCTTTGTATACCAGGGTAGAGAGGTTATTTAGCTGGTAAAATCTTCTCTTATCAAACTAAAAATTCACTTGAAACTCTGAATACGATTTTTTCTTGAGAGATCCTCAGGTTGTAGCAGAGAAATGAGAATGGTAAAGAAATGGGTTTTCTGCTAGTGCGTGGAGGAATTATAGAGTTTTCTTCTTGTATTTTCATCGAACTTAGTTTGTGCACGCTAAGGTTGGTGTTGCTTTTCTGACGCTGAGTTTATATGAAGGGTTACAAAACTCTGCTTTGCTTTGTATGGTGATGGGACGATTCAAGCAGTACGAGGGGTCCGTCTGGTTGGCAATCTCCAGCGGTATTGGCTCTCCAAATACTTCTCTTTATGAAGCAAAAAAAGATGATTTTCGCTAATGATCTTCTGGATTTGTCGTATGGGAATAGAATTTTCTTTTCTAGTTTGAGCGAAATATTGCTGTGATTCGATGAGGAGAACCAAATGTAAAACACAACAGATCTTCCCACTGATGCTACTCTCTGGACTGCTGCTTTCACCTATGAATGTACAATGAATTGGATGTTTCAAAGTATAACGTGAAAAACAAAAATCCAACTAAGCATAAATATCCATACATAAATTGCACAGTATTTTTCTCTTAGTTGTGATTATTCAAAAAACAACAAGAATATGGTACATGTTAATACAAAGAATATGAGACATCAATTTAATCAGAGCTATCAAGCCTAGATGTCGATGAGACAAACATAATAAAAGAATCGATAATTATGCCAACGCTTGATTGATGAGGGAAACAAAAACAAAAGCCAGGAGACAAAAAAAGAATTTTCCAAACCACCTTAATGCTTTGCGGAAGAGGAAGCATGAGGCTGAAAGAATGATTTCAAGCCAGTACTACCTTTCCTTCTATATTTCCTTTTTCTTCAACTTCACTTCTATTTTTTCCCCTTTCTACTTCAGTAGTCTTCATTGAGATAACAGTCTTATGCCAGCCTCTATATCTTTTTATATTTCCTCTTTCTTCAACTTCTGTTCATTCCCCTTCCTACTTCAGTAGTGTTCATTGAGATAACACTCTTAAGCCAGCCTCTAAATCCTCCAATGTGATTGTAAGTAATTCATCTGTGTCTATACAGTCAAAATTTAGCCTCAAATCCAAATTCTCTCTTGCATTCACTAGCATTGGATCTATTAGACCACCGTTCATCTCATTGCGCTGCTTACCAGTGGTTTCTCTATCTATAAGTTCTGCAACAGCATCAACACTACAGGAAGGATGCAACTTAAATCCATATAATAAGCTGCTTTCAGCTTGATTAGTCATTTTAAGATGAAGAATCTTGGCAAGGTCCTCTGAGCTGAAGTCCTCAAAGTAAAAAAACTTAGTTACCCTTCTGCAGAAGCCTTCATTAGAAGAAATCACACGCTTCATTGGTTCCCTGTAGCCGGCAAAAATGACAACAATTCTTCCACTATCCATGACAGACATGATTTCCTCTAAAGCTTCCAAACCATAGTCTTTGTCATCTGCTTTCTGCATGGGTATTAGCCGGTAGGCCTCATCCACAAATAGAATTCCTCCCTCAGCTTCTTGAATCTGCAAACATTTGCAAAAACACATTGATCAACTAAACTACTGGTCTAGATCAGTGTATATGTCTGACAACAATATTGCAGAAATAAGAGATATTTTCTACTGGAAAGTGGGAATGTTAGAATCTAGTGAGTCAGCTACGTTCAACCGACCCCCTACTCAAAATAAAGTGAAACACTAGTCAGAAGTAGAGAGAGAGAGAGAACAATCTCATGATCCTGTCTTTTTCTACCAAATCATTAAATTTCAGAATTTGAGACGAACCTTTCTCCTAGTCCGTGGTCCTGTATGACCTACAAATTCCCCAACCAAATCTGTCCTCTGCACCTCAGTTACCTTGTCAGTAGGAAGAATCCCAACCATGTGAAGTAATTTTCCCAGGACTCGAGCTACCATTGTCTTGCCTGTAGAAAAGTTACCAGAGCAACAGAAATAAGATAACTATCATGATATGACTAAAAGTGAGTAGTTTTATTCAGCTGAAACATAATCATCAGTAATTATAAGATTAGCTAGAGGACGATGTGTCTTTTTAAGGAAAGTTTTAGCAAATTATCATAATATCAGATTCTCTTCAAGAACAAGCCATATGATAAAGTGTAGAATACACATGCATTTAAGATTAAACAATTCAGACATGGGGCACTTCACATGCATAATACCTGTTCCAGGGTTTCCTAGGAAGGCCATGTGAGGTGGTCTTCTAGCACCAACTTTTAGTCCAAGGGCCCAGCGTCTCTCATCCAAAAGCATCCCTTTTGCCCATTTCCTAAGTTGTAATTTGAGCTCATCTAGTCCAACAATATATGATAATTCTTTTTCAAGTTCATCCATTTTTGCTTTTGTCTCGCTGCATGCTTGTATAGCTTTACGTCTTCTCTGCTCTCCAAGATGCTGCTCTAGAAGTTTCCTCAATTTTTCATTTCCTGGGCTTTGTGAGAGATGATTCAAAGGAGTCAGCCCCTCCTGCATTTATAAATGCTACACTTACCATCAACAGAAAAAGTACAAAAAGATAGAACCAAGAAATGCTAATAACAAAGGTATTCTACATTGTCTTCAGCACTGCAATCTGCACGATACTCAAGTAATGTCTTAACCGTTGAGTAGTCTTCATCAGCTCGAAGTGAGTGCCAAACAGCAAGGTGCAGTGGAGTCATTCCATTCTGCTTGGAAGCACAAAAGAATAGGAGAAGATCAGGAGTTAATATTTGTCTTCAATTTCTAGACATAAACTCCTAGAAGAAGATAGCAAAGATAGACAAAATACACACATTTGCTTTTGCTTCTATAGATGCACCATGAGCAAGAAGTAGCTTTGCGGCTTCATTACATCCATTCTTAGCAGCCATGTGTAAAGGAGTCTCCCCATACTATACAATTAAAAAAGTCAGTGCCGAACAACATAAAAAATACAGGATTAGTATGCCAGACTAAGCCATCTAATACTAGAAGAAAATAAAACGAAAAGGTCACAGGCTGTCTCTATTTACCATATTTTTGGCCTCCAACTCAACTTTTTCAGGTCCAGGCCAATCAAGCAGATGCTTAACTACTTCAGTGTTATTGTAACCAGAAGAGACATGAAGTGGTGTCTGTGCCATCTGCATACAAAAAAGGTAGGTCATAAACGTATAAAAATGTCATAGAGCTTCCTACGAGAATTAATGATAACGTGCTAACTTACAGTAAGCATGCCGTTGTTATATGGTATCCTCCAATTAATGCAGATGAGAGTGCAAAAGATAAGTATAAATTTCTCAAATTACATTAAAAAAGGGAACAAAGTAGTAGTAGTAGTAGTAGCAGTAGTAGTAACAATAATAATAAGCAATGAAAGTTCCAGGTTCAGCATTGCAATTTGAATATCTCATCATACTCAGAATTCATAAAGATATTCAAGCCAAAAAAGTATGAGCTCTGCTACAAATTAAATATGTGAATGTAAAGATTACATAAAAACACCAATAAACCAAACTTCCAAACATTGCCTCCACCATCGAAAGGCATGCTGCTGAGGAACAAGGTTAAAAGGGGAAAAAGTGGAAAACTGATTTGCAGAAAACAGAAGGCTTCTTTCTCATCCTCATACTCCACAAAAATGTACTAAAATATGTTCATAAGTCCAGTAGGGTAAAAAGACTCTTAAGAAGCTCAACAATGACCAGGCTAATGATGGTTATACAACCCAAACAAAGGACAAAAGACATTTTGGGACGCTGAAGATGGTTCTGTAATGACAAACAAAAGGCTGAGAGGTATACTGATTCAGGAAAAATTCTTAACTAACAATACAGAATTTCTTCACTGACAATGATAAAATTAACAAACCATCAATTCAGTACTAGCACCAAGAGAGTCAGAATAATCTTAAGGCTGTATTAAAAATAGAACCTTCCTGCTCACCATATTTTGGTACAATTAGAAATACATTAAACTTGCCCTTCATAAACAATCATCACTAGATTAAGCAAAAGTCGCCACTGGTCCTTTTCCAAGGCCAAGAAACCATCTTTAGTACGAATGCAGTTCAGAAAGATCTACCATACATATGCCAGTACGTTGACAGCAAAGTTCATATCCCCCCACCCCAACCCAGGGGTTTCTGATTTGGGTTTTTTTAATCAATTACCAGAGAACTTCTTATCTAGAAATTCAAGAATGGCCAGACTAAATCAAACTTAACTACTAAAGGAAACTCCTCAAAGCAGAAAGCTCACTTACCACATTTTGTAAATGAATTGGTTTAGAAATTAACAGTAACATGCAACAGGAATGAAACAAAATCCAACATCCCAAAAAAGAAATTATATAATGCATGATCATCACCATCCATCAATAACCCAGAAATGAAAATTGACAACTTTCAGCTATTTTCTTAACCGACAGCAAAGGCAACCCAATTAACACAATGAAACAAATGGATTCTGCAGTCATCTGACAGAACGAGAGATCTTACGACGGGGTTTCGATCATTAAGAAGAGAAGGGTTATCCCGAAGTAACTTCTGCAGGGCAATGAGATCCCCAGACTGAGCAAAGCCATGTATGGTGGTAGGCCTGGAAGATCTTGAACGCTGATCCTTCTGCCTCTGCATACTGATTCCTGATAATACTTCTTGGACAAAATTCAATGGCGTATTCTTTCCTCGTCTCCCCTCCTCTCCCAAGAGAACAGAAGTAGAAATGGAATGGACGGCAAAGGTCCGGGAGAGGCAGAGGGAGAGAGAGAAGAAAAAATGTACAGAGAGAAAATTTGAGGTGTTTTTCTTGGTCGATTGAGTTCAATGGAATCTCTTGAGAGGAGTCATTGATGGTCGGTACTAATTATAGTTGCGGAAATAATAATACTAAAAATAATGATCGCTGAGAGTGAGAGCCCGTATCTAGGAAGCCGAGTCGCGCGTAGTTTCCAAATCTAGGAGCAGTGGCTGCCAGCTGGCTTCCTTCCCTTGCCAGCGTGGACAGCCACTAGACAACAGCCCCCTTCTCGTTTTCCTTTTCAAAACACTTTTTTTTTAATTTAGATTGGGTTTTGTTATAAATAATTATTTTTTTCTCATAAAAAATTTTTTTTTTCAAAACGTAAGAAATAAAATCTCAAAAAAAAATACTATCTAATCTCACTTTTAATTTTATTTTTCATATTTCTTCCTTATTTAAGGATTTAACATATTTTGTTTGTTTAATAACTTTACTCGTAACATAGTATAACTAGGTATTATGTGGTTTACAGTCGTGCAAGTGCTGGTAGAATTATTTAGATTATAAATTAATTAGTAAAAGATGAATGAATCCTTTCAAAATAACGGTATGTTAATGCAACTAGAAAGGTAAATTAAGCAACAACTTTTGAATATTTTTTTAAAATTTTACCATTATACACGATTATTTTTAACGATACTCCTTAATTGTGATACACGTATCAATCTTCTCAAGGGCAAAAACGTGTTAGAAGCATGTGATTTTGGAGGAAAGGGAGGTGAATGGATATTTTTGGCCCTCAAAAGATTGATATGTGTTCTTAAGTAGGGAGATATTAAAGGTAAGGAGATATACATAATTCATGACATGAAGAGCTATTTTTTATGAATTCTACATTAGATTGATATACCTTATTCTTTCCATAATTATTGGGTAAAACTACACTGTCATTTGAGTTACAAATCTTGTAGACTAGTTTTAGAGAAGGTGCGGTTGGATTTAGTTTTTTTTATAAATAAAAAATCATATTTTTTTTCAAAAGTGGACTCTAAAAATCCTTCATTCTCTCTCACAATAATTAAATCATAACCCACATAAAATAAAATTGTTTCAGGAAAAAAAAAACTACTCAAGTAGAAGTTATTTTCAAAAAGGAAAAATGCATGCCAATATTTAATACATGGTGAATCAGTATAGATGACTCAAGATCACCTTCTTCAAATCTCTCTTTTATTTTTATCTTTTTTAATCTTAAGTTACCGTGTATCTTTATATTGTTCTGTTTCTTAAATAGTTATTCATTTTTTAAGAGTTTATATTTTTTTAAAAAAATTTTATAGTCGTATGATAATATTATATTAGAAGGAAATATAATAGGAGAGAAAATGGAAAAAGAAGATTCGGCCGAGGATAGTCTAATCAAATTTACAATAGTAAATGAACAATGTCAAGTAAATTTCAAATTCCTCCGTAAAAAAAAAAGATAAATCTTAAATTCGAAGATTTAGAAGAGAACTAATGGAGCGGTGAGGTAGAGCTTATAGACGAAGACGACAAGAAGACGATAAGAGAGGAAGCCGATGACATATGACATATGAAAATTTTAATGTATTTAATAAATTGTAACTCAAAATATAAGATTTTTCCTTTCGAGTTTAAACGGAACTAAACTTTTAACCTTTTAAACTTTAATCAAGTTTTAAGGAGGTTAAAACTTCTTCTTCTTCTTCTTTTTTTTTTTCAGTTTTACGGCTTTGAGTCGCGATTTAAATAGACTAAGAAGTTTTTTCAAGAATAACAACAATCAAGTCTTAATGACAAGGTCGGGACTCGGGATATACCATACGAACCAAAGGAATGATTATGTGCGATAATCAATATTCTTTCCATTTATTCCTAAAGGTCAATGCTCCGGTGCAAATACAGTAAAGTCATATCACTTCCGTTCAAAATTTCCTCGGCGTTCTTTTACCTCTTAGAGTTAACGGTCAATTGGACCGGACTGGCTCGCTTAATTTGAAGATTCAAGCTAAAAAATCAACTCGAATAAATATTCGGGCCGAGCTTGGGTTGAAGTCAGCTTAACTCAATTTCAGTCTGGTTCGTAAAAAATATAATATATATATATATATATATATATTATATAATAATATTATTATTATATTAAAAATTTTTAAAAATCGAGTTAGGACCAGCTCAAACCTGAACTCGGCCTAAAATAGCTGAGTCCGGACTCACATTTCCCCAACACGATATTAATCGGGCCGAGCTCGGGCTTAGCAAAGTTCGACTCGCTCAGCCTGATTGATAAGTCTACTTACAATCCTATTTTTATTTTACTATTTTATTCTTTTCATAGGAGTGTCATTTGATTTTCTTTCTATACTAGCAAAAGAGAGACGTGTATTGCATGAGATTAAGTTTTTAAACTCAATTATGGTTAATATATTTTTTCAGATAATTATGACTCAAATTTATCAAGTTAACACTAAAAAGTTTTAATTACTCCAAAATTAAAGTCTTAATTTAATCCAAGCACCTCTTGTGTCAAAAAGAAAAGGAAAACCAAATAATATATTTTAAAATTATTACAATAATTAGGGAAAAAAACTTGACTATAAAAGTATATTCAAATCTATTAAGTTCAGAAAATGAAATTAATTTATTAATTGAATTTTCATGAAAAAGTAGAAGTTAAAGTGTAAAACTTCACATAAACGACATATATTTACTTTAATAAAATTAGCTAAGTGACATTATAACAATGAAGTTGCTCCAATAATTATTAAAAATGTCCCACCTAGTTTCTATTGGCACCCCTTCCCTTCTTCAGAATGCATTTGGATTGGATTTTTTTTTTTTTTTGGAAAGCATAAAAGTGAATTGTTTGTGAGAAGAAAAATGATATTCAAATTGAAAAAAATAGATTTTTTTTTTTAAAATTTGAGTTGCAATCCAAGCACACCTTTAATGTCCATGTTAAGAAGAATAATCTTTAAAACATTAACAAATTCACAAAATATAAGCCTCTTTTTTGTTTCCTTCATCCTTTAGGGAAACTTGGTAATAGATTTTCTTTTTCTTTTTAATATTCACAGAATTCTGGTGTGACTATTTATTTATTTATTTATTTATTCGTGAGGAGTAAGCCATTTTATAAACGGGCTTCAAAATTCGTAATGTGAGATATAGGGAGAGATATCTGGTTTTCTTTTCTCTTAGTCTAGAAGAGTTTACAATGCCTATCCAAGATTTCAAAAACAAGTTTTTCCTAGTTAAAAAGTTTGAATTTCTTTTACATCTTTTTTCTTTTAAAATTTTTTTCAAGTTACTTAGTAAAATTAGTTTTATTTGTTCTACAGCCATTTTTCTTAGAAAAGGAAAAAATTTGATTTTAAAATTTTAATATACTCTTTAATATAATATCTAGTATATTAATTAAATTACATCATATAAAATTATATAATTTATCTAAACCAATTAATTTATTATAATTCAACGTGGCATTAAATGTAATTTAATTAATGTACCTTAAAAACAATTTTGTTTTAAGAAAAACCTCTTTGCTCTCTGGTTCTTTCGCAACATAGCGGAGCCGCTTCGATCGGGTCGAGACACTGAGTTTGTGAGCGAGGATCGGGGCAAATGGATCTACTTAGAACAATAGTGGACGAAGAATAATCTGAGCCCACGGACTTTACAATTTGTGGGTTACCTAAGACCGGAAAGTTACAGTGATCAATTTGATTCGTCGGCCATTATTCTTGATAGCTGGAACAGCGGCAGTCTTCAAGTTGGTTGGGCTGACAGCATCATGGGTCCAGTTCTGGCTGCCAGTTTGTGAAAGCAAAGCGCAAAGTATACTTCAAACTCACAAAATTAAAGGGTGTATTTGGACGGAATTTTATTTTGAAACCTAACATGAATTTGTTATTTTAAATCCTACGTGTCTCGTAAAAACAAACCTATTGCTCTATTGAAGAGGTGTAGAATGAGAGATTCGGTTACTATGCTAACATCTTTTTTTAAGTATGCTTGGGATCAAAATCTTTTAATTCAATGTATGCGAGAAAGTAGAGATATTTTGATATAATTTTTTTTTAAAGTCTCGCTTAAAAATGTTTTATAAAGAAATATAATTAATCACTCAATGCTTGCTTTCTAGCTTTTACTAACTCATGCTTTTCTCCTCTCTTCTATTATTCTACTAAGCTGAATTGTTTTTTCTCCTCTCTTTAAGAACTCTTTCTACAAAACTTTAAGAAATTCTTTATTTTGAAATTGTGTCCGTCAAGGTTAGCCCATCTTATTAGATGAATAATTATTTGTACTTTTCTACATGCATGAATTGAAAAGTTAGTATTTTTTTTTCTCTATTTTCTCTTGCATGGCCAATAAACTCAATACATGATCCTTATGCTAAAACACAACGTGCTAGAGATGTTATTCTTGTAGAGTCCGCCGATAAATATCAACTTCATGCTTTGATCGGTAAAGTACTTATAATGAATAATTATTTATTCTAGTGAATAATTATTCACACTTATGTGGATAATTATTTACATGAGAGTGAATAATTATTCGTTGCTTGTTTACAAATAATGTTGAAGAAATCAAGAAACAAGAATTCAGTACAGTGAAGGAAACTCTTAAATTTTACAGTGAATATGTTCACTGCATGGGGTTCACCACACGAATCAACTTCGAGAAAAAACGTTTCTCTAAGAAAATTAGTACACCGCTAGTTCTATACATTAAGTATGTGTGTAACAAAGAAAGATTTAGGAAAGGAAGTAAACTAGACCTGAAAAACGAGACAACACCAATAAGCCACATAAGAGGAATAGAAAGACATAAAAATAAAAACCTCAATGTTAAATGATGAGATTCATAACGATAAAAGAGTGATGTTTTTCTATTAAAAACAAATAGTAGAAACTTTTTAAATGAATAGGTTAGCCTATTATTTTTAAATGAATAAGTATTTTAAACTTTCAGATTTGTAACACTTACCAAAATAGAAAATAATAAAGATGAAAAATTGAAAGATCTCATTTGAAGGTAGGACAAAAAAAAAACACAGTACTCAAAGCCTACTAAAATTCATCAATTCTAATAATCTCTAGTAACATATAATGAAGCACTATTCTAGCTGGAAAGAACAATGAGAAAGAGTGTTCTTCAAAAATCTATTTTTGCATTTTTTAACAGGGAGAAGAAGTTTAAATTGAATAAAAAAATGTGAGAATAAAATATAAATGAAAATATGATTTTTGTATTTAAATGTTTGATTAGAGTAATAAAAAGATGAAAGAACAGTTATAACATTAAAATAGACTGCAATGATTTGATCAGGAGAGTGGGAGAAAATAATGAGAAAAATATATTAAAATTACCTATTGAGACAATGACTGGTTTTTAATTAATTTATTAAATAAAAAATCTTCTAAACCAATCAAAAAAATATTTAAACTAATTAAATATTTCAAAACTTTAGAAAATATGATTTGGGTATTGAAAACTTTATAAGAAGGGAAAAAAAATAAAAGTGTTATTCAAATATATACATGTATAGATAGATGTCAAAATCAACACAACAATTCTCTCTAATCTTATTTTCAAGAAATGTCATTCATACCTTCTCTTGAATGATCTTATTCCTTGCTTTATACTTGCTCGCGTATCGACTTATCTACTGCAACATATGCATTTCTGCTGCATCCATTTTTCAAATATGACACCTTTTAACATACGCATCTCCCCTACATTTTGCCCAACACAAAGAATTCATTTCATGAAAAAAAAATTATGTTAAAAATCTGAACTTTCATTTTGAGACATTCTTAAGAATAAAGATATTCTGTTCAGATAGAATGTTTTCTTTTTTCATCCGTAATCCTCTAGATTAGTGCTTGTGATTTGCAGTACTTCTACGAACTACGTAGAACAGTAGTACAGTATTACAATTGCAGATATTTACCCCAAAAAAAAAAAAAACATGTAAGAGATCGATGGTGCCGCGTGGCTTGCCGAAGCGTGAAGATGAGGTTTGCTTTAACGTGTGGTGATCACACTTCTCTTTCCCGTCACACTCCACGCTATCAAACATGTAATCCCGGGCAATTCTTGCTCGATTCTCCAAATCTATTTCACTTCCCAGATATTTTCAATTTCCTAGCTGAAGTTTGGAACAAAAGTCCAAATCCCCCGACGCCCACCGAGAATTAGCAAGAAATACTTTTCATGTGCTTTACACAATTCTCACAGCCTCAGCAACCACAACATAGGACGGTTATCCACAATGGCTACCATGCCAAAACTACACGTGTCTCTGTACCAGCATCGGGCTGGCCAGCTTCTGCCGGTCCGGCAGGGTTTCCGGCGTAGTATTTTGGTGTGGGATCCCATCAGAGTAAAGGGTCGCGGTAGGATACATGTGCAACCGTGCAGGTCTTTCAGGTCCGAGGACGGGGACGAAATGAAGGAAAAAAGAGGTGGGACGGAATCCAAGAAAGGGATAAATCGATTATTGCATGCTATTAGGTCTACTGTGTGGAGAATGTCGAAGCCCAGATCACAATCAGAAGTTAGGTTTCGCGAAGCTTTGGAGCAATTAGAGGAAAAGTTGTCCGCGGTAACCAGCTACCAAATCTTCCAGAACCACCCCTTCCCCGAAGCCCTCACATTCCCACATGCACTATTTGACAAAAACGCACTATTTATTCGTTACTCTTTCCAACTATCATTTTTTTTTTGCAGTATAATGATTTTTTTTTCTTGTGAACTTCGTTTCTTTATGTTGAGAGTGTGGAAATGTTTTACAAAACTCTAATCTTTAGCAACTGGACAGATTGCCGTTCAGATAGCGAGGTACATTGTGACAATGGCCGGTACTGGTGTTATACTGTTAACTGGATTTCAGCTGTCAGGTTTGCTCCTGTATTCTGTTTACCATTCGAAAGGTTTATTGATATTGGCTTAAGTGGTGAATATTTGTGCAGGTGGGGATGCCCAGATGAATGCTTTAATATGGTACAGTTGGCTTGGAGGGATCATCATTGGAACTATGATTGGTTCCAACATGGTCTTGGAGGAAGCAAGTAAAGCTGGTCCGCGCAATGTTGTCATTACTGGAAGGTAGATCTTGATTTAATCTGCTCCTTTGGAACTAATAGAACAGTGGAGTATATTTTGCTTTTCTCTTATACTACTACGTAACAACATCTGTTGACAAGATTGGATTCTTTCTAGGCAAGTCAGTCCTACTTAAATTTTCAGTCTGCTATGTGTTGGACCTTCTAGAGCTTGCTTTAATTATCAGTCTTGAATAAAATGTAACTTATCCCAGATTTTTCATGCTGCTAGCGTATCATGAAAATGATTGCTGGAGTTTAATTCGTCTGAGGTTTATTAGCAGATTTGATATCTATGGTTCCTTTGTTAGCTAATTGGAAGTTGAAACTGTAAAATTGGGGGTGTTCTTTTCAGCTGAAGAATGTTCCATTTTGCTCAATATGAACTGATTATTACCTTTTATTATCAATGAAGTACAAGAGGACTAGGGAAAGCTCTAGCTCGTGAATTTTTACTATCTGGGGACCACGTTGTTATCACTTCGCGCAGGTGAATCAAACTAGTGGAGCTTTTGTGTAACTACCTATTTTAATTTGAAGCGCCTTGTTTATAGTTTATTCTTTTGAAGGCAGCCCTGAATCTGTGGATACAACTATCAAAGAACTGGAAGAGAATTTGGAGCAAGTCTTAATCACTTCATGTGGCTCATCAAGAAGAAAGTTGGCACAAGCAAAAGTTGTTGGCACTGCATGTGATGTTTCTATACCTGCTGATGTGCAGAAATTGGCTGATTATGCTGTCAAGCAACTTGGAACCATTGACATTTGGGTGAGCAATTGTAGCCTTTCACGTCTCTTACTTACTCTGGATTCTTTCCTGCCAACTTCTGGTGATTTTCTTCTTTAGCAGCAGTGAATGCCAATACTTGTTCTGTTAATCGATCCTTGCTTAAGTTGGAAATCCCATACCTGGGTTGTTTTCTCTCTCTCTCTCTCTCTCTTGTTGGGGGGGGGGGGGGGGGATTTTATATAGAAGCAAGTACTCCCTCCGGTAAAAAATATAAGTCCTTTTAGACTTATGCACAAGAACTAAGATTTTTTAAATCAAGAAAACTTTTAAGGTAAAGAACCTTTTATGCCCTTAATAAATAGGAAGACAGAGAAGAAAGGAAGAGAGAAATAAATGAAAGGGAGATGGTTAAAGTTGGAAAATACATAATAAATACTCTTTGAAATGTGTAGAAGGATTTATATTTTGATCTCCTTGTTCAATTCTAAAAGGACTCAGATTTTTGACTGAGGAAGTATCGAATTTATCAACTATGAGTGCATTTAAATTAATTTGATTCAAGGACCTACTCAAGTGGAACAAGACTGTATGCTCCACAGATATTATTGATTTTCATGTAATTCTCTCTAAGCAGTAGGTTGACATCAATCCTTGTTTTGTCTTTGATAACTACCTTTTGAGTTTTGGAAAGTCAATATTGCTCTGACATCTGTTATGATGAATATCTTATCATTCAAAGTGTTACTGAATTTAACAGGAAAAGCTCTCTGATGGTTAGGGAAACCATCTTATACCTATTCACGAAATTGTAGGCGTACAGATAAATGTAGAATTTCTACATATCAAATATCAGAATCTTGTCCGTTATGTTTGATTTTGGTTAGGCGTATAGGATTTCTTCCCCTTTGATTAGTATTGGATGGGCTAAAAGAACTGAAGAAGATAGAAATGCTTCGATGATGAACTATCTCTTTTGGTCCATCTTGTAGCTATCATTCTATGAAACGATGGTAATATAATCCAAACAAATCTCTTTCTTTTGTACAACTAAATCCAGATCTACAGTATAGATTCTGTAGACTTAATCTATAAAAAAAAAGTTCCAAGACCCTAAAAGCATTATGGAATTCTTTAACCGTGAAAGCATTGTAAAAAGAAGTGCATGTTCTTTAATTTCTTCTCAATGTTAAACAGGTAAACAATGCTGGAACAAACAAAGGTTTCAGGCCCCTACTGGAATTCAGTGATGATGATGTCCAACAGGTATGCATTTTGTTATGCACAGTCTGAATATTCCTCTTCTTTATTCTGGAAGCTACACAAATCATTGCATTTTAAAGAAATCTAATCTCTTTTCTCATATGCAGTCAATTCTATAACAGAGCCAAAGGAGATTATATTTAGTTCACCTTTAGAATTGGATGTTTCTATATTTCTTACCATCTTTTCCCACATTCTTATATTTTTTCTGTAGCTTGTGATTGAAAATAGTGCTCATAAATTTCTTCTCTCTCCCTCGTCTATTCTGTAATTCTTATTTCTTATTGCTCCAACCTCATCTTCTATGATTCTGAGTGTAGATTGTCTCCACAAACCTAGTTGGTTCTATAATATGCACTCGTGAAGCCATGAGGATTATGCAAAGACAAAATAAAGGTGGTCATATATTCAACATGGATGGTGCAGGCTCTGGAGGATCAAGTACCCCTCTGACAGCAGTGTAAGGTCTTCATATATGATTTCAGGGTTTGCTTAAAACATATATTTAGAGTTCTTGAAGATTCTGTTCTGTACTATTCAGCAACAACTTGTACCCCTTGCATTTTTTATTGATAATTCATTATTTGATCTCCTCCGATATGCAGTTATGGGTCTACAAAATGTGGTCTGAGGCAGCTTCAATCATCGCTTCTGAAGGAATGTAGACGATCGAATGTTGGAGTGCACACTGCCTCTCCAGGCATGGTCCTGACAGACTTATTATTGAGGTATCCTGTTCACTTCAACCTCCAAGTTCTATTCATTGTATTTTTCATTTCACAGGTTTCATTTTTACCTACCAAAATGTCTTTTGAGACTTTGCTATCTTTATACTACAAAGCATGATTTTACTGGGAATAATTTTTGTTTAGTTTGTGAGACATAATATATCGATTTTTTTTTTTGCAGCGGCTCAAGTATAAAAAACAAGCAGATGTTTAATATCATCTGCGAGCTTCCTGAGACAGTTGCAAGAACCTTAGTTCCTCGGATGCGAGTGGTAAAGGGTAGTGGCAAGGCTATCAATTATTTGACTCCACCAAGAATCTTAATAGCTTTGGTCACTGCATGGCTTAGACGGGATCGTTGGTTTGATAACCAGGTAATTAGTCATTCCTTTCAGGGATGTGATCCACATATGCAACGGTGAAATACTTCAGTTGAGGGACTTAGGTGCAGAAGGAAATCTCACATCATCACATGGCAGATTATATTTTTTTGATGGACCTGTTGGCACCATTACACTCAATTACTCCTTTCATGAAGCAGTGTGTTAAATTGATACTACTCAATGATTGTTTCCATTTTTAAGTCACGTAAAGAAAATAAATGTTCGAACTTCTAATTGTTTAGTCAGTTGTGTACAACACCTCCATTATTAGGTAATTGAAGCAAAGCTTGGGCAACATAATTTCCAGTCTTTGGAGCATTTAGTGAGTCGGGAATTGGCAGAGTTCTGCTAGCGGTAAAAAAGGGGAGAAAGGGAAAGAAGGTTTTCCTTTCTAGTCTTCTCAAAT
Organism: Rauvolfia tetraphylla; assembly: GCA_030512225.1. Lineage (NCBI taxonomy): Eukaryota > Viridiplantae > Streptophyta > Magnoliopsida > Gentianales > Apocynaceae > Rauvolfia > Rauvolfia tetraphylla. Next base: position 6,864,903 of record JAJQKT010000045.1, on the reverse strand, counting down.
TTTGTAAAGAAATGTTAGCTGACTTGGAATTTGATTTTAACGTCTTGTAAATTCTACAAAATTGGACATCAGATGAGGGATTATTTTCATTTATTAATTAGTTTTTTGATTTTGCTATATGTTTCAGGGCAGGGCACTATATGCTGCAGAGGCTGATCGGCTCCGTAACTGGGCGGAGAACCGCACTCGTTTTTCTATTACTGATGCCATGGAGATGTACACTGAAAACACTTGGGTTTCTGTCTTCTCTCTTTCTGTGGTTTGTGCTTTCATAATTCTATCTAGTACAGTCAGCACATATCCAGGCACCTGAAGGCTTATGGTTTTGCATCTAAAAGCATTGAGCAGTATAGCATCTTCAATTGTTAAAAACCCTACATTGCCATGCTCTAGTTACAAAGATAGCAGAAAGCCACAGCAGAAACCATCGGATGCATGGTTTTTCTATCCCTGCATCCTTCATTTCTGTACAGAGATGTAGCCTTATCAATTGTAACATCAAGTGTAGAACAGGACCTGGACAGCCCTCAGATTCTATAGGGTGAACAAATATCAATCCGCAGCATATATTTTTTTCATTAATGAAGAAAATATTCTTTAATTCTGACAGTAAGCAACAGTAAGCCATCTACTGTGAGATCTGTGTAATTATGTATAGGTTGTATATAGTTTCTGGGATGAACTGGGCTGTATGCCGTAGACTGTAATTTCAAGACCAAGAAGAAACAGTTATTCATAAGTTTGTTGGTGGAGAGTTGGGCTTCACATTCCAGCAGCCAGGAGGAAAGAACATCTGAGCTGGAATGGGGTTGCGGATGGGATTTTCTGTTCATCAGTAATTAGTAAAAGGCAAACCATAATGATGAAGTTGGAGAAAGCTGCAGAGGTTCAATACAATCGTTTCAATGCCTCATTAAGCATTTCTTTAACATCACTGGCCTTCTACTTCGCCAAAAAGGGGCAAGAGGACCGGGGAAGTTGAAATGATTTACCTGTCAATTCTCATTCTTTCTCATTTTCCTCCTACCCTTGTTTCCGGTCAGCAACACTTCTCTTAATGCTGGTTTTGGGAGAAAATTAACGTGGGACGAAAAATCTCCAATCTCAGCAATAAGGAGTGTTTCGGTTAAAGATACGACTGTTTCTATTTCCTCTTCTAATTTGGACAAGATTTTAATCTGAAACTCAATAAAAATTCTTTGTTTTGGTCTCACTTCCTTTTTTATAAACAAATCACCTCTTATAAAATTCAAGGCAAAAAAGGCTTTGAAACAAAATATTATCCAATTATATTCGAGTTGCCATGTCAAATTTGACATACCATCTCATGTCTGCGGAGAAACTCATACCATCTCATGTCTGCAGAGCTAAAAGAATCCCTCCAATCACGCTTGTGGGCTTCAACTGAATAATGATTGAGACGAGTCCTACTGATCTGTTCTTTACACTAGTTAGCATTGATTGTGTAGTGCGATATCAGCCTGGTAACTGCACAGGGCACCATGACACCTTTTTCTTTAACGCAAGCGAAGTGTAATTTATAACATCAACTTGCCAATTGTTACATATGATTGAGCGGTGAATGCTGATACCATAAAGTGTGTCTGTATACACACATTAATAGGTATGGATTAGGACTTTATATTTCAAAGTGCACAAATCCTTCGAAGAAAGTTATGGTTCATTTGGATTGCATCACTCCAAACTAAACATACAATTAGGTTCTATTTTTTTTCTCACAAAAAATTTACTTTCACAGAATTCAAAATAAAATCTTTTCCAATCAAACACAATCCAAATACACCCTTAGTGTATTGAATAGTAATTCAAAACTGTTATGAAATTAATATTGTGGATGTCCATTATCTGATATCAAAGAGGTAATTCAATATCAGAGTTATAGAGATACTCCAACTATCCAGAAGATAGATGAGAGAGTTCTATCATATCTTTGATTCGTGATAGAATTTGTCTTCTGATTACCTTCTACCTCTTCTTATTGAGATGTACCCCTGCCACCGAAGTTGAGAGTTTAATCAAGAGAAAAACGAGGTATTCTTTTCTACCTTTGAATTCCTATGACAAAATTTTTCAAAACTCGTTTTTCTCTCTTGATATTTATAGAACGAGTTATATGTCATATATACTAGATGCTCAAATTTATTGAGATGTAATGGGTCTGGCAGACACCATTGTTGAAAATAATGCATCATCATCTCAAAATAGTATAAAAGTCATGATTTTTCTCCGCCATAATTTCTATGAAGATCTAAATGCGGAGTATCTTACCATGAAAGATCCACTTATTTTGTGAAAGGATTTAAAAGAAATATTTGACAACCAGAAGATGATCATTCTACCAAAAGAACGGTATTATTAGATGCACTCACATTTTACTTTAAATATGTAAGTAAATGCATTAGAACGTATAGTTATGGCCCTGGAAGAGGTCGTAATCATACTCGAAGCCGTGAACATAGATGCGGATATGGTAAGAATAATCCATATAATTATGACGATCAGAATATATATGCATCTAGATATATTGGGTCCTGAAGACACCATTTAAGAAATACAAAGCATCAAAGCCACTTGATTACTAGCAAATTGTGAATGAAACATACAATTACCAGAAAATGATTGTTATATAAATGCTAGTTATGATTTGTTATAAGTGTGCATACAAGATTTTATGTCTATCATTATAAAAGAATTTTTTTCTCATATCTCTAACATGCTCTTGAAGTAGCAATATCGAGAAAAAGATTTTCAAAAATATTTTAAATTTATATTTTTTGAGACTGAATGAGTCATTAATAAAATATCTTGATGCTCGACCAAATGATTTTATGATATTCTCTGAAGCGAATGACATTAGAAATTATAATATATTTATGTATGAGATTTTGGTCGCAACTAGCAGAAATACGCTTTGTTCTTATACTATATGAATGATTCATTAAATTCTCAGTAAATAGATACTCACCAGAAGTGAGAAAATAATGAGAAGGAAAAAAGGAAAGTAAGAATTCTAACATGTTATTGATGTAAGATGAAAATTTGTCACGTACATGTAGTACGTCAAACATGTTATGAATATCTATTAATTATTGATATTACTTTACTTCCCTGAATTATGCTACTGATAGTAATGATGCTTGTGTAGATAATATTGATATGACACATGTAGCCAATTTTTTTGAATATCCAAAAAGAATTTTTAGCATTTTAAATGTCAATCAAAATTTTGAATTATCAAATTACTACTTTTCTATTTTATCATCGTGTGATTATTATTGAAAAGTGTTCATACTATAGACTTATATTTTAGTATTTATATATTATTTTAGTTTGTTTTGGATCAAGAATGGTGAAGATACAAATTTGTCTAAACAATATTTGTTATTGATTTGGACAAAATTTAAAATATATGTCCGAAATATAAATGGTAATACAAAGTTTCAGAAGAACTAGTTGATCAATAACTCTAGAAGAGTTAATTGATTAAAAGCTCCACAAAAGCTACATGATCTTCAACTAATGGTCAATTGTTGTAATGCATCATTCTCCATATAGTCTCGTAAAAACTTTTGAACATTGATTATATTATCAGTATATCGAGACATTGTATGAATGAACTTTTGAGCCATATGCATTACCATTATGACATAAAATATATGTCAATTATAGATATTAATATTCATCTCTCATACTTTATATTGCATAGAATTATGAATTTGAAATGCAATATTGAGTAAACTAGAAGTTTACTGATAAATAATTTATTAGTTGGCATGACCGGTTGGACCATCCCGGATTATTAAAATACGAAGAATGGTTATGAATTTATTATGGAACCAGATGTTTCCTAATATAACGAATTTATAAGTGCTGCTTGTTTTATTCAAAAGTTACCAGTATCACTTGGGGTTGAATGTTATTTTGGGATGAATTGGAGAAATTATTAGTTGATGCATTAACAAATAGTCATACGTATATTCTTGCTTTTGCAACCTGCAGTTTACACAATTTATTGATAATGAGCTCATGTTTTAATATTCTCCCAAAGACATAATTTGTCCTAATAATATTGGTTGTATTGATATAAATATTGAATATCCTGCAGAATGTTCATAACTATTAGCACTTATTTCGTATTTTGCCAACACATTTTGATTTTCCTCATAGTAGTTGGTTTGTGGTCAAAAACCAAATATATCTCATCTTAAATTTAGAGATGCACTATGTTACTCCACTACAAAGGTAATGAGATAGGTTCTCAAAGAGATTATTATATATGTTGGGAGCAAATCTTAAGGGAGAGATTCGTATTTTGAATATGTTGCCCCAACATAAAAAGGAGAAAGCATGAGGCTGGATAAATATATAAGTATGTGTCTCATCTTAATCTTCTATTTTGATCCTCATAGAAGATACCTTGAACCAGAAGTTCAAAGAATAATTTATATAGTCAGGTATATTAACTGACCAACATCCAGTAAATAATGCTCCTATTATATTTGATATCCCTGAAGGATAATCTACCACTATAAATAAATTTGAGACACAACAGAAATGTGATAGATAAGTCAATTCCAAGGATACAAACTCCTCACCGGAGCAAAAACTTAAGATGGTTATATCTGTTAAGTTGAGGAGATTTAAATTCCAGCATAATTTTTCTCCAAATATCATTGATATACTATTTTCAGAAGAAATTCAGGTACCTGAAAAGTTTGACAAATGATGAGATCTCAATATGATTGGGAAATACTGGAACTGAACGAGTATATGACGTCAATGATATTAATGCGCATAATATATTGATTCAGAATGAGGATTTCTAAATCGATGTCTGCAGACTCGAAATGATACAGTTCGCATGAGAAATATGAAAAGTTTGAACTATTCATAAGTACACTTGAAGTGTACATATATTCCCAGCAAGAATTATACATCTGAAGTGTAATCTCAAAGAGATAGCAATTAATATTTACTTATAAAATGTGAACTACAAAAGTGAATATTTGCCATGAGTTATGGCGTATGATTCTTCGTAAGACCTGACACTGATAACGAAGAAATATATTTCTAGTGGTGGATATAATAGTGCATGATAACACTTAATATGTGTTTATCTTTGTTATCATTAGATAATGATACATATATTTGAAGTTCCTGATGGACTCGATATGCTTGAAGCATATAATTGTTCCTGTAGAACATAATAAAATTGTCTTAGTAATTTTTATTATAAGAATGATCGAGTATGTCCATATATGTAGAAATTATATACTTAGTTGTACTTGCTATCAAAATATATTATTATTGTACAATCTATTGATTGGCCTAGTGTTCCCCACATTAGGGGGAGAAAATCATCAATTAAAAGAAAATTTCATTTATGACTTTTATTATCTTGATCTATGCACAAGTATTAATGAACTGAAAGTTCAAAATGTTGTTTATTTGCATAAAATTACATATTGATTATTTGTCTGACTCCTGTAGAGTTAGTCAATATAATATTCAATTTATAGATATTCTTATTTGCATGGATGTCCCAGCAGGACAAATATATGAATTCTATAGTCATATAATTTTGATAAACGCCTGAAACGTGATTGATCTCTTGATAAAATCCTGAAAAGAGAAAAGAATTTGATGATCAAGATATTTTTCCTAAAGAATTTAGAGGAGCAAGTATTGTGATCAACATTTTGTTTTGATTGAACATCCTGAAGATGTATCATATGGACATAGCATATCAATAGTCATGGGTTATTATAGTGAGATCCTTTATATCTATTAAAGGATATTGAAGAACTCCTTGGTCCTGAAGTACCATAACTCTGTAATTTAGAGCATAAATACACTTGTCAACGTGCAAGTAGACATCTATTCTGGTTCTTCACTACCCAATGAATTTTGAAATGGCATTAAGCTTGCCTATTGATATCTCCTTGAGATAGTTTATCTCGAATATTAAAAAAATTCAACTCATGTTGAGATGGATATGCAAGGTATAAGTTACCTATATGATCCACATAAATCATGCATTTATAGACATGTGTTGATTATAACAGCCACATCTTTAACTCATGTTGAAGAAATAGAAATTTATAATGTTGGTTGAGAATATGTGTGATCATGATTAATGTATTCGAGATAAATCTATATCCTCTAAGAAGGAATTCCAACTATATTGTTGGATGATAATATAGTTTGGATTATAATTAAGGAGATATGATAAATTATATTTTTACTCACAAGCTCTAGAAGAGATGTGATAGTGATGTGCATTGAATTTGATCATTTGATTATTTAACAAATCTATTCACTAAGACCTTACCAATTGCAACATTTGATTGGAAAGCATTGGTTAAGAAATCTCAAAAGATTATCTCATCAGGGGGAGTAAATATGGCATAAAGAGTAGTATACTCTTTTTCCTTCACTAGAATTTTTCCACTGGATTTTTTATCTAGTAAGGTTTTAACGAGGCATACTCTTATGCAATGGACATCCAAGGGGGAGTGTTATGAAATTAATATTGTGGATTTCCATTATTTGATATCAAAGAGGTAATTCAATATCAGAGTTATAGAGATACTCCAACTATCCAGAAAATAGATGAGAGAGTTCTATCATATCTTTGATTCGTGATAGGATTTGTCTTCTGATTACCTTCTACCTCTTCTTATTGAGATGTACCCCTGAACCCTATAAATAGGGGTTTTGACTGATGTATTATACACACTCATTCATTCATTGATTTACTCTCAGAGAATTAATAAAGCTCTTGTGCTCTTTCTCTCTTCTTTCTCTCTATAGTTTTCATATTTTCTATATTATAATTTTTTTATTAAGTTCTCTATATTAGTATTACGATTTTGTTGTGCTGACGACGACTGCGCACCAATAAATTCATAACAAAAATAAAATTTTAGATTTTTTACGTATATTTTCTTTTTATAAATAGTTTATTTTTAAAAGTTTTAATATGATACTTTCAAATAAAAATTTATTCAATCCCACTGTTAATCTATCACATTTGACAAACATAAATTAAGAAATTTTTAAGAAGTGAATGTAGAGGTAGAGAACCAAAGTGCAATCGCGGAATTAAGGTGCAATATTTTGGAACCATACGCGAGTTGAGCTTATTTGAAGCAGTCCTGCAAAAAGGACGTGAGGACCGGATCCAAATTGTATTTGAAGATAGTCGACCAAGTACGAAAAAGTCTACAGAAATAAATGGAGAAAGTCTGAAAGAAATGAAAAGGGGACCAACATGTTGTTTATGTCGTTTTATGCAGTTGACGCATGTGTGTTGGCAAGGCTGGGAAGGGGGGGCTGTCTAAGGAAAGATCAAAAACCGTCGGACAAGTAGTCATGAGACCCCCAAAGCCGAATGTTGTGGCACCAATTATGACAATGACTGGAGCCACCAACATGTGAGCATCGTATCACTTGGTCTCCTCTCCACAGTCCACACACAACACAATTCTATTCTCTTTAAAAACTCCAACGAACGCACATATTCCTTCTGCTACCTACGGGTGCGGAGTTGTACAATTTTACTAAAATTTTCAAATCGAATTAAAACTGCATCAAACCATTAAAAGCTTCAAACTGTTAAGTGCGGTTTCATATGATTCGGTACGGTTTGGTGCAGTTTGCAATTTAAACATACTCAATTAATCTAAAATTCTTTTACAAAACAAATTTAACAAAATATTCACCACGTATCCGACCTAATAGCAAATTTAATGCTTCGTATTCACTATGCGTCTAAGTCGATATCAAATAAATTTAAAATAATATTTCAAATTTGTATTTAATAATTAATAAATACAAGAAAAGAGTAATTACATTCGAATGATTCAAAGTTATTTTATTAAGCAAATTTAACAAAATTGGTGGATATTTGACCTTCAATCTCAAGAGAAATAACTTCAAAATTTTTAACCTATAACCTTACAAGACCGATTAACAATCATGTCAAACTATTATTATAATTTCAAAAAGATTACAATCATAATCTTGAAAAGATATTTTAAAAGACATAGAAATCAATTGTTCTAAATGAAGAAGAACATGAGTTTTAGTAATTGAAGAACTTGCACTTGAAAATTTTAGAATAAAATATAAAAGTTTACGATACATTACAAACTTAAAGTATAATAATATATACGGTATGATTTAGTGTGGTTTTAAAATATTTTTAAACTGCACTAAATTTAAATTTTGAGAAAAATTTAAAACGCAACCAAATTAATTAAAAATTAAACCGTAAAATTGGTGTGGATGGTATATTTTTTAACACCCCTACATGCTACCCAATACTAGACTCCTTCATTGAACATCCTAAATAATTTTTTATTTTTTTAAAAAATAAATTATTATGCACTTTATCAAACAAAAAAGTCTTTAATTCTATTTATATTACACAGAAAGAAAGAAGAAAAAGAAAAAGTCTAAGGTCACTCCTGGTTTTCGATAAATTCAAGTCAAAGGTTACAACTTGCAAGCAAGCTGCCTCCGTCGGGATCAGCAGACGGCCTCTTTGAAACAAAGCTGCCGCCTAACGCCGGCGGTCTGGTCGTCACTTGTTCTTCCATCCGGTGGCCGCGTGGGACCAGCTTGCTCCATCCATCTGCCCTAATTTTCTTCTTATTTCCTTTCTAGGCAGCTGTTTCTACTCGGTGTCCGTGAGGTTTGGTTCTTCATCATTTTTTAATTATTAGCGTGCATGAATAATCGGTCGCCGTCTCTCTTAGCCATCTTTCGCTTTTTAAAAGACAAAAAACACCAAAATGATTAGTGGTATTATCTTGGTCGCCGCCGGAGGAGATGAGAGAAGGGACGAGTTGTACGGAGGCCACTCTGTCACATACCAACAATAGCTTGATTTGTTTTAATTGCTGATATTTATGAGTTGTTTATAGCCGTATATTCAGCAGAAAAAAAATTGTTCATTACGATTAATATTAATTTTCATTCATGATATAATATTAAAAAAATATTGAATTTTAGAAATTAATTATATATATATATATAATTAATTTCTAAAATTTAATATTTTTTCGAGTATATATAATGAAAAATAATATTAATAGTTAAGCGTTGACCATCCTGTTTTCATTTGCTCTCCATTTTAAGAAGACTTGAGACTTATGAGTCTATGACCACCGGCTTTCTGGTTTAACCAAATTTCAAACGGAAACTATCTACCCTCCAGCTGTTGCCCATGTTCTAGATATACATTTCTAACCAGTCTCTTTCCGGCACCCCTTATTGCCCACTTAAACTCCACCCTTCAAGTAACAGAGAAATATGTAATAAAAGTTACAACAATACTCGTAATAATTTAACGATTAAATATTTAAACTATGATTAATATAGTAAAATAAAATAAAATGTATAGTCTTTTCACTTAAAATTTCTATCTAGAATGGATTTAAAATTTTTTTTACATTTTATTTAGTTGAAAAGAAAAGTTTATATGGAATGATAATTTTTTTATACTTGATAAAATTATTATTTAATATCAAAATAAAATAAAATTTTATAAGAACTACTTAAATATCCTACTAACTTTTCTGTTTAAAATTTCTATACTAAATATTGAAATAGAATAAAAAGTTAAAATGTTATTCTATTCTATTTATTTTCACGTACCATTTATTTATAGTAATTTTTCAGACTATAGTGACACACGAAGGGGTTGAAAATTTCCAGTTTACTTAGTAATTTGAAGTTGAGTGTGTTTGGTTTCCAGCTGGTTCGGCTGTTACCTAATCCTTTCCTTAATTAAGAAGCAGTAATCTCATTTTTCTTTCTTTTTAAGGAATAAAGCCGTTTGGCAAGAGCTAATTGCTAGTTTTAGTATTAGTACTACCGTCACCTGCCATTGATTGGTTCCTGCTGTTGAACCTATCAGCAAATCTTTTTTTTTTTTTTTGCCGAATCAACAAATCATTTTATTATTTTTGGTAATGATTCAACTTGCAGTCCCTTTTCTTTTCGTTGCTCTTTTCCGGAGAGTTTTTCATTTATTTTATTAGAAAGAAATACAAATTAAATTAAAATTTTATTATTTGATAATTAATTAAAAATTTTAATTAATTAAATTACCACCTTATCCAGCTATATGCAAACATACATGAGTAATATAATTTGAAGAACACAAAGGATGTCAAAATCTCCTTGCTTAGGGCCATTCATTTGACATTTTCTTTCTTGCGTGGGGGTGTCTGCCATCATTAGCACATGTCTTCCATTAGACAAATCTTCTCCAATCTATTAAATAAAGGAAAATAAGATTTTGCTTGGACTCCGATTCTAATATGCTTTTTCCCATTATTGTTTCTTTGCAAATATTTACAAATGAACTTGAGACAACAAAAAGGTTGAAAATTTTGTGATAAAAATATATTTGTTGTGATAAAGTAATAATTTAAGGGTTTATTTAAATAATATTTGACTTAATTAAATACACAATTAAGTTTTATTTCTTTTTTCATAAAAAATTTACTTTTACGAAACTCAAGTATAAATCCTCCCAACTAAACACAATTTAAATACACTATTAATTACTCAGATAGAGATGAATTTTAACTTTTTAAGCCTCATATCCTCATGGAAGAAGAAGATAATAAGGTCCAAAAGGGTCCAGGACAGACATGATTAACTGTTAAGGGTATCGAACCTGACTAAATTACTCGACGGGTTTAAATAAGCTAGACCTGAACCCTATTTGATAGGGTCTTGGTTTAGTTCCGATAGACCCGATAAAAATTTTAAAAATAAAAAAATCTAATACATAAAAGAATTTAAATGACCGTTTGATCAAAACACATCTAATAATTGTAAAAAAAATTATATAAAATATTTATTATTAAAAATTTAATCGGATTCCGAGTCTACCGAGTCTGAAATATTATATAACGTACTCATATCAGTTTAAAATATGTATTATTGAGTCCGTATCTAAATTCGAGTAAACGAGTATAAATAACATACCGTACTTGATGTTATCAGGTCAGGACCAGATCCAGTATGGGTAAGATTCGATCTAATGACAGCCCCAGATGGTAATGACATTTGCGTTCCACCAATTACAACCATCAATCAAGCCATTTAAATTCCAATTACCACCAAAATTTCTCTTTGGACTCTTGACATTTGCAATATGTCAAAATGACGGAAATTAAAGGAGAAACTATCTCCGTAGAAAATGCGAGCATAATATATGGCATGGTGGCAATGTCACTTTGCTTAAGAGCGGAAAAAGTAGTCTATTCTTTCCGGTTTCCACTTGACCATCGTTTTGCTGTCTACGTCTACCAGCGGTTGAGATGAACCAAAAGAAGAACAAAATGGTCCGCCGCACCTTTCACGCATTGCCTTTCCCTATATGAGATAGTTGGGGAAGAGAACAAATGTCCGTCACTCCTAATCAACTTTGCCAGTTGCCACCACCAAAATGTTAGTACTCCTTATGCGTAAGGACAAACTTGGATACCCTGTTCAATTAAAATATATATATATTTTTACTTTTTATTATATTTTTCATCTTACAAATAATTTATTCTATTATTTAATAAATAAATATTTTTAAAATTCTTAATACAAACTTAATTAAAAAACTTAATTAAATCTCATTCTAAACTTCTAGTTTTGGTAGTGAGGTTTTGCTGGAGTGGCAGAGTGGCAAGGGGTGATTCTTACTTATTAAAAGATTTATTTCTTTGTAATAAGATAGGCCAAATTGGATTGATTTTCAATCTAAATTTTTTATTTTGAATCACACTTCTTTTCTTATAAATAATTTACTTTTATAATTTTTAATATAATATACTCTTACATACTCTACTTGTAATATAAGTTACTTTTTAACTTTTATTATTTTAAATTACTAATTATGTAATTTTTATTAATAATATAATATCTTTTACATAAAAAAATTATTTTCAAATAGGAGATTGTGCATCTCTAGATGATGTATAATACTATTGTCGTTCACAAAGAGTTAAAATAGTACTAACATTTTAAATTCAAACACAATCTAATTACACTTTATAATATGATATACACTCTATAATATGAGATAAGAAGGGAATATCATACTCCATTATCACTTGGATCAAGGAGTACTTAAATTGGGGTTTCATTTGAATAACGAAAGCGAAACTATTTAATCTATTTGGATTGAGTTTTTTTGAGTTGATTTGTATTTAAAATTGTAAAAGTAAATTATTTATGAGAATAAGCGAAATCTTAAAGTTTAACTTGGGTAGAATTTTCACAAACAATTTAATTTTTATGAATTCAAGACTTTCAAAACTAAACTATATTTAATAATAAAATAAAAAAATAAAAAATTATTTTTTATTTAAAAATCAATTCAAATACATCGTTAGTCATTTCAATTAAATACTACTAATATGAAAGTTAAATTATAAAAGTGAATATCGTGAAAAGAAAGTAATAAGTTTTGAATTTAATTATATTTTTTATCCCTTAAATGTATTAATTTTTTTAAAAAAATATAAAAGTGAATATTGAAAATAAAATAACACAAGAAAAAAAATAAAAGAAAAAGAAAAGGAAGGCTCGCCACCAAGCAAAACAAAAATTATCCCAAAAATTGGAACGAGTAAGGAGTGAGAGACGGGGGAGTGCGCGGGCCAGTCGTGTGGGTCCCTCTTCCAACCTGTGTCCCATCCTATAATTCCAATTCTACCATCCCCATGTGAGAATGTGAAAACACACACCGATATCCTTCTCTCTCACACACACATGCGTACGCGCACACAAACACAGAGAGAGAGAGAGCCGTTATTAGGGGAGACTAATCTTACACTAATTAAAATCCACTGCTACAGCTACTCTCTGCCCTGAGGATAAGCTTCGTATTGCAGAAAAAGCAATTTCAACATAGAAAAAAAAGAAAATTATTTCCAGTAAGGCAGTAAACAAAGGCCAACGAGAACGCTCTTTCCTTTTCTTCTTCTTTGCACCATTTCCAAACCACTTTATCTTCCTGTCTCTGCTCTCTCTCTCTCTCTCTCTCTCTCGTTTCATCAATCACAGAGGGAGGGAAAAAAAGGAAGTAACGGCCGAAAAGGTTTTCAGGCTAGAGCTGTTTTTGGGTGAAAGCTTTTTATAGTTCATACGTTGATAGGAGTACAGAGTTTTGCTGGTATATTTGTATAGAGGGATCGGAAGATGTCTTCACCGACGCCGGGAGCGGCACCAGCTCCAACGTCGCCTCCTGCGCCGCCAACTAGTCCGTCTTCGCCACCGGCTCCTGCGGCAGCATCTCCCCCTTCACCTCCTGCGGTAACTCCTCCACCAACTACTCAACCGCCCCCGGCAACTACTCCTCCGCCAGCTTCTCAACCCCCGCCTTCTACTCCTCCTCCTACTTCATCTTCTCCTCCAGCCACCCCGTCAACTCCAGCAACGCCTTCGACGCCAGCCCCCTCCACGTCTCCACCTTCACCACCCTCGACTACACCATCACCTCCTTCCTCGACTACTCCGTCCCCCCCTTCTCCGAGAACTCCATTGCCGCCTTCTTCCACCACTCCATCGCCACCATCGACTGGGAATTCACCGCCGTCAGGAGGAAGATCTCCACCTGCTCCCAGAGGGGCTTTATCTCCACCTTCGTCGTCCTCCCAACCTCCTTCCTCTGGTGGCGGCGGAGGAATATCGACTGGGGTGGTTGTAGGTATTGCCATTGCTGGAGTTGCTATTCTTGCCATATTAAGTATAATCTTTATTTGCTGCAAGAGAAAGAAGAGAAGGCACCATGGACCTGCGGATTACTATGGTCCTCCTCCACCTGGGCCCAAAGGTGAGGCATTTTCCAATGGTGAAGAACCTTCACTTATTCGAATTTGAGCTAGCTTTTTGTGTCTGGAAATTGACGGGTACGATTTAGGAAGATTTATTTATTCAACTTTGGATGTCTCGTGATCGGGTACTATACTTTGGCGGGTCGATCTAGTTTGGGTGGAAATATGTGGTGAAAGACAGATCTAATGCATTGCTTTTGTGGTTTAATATTTGAATTTTACATAAAACCTGCTCATAATTTTTTCTTACTTTTGGAGGATTCATAATTTTTTGGTATTAATGCAACCATCATTTTGCATGATAATAATCCGTCGTCTTTGCAGGAATTTAAATTATTCAGAAAATTGCTTTGGCTTCGTTTTGTAGAGCAGAATGGAGAATTTATAGGGAACTACTATGACATTTCTTATTTTCCGGTGTAGTACTCCTAATAGATAGAACAATGATACGCTCCCTAGTTTCTTTCATACTTCTCTTCTTTCACCCGGCCTTTGCTCCATTTTATTTTCTAGAGTGGTTAATGAAACATATTTATTAATTTTTATATAACCAAGTTCTCCCTTCTGAGTGCTCTGTGCTGAGTTGTAAGACGTATCCCTTTTGACATCAATGTTCTTGGAGGAAATCGAAGAAGTTATGACAATTAAAGAACAAGCTTACGTGGATGTAGCATTGTTGGACTTTAGTGCATGGAACAACTCTAGGCAATTGAAATATCTTCTTTTTTACTTGAAGGCCTTTTGAACAACCATTTCATGATTATCCTTCTGTTTGGATTGATATATTCTGGCTGCTCTTTCTCCTTCATTTGGATTAATTTTGCTTTTGTGGTGTTGCTAACTGGAATGTTATCCATGATTACCAGCTGACCCTTATGGTGGTCCAGTGTATCAATGGCAACAAAATGCTCCTCCACCTCCTGATCATGTTGTCACAATGCCTCCAAAAATCACTCCACCACCTGCAGGGGCATCTCGTCCTCCACATTCTCCTGTCCGTGCACCTTCTCCACAACCTCCACCACCACCACCACCAGCAGGTTACATTAGTAGCAGTGGAGGCTCTGGATCCAATTATTCAGGTTCTGAAAATCCACTTCCACCACCCTCTCCTGGTATGGCGTTTGCATTCTCAAAGAGCACATTCACATATGAAGAATTGTCAATGGCAACGGACGGCTTTTCAGATGCCAACCTTCTAGGGCAAGGTGGTTTTGGTTATGTGCATAGGGGAGTCCTTCCAAATGGGAAAGAGGTTGCTGTTAAACAGCTAAAAGCTGGAAGTGGACAGGGGGAACGTGAATTTCATGCAGAGGTTGACATTATTAGTCGGGTGCATCACAAACATCTTGTTTCACTGGTTGGTTATTGCATCACCGGGGCACAGCGAATGCTTGTCTATGAGTTTGTGCCAAATAACACCTTGGAGTTCCATTTACATGGTGAGTGCATGTGACATGTGTGATCATTTGACAAAGCATTTTGGTATTAGTTAGAATCACTCTACATCATATCTTCATTTCCGGTTTATCTATTATTATCATTATTATTCTTTCTCCTTTGGTTTGGAAGAATATAGCAAAAGTTGATGCCTTCTAACTGTAGACCAATTCTAGCAGGAGAGTTGCATTTCATGTTATGTTGCTTCTAGATATGTAATATCGTGTGCCATATTATAGTCATTTGGGTGGCAGGCTTACTTACATGTGATGCTGCTTCAGAATCATAGCTTATATTCTGACTGTGCTTATGGCTTACAAAATAACTAGATTCTGAAATTTTCTTTATATATGTCAATTTTTTGTAATACATCATCTGATAAGAGCTAACAATTCAGGTAAGGGAAGACCTCCAATGGATTTTTCCACAAGGTTGAAGATTGCTTTAGGTTCTGCAAAAGGACTGGCATACCTACATGAAGATTGTGAGTTCTTCAGGTTCTTTTTGTCTTTAGTCTAGGAAGTAGTGACGGTGAGCAGTACCCCCTTTTATGTGTTAAAACTAAAATGTAATTTTGTAATGCAGGTCATCCCAAAATCTTTCATCGTGATATCAAGGCTGCTAATATACTTTTAGATTTTAACTTTGAGGCAAAGGTAGCTCTTTTCTTGATTCCTAATTGCTCATTTAAATTTTCTTATTGCTGCTTGTTCTATTCTTGGAATTTAGCATGATATATGAAATTAAGTCAAAAAAGAAACTCATATAAATTTAATTTTCTGGAGATTTTAGTAGATATGGGTTCTGCATTGTCTCACCTTCTACTTGTGGTGTCATAGTTATGTATTATCTTTATTTATTTTCTCAGGTTGCTGATTTTGGACTTGCAAAGTTTTCGTCTGATCTCAATACCCATGTCTCCACTCGAGTGATGGGAACTTTCGGGTAAGCCCACCTTTTCTCTATAAGTATTCTTAAGTATTCTATTTCCTCTGGTTTTACTACTCTTTATGCATTGTGTTTTTGATCTTGTCTAGATTCCATCATAAGTCAAGAATGTTAGTTAAATTTTTTTGAAGATTTTGGAGGTCTATTCTCACTTACTCTGTTGTGAATGCCCCACCATATTTAGATACCTGGCTCCTGAATATGCTGCTTCTGGAAAACTGACCGATAAGTCAGATGTCTTCTCTTTTGGGGTAGTGCTTCTTGAGTTGATTACTGGACGGCGGCCTGTTGATTCAAATAACACTTTCATGGACGATAGTTTGGTTGATTGGGTGAGTGTCGAATTGCTCTCATGTTGAAGTTATTCTTACTTTGCGATCAGAAAGTCTGGGGTGTAAGCTTAAGTAGATAATGGAAGAACTCATTTGTACAGGCAAGACCTTTGTTGACACGAGCTTTAGATGATGGAAACTTTGATTCTTTGGTTGATTCCCAAATAGCAAAGGATTACAACCAAAATGAGATGGCTCGCATGGTGGCTTGTGCTGCTGCTTGTGTGCGTCATTCAGCAAGGCGTCGACCCCGAATGAGCCAGGTGCTAATTTTCTTTATTTAAAAGGCTTATTGTTGCTAACTTTAGCTTCATAATTAGTTGGCTTCTTCCTTAATCAATCTTTCCAGACAGTCATATTACCTATTAATGTGGTATGCTTTACATTTTGAATGCTTTTTAAGCATCAGAATTGTCATCTACATTTTTATTGTGGGTTTGATTATGTACCCTGGTACAATGTAAGCCTAATGTAACAGGCTGAATTCAACATTTACAAGAATGAAAAATCTACAAGAAGTCAGCTTATTTATCTTCCTAAATCTTGCATTCTGAATAGCTTAGATCAGAACTCAAGTGCAGTGCAAAATTATCTATTTTTTATCTATGGCTAGAGATGTAACTCATTGTCTTTTTAACTGGAAACTTAACAGGTGGTCAGGGCATTGGAAGGGGATGTCTCCTTGTCTGACCTCAATGAGGGAGTTAGACCTGGACACAGCACGGTGTACAGTTCCTACGGAAGCTCAGATTATGACACTGCCCAATATAATGAAGACATGAAGAAATTCAGGAAGATAGCTCTGCAAAGTCGGGAATATGGCAGCAGTGAGTATAGCGGACCAACCAGTGAATACGGCTTATATCCATCCGGCTCAAGTAGTGAAGGCCAAACAACAAGGGAAATGGAAATGGGGAAAATGAAGAAAGACAGTAGAGGGTTCAACGACAGCGAAGGATTCAGTGGAGGCTCTTGACAAAGATATGAAGTACAGAGTATTCAACGGATGCTCTCACACGGAAGATGCCCGTTCCCTTGTAAAAATTCATTGGCTAATTTTTTTTAACCCCCACCTGTATGCTTTAGCAATTCCATAAACAACGATCGTTTGCTTGAATTAGCACATACATGTTTGTTTCTCGCTTTCTCTTTTTATTTTTTTGTTCAATTCGGGAGAATATTTTTTTCCAATCCACATTGTATTTATTGTGGGCTTCCACCAGAAAAGGATGAGGTACTCTGTCAATTCTTTCATTTATATGCTTCACTGATAAGGTTATTTTATTAGTTTGTTGAGATCTACTGAAGAATTTTTGCCCCCTAAGCGTCTTCTTCTTGTCTTCTTCTGGAAGGTGAATTTGGCAGTTGGATTGGAATATGTTGAGGGTAGTTGAGAAAGAGCAGCTTAGCTGTATTAACAAAATCCGAGCTGCCTGATTACCGTATTTACCAGGAATCCCTGATTAATTGGCTGACTTTGCAGATCAATTTTGACAATGATTTGAAGATTCAGAGTAGACTTCAGAGCTAATTTATAATTTATTTCCCATATTCAAAGTTGTAAAGCGCAAGAGTCCAGCCAAATCCAATGAAGAAGTAGGGGTCACGTTTGTCTGCGGTGATCACATTCCAGCAAATCCACTTTGGCGGTGGGCACACGGGAGCTGGGCTGAGGTATCTGTTGTCCTTCTGCCTCTCTCATCGTCCTCCGCCTGTGTGAAAAAGCTCGGTCCTGGACTGTATTTTTGCCACGCATTTAGGACCGGATAGATAAGATTTGAGAGCTGATCTAATGGATCAAATTTTGCTATCCCTTAAATAAATTTATTTAAAAAAATTAAAAATTTTCGCTTAAGATGCAATCCAGGACCAGATTCGGACCGCCGCCCGTGGGCTCTAGTGGCGGTCACCGACAGCCAAAAAGTAGAAAACTGCAGAGCATGCTATTCAACGCTTTGTGTTTGTCAGGAGATGAATGCCCCCGGCCGAATCCCTTTTGCCATTGAACTTGCATTGTTAGGAGAGCTGAACAAGTGGCATGAATGATGGAATAGAATTTGATTTTAAGGTTTTTGTAAAAAAAATAAAAAGATAATTTTTATGTTTTAACAGTTTGGGGAATGAAAATCTAATCTCCTTTTCGGTTGTCCCAAAAAATGATATTTCTTTTCTGAGCCCGTTTTTAAAGAATTGAAAACAAAAATTGAAAAATTAAAAAGGATAAATTTATTAGCTCTAAAAGATTTTTAATTTTAAAAGGCAAAAGTAAATTAGTTTCAAAAGATTATCGAAATTTTTTTTTGTAAAAGTTAAATTATTTATAAAAAGAGATGTGAATCTTACATTTAAAATTTTAAATTTAATTTTAAAATCAAAATCTGTCTAAGTTCATCCATAATCAACCCAAACCTGTCTAAGTTTATCCATAATCAACTTCCCTCGCCACAGAACCACAACCCTAGTAAATGAGTCTATGCTATAGAATTGAATATTTATATTTTTTATTTTTGAATAGGTAATATGAATATTTAATTTTAAAAAAAGAGAGTTTAAAATATTATTTTTAATGAGTATTAAGTGATCTGATTTTTAAATCAATTATAAGAAGAGATCAGCTTTAATATTTGGATAATTTTAGAAAGGATTGTTGACTTTTTTTAGTTTTTATTTGTTCTCTAAATATGTGCATGTAAATGTACATTATGAAATGTCACCCAATCTGAACGTTGACTATCCTCAAACCATATATTGCAGCGTATAATTCTCGATCACATCCATCCCAGTTGACTATGGAAAAATCCTAATTTCTTTGTGCTTTCTAAATATAAATACTTTGTGAGATTTATATAATTATATTTCTTCTATTTTAAAATATAAAATTTTTTAATTATTTTTTATAAATTAAAGAATAAAAAAATAAGAGATATTTTTTATACCATTAATTAATTTTATTAATATAATAAAGAATAAGATAATTTTTTATAATAAATATAACTTTACAAATATAATTTTTAAAATTTATAAAAAATTAAATATTTTAAAAATAAAAAAATGATTAAAAGGACTTGCATGCTGGAAACTAAATTTTACATAAAATATATATTAAAAAGATAATCTTCCTGTTGGATATTTCACTGCAAATTCCGGTACCTCCTTCTCGGATCGAATCAGTCTGATTCTTGACATTTCCGGGACAATGGCGTCTCGCCGGCGTATGCTTCTCAAAGTTATCATTCTCGGTGACAGCGGGTTAGTTCCTTTATCCGTCAATGGATATAACAATGCATGGAAATCATATATGATCATCTGCTGATTTCATCCAAGGATGATGCCATTTACGCGGATTCTCTACTCGAATCTTCATTTTGGATCTCTATCATATTCTTTTAATTAATTTTTTAAATGGGATCATTAATTTCCACTGAGTTTGATTGTTGAATTGTGCTTTTTTTTTCCCCTTTTACAGGGTTGGAAAGACATCCTTGATGAATCAGTATCTTTTTCTTTTTTCTTTTTTAATGAAATTCCCTTGTATGCATGGTTTATTTTGTACTGAAGAAGCTGGGATTTGGTTGGCCTTTGAATTTTGTGGTAAATTAGATATGTGAATCGCAAGTTCAGCAATCAGTATAAAGCAACAATTGGGGCTGATTTCTTAACTAAGGAGGTTCAACTTGAGGAGAGGGTTTTCACCTTGCAGGTCGGCCTCTCCATTTTTCTTTTCACTGATCCTCTGTACAGCCTTTTCCACTGTAACTAGTATTACTATCGCACTGATACTTATTTGACTTTATTATGTTTATTCTATCTAATATTCACTTCAGAGGACATAATAATGAAGTGAATATCCAATGAGCAATCTTTTTCATGCTCTCTTACATGAGGAATCAGAATAGCAGATGGCATACCTAATAAGATCCTGGAAGTTCTGTTCATTATTGATGATTGACTGAGATACAGAAATGGAAATAGCATTTCTCAACTACTGAACTCTTTACTTGCTCAGTAATAATTGCATTCATCACAAGATAGGAAATAGCTCTTCCCCTCTTTTGACTAAAACATTTTTTACTATGCTATCCTTTATTAAATCCTTTGGCACTTATTTGCGCTTTAACCTGCACTTCCAGATATGGGACACAGCTGGACAGGAGAGGTTTCAAAGCCTTGGTGTGGCTTTTTACCGTGGTGCAGATTGTTGCGTTCTTGTTTATGATGTGAATGTCACGAAGTCATTTGAAAACCTTAACAACTGGAGGGAAGAATTTCTGATTCAGGTTCTTGATGAATCTATTGCTAATAGAGTTCTGGAAATATGCTTACTCTTAACCTAGTCTTTTTGTTGATGTTCAGGCAAGCCCTCCTGACCCCGAAAATTTTCCATTTGTTGTCTTGGGAAATAAGATCGATATGGATGGTGGCAATAGCCGAGTGGTACATGGCTTTCGTCTTTTTCATTTATTAAATTTCTCCAGTCTTTGTTAAGGAAAGGAGCAAAAGCAGATGAATGCTTGTGAAATCTTCTTATTCTGTGTCCTCTTCTTCTTTTTTGATGATAATAAAGTAATGTTATGCCGGGTTCATACAATAACACCATCTATTTTACTCGGACCCTGATTTCTATCCGTCACTTTAGCTGTTTGTGATTCTATCCTATGCAAGAGCTCAGATATTCCTCTTCCCTTTCACCCTATTCCTTCCTCCTTGTGCTCAAATGATAGTTTAGTCCGGTGGAAGTGCCTCTTTATCAAGCTATAGGTCCTTAGCTCCATCTTGATCCTTTATGTGTTGTTTACTGAATAGAAAGAAAAGGGTAACCAAAAAAAAAAAGGGGAAACAACTTTCTGAGAGAGATTTCAGACATTGCATATTTGTATATTTGCTGGTCTTCTATGTTTTTCCCGCTGGTGTAACCATGAGTTCGCATTATACTCCTTAATGTTTAGGTTTCTGAGAAGACGGCAAGGGCTTGGTGTGCCTCCAAAGGAGATATTCCCTACTTTGAGACCTCTGCAAAAGAAGGTTTCAATGTGGAAGCTGCTTTCGAATGCATAGCTAGAAATGCTTTAAAAAATGAACCTGAAGAAATGTGAGTACTTCTCCATGCATTTCTTCAAATTGCATCCTAATTTTTGTCATCCTGGCTGCACGCTAGAAGACGTGGAAATTTTTGTTCTTATGTCTATGCAAGAAATGACCGTAGAGTTGCTCTGCTTTTCTGAGATTCTGATGGCAGTAATTCTATCAAGAGATTGATATTGCTACATTCAAAAGTTGCTAACCTTTCTTTGATGAAGTTTCTGCTAATCTTGAAGATATTTTTCTGAGATGGGGGACCTGTCTGGTGGACGGCAGCACAGATCAGGTTGCGAATGCTAATTCTGTTAATCCCTTGTATATTCAAAGAGGATATGATTGCAACAATTTTCTGGTTCATTTCAAGAATTGTCAATTTGTATAGTCTAGTTGTTTTACAGCAGAAAAAAACCTATGATTATCGCAGTGGTTCCTTTCTCCACGTTGTACTCGTTAGTTTCCCTCACTACTTTTGAGATGTAGTGGACTTATCCTAATTACAGCATTCTTTCATCTGCTATAATTCTTGTATT
Organism: Rauvolfia tetraphylla; assembly: GCA_030512225.1. Lineage (NCBI taxonomy): Eukaryota > Viridiplantae > Streptophyta > Magnoliopsida > Gentianales > Apocynaceae > Rauvolfia > Rauvolfia tetraphylla. The sequence goes on along the minus strand of JAJQKT010000045.1, from coordinate 6,842,703 downwards.
ATTTGTTCTCTAAATACTCATTTCCATTGGATATGCTGCTTAGCCTTGAGAGTTTTCTAGTTATTGCTGAGTCTTCATAGTGTTACACAAATGCATGTCTAACCCTGTAGACATGCGCGAAAAAAGATTAATTTATCAAATTATATTTATTTTATATATTTGTGCATATAAACATTATGAAAATCGATTTTAAAATGATCGATTTTTTAAAAATTTTGAAATGACATTATAGTTTTTTGAAAGATCTAAGTTTTAGCATTTTAGATGCGTGAAAAAAATTTTAGAAATTTAAAAATTAAATGATAAATAATGAAAATTTTTTGATTGTATATAATCCCACAAAAACAGTATATAATTCCCTCTTATTTATTAGCATGCTTACTTTGGTCTTTTGGCTTCCATCTCGCATTGAATAATGTCTTCTAATAAAATTGTAGTAAAGAATATGAAGTGAATGATCATTCAAAAGCACAAGCTACTTAGAATTCTCTCTCAAGAACCGCCAACACTCCAGCTGCAGAGTCCTCTCATGAGAGGGGGCTTTCTCGTGATGGTTTTAGTCGCCACCCTTTCTCGGCTGAAGAAACTAACCTCTTTGGAAGGAGTGTAAAGGAAACGAAGCGAAGATTGAGCAGACTACCCTACCGAAGACAACGAAACCTTTGGACAAACATTCAGTCCGGCAGATACTGAAACCCTACTCTAATTTTGTGAAAGAGGCATTCCAAACAGGGAGTTTTCTCCCAGAGATAAATGAATCATTGATAACTCTAATTCCTAAGCAAGAAGGACAGAAGCGATGAATCACTTTATACCGATCGCTTTGTGCAATGTTATCACTAAGATCATCACCAAGGTATTGGCTAACTGGCTGAAACCCCCTAATGAATCAGCTTGTAGGGGCAAACCAAACCAGCTTCGTGCCAGGAAGACGTGTCCGACAACATGATGATTATGCAAGAAATTATCCATACCATGAAACGAAGAACTAGTATGAAGGGTAGTATGGCCATTAAGATGACTTTGGAAAAAGCTTACGATAGGATTTCTTAGGTGTTCTTGAGATTGGTTTTGAAGGAAGTTGGGTTTGATCAAAAAATGGTGGACCTTAAAATGTTCAGATGTTCTGTGTTGAATCAGCTACTCTCACTATTCTTCGGAATGGAGAAATGCTCCAACCATTTATACCTCAAACGGGATTAAGGCAAGGGAACCACCTCTCTCCCTACCTTTTTGTATTGTGCATGGAAGCTCTTAGCCAGAATATCAAAGGAGAGGTGGAGAGCAAAGTATGGAAATGAGTGAAGGCGTCAAGAAAGGGAACAGAAATATCACACATTTTCTTTGCAGATGACCTCTTACTGTTTGGGGAGGCTTCTTTTAGCACAGGCAACCAAGATGGATAAAATCATGCAACATTTTTGTGCCATCAGTGGCCAAAAGATGAATGCCACAAATTCAAACTCTATGTCAGCAGAAACGCACCTGCAACTCTCTCAAGCTCCCTCAGTTCCGAATTTGATATCCCAATCACAGACGACCTAGCGAGATATCTAGGCATGCCTATTATACATGGGAGGGTCTCGATGGCCTTATACACCTTCCTAAACTCAAAGGTCCAGAAAAAACTAAGCGGCTAGAAGTGGAAGATGCTATCCAAGGCGGCTAGATGTATTCTAATACAAGTGGTTACCTCAACCACAGTGAACTATGCATTGTAGTCAACCAAATTGCCCTCTGCCATAGCTGACGAACTGGATAGAATGAAATGTAAATTCTTCTGGGGTGAGTGAAAAACCATAGGAAACTCCATACATTGACATGGGAGGTTATATGCAATGAATAAGGTTCTATTGGCAAAATTGTCTTGGAGGATGCTTCGACAACCAGGCCAATTATAGGCTCGAGTTCTATGGCATAAATATGGGTCCCTAATAACAGAAAAAACTTGGAGATGCAACACTTCTCACATCTGGAATGGCATACTCTATGGGACTTCTACTCTAAAGCAACTCATCAGTGTAAATGGGCATACCTGGGATCTAAGTGGAGGTGAAGTGTTTAAAGTTAACAATGATTTTAAGATGATACAGGGTGAAGATACCAAGAATGGCGATGAATCCAACTAGGATAGGCTATGGCTCCTAAAGGGACCCCTCAGGCTAAACATTACTTTATGGATGATGAAACACAAACAAACTACAACGGCAAGTTTAGTGCATAGCAGAGTCAACCATATCAGTCCTTTGTGTAGCCTCTGTAAGAAGGATGTAAAAACACTAATACATGCAATTTGGGACAGCGTATGGTGTAAGCAGATTTCGAAATGCTTTGTGCGACCAGCAAAATGGCAACAATTCGTGTCAGACAGTAATCCCTCTCCGTGGATTGATGTCAACCTCCAACAAAATTTTGGCAGAACTGTTAATGTGGAATGGAAGTTCCTATTCAGGGAAGCAATCAACAGTATCTGATTTTGGCGCAATGCAAAGATCCATTCCTTAGAAGGAATGATCCCTCCTTTACATGTAATTATTAGGAATATATTGAACAGAACTAAAGAAATAAAAACAGGTGTAAATGCTAGGACACCTAGCAAGTTTGACACCCGGTAGAGCCTTTTGCGAATCTTGAACCTCCTGACTATGTAACTAACTTTCTTTAATGTTTTAATACAAGTTTCCCATTCAAACTTTAAAAAAAAAAGGGGAAAATTGTAGTAGAAAGAAATGTCCGCATGAAAGACTCGCGGTGTTTTTTAAACTACTTTTCTCTAATTCCCTCGCTACAAACAGAGCACATCATATTGCACTCAGCATCGCAGGACCTGTGTGAGAGAGAGAGAGTACGCAGAACAGTAGAAGAAAGAATATTTACCCCTGGAAGTAGCAAAATAGCGGACCAGAATGCTCCTGATGAACTAATCTCATATATTTTCCGGCTAAAGGAGTTCAATAGGATGTGTTCAACTACATGACTATACTACAAAAAATCCATTTTGCCAATGATGCTGCTACCCAAATTCTTTCTTCTACAAAACCAAGACCGGTCAGTGTGTATCGCTATGCAAAAATCAAGGCCTAAGGATTGGTTAACCGACCAGAACCAGAACCTTTCCTCCTCCTGCCACGCTTCTGTCGTATTCTCCAAAAACTATACAGCAACACAAGGCCTGGAAAAATGCACACGAGTTGGTTTCAAGTATTCTTCTTTACACCTTTGAAAAAGGAAAAAACTGAAATCCTTCTATGAACTTGCTTAAGATTGAAAATATGGACATATGCTGCTCACCAAAAATGAAAATTATCGCTGGTAGTAGCCAATGACTTGCAACTAGCACGGGCAAGTCTATCTGCAACAGAAGGCATTAGAAAAGAGACTTAGCCTCATTTTTTAGCATATATACAGCAAGGTAACAGGTAAGAATCAGTAAACATCATGAATTAGTAATGTGTAGCAGTAAAAGATCTTGGTTCTTACATCATCTCCATAAAACAAGCCGAAATATCTGTTTCCTGCAGAATCATCATGATTATTCTCAGTTGACTTAGAAACACTAGAAATGGAAGCCTCCCTGGTAGAATTCAAGCCTGTACCCAGATCGATAACAGTATGCCCTGGTAGTCTGCGGTTTCTACCCCTGACTTCTAAATAACCCTTAGTGCCCCAAATTTCGAACCTTGAATCTTTCCCACAGATCAATTCCTTCCCAACAACTGAGGAATAAGTTGAGAAATTTACATCAGTTCTACGAGAAGGTAACTGGCTGTTGTCTAGGAGCAAGGGCATATGCTGTCTGTTGGAATCCGCGAAAAGAACAGGATCCCTAATTTTTGAGCTAGTGAAGTTTAACATTTTCTTCAAAAGCCAAAAACAATTAGTGACCATATGGCTGCTGTCCAAGCAGTTGGAGTCTCCATAAACAGCAATTCCACTCTCACCATATTCCAAAAGTCCAAGTATTGGAGAATCTGCCTGGAGTTTCAAGAATAATTACACATCATTGTAAGGAATCTGACATCTCAAAATGATGAACTCGATTCTTCACTGCCAGTGCACAGGGCAACAAGACACAGTTCAAACAATTACAGGCAAGTTGGTTGATTAATCTAATACCATTTATAGGTTAAATTGGACGAGAAGGAACCCATCTTTCATACTTTCATCAGACACATAGCCAAAAGAATTTTTTTTGGAAGGGAAAGTGAACAAGGAATGTAGCTTGACATTGAGAAGTTGAAAGACATTGTAGTAAATATGCGTTTGATAGTGTTTAGAGTGATTAACAAATGCAACAGTACTTTCAATTAGTTCTTTCAGTTATATTCAAAAGATTAATTTTCCCTCTGTTAACCAGAAAAGGTGGGTGAGGACCAAGAAACAGTTAAAGAATAAACCAGCAGTTTCACTGTCTCACCTTGATCATGCCAGATAATTGAAACTGCATTATACATTGTGCGATTCAGATTAGTAATCAGTTCCTCATATTTGAAAGATTAATTTAGCTTTTGTTGACCAGAAAAGTGGGAGAAGAGAGAAGAAACAGTTGATTACTAAAGAAGCAGGCTCATCATCTTACCTTTATCATGCCAGATAGCAAAACATTCTGAGTTGCACCACTCTCTGAGCTATCCAAGAATGGGAAGCTATGCAAATATCCACCTCCTGGAAATTTAACGATATTGGTTCCAGATGCATAGCGACTCTCCTCTCCATTCATGACAAAATCACCATTCAGAATCTTGTCTCCAAAAGCAATTCCAAATGGGGCCAAAAGATCATTCAGAGCAGGCAGATTCGCACCTCCAGTGACTGGGGTCCACCAACTTCGTGTATTATCATCAAAAAATCTCATCCTCACCATAGTTTCAACATTATACCAATCAGCAAATACAACCAGACCAAGTCCTGTACTAATGACATCATCCCTTAGTTTTCTGATCTCTTCAGGGAAGAACTCATCCTCAAGATCCACCAGCATTAGTGTCCCATATTGGTGGGCATCAAAGCATGTAAGAGGCGAACCAAGGGTTTCAACAAAGTACCCAGCATCTCTTAACATGTTAAACATAACATGGAAATTTGTATGAAGGTGATCTCCGTGCCAGTCAAGGATGTCATTCCGAACATCCAAAGAGTCTTTTGGAATATAACCAGGTGGGTACTTGATACTGTGGAATTGGTCCCATAGTATTCGGGTTGATCTTGGAGGAACTGGTATCACTTTAAGTTTCAGGCGTAGGATACATGTACTTGATCGTCGAACTGTCTCCCCCAGTGCTGGAGGACTGTAAATTCTAACAGTTATATTACCTTCAATTTCTCCAGAAAAGTGAGCTCCTTCTTCCTTAATTTGCATGTGAAGTGCGAGATAGCCAGTCCATGGCCAAATAACATCCGAATAAGTAAAGTGGATACTCAAAAGATTACCTTCCTCACTTGAAGGATGCCATGTAGGTGGACGTTCTACATAACCAATTACACCCATCCCATTCAAAATAGTAGCATTAAAGATAACTGGTATTGCACCTGCATAGAGCGGCTGGCGGCAAAAAGGCCAAGAATAAGGGCAATCCATATAATCTAGAACACTGGGGAAGATGCTTGCTCGTGGCTCATAGCTCTTCAAAATTTCATACGATTCTAATCTGAAAATCAAAAAGAAAATTAAGATTGATTAAACAATAACAAGAACATTAAATATAAAGCAGAGTTGGAATACTAACAGGTTAACTCTGCCTGCACCCTGCTCATACATGTTTGGACCAGAAAGCTTTGTGGCGCCTTCTACCAAAGCTTGTTTCATACTAGCAGGATTTAAGAGATCCTTTCGCTTGTCTCCAGGTATTACACTGACGAGGAGGCATACTATTCCAGCAACAACAGGGCTAGCAACACTAGTCCCTGACAAGCTTTTACAACCTGTGCTAATCTTGGATCCCATGATCTCCCGTCCATAAGCAACAATATCTGGCTTTATGCGACCATAACTGATCATGTAAAGTCTCAGAATTACAAGCTTGAACTTATTAGCATAATGAAGAAGATAATTGTTTTCTACTTTCAGAAAGAAAATTTCCTTTCTACTTTGTGGTTCACTTCTTTTCTCGGAACTGCACTCTCATACTGGATACTGGAACTAGAGGAAACCTCACTCAAACCCACTCCAAAGCAATAGAGGCACAATATCCGAGTTAGAACCTCTTACACTTCAATGAGCATAGCATCCAGAAGAGTAGAATTTATATTGCATCTTTCTGGTAACCTATAGACCCACAATTACTCATGTTCCATAAGTCACTATCTAGTTACTTCTTATCACTATTAACAGAAGCTTTTCCACAGCTTCAAGAATACAAATCTTTTTCTTTTTCTTGGAGCACGAGGATATCAAAGATGAATCAAGAGCTCATTCAGGATAGTTCAGAAAACAGTACTCCTATTGGCCCTTGTGAATGATACAAATGGAAAATAAAAAGCAGAACGAAATTCTCAGTTTCAGAACTACAACTCAATAAATTAGGAGAGGCAACCAAGGAAGAAATCAGTATAATAATGATGATGGTAGTAGGGTTTGATAAATGGCCTCTGTATGCTTGTCTCTGTGCCACAGCTGATACTTAAATGCAACAGAAACTGTGTAATATAATATTTTATGTTCAGCATTATTCATTAAATTTTATTTCTCAAGTTCTCAAACAAGGAGTCAAGAGGTTAGGCACATATTGGTAGGGGATAATCAATATGTGAAAATCCAAATTTGACATCTTTAGTAATTGAGACACTCCATTATGTCAAATTTGACAGCAAAAGGAAAAAGATTGACTGAGATGTTCCTTACTACATTTCTCACTTTTCCTCAGCATAGTGAATTTTCATCCAAAGATGTTCCATCATGCCAAGTCAGAAATGGTATCGACGTTGATATTAAAAATTCTAACAAATAAATTAGTGAAGGATTCCACCATAAGAGAACAAGTCAATATAGCATGTGATAATAGCTAGCCACTTATTTCAGAATGTTTTCACCACATTAATTTAGAAGGGAAATAAAACTTATCCTGTAAGAGAACTGAAGGAATAAGGATTGTTCTGCAACATCATATGAATATAAGGGTAAAAGAGTATGAGCAATTCATATAAATACCCATGAGGAATTTCCCAAGTACTCATGCCACGTGATGAAAACGAAGCAATATGATCACTGTAATCAATCCCACCAACACCAATGACATCACTTTGATCAGCTGGATTGTTCAGAGTTCCATAAAGTGGTCCATCATTTCCAATTGCAGAAACCATGATGATATTATTAGCTGTAAGTTCCCAAACCTGGAAAGAAAAATAAAATATGTGAATAGAAAAGGAAAAATATACATTTTATATTTCAATCCTAAGCAAAAGGAAATTCATATCAAAGACAATAACAAACATAAAAAATTAGTTAAAGATTTTATCTATTGGGTACATCTAGTTAAGATTCTTGGCATATGTAAAAGTCACACAGATATCAGACTTGGTTAAGAAAATTTGCATAAGAGTCTATTCATGTCATGTTGTAAGTTCAATCAAATAAAACCTAGCATTTCCAGAAAACTATAAATAGAGATAAGATTTATTAGAGACCAGAAAACATTAAGTAAACCCAGCACAAGTAGAATCCATGAATCAGAATTCAGTAAAAGGGAAGAAAAAAAGAATCCATGAATTAGTATGACGTGTCAAACTGACGATCTTCTAACCCCCACCCCACAATAAAGAAACGAAAAGCAAGAAATTGAAGCCAAATTGAGTCCCACCTTCTCAACAAATGGGAGATCCAGGTAATCTGGTCCACCTATGCTCAAATTCAGCACATCCATATTGGTAGCAATCGCGTAGTTGAATGCATCAAGGAACCATGATGTGTAGGATACCTGCAATAAACTGAATACAAGATTCTCATACCCTTGCCAAAACTGTACACCTTTTGGAAAGGAAACACCAGAGAAAAAATTGAAGGAAACAAGAATACAAAGAATGTTCCTTGCATTCGTCGCAGATAAGTCCTCGTATCACCTTAGCATGTTAGCTACGCAAGTTTTATGCATTTGGCCAGTCATGATACTGTTATTTCAAATGAATCATGATTTGACACATCAAAAATAATGCCAAAGAAGAATACAAAAAGGTAAGAATCCACCATTGATATTGATATCTCACCAACTGCCAACTAATGGTTCAACCTCACGAGATAATTCTCTCAATCTTGACATTCTCATTCTCCATACAGCTTCTATGACTAGTGTGCCAATTAAGACTTCATGCGGCTCTATATTCTTAACGTGTTGCATCCTAAAACTTTCACCACCCATATGTGGCTATGATTTGTAAAATAGCTGGTCAGCTGATGCAGCAGACAGACCCAAGTGACACTTTCTTTGTCAGAATCATAAGGCACCACCAGCAGCAATTGGAGAAATAATATAGGCATTCAACTTAAAGAAACAAAATATCAGGGTTTTTTACCATTGTCACCACAAAAAAAGATTAACAAGTCCAGGGCCCCAGAAAGAGAAAAATAAGAGAGGTAGTAACCAGATCAAGGAGAAATTTCTAGAACCAAAAATGAAAGCATAAAAAATGTATAGTGCCTGACTAAGGGTGCAGTATGCATTACCTGTGCATCAGTGAAGACGCGAAAAGCATATATCTCAGTGTCTGGAGCAAAACCAAGACATTCTGCATCTTCACCAGCAATGACTCCGGCCACAAACGTACCATGTCCTAGATTGTCATTTAGTGTATCCTCATTGGTCCAATTAGTGCGCTCCTGAAAGTCACTCCATGTTAAGAAATTAAAAGTATTCCAAATTTAGATTAAGAAGATTTAAAACAAATCAGGAAAGAACCAGCATTCTAGCTCACTAATAAAGTACCTTGATATTACGAAAATGAGGATGATTAGCTCGAATACCGGTATCAAATATAGCCATTTTCACTTTTGCACCCATATAACCCTTCGACCACAGTGTATCTGCTCCAAAAAAGGATGTGACTTGAGACTTCTGCAAAATAAATACACATAGGTCAACATTGAGAAAAGACATAATAGGCAGAATATTTTGAAAGCAATACATTTTTAGAGTGCTAGTCAGGAACTCATTTCCCTTTGCAACGAAGCTTTTTGAATCACCATTTTCTCTCAACATTTTGTTTCAAATGACCTACATAATAGTTAGTTTCATTCCACCAACTATAGCACACCCCATACCCAAGAAGACACACAAAGAAATTGATTATTTCAAGAAGAGCTACTAAGAAGTGGGAGACCAGCTCTAGTTATCAAAGAAGTGTGGCAACAGTAACAGTCGATAATTCGAATCCACCTATCACCAATCAATCTATTGATTATTTCAAGAAAGTACGACTGCAGAAGTGGGAGAATGGCTTCAGTTGTCAATGAAGTTTAGCACCAGTAACAATTCCGGACCAAGAGTAAGAATTCACAATTCAATCAACTATGTCAATGCCTGTCCTCAGCATCAAAGAATGCTCCTTGGCAACTAAGAATTAGTTATACAACAGAACTCAAGGTACTAATTGATCTTGGCTGTATAGCATAGTAAGGCATCTACGATACAAATCAACTTCCTTGCCTGCCAGCCAGCCAGAGAAAGATTGCACCCTTAACCAGTGTCTTTTCCAGGAACTGAAAAGTCAGCATAAAGTATTTGAGTCACTTGATTATTTGGAAGTCTCAAAAGACAATTTAGAAAGGAAATTATCATCAATATCATGCAATTAGTTGGTGGATTTTTCTTTCCTTTCCTCTTCTGGAAATTGGGAGGAAAAATAAAGGCTACTGACCAACATTTTACACTAGGGATCCCTTAAGAAAAAACTGAATATTTTAGCACGAGTCCTAAAACAAGAGAAAACTTGAGAGCAAAAGATGCTGCAGCTCCAGCTCCCTTACACAAGATGATAAAGTTAACATTTCTGCTTGAACCAACCATCCAAAGTCTTAGATTCATCAAACCATAATTTCTACCCACCAGTTCCCACATTGACCAAGAGCACAAAAGGAAACCAGTTCTAAGCTGTGGTTAGAACAGATGATGAGAAGGCTACAGCAAAAAAAAAAAAAAGTGCTTCTACATAATTGTCATAAAACTTAACCTACATAAGAAATTATGAAGAACTGAAATAAATCATCCACTGGCACCTCAGCAAAAATTTTATTTTTCAGAAGGTCAGCTCATCTGTTGCTTTTCTACCCCACAAGAATTAATCCACATGTAGAATCTCAAAATGTCTGCCTTAATAAGCTTCTTAAGGACTAGTTTTAAACTTTCGTCAGTGAACTCTCTACTGCATTAGCTACCTGTTTCAGAATATGCTCATTTGCTATTTAGCGTTAAGTATATTTGATCTAGTGCAAATAATTGCAAGAAAGAAGTTAAACTTGAAAGTTATGAATCATCCCTACCTCTACAACTCCAAATGCATCATAGTCGACATTATCCCAAATAACAATAACGAATCAAGAGTTTCACCTGCATCAGAAGATTCCTTCTCCATTTAATCGTCATATTACTGGTATTCGCTACTGCATGACGATTCTCTTCCTGCTCACTGAACGACATGGACGTGAAAATCTTCCCAGGCCGCTTCTTTCCATCAGCAAAAGATCCGATCCTTCCCTCAATCCTGTCCCCCTTCTCCTCAAGAAGGCCTATTTGATAGCTCAAATCCAATGATACATCCTTTACAAGCTCCAAACCTTCAAATTTCCCGACCAAAACTTCCCTCTTCGAATTCTCAATGGCCACTAATCCAAAATCGGTAGGAAACTTAGCCGCGGCATTTTTCCTCTCAATCCATTCCCACCCTTCATCCTTCACACTTTCTTGGAGATATTTTCTGTGATCCTCGGCTTTCTTGTAACTGACAAACCGAATTATATGGTTTCTGCGAACAGGGGATTGTTCCTGGTGCTGATTTTTCTGCAGCCCAGAAGCAGCACTTGTTGAAGTTAAGATATGGGTCTGGTTTTGAGGTGAGGGAGGTGGATGAAATGAAGGGCGGAGGAAAATTGAGAGGAGGAAGAAAAGGAGGGACAGAGCAAAAATACAAAGATTGGAAGTGAGGAGAGTCATGGTATTGATGGCATCCTCATCAGTGGAGATGGGAGAAAGAAGAAGAAGGATGGGGATGTAGGAGTCTTGGGGAATGAGTTTTGGTTTTACTTTGAACAGTTTCGGTTTGGTGGATTCATTGCGAAGGGTTTCTTCCCTACGGAGAAGACATCTGCAGCCTGCAGTCCTCCGCAGAGCAAATACCCAAAAGAACCAAGACTCAATTCTTGCAGGTTGACCATTTCCCTCTTCTTTTTTTTTTTTTTTCCTTTTTTTCCTTTTTCTTTTGCATTTTCCTCTTTTTTTTTTCCTTTCCACAATGTTTCGCTTTGAGACGGTTATTTTACCTTTTTTCTACGTTAAAATTTATCTTTTAATGCATACATTATATATTATTAATTTTTTTAAAATAAATATTTATTATTGAGTAAGTGCCTAAGTGGTATTTTTAATGGATTGAGGTACACCATTCATATCTTTAATTGCCTGTTTTCACTTTAAAATTAGTATATGATTTGTTTTTTTAAAAAAGAAATTCCATATTGTTAGGAAACCAAAGAAATGAAGAAATTCTATATTGTTATAAAAAAAGTGATAATTTGATGATATTAGCGATAAAAATATTGATATCAGAAGTGCAAATAATCAAGTTGTGTTGAACTTTTATTTTTTTTTAAGCTTGAACTTGAGATAAATATTCTTAAATTTATTTTTATATTGTTTCATCTCAAATTTAATTTAAACGTGATCTTTTTTATTTTATATTTTATATTTTTCAGTTTGTTTTGATATATAATTTTATAAAAATAGATAAATAAATAAATACATAATTTTTAATAATATAAATAAATGAAACACACTAACAAATTAAAAAAAACGTAAAATAGAACTATGTAAATTTAACTCTAATTTTTTATTGGAATAACTAGATTTAAAAGAAAGTAATTAATATAAATTTATTAATTGACTTTGTCTCTTTCGCTTCTATACTTCTAATGTTAGATATTTAACAAAAACCTAAATGTACACTTCAATAGGGGTATTAAGTAAAAATTAAATCATTTTTAATAATATTTTATTTCTTAATTTGGATAATAATAAATATACTCCTACTTTTTGAACGAAAAAAAATTTAAAAAATTCTGCAAGTACAAAGGCTATATAGATATCCTATTTTTATTAGTCAAATATAAAGTTAATTTATATATATATATATATAGAGAGAGAGAGAGAGAGAGAGAGCTTTAAAATTTTTGTGCTTTACTCTTTATAAATAAAGTGGTGTTTTTACTTTTATTTTAAAAAAAAAAGAGTAGAGAGAAGGTTGAAACGGCATCGTTGAACAACTATACCTCTCTTTGTATCATCATCTCCTACCTTGCGCGAGCTAGCAACGCCAAATCCTCAGTATGATTACAATGGCGCGGGGCCTCAGAGCCTCTCCACAGACCAAATTTACTTCAGGCATATTTTTTACCTCCATTTCCGGCATCCGACCGTTGATAAATATCCCGAAACAGCGTTATTCATTTTCTTCCCTCCAACTCCGGTTGCGCTTCCCTACCTCCAGTCGTTTTCTCTGCAGTTGCGCCAATCAACATGCCACCATTGATATGTCACAGTACAGGGCTTCTTTTTCCAACAGAATGGCCATGGCTGGCCTGAAGCCCCACCACCGCATCGGTAACTCACTTCTCTGTCATGCCTCTGAATTTTGCATAAATTCACTACCTATTTGGTGGCTCATGTTCACTCATACTACATTTTTTTTGTATCACATCTTTGCTTTGGATTACTGGAGCAAAGCCTATTCAAAACGAAAATTTTTTGGGCTACCGAAATGATAGAGAAAAAGGGTATCTTTGCGGTTTCAAATTTCTCTATGTTTTAGTGAGTTAGCAATAGCCAAAGACATGATCTTTGCACAATTTCGAAATTTGCATACAGAATAATTAAAGAGATTGAGATTTGTTATTTTGCATGCTCCTACATATTTAAGCAATATTTGGACATATTTGCAGCTGTGGCCGTTTCTGGTGGCGCTGATAGCATGGCCCTATGTGTGTTAGCTTCTTTATGGAAGAGGGATGGCGAGATGACTGCTAGCAGCTCAGGAATAGAGTTCGCTGATGGGCTTTTAGCAATAGTGGTTGATCATGGTCTTCGTCCTGAGAGTAAAGATGAGGCAAAGCTTGTGTATAATCGAGTAATTAATATGGGTATGGATGAGCTTTCTTCTATTGGAGGTTTTGGATTAGAAACCTCATTACTGGATAGAACAGATATAATGTAGACTATCTGTAGGAGTAAAATGTGAGATTGTTCGTTGTGAATGGTCTGATGGCAGGCCTAAGCAGGGTCATCTGCAAGAAGCTGCTCGTGATAAGAGGTGACTTTTTGCTAGTAAACTATCTTTTGCTTGGTCTTTGATCTGCTTTGCCACTTTCTTTGCACCATATATGTGCTGTTAAGACTTCATTTTGTATTGTTGTCATTACAAATCAATCACTGTTCCTTTCCACTCCCCTTTATATCATTCTCTAGGTATGAAATTCTTCAAGATGTTTGTGTCCAACACCAGACTGGCGTGCTATTGATTGCACATCATGCAGATGACCAGGTTCATGACATATGCAGTCTGTTTCCTTTCTATACGACTGATTTGAAGTTACTGATTTATGTTGAAAATGTTTGTAAAGAGCAAATCACTCAAATCTCTTTGTTCCTTCGCTTCATCAAGGAGTATAGTTTCCCTGATAGAGGTGGCATAAAATGCAGGCTGAGTTGTTCATTCTCAGATTATCACGTGGTAGTGGTGTGCTTGGACTTGCTGGGATGGCATTTACTTCACAATTGTTCCCAAAATGTCCAGATGATTCAAATGAAGCTTTAAGTAGTTATGGAGTTTTATTGGTGCGACCACTCCTCGAGTTCTCAAAAGAAGACATGTATCAGGTTTTTGTAACTTTAAATACTTTTGTTGAAAAGCATGATTGCTTTAGTTTGAATGATTTTGAATGCTGTTCTTTTGAATGTGAACCACTAATAAAGAAGTAGTGTCTGCATATGCATACATTTGGGGGTTTTTAATGAGATCATTAGTTGATTATAGTGCACTTCACCACCCAGTATCTCTTATTTAATTAGTTTTAATTGTTGCATGCTTATTTCTTGTTATTGTTGCAGATATGCCGTGGAAGCCGGCAAGAATGGGTGGAAGATCCGACAAATAGTAGTCCTTTATTTGCTCGTAACAGGATCAGAATGTCACTAAATCGTTTCTCATCACGTGAGTAATGCTTCAGAACATGGACATAGAGGTTAATTTTAGTTTCGGTCAAATAGAAACTTAGTATGTACTAAGACCATCTTATTGTCTTGTTTTCTACTGTTAATACTGTCTTGACATTCATTACATTTTTTTGCAGCTCCCTTGAAAGCTGAACTGCTAGCGGTTATTTCTGCCTGTCGAAGAACACGGCTTTATGTTGATAAAATTTGTTCGAATTTGATAAATCAGGCCATAACTGCCATGCCTGTATGCATCTTTGCTGTTTAGATTAAATATTTAAGTAGATATTTAGGAAGCATATCTTATACTTTGCCTTTCTAAAGTATGCCTTACGCATGAAAATCTCTGGAGGCAAAAGTTTGTTCACATGAAGTTAAAATGTCAAGTGAATCTACAAAGACTTTACATGAACAGAACTCATTGCTTTTTTAACTTGGTTTATAGCTAACTCCTTACTTCCCCAACCACCCAACACCTGCCCAAAAATAAATAAATAAATAAGAAAAAATGCCTACAGTTAATTTAGCATTATTACAGAGTAAAATATCTCTAGCTTAATATGGATCTTGCTTTGTTTAAGTTTTTCCCACACATCTCCTGGAACATTATATAAAGCAATGAAATCTGAAAAGAAAGGGAAGCTACAAAAGACAAAAGGCACATCTTATGTGCATAATATATCTTCTAAGTTTTTGGTTTCCCTGCCTGTTGGATGTAGCAAGGTTATGCTGTAATTGATCTGGATTTTCTTAATCCAACTGATGTCGATGATATATGCTTGTCAAAGTTTATCACCTCGGTCTTGCAGGTAATTACCTTTCTATAGCATGGAAACCTGACATGTTAGTATGTGAAACCCTCCATACCTCCATTGATGCATTGGGTGATCTGATCATGTTTTTTGGGCATCAAAATTTCAGTTCATCTCACAAAAACATAGGCCTATTTGTGGTAGTGCATCCAAGTTGCTGCTGGACTACATTCGTACATTCCCTTGCAAGGTAAAAGTATATTACTATCTAGGTTTCTTCATACTTGCTTCTTTCACACTAATGCCTTTTTCTTCTTGAATTCTGCACTCTCTGAAACGTTTGTACAGAAATTTCCAGTAGAGTTAGTTGTTCCAGTGCACATTAGAGGTTCCATGTTTCTCATTTTGATTTTTATTGGCTCCACCATTTCATGGATCTGTTTTTGGTTTTTCTTGTAGACTTGTCTTACTGCAGCTGGTTGCTATCTTTGTCCAGCTCCTGGGTCTAAAGGCTCCAAAATGCTGGTTTGCTGTTCTGTCGATTCTTCTTTGCCTTTGAGTATGGAAGTGATACAACCTCGCTCCAGTGAAGGGTCAATTTCCTCTATATCAAATGAACTACAGGAAATTGTTGAGAGTGGGATATCTCTTTTAAATAGATCGACAGCCTACATTGCAGACATTCCATTTTTGGATTTACAATCTTCAGAATCTGTTCTACTTGAAGCCAAAAGATTACGCATTCTCAGTGAATCTACTTATGAGACTACTATTGCTTTGCAGAAATATGAAAGTGAAAGTTTTAAGTCAAAGCCTCAAACTAAGTTTGACTCTAATTTAGAACTTGAAGTGAAATCAGTCAACACAGCTCTCAGCAAGGCACTTTATCCCGGGAAAGTTGGTTATTTCATGAGCAGATTTCAGTTGAAGTGGAGTCTTAGCAAGAAATTGTCATGTGCCTTATCTTCCACAAATGGAGCTGATTTTAATAAGTTTCCAGTGGGAAAACAGCAAAACTGTTGTTGCTCTGTACTTGATCATGACAGTGTAGTTGAGGTGAGACGTATGGTCGATGCAGATTGGCTCTATCTTGCGGAGTGGACAAAGTGTCGGAAGGAACAAAATCTTTCGCAGCAAGTATCTTACACTACAGAAGAAATAGAGGAAGAAACCTGGAAAATCAATTCATGTACAGAATTTTCAAAATTATCAGCACTACGAGCTCTTCAGTCATTGAAGTCTATTCCGGCTGGCGCAAGAAGAGGCCTTCCTGTCCTAGTTGATTCCCAAGGGCTCTTATTGAGCATTCCGGTATACTTTCCCCTCTTCTACTCTGCTTTACTTAGAATAAAGGATTTAATTGTTGTTGATGTGAGTTTGCTCCTGGAAAGTTGTTTGTGCTTTTTTGTTTCCTTAAAAATCCCTTTCTCATTATTTTATTTCTTATCTTATTTCTCATTAATCGGCCATATGATAGAGATAAGAAGTTTAATGTTGTTTTTAATGTTTCAGAGTATTGGCTTCAAGCATTGTCCCCGGCTGGATGTATCTGCAGTATTCAAGCCAAGAGTGCCCCTTGGTGGAGGCCACAATTTGTTTATCTAGTCTTTCTTGCGTCCAGTTTTGCGTTCTTACTGCTGAGGTCTGCATAAAGTTCATGTTTTACCCAAGTAACAAATGAAATATCATCCCGTTAAAGAAAGAAAGCTACTCACTGGATATAGATAAATATTTCTCTTCGTTTTCTTTTTTCTTTTTCTTTCTTTCCTTTTTGGGTGTAGAGAGATGGATAAACTTTTGGTAATAGGCTCCCCTTCAGTTTCACCTGCCACAACTTCAGGGATATTGCATAGCTATTTTCAAATTCTACAAATTAATTAATTGTTTGTACATGTACATGTATAATGCAAGTTTTCTATCGTAAAGATCACATAAAAGCAAGAAATTCTCTTTGCGAGCTTTCATAAGTTGGTTGTGGTATTCCTTTTTGCCATTCTATTGTTTCTTTTGTTTCCTAATAGCCAATCTGGATATTCTGAGATTGTATAGTTTGCAGTCTCTTTCGCCAAGGAGACCTTGCAGGACCATTTAATGGTCAGTTTTTCCATAATTGTTGAGCTTCAAATATTTTATAAGTGAAGATGCTGACGATAAATCCAGTTCCAGTTCCTTAGAATTTGGAAACAATTGTTATTGACATGGCAAATCCAAAAGGAATATTGCCCTGTTATTGTGCTTGAAGGAAACAAGTGGCAAGGCGGGGGATGTTTAAAGTTATTTTATGTCATTTCCCCCCAGAAAAGGATCCTCACTAGCAAATATTGATGAGAATTCCATGGATCATCTTATCTTCAAGTTCAATATAGGAAAGCCAGAGGTAAGGAAAAGCAAGAAGAAAGGGTACAACATGGGAATGGTATAGCATCATCTTCCTTCGCCTTCTTTTTCCTTTAAAGCGGTAAATGACGTGAACCACTGCTTCCAAGGTGCATCTTCCTGCTGCTCCAACCAAGACAAAAAAGCACTATCCAACAAGCAGAAAGCATTTACGTAAAGAAGTTGATACCTTACAGGAACATATCGGAAATTTACGACTTGCATTACAGGCCAGGCGCCACCTTCCAGAATTAGGGCAGGTACGAAATCCCTCTTCAAGTCTTCCTTCACTTGAGTAGCACTCTTACCAGTTGCAAATCCCATGTAAGTGAAAAACACAAACAAATCTAAAGGGCCAAATAGGAGTCCATCCATCGCGACTTTAGTGCCAACAAATCTTACTGAGTTGGGCTGCATTCGAAGTTTGAGCCTAATAAATCTGTCCAAATTCTCATACCTGCAATGCTTATCAATGTTAATATTCATAACTTGACATCGAAGGAAGATAATATTTTTATGAATCGGACAGAAAAGTACATGGATCTGATAAAGGATAACCAACGTTCTCATAGCAATAACAAGGATAACACACAAGTCTGACTGCAAAACAACATGATTAAGGTAGTGAAATATTAGAACCTATAAACATCTGCCATTTTAGCAAACATATGAATTCTAGTGTAACCTTATAGCTTTCACACACTAATTATACGCAAGAAGCCTCGCTATGTCACAGAAATTCATCTGGATGATTGATTCAGTTAAGTTAGTTGCAGTAGAGCAGAGGACGTTTACTCATTAGCTCTTGTTAGCAAGCTTATGAAAATACTGGTAAACTGGGGATGCAAACAAAAATACTCTATCAACTTGATCATTTTGGTTAACTAAGTAACGAGCTACTAAAAAAGCTCTAAATCTTAGATCCTGCTACATGTGAAGACCTAGTTGCAATCAGGTCAAATGAGAAGGGCCTGAGAAGGGCAATCAAATGAAGACCAGGTTGAAGTTCATGAGAAGGGAATCAGATTCATGATATGAAACAAAGGAGGATGCCAAATCTCATGCTTTTCCAAGCAGATGGTGCCAGAACTTTAAGATCCCCACAATTGCGAATAAAGAAGCCATGCATATATGAGATCCATGTAGCAACCAGTTAACCCAGCCTTTATGTTGGTTTGAGCCATTACAATTAAACAATGACAAGTTCTCAACACAATTATGAAAAGGAAAGCGTCATGTGTAACAATATCTAAAGGAATCGGAAAACTATACAAACCATAAATGGCCCAATGGTCCAACAAATCCAAACCCGAACATGCTAGTTATGGCAACACGTTTCCAGTTAATTTTAAATTTTTTATCTGCATCCTGAAACACAAAAAAAAGAAAGGTTTAGCATATGTGACATGAAAATATTAATCAACAAGACTACTTGAGCTGACTCTCTGAAGTAATTATCCTCAAAGAAATAAAACAATTATATGCAAGTGAATTTTGCGTCCTCACTCCAATATTAAACAAAGAACAAAGGTTTGCTTTCAAATCACACAAGAGGGCTTTCCATTGCATAACAAGCTTCAGTAGTTCTCTATTTCAACTTCTAAAACATCCACACTCTCCAGGTAAGAACTGGTAATCAGAAACATTAACCTTTTTCAAAAATGAGATAACTCAATTCTGGCAAGCCTAGTCAATATCATGTGAAATCAATAGTGGCTATGCTTGCATTCTTACATTGGAAAATCTTAAAATGTGTACCTCTATGATGAAGATAAAACCTTAATATAACTTCCATTGTTAATTTGATGTTTATCAAATTAATACCAAGACTATTAGGCCATTTAGATAAAGAGATAGCCAATTTGACAAAAAGTACAACATGCTACTTCATTAACATTTCGATTTTCTTCAGTAACTGGTTGCAGCTCTAAATAATACCCAAACCATTAACAAAGTCTGGCCCTTTTCATCAGAATTCTTTTCCCACATCTATGAGATTCTCCCCCCCCCAAAAAAAAAAGGGCAGACTGAAAGGATCATTCGTTCAAGATTGAAGAAGCCAAACTTATCAAATGATAGAAATGGTCAAGGGGAAAAACAAGTCCATAGGGCTCATTTTTCTAGATGAATTATATCATTATTTGTCCACTAAGGACTGATTCCGGATTATTCATACCATATGAAAATATAAATGGGACTTCTTACCTATCAGAATCCAAGTGTCTCTTTGAGATTTCATTCTAATTCCATTTTGATTGAGTTAATTATACATGTTTATGCTTGCCTACTTATTTTTAAACAAGTCAATTGAAAAGTTCTATACATATAGCAAAAATTCTAAAATAGCAGCACTTTCATTCCAAACATCAGAGGACAATGAATTTGCTTTTTTCTTTTTTTGGTTAAGTAAGAAAAGGGTCAAAAAAGAAGAGTGAAGTTCCTTCCCATTTCCACTTTTTTTGGTCGCTTTCTACTCCGTTATCCAATGAAATAATAGAAGATAATCAAACATGAGAGCAGCTCTATGATTTTCAGTTAATTGCTGACGGTGAAGAGGAGTTTCTTTCACCTATTTTATGTGCGAATGATATTAAGAATATCAATTTCAGGAAGATCATTCTTGATGTATTTTTCACATAATGCACATATTAGCAATACCATTGACACAGTAGAGCTATAAGCACACCTAGTCATAGCTCCACCAGGACCACAACTACAGATAGTATGCTCATGGGATGCCATCATAAAATTGATGCCCATACTATCTACTATAAACTATTGAATCATAAAGCCCAAGGATATTCAAGAGAATTTGAAATCTGAAGAAAGAGGCCCGAATCATTATTCCTCAGAAATTTGCAATTGAAACGAACATAATGTTGACATTCAAGGACAAAGGTTTAAGTGTGCAATTTGGTACTGGAATCATCAATGTATAGGTAGAAGAGATGAATACTAGAATCAATCAAAGTGATTTTACTCATTCATGACTAGCTGCTGAGACAATGTCATCGGATTAGCAAGATCTACCTGTTCAGAAAATAAGAAAAAGCAAAACTCTTCTGAAGCCTTAAAGATGAAGTGTATCTATGTAGATATGTCTATGTAACAGTCTGGTTTATGTGAAAAGCAATAGATATCTCTAATCTTTTGAAGAGAATACTGATGTAAGAAATAATGCCATCCAGCACTAAAAGTTTCAGGAACTTGACTTCAATCCCTCTTTGCAACTCAAGCCAAAGAAAGTATGCAAAAGAACAATAGATACCTTCACTTGTTTATAACATAGGCTTTTCTAGTCATCTAGCCAAAAAGCAAATGCCTTTACTTGTTCACACTCATTCGCTTTTTCTGATTATTGATGGAGTAGTGTGTTTGTGTGCAACATTGAATGTATATTTTCTAGATTAGAAAGCCCTTTTATGTTAAACCTATTGGACCCGTACTCTGAAGGATGAAAGTTTCGGAACTCTCGGTTCCAGAAACTACCGATAAGCTAAACCCTCCACCCCGTGGTGCCCTATCATAACTACCAAGCAACCCTTCAGCCAAAAACAAAGGACAGCTATATAAATAGGGAAGTGATTCAAGACATTCTAAAGGATCGAATTCAACATCGACCAAAACGTTCTAAATACGCTGTTATACTTTCTAAGCTCCAAAATAACAATGTGCACAGCACAGATTGCAAACAAATATCCTCCTCAAGATAAGATTTTTATCACAAACCCACCAACATTCTTACAGAATACCCATAACTATTGAACATATATCAGCTGAAATACATATCTTCAAATTGAAAAGAATGCTACAGATTACTTACGGAGATATGAAGCCGATGTTTGGCTGTGGAGTGACTAATGGATTGAGCAGCAATATCTCCAAGGCCCCAAAGAAACCCCGAGCTTATTACTTGGGTCTTAACCGGATGAACTGCCAGGCAATTCTGATACCATTTCCAAAGCTTCAACATCATAAAACAACACAAATTAGATTATAAGTTTTCTTGTTAATTTTTCCTTTCAGGGTTCTTATACAAAGCTCAAACTCATTGATTGAATATAGCTATTCCGAAAAGGCAATTTAAGGTGCGTAAATGGGCAGTTAGAGCCGAAGTTGGACACCAAGATAGAGGGATTTTGGTTAGAGTTTTGAGCCCATCCCGCGTTTAGGACCACCTTGTCAGGTGGTTTTGACTACCCTTAGGCATTTCTATTTTATTCACAAACATCGACTGATTTTGGGCGGCTCCAACATTTTAAGATAGGCAGAAGATGAAGAAAAGGGCCGACAAGGTCGTCCGGAACAGGAAGTTGGGTTGGGGAAGGGTATGTGTTAAAGTCGCGCTCTTAAGCTGGTACCCTCTATTTCTTTCGGCTCCCGTGGAGTCCGTATGACAGTCGTCGTTCTTGACCTGCGCTTTCTGTGTTACTTAAATGGTGATATTTGAATTAATTTTATTAGTTAAGTTATATTAAAAATTATTAAATAAATTATTTATAAAAAAATATTTAGTACTTAAAATATAAAAGCGTTAAAAACGCTAATCCAAGTTGGCAAATGTAGATACGGGCAAAGAAAAAATTTTTTTGCCTCTTCTCCTATAACTAAATTGATAAAAATACCCTTAAGAAGCTCTAGATTAAGTATATATTTTTTCCCTTCTATATATATACAAAAGAAAAAAAGATAATCCTCCCATACTACTCATGGCAATAATCTCTACTGGTTGAAGAAAAGAAATGAATGAGAAATAAATAATAAATAATCAACTATTTTCTCGTTGTATCTTTCTCTACTTAGTTCTCAAAAGGCGAATCTTTCGCTCACACAGAGCCTCACACCTAACAAGTTATTAAAATATAAATTATGGTGACTTAACAACTCGTAAAAGTCGGTGTTAAAAGGACTAGAAGTTTCAGAGAGCGCGAGTGTGCACAGGGAACAAATAAATTTTCATGCCAGAAATTGAAGTATTGTTTCCTGATTAGACGGCTGAGCTTCCACAAGAGTCTTTCTCTACCTAACAAATACAAATGGAAGCTATTTTGCATTCCATTCTTGTCTTTTTCATATTGACATTTCATTTAAGTGCATTATTAGCAATTACACTATTTCAAATGATGCCATATAATCAAGATAATACAATAGTTTAATAGCTAAAAGCCCTTCTTATTAAATAAATAGAATGTATTAAATTTAATCAACATTACTTCTTTTTCATAGATGTGAAAACAAAATAGTATTAAAAAATGATAAATGCAATATATTCCTCATGCTCTCGTAACCATGACATAATAATGTTTTCTAATTTTATGATACATAGGGTGGATCTAAGTGTAGACCAAAAATTTAAAAATCTGACTATTTCTCTTGAAAAAAATATTTATAAATGCCATCCAAAATATATTAATTTTTTTAAACATTAACTTGAGCACATGTTTTCTTATAATTTGCCCTCCCTACTTTTATACATTTGGCTCATCCTGCGCGGATCTACACGCCATTGATTTGGGAGCTCAAAGCCAACTCTACTTTTGGAGCTCCAACAACAAGCGCTGAACTATTACTATTGCTATTAGCAACCAAATTTAGTAACCTATATAAAAAAAAGCAACCAAAATTAGTAGGGAGGGAGATAGGTGGATATTTTAGAAGTCTACTTTTCTATGTGGTGGTGGGGAGTGTAGATTGTAGATTATAGTCCCAAACTTTCAAAGGAAAGTCTTGGAGAAGTTGGACAAGAAGATGAGGAAGTGCTCATCTTGTTACTATTTATATTAAAGTAAAGACTCCTATATGTAAAAGGGAAAAAAAGGTAAAGATCCCTAGTTTTCTTTAAGAATCTATAGTTTCGAATTTGATATTACTCATTATTTTTTAAAATGTAAAGCATTTTAAATTTTTTTATCCTTCTCAAAATTTTTACTTTTTGTAAAATTTAAGAATTATTCATCTAAAGTTATTTTTACCATAAATATAATTTTTTATTATCTATTATATTAATAAAAATTAGTTAATGATATAATAAGAAAAATATCACTTATTTTCCTCTACCTTAATCTGCACAGAAAAAGAAACCAGAGGTATTAATATGGTGAAAGTATATACTCATAAATAATTTTTTAAGGTCTTGTACACATATTTTTAATACGGTATATTGAACAAGGCTTTCTAATCACATCAAAAGAGTAGTTATCATATGTTCTTATATAAATTTAAAATTTAAAATTGGGGATTATGTGAATGAGTTTCCACTTTGAACTTTTTTTGACAATTTTTACATTACATATATGTTTTTAAAATAAAAGTCAAATAAATATCCTGCTAAAGATTTTGAAAACTCACTTTAAGTTACTATTCAATTACAAACCCATGGGAAGATCTATTCAAATATATGGTACTAAATGAGGATTATAGATTATTTACAAAAAAGAGAAGTGAGAAATTAAATGAAAAATATAATGTACTTCATCTATTTTAAGATATAAGGTATTTTGACATTTTTGAACAACTTTAGAAAGGAGAGAGTAATGGATTTTTTAAAAAAATTTATCATTGATTAATTCTTTACTAACATGATAGAGAAAAAAAGAATTATTTTACAATAAAGTATAATTCTAAAATTATAATTCTTAAAATTTATAAAAAATTAAATATTTTATAAAATAAGAAATGACTTAAAAGATTATATATATTTTAAAACAGAGGGAATAATTAATTATTTTTTTGGATAGAATGTACATAGATTAAACTCTAAGCAAAATTCTGCTATTCTTTTGCATTTATTTTTAGTTTAGTTATTAGATTTATAATTTATATTTTGTGAAAAATGGCGAAATTGGATGAGAAAAGGTAAAACTATGGGTGTATTTGTAAATATTTCACTTGAATCTTATTTTTTCTCTTACAAAAAATTTTCTCTTCCAAAATTTAAAATAAAAAATTTCAAAATAAAATACTATCCAATCTAATCCTATATTTAAGTCAAATTTCATTGGTATTAATTAGGAACAGGAGGGACAGACTATTAGACATTGACAATGTTACCCTTGCAATACTTGTAATATGCTCCTACCTTTTCTTCAAGCCTGGCTAACTAATCGCCGTACAAAAGCTGAGCAGAAAAGAGAGAAAGGAAGGTACGGCAAAAGCAAAATATCATTTGAGGCGACTGTGATAGGGAAAGAGCAGAGATTATGCCGGACTACGAAGGAAACGGCGGGGAGGATCTTGACAACCACGGCGGTTCTTCGCCTGAGCACCGAACTACTAGCCACGGTTTTGTTGATGGTTACAGCGATTCGAGATCTCAAGTAATCTTTCTTATACTCATACTTGATGTTCTTTTTTATTTCTTCCTGTTTAATTTAAGTGAGAGGTTCGAGGCGTTTTGACCTGTTTTATTCTTCAAATTTGGGGTTTGTACTAATTGTTTTGTGTTTCTGATTTTCGGTTTTGAAATTGTATTGTGCCTTTACTCAAACGCGTTTCTAGTTGTCTAAAAAACTCAATAGCTACTTGATTAGCGGTTACTAGTCTTCCTTTTATTGGATATGAACTTTCGAAAACCAGGGTTCTCTGCGTTGATTTACTAAATGTTCAAATTTTCTTGTATTGACTACCTAAGAATTTGAATTAATTAGTTGACTTGCTTTCCTTGTATTATTGTATAGTGATTATAGTTGCCTCCCTACAGGCGTCATTTTTTTTTTTTGAGGGTAGAGATATATATGAAAGAATTTGCTATAATTGACAATCTGTTGATGTTACAATCCTTGCAACTTTCATGCCTCCTGATCTAGTTTGAGGTTTGTTCTGGTTTCTTAACAGTGCTAACGCCTTGTTATCCTTGTGTAAAAGCAGTCTCGAGATGGTGATAAGGGAAGAGACTTTTCAAGAAGCAGGGAGAAAGAAAGAAAGAAAGGGCGAGACAGGGACCGAGAAAGGTATAAAGATAGGGAGAGAAAGAAAAGCAAAGAGAGGGACAGAGATCGTGATAGGGAAAGAAGTAGAGATAAGGATGGTGGCCATCATCACAGATATCACCATCGTGATCGTAGTGAGAGAAGGGAGAGGGGGAGGACGAAGGATAGGGATGAAGATGATTATTATAGGAGTAGGGACTATGACAGGTGAGAGAACAAGATTACTCTTACAAGTTCTCCTCCATCGTGATATATAGTTTAATGACCTTAATTTGGAGAGTTATGTGCAAGTTCAAGTTCTTGAGAGATTAAAATTGTCTTTGCAGGCGAAGGGAATATGACAGGGATAGAGATGTTAGGCACAGACATAGGTCTAGATCGCTTGAAGGGAGATCAGAGCATCGATCAAGGTCAAAGTCTCGATCATGCTCAAAAAGGTTGGTACCTGTTATTAAGTACCCCAATTTTTTTCTGAATTATTATTAACTAATGTTTCTAGTGCTGGGATTATTTTGATGTTTTTTCCTTCTAGGCAGCTGGACTTCTATTATTTCTAGTTGGTACTTGCATTAGGTATTCATTGCTGTGCTTCTAGGGCCACAGATGCTACAATTGATAACCCTCTTTTTTTGTTTCTTTGGTTTGTTTGTTTGAGTCAGATGGCGAAGCTTTAGTTGGCATCTGAGCCAACTTACCCTTTAATTGTCTTGTGTTTGTTTCTTCCCTCTGATTTTGCCAATTGTTTTCCAAGAATGAGAGGAGAGGAAATTATTGGTAAAGCTTGAGTTTAGTCTAAAGCTAGGAAAATGGGATTAGAAAAAATGTTGTATCTGTGCCTTTGTATTGAGGTAGAACAACACTAATAAGTGTAATTAGTGATTTATCTATTTAAAATTATTTTTTACCTGTTCACTTGCAACTACTTGGCAATGTAATGTTCTAATTTCTCATTTGGTCTATTTGGAGCTAGGAACCAAAGGCACATGTTTGACTGGAAAAAAATTGTGTGGTTCTGACTGATAGAAAATCCACATGACAGAAAGTGTAATTGGGTTATGCTTAACAGGATTCTTCTTCAATTTTTGCTGTTTTTTTATATATGTATATTTATTTATCTATTTCATATCGATGTTAACTGTTTGATCATCATTGTTTATTTTGTTGTGCCCCTGGTACTAATGACCTGACCTTGCAGCAAAAGGATCAGTGGATTTGACATGGCTCCCTCTCCTTCTGCCTTGATGTCTGGTGCTACCACCATCCCAGGTACATTTTATGTCAGTATTATTATAATTTTGAAATATTGATAACTGTTTTCGTTTTTTTTTTGACATAGTGTGGACTGCTCGTTCAGAATTCATGGTTTGATTTTGGTAAGCGTCCTGGGTCCTTTAATTTGCACCTAAACACCAATTGTAATGTCTGGACCCTGGATTGGTTGCCCATTTTTGTTCTTTTATTGTTTATACTTTGTGAAATAATTCTGAAACTGAGAGCACTTTTGGTTTTTTCTTGTGTTTGTTGTTTTTGCGTTTGTTTTGTATGTGTTATGTTCTAAGAAGGCAATTGTTGGGCTAATATGCTGACACTGGGCGTGAGCCGACTTCTGTAGCTTTTATGTACAAGGAAGAATCCATGCAGGTCTTTTTCATCTTCAACCAGGAATTTTATGCTTGGTAGTTTCATAATATTTTCTCATGTACCTGATTGTTTGTACAATTTTCAGTTTTTTACATCACTCTTTTATACCTTGAAAGAGTATCTGCTTTTAACTACCAATTATTAGCGGAATTAAAATGTCAACTGGACATATCACCTGTGAGATCTATAGCATATACCATCAGTGAGATGTAGGATGATGTTTTTTATTTTCTGACAGGTCAGGTTCCTGGGGCAACTCCTGCCATTCCTGGAATGTTCCCTAACATGTTTCCTTTAGCAGCCGGGCAGGTATTTCTCCACCTTCTATGGAAGTTAGAAAAATACAAGTACATGACTATTTTTATGTCTTTTGTTGCAGTTTGGAGCTCTTCCTGTTATGCCAGTTCAGTCCATGACTCAACAGGTTTGTATTTTAGCTGGTTTATGTTATTTCCCTTCTTCCTCTCTCTGTCTATCTCTGTCTCTGTTGCTTAAACAATCTGTCATCAGGCTACAAGGCATGCTCGGCGAGTCTATGTTGGTGGACTTTCTCTGACTGCAAATGAACAGGTGATTGACTTGATTCTCTTAACCAAATTACTTTGACAATTTAGATGCTACTTTTAGCACCTGTTCGTGTGTCAACTTTGCAATTGTTGTTTGCATGGGCTATAATTTCTTATCAACTTCTATTTCTACTTGCTGAATTAGAAAAGAAATTCAATATTCCAAGAGAGAACAACTTACAAGAATCCCTTATCTGCTTTATTGACGGCTTCCCCCCCTTGATGCAGTCTGTTGCAACCTTCTTCAATCACGTTATGGCTGCAATTGGAGGAAACACTGCTGGTCCAGGTTAGTTGATATATTAATTGCATATTGTATTTTGTATGTTCTAACTGTTGGAATGATAAATGGTGCAATCCATAGGAGATGCTGTTGTTAATGTTTATATCAACCACGAGAAGAAGTTTGCTTTTCTGGAGATGAGATCAGTTGAGGAGGCTAGTAATGCGATGGCTTTAGATGGGATTATATTAGAGGTATATTGTTGACTTGAGTTTTGTAGTGTCAATATTTACTGAATCTTGCTGAATATATGATGGAATTGCTGCCCGTGATTTAGTAGTTGACATTTCCATACAAGTCTTATTTTTATGTATTCATGGCTAAGTGAAATCTCAGAGCACTAGATTTTTTCCCTATATTTATACTTTTGGAGGGATTACTAATAAATACTGGAGTATTCTATTGCGATTCTTGCGTTTGTTAATTTGTAAACTGTTTTTTTTTTAACTCCAGGGAGCACCAGTTAAAGTCAGAAGACCCACAGATTACAACCCTTCACTTGCTGCTACACTTGGTCCAAGTCAACCTAATCCAAACTTGAACCTTGCTGCTGTTGGTTTGACAACAGGTTCAGCTGGTGCTCTTGAAGGTCCTGATCGTATTTTTGTTGGTGGTCTACCCTGTTATTTCACAGAAGTACAGATAAGGGAGCTGTTAGAGTCATTTGGGTCCCTTCGAGGTTTTAATCTGGTGAAAGATAGGGAAACTGGAAACTCAAAGGGCTATGCCTTCTGTGTGTACGAGGATTTATCAGTTACTGATATTGCTTGTGCAGCTTTAAATGGGATTAAGATGGGTGATAAAACTCTTACTGTTAGGCGTGCTAGCCAGGTTGCATCTGAGCCTAAATCTGAGCAAGAAAGTGTATTGTTGCACTCCCGACAGCAGATAGCTTTACAGGCAAGGTTTTTCATTTCCTTTATGATGCAGATGAGGAAAGGTTTTCTGAAAGTGTCCAGATTGGATTTTTTAGATCAAATAGGACTAGTTGGGTAGATAGAGGCCGTTAAGGTCTAACCCTTGCTTCGAGTTCGTCTCTTCAAAGTCCAAGAATTTGAAAGTTCCAAGTCAATCAGTGATTTAGAATATAGTCTTAGCTCAAGGTTTTGTTCTGTTTTTAAGGGAGTATTAGAATTCTAGGGTATTTTAAGTAAACTTCTAGTTAGTGCTTAAGTTTCTGAGTTGGGCATTTGAATTGAGTTGGTATAGAAATCGTAGCTACCCTAGTTATTATTGGTTTTAGAGTGTAAAGATTGTTCTTTATAAATCTGGTTGTATGACACAATCAAGCCCAAGGTTTAATGCCTTACAGATCTAGGTCTGGCACCTAGGGTTTATCCTTTCTTAGTGTGACTCTAAGAGGGCTTTCTCTTATTCTTTAATATAAGACCTAATTTTTTACTTTAATTATAGCTGCATCACTTCCTTTTGATTTGAATAAATAAAAAGCCATGTGCAAATTAAATGAGTTTTCAAGCAGAACACTGTGACTTGCTTCTATGTGATGGTTTTCCATTGTTGTATCTGCAGAAACTCATGTTACAACCTGGTGCACTGGCTACAAAGGTTTTATGCCTGACAACAGGGGTTTCACTGGATGATCTAAGGGATGACGAGGTCTATGAAGATATCATGAAAGATATGAGAGCAGAATGTGGGAAATTTGGTAAACACTTGACAAATAATTTGTCCTCATCTTGATTTCCTTGCCTTCTATTCTAACTAGTAATTTGTTTCTCTCTGTAGTAATGATTTTCGCTTTCTCTGCCTTTGGTTGTTTTGCTCCTGCTTTAAGCTGTTTTTAGTCCTGCATTCTGCTAATCAGAATCATCCTAATATGTTGATAGAGCATCCAATAATAGTCCCCTTCATGTCTCTTCTGAGATTTGATTTTCATTATTTCAAGATCTGGGTCTATATATTTTCTGATTTTTTATTATTTCTTTTTTAATGCCTGGGAATTACTAATTATTAGAACTTTATATTGCAGGAAATTTGGTGAACGTGGTTATTCCACGCCCAGGTCCTGATGGTGAGCCCGCACCTGGTGTTGGAAAGGTCAGTACAAGTTTTCTCTCTCTTACTAAAAGAGCCTATTATATATAGTCCTGCATTTGAGATACGGCTTCTGAAGTGTTATTGTTGCTTAAACGTATTTTGGTTACCATCTCAAATACAGCTACAACAATATCACGCATGTATATATACATCTTATTTTTTTGGTTTCTCTTCTCTTCTTCTGTTTAACTATGTTCTGTGAGAATAGAGGGGGGGTCTGGTATAGTATGTGACTCCCATGCAAGGTCCAACTGTTAATGAAGGATTCCTCCTCTATTTAGGTTTTTCTGGAGTATGCTGATGTAGCGAGTTCCACAAAAGCCCAAAAAGGATTGCATGGAAGAATATTTGATGAAAATGCAGTTGTGGCTGTTTTTTATCCAGAGAACAAGTTCTCTCAGGGAGATTATGAAGGCTAAGCAACATTTGTGTCTACTCATCAGCGGATCAGATGTTCCCTATTGTGCTTGCTACATATTTACCATTTAGTAGTATAAAATATATTAGTATACGTTCAAATTTAGATTCATTTCTCAAATTTCAGGATTCACCTTAGCCTCTAGAACAAAACATACTATGTGGAGAAGTGAAGCATTGTGCATTGGTCAACCTGGTAGTTACACTTTTGCCCTTCTTTTGATATTGTTGGTATGCTGATATAAGTAAATGTTGTGGAGTTTTTATAGCCAAATAGATATTAAGGTCAATAACCTTCCTTTATAGTGCATCATAGATTGTTCACAAGACTTGTCGGGCAATCATCACTAGCTCAAGCTACATTTGCAGTACTATTTACCTTTCTAAATATTCTTTTGTTTTATTTTCGTCTTTAAATTAGTTTTGAAACGTTAAATTGGTTTTGGAGTAATCACATGAAAGCCAACTTTCAAGGGTAAAAATTCTCTCCATGGTTTCCCTTCAAAATTTTATTCATGTGATTCTTCTCTTGCTCTTTAGATGGGAATGAATAGAGTTAGAGTGTGAGATTTTTATATTGAAATTTATAAAAGTAAATTATTTTAAGGGTTAATTTTATTTTAGTACCTCAAAGTAGAGGAGATTTGTCAATTGAGTACCAATTCTTATAGAATTGTCAATCAAGGGATCAAAAGTAGAGGGGATATGTTAATTGAGTACTACTTCTTATAGAATTGTCAATCAAGGGACCAATTTGGTCAACAGTGAAATAATTTGACAAGAAAATAATTAAATGTTTAATATACCTTTTAAAATTGAAATATAAAATTTAAAATTTTTTATTATTTATTTAATACTTAAAAGAAAAAAATTATTATTTTAACTCTTTTTCTTAATTTTCTTTAAAAAATATATTTTGAGTAAATTTTTCTACTCTTTAATTTGAGCTAAAATCTGTGTAGTCTCTTAAGAAGATTAATCGAGTCGTTGACAAAACAACAAGGTTAAAGGGAGAATAGAAATTAACCTTCATAAAATATGACAATTTTAAAAAAAAGGTTAGAAAGAATTTTTTTAAAAAATAGTTAGAAAGAGGACCAAGAAAAAAAAGTTAGAAAGATTTTTAAAAAAAATAAAATTAAGAAAAAGAATTAAAATGATAATTTTTTAAGTATTAGATAAATAATAAGAAATTTTAGATTTTATATTTTAATTTTGAAGGGTATATTAGACATTTAATTATTTTTTGATCAAATTATTTTACTATTGATCAAATTGGTCTCTTGATTGACAATTCTATAAGAATTGGTATTCAATTGACACACCCCCTCTACTTTTGATTTCTTGATTGACAATTCTATAAGAAGTGGTACTCAATTGACAAATTCATTCTATTTTGAGGTACTAAAATAGAATTAACCCTTATTTGAGAGAGAGAGAGAGAGATTTGGGTTTAAGCAAACTGTTCAATTTCCACTCATAGGGACGAAATAATTATCGGATAGAATTATTAATTTTTTTAATACAAAAAAGGATATATTATTGATAAATATTACATAATTAGTTAATGTGAAGAATAATTTCTTATTATAATATTTATGCAGGTAAAATATATATATATATATATATATATATATATATATATATATATATTAATAAAAAATTTTTATTCTCTCTTATATCTTAAATTTTTAGAGTTTTTATTCTTATTTTTTAAAATTTTAAATTTTTATTAGATAGAATAGTTATTTTTGGTTAAAATTTAAATTTTTGAATTTAAAAATTTTAATTCTTAGCCTTATTTTTCATATTAAATCTCTTAATTTTTATTATTAATATTTACTTTATTCATGTTTTCTTTTTTAATAATTTTCATGTATTTTTTTAATATTTTAATTGGATTATTTATCTATACTTATATATATAAATAAAATACTTTTACTATTTCTTCTCAAGTTTTGGAGTCTTTATTATTATTTTTTAGAATTTTAATTTTAATTTTAAAATTTTATTTTGAAATTTAATTTTTTTTTTACTTTTTGAGTGTCATACCATTTTACTAATAAGTAACTGTTTCAAAATTCACTATTTTTCAAGAGGAATCTAAATCAAATTTAACCTTAAACTAAATTTACCCAACTCTACTGTTCACCCCAACAAAACCAGTATTTCTCACCCTTTCCTTCCTCCCTCCCTTTCCTTGAACCAAACTCATACGAAGTAATGGTTAGTTTAGAAAACAAACAAAATTCAGATATTCAAAAAGTGATCAAGTGTTGGACTTATTAGAAAAGTAAAGATTTGAGTTTAAATAGAGTTTAAATTTAAATTTTTTGTTTTGATGTTCATAAAAATAATTTTTTTGTGAAAAAAGTGACTTAAAATAAAAAATTTATAAAGTAAAAAATTTACATTGAGTTCAATAATAAAATTTAATTCAAATATAACCGATTACATAAAAAAGATGAAAAGGAAAGTAAAATTAATCCAAGTACATTGAACCTTTATTCCCATTTCATAAATACAAAGGAATATTTATAAAAAAAATAAAGTAGTATTTACATTTTTCCTTTGCACAATAAATAGTTGTCACAATTTTGCTTTCCCAGTAGTATTCCTAAATTCGCACGTTCTCATTAGGCTGGAAAACATAACGATATGCAATGCCTGTCAAAAGAAAGAAATTGAGCTTGGAATTATGGTTTCTGGCCGATACTATTGACTGTGCATTTTCTTGCTAAGGATAAGAGATTCTTGAATCTAAATCCTGAACGACTTGCGTGTAAAAGAGATGGCCTACGAAGAGGGAAAAAGAAGAAATTGCATAAAGCAGACGTGGCAAAACCTGCTCCTGTAGTTGTTTTTCAACTATTTTAGAGTAGCCTTTCAACTCCCAGCCTCAGGAAAGCAGAGATCTTATAGGAGTAGGCTCTGATTTCAGATTTCTGATAATATATGTGGATAAGATTGCTCCACAAAGAGCCACCACTATACAATAATGCAATGCCTTTATTCTTACATGCAAATTCTATACTCTGCATTTCTGCAGCCATGCAATTTCCCTTTCTTTCAAAAATCTCAAATCTCTAGTATGATGAGGTACTCGGTTCACTTTCTTCATCTGGGATCGTCTTTCTTTGGTTTGATTAGTACTATTTTATGTTAAATTTACTTGAAAGATTTGAATTTCGACTGGGTTCCTTGATTTCTTGATAGTTCAGTGTCAAGCTCGTTTCTTTATGCTCCGCTTCTCCGTTGTCATTGGATCATTCGATGAGTCTGTGAAGAGGCTTCCATACTGGACTTCTATTTTCCCATAAACAATTTGGCATGTTTTGAAGCTCCGGTGTTAAGAAATTTGCCACTGGCACGACTCTGTAGGATGCACGAGATCATCTGAATTCTTGCCAAAATTCAATTTGCTTGTGTTAAATGTCGGTAAGTCATAGCAGTGACTAGAGTATTTTGAAGGCCCTGATCACTTTATTGTCCATATTGAAGGTGCTAGTTCCATGTTTGAGTACTTTCTGACATTTTTCTTTATCGAGTTTAGCCCCATGTTTTATTGATTGAGACATGGCACAATTTGGGTATTACAAGAAAAAAATGTTACAATGATCTATAATGCTATCTGAGTAATCATTCTGTTGAACCCGATTGGAAATCCGTTGCAAATTGTGATCTGTTCCTCTTATTGTACTAGAGAAGGGAATTGAGTTCTATTTCTGAATTCTTTACCTGAGAGGAAACATATTAAGCTGGCTATTCTCATTCTGAAGTAACTTAATTGCAAGATTTCTTCCAATTCTTTTGTAAAAGTTACTTTTTTGTTTTTGAATGGAAAGGGCGTGGGGGTGCTATGGGCGGAGGTGAGAAAATTTCCCTCTTCATATGGAGATTGCTATTTATCATCTTTAAAACATATTGTACTAAGTTGTTCAAAGTTTAGATAATTGCAATTCCAAACAACATCAGGAGCTAATCCAATGGATTTATAACTAATCTAGGAGTAGTAAGTAGATGGACCATATCCGAAAGAAAGAGATAATTTTCCATTTTTTTTATGGAAAGAAATAAGTGCAAAATAGTGCTCTAGGGAGCATAAACATTTCAAGTGTTGATTGGATCTTCTGGGTCTGCTTTCTGTATCCTCCTTTCAAGCTTCAGCATGAAGTTCATGTTAAATTTATGTTACCTTCACTCTGAGCATTACCAAATCTGTAAATGTTAATATGTTATGTGGTGATGTTCCCTGGAAAGAGGCATGAGATGAACTGTATATGTTGATAAATTTTTTTGTTAATCACATTCCAGATATCTTGTATAATCCATGTTAAATTCTTTGCAGGGAATACCTGAAGCAAAATAGGTGATTTTCTCTACTGCCAACGTGCTGTTGGGAGTTGGGGATAGTGGTGTGATACTGTAAAGCAATTTAAATCTTGAAGTTTGGTAGCATAATAAAGTCCTGAAAGAGTATATGGGAGAGTTTGATGAGGAGACCCAATCTGTCATTGGAACAAAGCTGCAGCATGGAGCTATCAAAAGCAAATCTCGGATTCGAGCATCACCCACCATGGTATGTTTATTGTAATTCAATGATTAAATTTACATAGATTCTGGATATATCTCTATGTAGCATCTGAAACTTTGAGGATTCTATGTTGAGTGAAAGTAGACTTGCGAGTAGATCTGGCATTAAAGTGGCCTATACACTACTACTGCATCCATCTGACCAACTGATTGAAAGGTCTCTTTTGAAGTCTTAAGTGATAATTTTGACTTGCAATTTTCACTAATTTGTCTTCCACTTTAAGATGTTTAATGATTATTAAACTTTTTGCTTGTTATTGCTGATCTAATTCCTTGGACATTGTGTTTTAACAGTATCCAAATTAAACAGGCTTCTACCGCATAAAACAAAGAAATGATCAGGATTTTTCATAAAGAATGGTCCCCGAACTACAACGTAGCAGTGACCCGTTTGGCATGTAGCAGACGCAAAGAGAAACTTGCTTACGGAAAAATAGTAGAGCGGAGAGCGCTTGAAACTTGTCTTACTGTTCTTACAGATGAAGATTGAATATGCGATCTATAACAGTAGAATACGTCAAAAAGTTAAAAGTTCCGCTTCATCATGCTGTTTGGTTGGCTGTGATGCCGCAAAACATTCTTTGTTGCAAACTTTACCTTTCTTTTACCTCACCAGTTTTTATGAAAGTTTAGACATTTACCTTAGAATGTGGCTTAGCACTGAGTCTCACTCTTTTACCTTCAAGAGCTGCTAATTTTAATTGTTGATGCATGCCATGACTGGTAGGTTGAGTGACCTAGCTTGACTCTCATGATATGGTAAAAATACCATAGAATCATTATACTGAAAGTTATCCTCAATTACTGATTTGTTGCTGTTTTCAATCTGGAACTATAACAAGTTAGTGTATATATCTTCAAACACTTAGAATTTACAATTTTTTTGTAGGAATCACTTGCACAAAAAAACCAAATATATCCAATCCAAGCTTCTGTAAGTTCTCAACTTCAATTTCATTGCCCTGCATGCTCGGTAAACAACAGCTGCCAAACAGTTCGTTCGAGAACAAAGTTGATGAATATTTTGATCGAGAGGAGAAAACCTCATGAAGTGCACACCATTTTCAGAGGATTAACAGAGGAGGGACACAGGCCAACACTTGTAACATACACTACTTTTTTAGCTGCTTTAACTGTCCAGAAACGCTTCAAGTCAATTCCTTCCCTTCTTTCAAAGATTGAAGAAAATGGACTAAAACCTGACTCAATATTCTTCAATGCCATGATCAATGCTTTCTCTGAATCTGGTAATGTCAAGGAAGCAATGAAAATCTTCAAGAAAATGAGAGAGAAAGGATTGAAGCCAACAACTAGCACATTTAATACATTAATTAAAGGATTTGGGATCATTGGTAAACCTGAGGAATGCTTGAAACTGATAGAAATAATGTCTGTTGAAGAAAATGTCAAACCTAATGATAGGACATACAACATTCTTATCCGAGCATGGTGTAACAAGAACAAGATTAAAGAAGCATGGGATGTGGTTTACACGATGGTTGCTTCTGGTATGAGACCTGATGTTGTTACATATAATACAATTGCACGGGCATATGCTCAGACTGGAGAGACAAGAAAGGCTGAAGCAATGATCTTTCAAATGCAAAATGCCAAAATGGAACCAAACCAGAGGACTTGTGGTATCATTGTCAATGGGTACTGTAAAGAAGGAAATATGACAGAAGCACTCAGATTTGTTTATAGAATGAAGGGTTTTGGGATTCAGCCCAATCTTGTCATCTTCAACGCTCTCATAAAGGGGTTCCTGGACATCACAAACAGTGATGGAGTTGATGAGGTATGCTTTTAACTTCTAGTTATTGATTAATCATGAAACACGATAAAGCTGTATAAAACAGGAATTTTTCTTTGTTTTTGAGCTTATACAACTGTAAATTTTGGTTATGTGTTTTTGTTTACGCTCAAATAATATCATCCTTTTCATGAGGATTTTCTTTCTGGTTGATGATTAGACTTCTAGTTGCGTGGCTTTCTAGGTATGTGAACCTAGGTATTGGATATTATCTCTCTCTCTCTCAAATGTTTGTGTAAAGATGAATGTGTAGATTCAAAATGGAGTTGAATGTATTCCTTTACTAACAATGCTGGTTATAATTTGTTCAGATACTGACCCTCATGGAAGAATTTGGGGTGAAACCAGATGTTATAACATTTAGCACCATAATGAATGCTTGGAGTTCAGCTGGACTGATGGACAAATGCCAGGAAATATTTGATGACATGGTAAGGGCTGGCATTGAGCCTGATGTTCATGTATTTAGCATTCTTGCTAAAGGATACGTACGTGCTGGAGAACCTGAAAAAGCAGAGGCACTCCTGGAAGTTAGGGGTCCAACAAAAGTGCATCCCAATGTTGTAATCTTCACTACAATCATCAGTGGATGGTGCAGTGCAGGCAAAATGGAGAATGCCTTAAGAGTGTATGAGATGATGTGCGAGCTGGATATCTCCCCCAATTTAAAAACTTTTGAGACCCTAATATGGGGATATGGAGAAGCAAAACTACCTTGGAAAGCTGAAGAGTTTCTTGAAATCATGAAAAGTAAGGGGATTTTCCCCGGGCAGAATACCGTTCAGCTTGTTGCAGATGCTTGGCGTGCTATTGGTTTTCTGACTGAGGCCAAAAGAATCATGAACAATGTAGATAATGATGAAAGGTCGACGCCAGACACTAGCACTAAGAGGCCAGATGAGAACCTGGAAAATGTACTTCACAAAGACGATTCACATGCTTCTTATTCAAATCTTTGGCAGGTTCCTGGAAAAATCATAACCAGCCAAAATGGATCAGATGTTGCAAACTTACGAGGCCAGACGGTGCTGAAAAGATCAAAATTGTCGTCAGAGAACCTGAGTATGGAAACAAAATCCATGTTACTCACGCAAAGCTGTGGGATTAAGGTAAAATTTTCTATGATATACAGGAGGCAGTTTCAAATGCAAGTAAGAATCTTTGAGCACATAAATTCTTGTAGATTGGTCTGTTGAAAATGTCAAATTTCACATCTGTATATCTCAGAACTTTAGGAATCTTGCAGATTGACACTGATATCTCCAATCCTACAAGGATGGTTTGTGGGATCATGTATTCTTTTCAACAGAATGCTAATATTGCTGTCAGCTGTTCCTGGCGGACACATACTGCCAAATTTTCTTGTCCTGTATACTTCACATTGATATGAATATCACTTTCATTCTCTTTATAGCATCAAATTTGGGTCAACTAAGCCCGTGGAAATGTCATATTCTTGCTTCTTGAAGATTATTGAGTCTTGAGAGAATACAGATTAGAAGTCTGTGACAGAGCTCGGGAGTGTTAACGGGAAGCATCCATGAATGCTTATTGTGAGATAAAATATTGAGGAAGAGAAAGATATATCACTTCCAATTCCCAAATAGCATCAGATGGAGAAGACTTGTAAAAATGTGCAATGTCTGATGGGGTTCAAAATAATTAACTTTTTTTTTTATTGAAAAAAGCGTTGACTATTGGTTTTCCAAAATATAATGACCATAGTATATGGCAATGTCTAGCAAAATTTAGAAGAGAATACTGAATGTTCAAACCCCTTTGTGGCTTAAATTAATACTTTGAGAGATTGATCTCATGTAGTTCAAAAAGACTAGAAACTGAACTTTTAAATATAAATTGACAAAAGCAATTTAATAAAATAAATTGTCCAATTGGTTATAATTAATTTTTGCTATGTATTTGAGTCAATATTTCAAAATATTCAAAAATAAATATTCTTTTTTGAGTAAATAAATGTTCATTCATTCTCATAAAATAAATATATTTTTCATATAAATTTGTATAATCAACCTTCTTTATTTAACTACTACTATATCTCCCCTTTTTTTTGAGGGGATAATATTATGACTTCTATTAATAAATAGGTCCACCATTAATATCGTGAGCATTTAGAATTTAGATCGAAAATTTTTCAATTTTGAAAAGAACACGCAGGGCCAGAAAGAGTCTTTTTTTTTTTGATAGATAATTATACGGGGAAGTGAAGAGACAGACCACATGGACAGCCGGACGCAGCGGAACACAGAGGAGAAAGAGAGGCAAGACCAAGAGGGACCCACACTCTCACACCATCCAGGCAATTGTTGACTGGAAGGGGAGGTGTGGACTCTTATGAATTGCTTCTCAATTCTACTCTGAGTCCAATGTGGGATTGTCTTAGGGACCGACAGGGCCAGAAAGAGTCAATGTGATGTTTTGTGAATGATAGACAATTTCATTGAATGAAATCATTCTATTATTAGAGGGTTCTCATTCTCAAGTCCAAAACTAAAAGGAAAATTGAGATGAAAAACCCTATCCAAATTCAAGTATAATTAGAAAAATTGCACGATGGTAACTTGATAATAATTTAATATTTTCTAAAATATTTATTAAAAAAATAACTTCTAAATTAATGTACCAACTCAAAATCACATTCAATTATACATAAAAAATATTTCTCCATCAGTCTTATTTTATTTGACATTCTTACTATATTAGAATATTCTAAAATAATTAATATTTATCATAAAAATAATTTAATATATTTTATATTATCAATCAACTACTAATCTCATTATACATTATTTTCATAAATTTAGATTTGACATAAATTATCCAAAACTTACATATTTTATATTTTTTATTATATTATATTATTTTTATAATATAATATAAATTTTTATATAAAATTTTATATCAAATTAAATATTATTAAATAAAATAAGAGTGATAAAGTCTGTAAAATACGTAATAAATAAATACTTATTAATATTACTTCAACGGGAAAATTTCGTTTGTCAAAAGTACTTATTAGGAGGCGACACGTCTTTTCATATATCGTATAATAAAATAAAATAAAAATAAAAATAAAAGCTCAGTGTCTCTGCGCCATTGCAGCTTGTGTTACTTTTAACTTCCAATACAGTCTACAGACATAATTGGAGGGAACCTAGTGAGACAGCTGAGAAGATGATGACTTTACATTTCCTTCCTCCATTCCCTTCCCTTCGGAGCTCCAATTTCACCTGTGTCCATTGCCTCTCAACTCCGAAAGATCCAAGATTTGTCTCTTTGACTTCTTACTCTTTATCCAAAACCCAGCCAATCCACCTCACGTCTTTCTTGAAAAGCCCCAAATTCTTAACTGGTAAGACCTCAAGCTCGAGGAATACTCACCTTCCCAGTCTCAAGTGTAAAGGATTCAAAGAGACCAATGAAGAGAGCAAGGCAGTCTTGGGCAACAAAGAAGGTGGTGGTGGTGGAGGCGGCAGTGGGGGAGACGGTAGAGATGGTGATGGGGACGACGGGCAGGTGGAAAAGGGCTCTGGATTTTTGCCAGAATGGTTCAATTTCAATTCTGATGACGCAAAAACTGTTTTTGCAGCATTGGCTATATCACTTGCTTTTAGGTCATTTGTCGCTGAGCCCAGATATATTCCCTCACTGTCTATGTATCCCACATTTGATGTTGGGGACAGAATTGTAGCAGAAAAGGTATTTTTTCGAGCCTTTCTTATTTTTTTGGTAATATGTTTGGCCGCTGAATTTGATTAGAATCGAGTCTGAAGCTTTTGGTATTCTTAAGCTTAAAATAAAAAAAACAGAACTATGGACATAAGATTGATCTGGTTTTTCGGCGGGCGCTTATCTCTTTGGATCATATTTCAGATATTGAAATACTTCAGTGCATGCAAATGTAGAAAAGGATATGTTTGCTTCTTTGTTCTTTGTGTTTGGCTGTTAAGCATTTACAAGAAATGGGAATACACCTAATGCAGAAGGCTCCATCTATCATCTGGCTGACAATATTGCTTAGCAGACATTAGATTTTTACTGACAGACTAATCTGATGGTTAGATGCTGTTCTATGAGTTTGCATTGAATTTGTAGAAGTGATAAACCTAAGATTGCATCACTAAGACAAGGAATGGTGCATTGGGACTCAAGCTGGGACCTGAATCGTTTAACATTAGTTCAAGGTTTTAGAACACCTTGTTTATGCAGTCTTGTTTGACGCCCCAGAATGATGTTTTGGCAGGAAAAGGGGATAACATTAGCATTTCTTTTGATGGTTTGTGGTTAGCAGCATAAGGCTCTTTTCCTTTGAAAACAACTGAATAATTTTTGTTCATTTTGAGGTAATAAATCTTGTAGCTTCTAGATTCTTGATGCATTATAGTTCCAACTTTTAGTTATCAATGAAATTTAGGGATAATAAATTTAGAAAAATTAATTTGGGCAACTTGCTGTAATGTTGTTGTTTAAAGAGAAAGTCAACTTTGAGGGAAATGTTTTTTTTGTGGTTTAGAAAGTTAAGAGTTTTCATTTGTTTCTTTGGATTATCCAAGACTTGGAGCAGAAGCCCTATTCATATCTAATTTGCAGCGGGCATAAGATTACTGCTAAAGAAGCAAAGCTATAAGTCCTGAGAGTGGAACCAGAAAATAATCATCTGTCTTCCAACAGTTTTGTTTCTGCATAATTTCCGCTAACTATGTGGCTTAATTAGTATTTATTGGCTGTTAATACTATCCAATCTTCGAATTTGTATCAAATACTGGTATTTCCTGGGTATTATGCATTCTTTAGGTTTCTGTTCTAAGTTAGAATGGACCTTTACTGCTTGTGAGTTTGCATGCAGAAATCTATATTTATGTGTTCTATATATTCTTGCTTGCGAACATAATGAACAATAAAAAAGTTTGATACTAGAAGTTATGCAAATGACTTGTGCTTATTACATGCAGGTCAGTTTCTATTTCAGAACGCCGTGCCCTAATGACATAGTGATTTTCAAGAGTCCTCCCGTTCTCCAGGAAGTAGGGTACACAGATGACGATGTTTTTATCAAGAGAGTCATAGCAAAAGGAGGAGATATTGTGGAGGTGAGCCTAGAACTACTTGTCCTCTTATTGTCCACTCAGTTACAGATTTAGACTGTTACGGTGGAAGCCTTGCCCTAATGCTCTGGTCTCTTACACTGTTGGCCCTATAACCAACCCTGTTTCATCAAATCTGGAACTAGCTGTTACATTGTTAATTTTTGAAATTGTTGTCCTTCCATTAATCTTAATATTCTATTTGTAGACAAAAATATGCTAACTGGTGGATATATATATATATATTGATGTAACACTTATGGCTTAGGTTTTGTACAAGACATGAAGGTCTAAAGTTGCAGATAAAAGTTTTTCTAGTAAATTTTCTTATGGCTTAGGTTTAATATAAGACATGAGGGGTCTAAAGTTGGGGATAAAAGTTTTTTCTAGTAAATTTTCATTTTATGCCATATTGTGGACTTCTGCCAGTAAGATTAGCACTGGCAGTAGTCTTTCAGTTGAAGACATTGCATGTTTTCTTCATTCTGGATCTGGACCAAGCTACTGCTGAAGTTACCTAGTGTAATGTGGTTTCTGCATGTTGCTTTCCTCTATGTGATAAGTTGTTCATCCTTTCTAAAAATATTTTGTAACAGATTCATCTCAAGGCTATTGAGTTGCTTAAGCAGGGAAGTGACTAAATTTTATTCTGATTGCACTCCAAATTTTGGTCTTATGTTGTTAGCCATTTTCTAGAGAGACAACAATTCTATAGAAACAGCTTAATTGAAATGATGCTGCAAGTTTTCTATTGCAAGGTCAATGTATCATGACGATCCATTTTATTTTTCTTCTTTCCCCTTGGTACATCTTCTGACAAGCCAAGATCATTGGTAGTATCATAGGCCACTGGGGCTGGTGAATTAAAGTGAGAGAAGACATTTTGCTGATGGATTAGCATAGATCTTTTACTTTTATTTGCCATTTGGATAAGGAACTTCCTTGGATCATTATTCTGTTTTTAGGAGTTTGATTGGATAAGGATCAAATGTTATGTATTATACATTTTTCAAAACAAGTGTCTAGAATGTTGAAATTCCCAAATCTTTGTTTACTAGTGTTTCTTGAACTTGTATTGGTTTCTGTTGAACGTCGATTTAACTTTTACTTAGGCAATCCTTTCTAGTGCAGGTTCGGGAAGGAAAGCTTATTGTAAATGGGGTCGTCAGAGATGAAGATTACATATATGAAGCACCAAATTATGAAATGACACCAATTGTAAGTTTAGGGATAGCCATTTAATTTCTTTGTTTTCTGCTGTTTTATAATCACTAAACGTTTGACATTCAAGAATCATCAGCATTTAACCTAGACTATACAATGCCTTCCCAATCTATTTGGACCGGCTGATTCAGATCAATGACCATTGGAATAAATAATGGGGCACTTCGGTAGCTGGAGTTGAAGTACTTTTATTGCATGCAGTAAACAAGAAAGATGAATTCTTCTTAAAGCTTCTGTTTTCATAATCTTTGGTGCAGCGTGTACCAGAAAACTCAGTTTTTGTGATGGGTGATAATCGCAATAACAGCTACGACTCACATGTTTGGTAATATGCTCTCCTTCCCTATTTGGAGTCAATATATCTTGTTAATTTCTTGTACTGCAAACTGATTTAAATGTTTGTTGTATTCCTAGGGGCCCTCTTCCTTCAAAGAATATTATAGGGAGATCTGTATTTCGATATTGGCCTCCATCTAGAATTGGCGGCACAGTATCGCCCAATGACTGTCTGATTGACAAGGAGGATACTAGTTTGGTGTCAAATGACAACTTGCCAGACACGTCTAAAACTTGAAGGTGGAGTTTTGTTCACATCTTCTCCGACGTTCATAGCTGACCGCATCTCCTTCTTCGATTTGAAACATAAACTGCACATTCTTCTGATGGAGGCATAGGAAGGGGAATATTGCTCGGACATGGCATCATTTATCATACCTCTTCATTAATTGCCGCTGCATATTCTTTTCTTCTTCTCTTACTTTTGTATCATTACAGAAGTCAATTGCTTTTGTCGCCCGAATTGCACAACCACCTAGGACGATCTCTTTATTTAGTCGAAATTTTGTCATCTAGATGATTCAGAAGACAATTTCTTGCCTATGTAAACAGATTGCAGTTAGCTCCAAAGTGAAATGTGCGTAACAGGATTTTTCAGCAAAGGGCAAAGATATTTCCGGAACATTACTGAGCGCCACATTGGGACCTAATGAACGAATACTGTCAATTATGTACAAAGAAGAAACCTTGGAGCTGAAAGATAGCACAAAATTTAGCTGGCAAAAAGTGTGGTGCCTACGACTAACTGAGATTAGCTCTAATGGAAGTTTAGATGTGTAGATCAGTTGTCATTGCTGTAGATTTCCAGTTAATCATAAGAACAAGAGTTGTGCTGAAACTTGATTTCGCTTGTGCCCCAAGGATTGACGACCAACGAACAAGAAATCTGTCTTCGATGTTTTGTCTTCACCAACCTTCCCACTAAATATCCCCGGGATTGGACTAAAATGTCCAGCTTTAATGGAACTCCTCTGCTGTCATCTGTGGCCATTAGGGTTGCACTGGCGCCATACAGAGGAATGTTACGCCCGCCAAGGTTCACAGACATGAGACGGGAGCTTTTTCTCGGCTGAAAATACTTCTTCAACTGCAAATGTTGCAAACAACTGTAAATCAACTTGCAAAAGCTGGAAACTCCGGACAAGTCCAATCCACCAAAAGAAATATGACTAAGCAATATAAAGTTGATAGTTTCGTTCTCACCTCACCGCTAGCCACTGCGATTTGCGAGTACATAAGGTCAACCTGCTTGGAACTGACGTAAATGCCGAAGAATTTAGCTGGGTTATGAATCGACAAGGTGGCTGTACAATTAACCGTCATCAACTTGGTCGGAACGCCAGTGTGATCTGAGCCTTGTCCGAAATAAAAATCATGAACTCTCAAGCTCTGCGGCAGAGAAGTACAAATTCATCAGTCATTGTATCATTCGTGGACCATGAACGTAAGAAAGCACAATAACTTCTGAAATTTATCGGTTTTCAACAAAACTC
The DNA here is from genome assembly GCA_030512225.1 of Rauvolfia tetraphylla. NCBI lineage: Eukaryota > Viridiplantae > Streptophyta > Magnoliopsida > Gentianales > Apocynaceae > Rauvolfia > Rauvolfia tetraphylla. The sequence continues at coordinate 6,797,710 of JAJQKT010000045.1, read as the reverse complement.
CACGGCATTCTGTAAAAACAACTCAAACAAAGAGACATCATTGCATCCCAGAAATAAACAAATTTACTGCACGTGATGAATTTGAGCTTCTAAATTAGATAGGTATTACCATCATTCTGATTTGAGCTTTGTAAGGCTTGCTAGCACCCCAGAGGACCAAACAAGAGGCAGTGAAGACAATTGCAAACCCAAGGAAAAGAATCAAGCAATAAGGTCTTCTCTCATCCCTTTCATCTCCGTACATATCATCATCATAGTCGACATTCTTGTCAATAACTCTGCACTCTCGCCACTGCTTACTGTTTCTTTTCCTGTTCCCTCTGGACCACGGCCAGTGCCCGGAAACCCTGCTGGCAGAGGAAGACCTGTAATTGGACGTCCTTCCGTAGGTTGAGGGGCGGGAAGGGGAGTCCATCGGGCTGCTGCTGCTGCGGTTAGCCGGAGTGGTTTGCATGGATGCAGATGCAGATGATTTTTCTGCATCTTCGTGGGAGTCACGGGTAGGACTCTGTACATAGTAGGCTGGGCGCTTTGGAGACGACGATGGGGTTATGCTTGTAGAATCGCATTCAGACTTTACGAGCATCATCCTTTAATAAGGTACAGAAAGTTTGCTAATTCAACTAGTTTGTCCTAAAATGAATGCCACGAGCAAGTTAAACGTTTTTGCACAAAGAAATGGCGAAAATCTATGAGAAAGAAAGAAGTCCCAAGTGTAAAGAGAAGCTTACAAGGATTAACTGCCGCAAGAGTTTCCGCTTCTTCTCCTCCAGAAATAGCTGCGCAGATTCCTGAGAAGGAGGAAACTTTCTGTTTCTTGTTTTCTTCTCTGATTAGTGAAGTATGAGCATTCTTTGAATAGAGAAGAATGCTGTAATATTGAAGTTCCCTTTTAAGAGGTAGAACTTGGTTATGCACGAAAGCAAGAAAGATGTGAAAACAGAAAAAGAGTAAGAATAGTTCAGTCTTGAAACGTCTTCTTCTCGCTGCGTAACGGCTGAAAAGAAGCCCCAGTAAGACCACTTCTCACTCTCCTTGTCTTGACTGAGGCTCCAGACCGTTTTCCCAACATCTTTCAGGTACCAGCGCGCCCAGCGCTAAACTTGGGAGAAAATTAATGTTCTATTCCTTTTTTTATTTTCTTTTTCCCCTTTTTGGAGGGTGGATGCAAAAACGTGACTTGAATTAAGGTAACCAAAGCCATCTGTCCAATGGTTAGGCACAAACATGTTGATCTGCAGTTAAGAGAGCTGTAGTCTAGAAGAAAAAGAGGCTAACCAAATGCCATAGACCAGTAAAATGACGGTTTGCATCCTTTTCCCGTAGCTCCCTCCATACTTTTCCCCCATGCAAGAGAGCTTTTTCACAAAAGAAAAATGAATATAGAAACCTATTGCAATTGAGGAAGCAAAGGAAATGGAACCATATAAATATGCATTTAGCATTACAAGAGTAGAGGGGCGGATGATGGAAGAAATGGAAGACAGGATTCTAAAAGTATTAGAGAAGCTTTCTAATACTAGATTGCTAGCCTAAAATCCATGCACATATATTAATCTTCATATTATATATTATAATTTTTAGTCAACAAATTATTTGTAAGCGTTTAGAGAAGAATAAATAATCTTAGAAATATGTGGGCATAAAAAATAGTTGAAGGACTATTTTTTATAATTACTCAAAATAATATGTTGAAAATAGAACAAAAATGAATAATATACAAATAGTAAGTGAATTCCAAAATTCATTCACGAGCTACTAATAAAATAATGGTCTAAAAATTATGAAAATTAGTGCATCTAAAACCCATCCTTTTCCCAAAGTAAAGGAAAATGAGAACTCATCACTCATTAAAATTAATATATACATATAAAAATGTTAAAAAAAAAGGTCCAATTGCCTAACAAAAATGTAAAAAGTAAGTCTCCCAGAAAGCCACAATTTTATTTTTTATTTTTCAAAGTCTTTATGAGCTAAAAAGAGAGTAAACAACATCCAAATAATTTAACAATTTGTCCCAAAATAAAGGCAAACGTGTTGATGGGGGGAAATGCACCAATGAGAAAAGTTTGAAATTCTCTCTTAAATAGTACTAACTCTAAAATTAAGAAAAATGAGCATTTAAGTACATATGCTGTGTTTTCTAAGAAAAAAAATACATATCCTATACATCCAATAAAAGATTTTAATTATGAACAGTAAATCTCAAATGTGGAAAATGAGCAAATTCGAAAAACAAACAAATCAATCAAAATGAGAGAATTAATTATCTTCAAAATAAATAAATAAATGAGATACATTTACAAAAAAAGAATGGAAACTATAAAGCGATATCAAGCTTACCAAGCTAGCTGCACTTTCTGCATAATCATAAAGAGAAGACATAGGTAAGAATTGGATAGTGTTTTAGTTTGAGATTTTTTGTTTTGAATTTCGTGAGAGAGAATTGTTTTTAAGAGGAGAAATGTGACTCAAAGTAAAAAATTTGCATTGAGTTTTGGAGTGAAATGCTGTTAAAAAAAATAAAGAATTGAAAGAAGAGAATTTACAGAAAAAAAATTGGTAATCTAAGAATAATTAAAAAGAAGAAAATTAATAATGAAGGAACTATTAATCAACAAAAGTTTGTTACGAACTTGAAAAACCCGTCATGGGAGAAGAGTATGAGAGTTGGAGAATATATTTGATTAGAGAGAAGAAACAGGTTTTTCAGGTTTGTTGAAGAGTGATTGATTAGAGGAGAAAGTATGAGAGTTGAATAGCATGCTTGATAGAAGAATAAATAGGGATAAGATAAAAAAATAAGAATAAATCAAAATTAGAAGAATGATAATTAAGAAGATTTTTTTAAAAAAATTATGTATACATATCTTGGGCATTAAATAAGAATAATATGAAATGAAAAACAAAAGAGTGGATAAATTGAGAACAATTCAGATTTTTTTTTCTTTTAAGGAAAAGAATTGAGAGATTAAAGGAATTCATACTGTTTAAGGAAACCATATCTTTAAATTGTAGCACAATTATCTTTTATTTATTTAAATTATTTTTTTTCTTAAATTTTAAAATTTTCTCAACATTCTCTCTAAAATTTAATCTCAATTTAAAAATTCAAAGTTTTCTAAAATACTGAAATTTTAACCTTAAATTTGTTTCAAAATAACTCTAATTTCACTTTATTTAATTTTAAAGAATCCAAAGAGATTTGCATTTTGAATGCAAGACGAACTTAACAAGAAAAGAAAAAAAGTGAGGAAATACAAGAGGGGAAGCAGAAAAGGAAAATAAATTAAAAAAATGCATGAATACATAGAAACCTTCTGGTTTCCTAAGAAAAGAAAAAAAAAATTGGAAAAAAAATGCACGATATTGATTCTGGAACCCCAAGGGAAAAAAAGAAACAACAACAACAACAACACAGATGCAGGTGCAATCAGGAAGGAGGCACCCGAGTCTGCCCCCCGCCAAAAACTTTCTCTGAGGGTCCACTTCCCCAGACTCCGTATGGGTATTTTCTTTTATTTTATTTAAACCGCACTGCGATAAAATTTCATAGACTGCGGCATTCTTAAAATCCATGAGCGTCTTGGATACTTCCCCCATGTTTTCTTTTTAATTTTAGATGTAGGCTTTTAGAATATTCTTTTAAGTAATTAATATTTAATGCACAATTTATCTTTCACATTTTTAAACAATTCCCTTCTTTTGTAATGCTAATTGCTAAATAAGAAGTATTTCCTTTTCCTTTTAATGCTCCCAAAAAACAAAATAGTTACGATACTTATCTCTAACAATCTCGTTCGATGATTGCAAACTAATCAGAAACTAGAAATAGAAATCAACTTTTATATAAACATTTAGGGATAATTACAAAAAATACCATTGAGTTATGTCCAAACTACAAAACAATCACCCACTTTTGTAAATATTACAATACAAACCTTGACACCAAGTGTCAATAAATTATATAGATGGAATTTCTGAAAGGACTTTATTATCCCCGAACTTTTATGTGAATAAAATGACAATTTTTTTATAACAGAAATATGTTATACAATATAAAAATCAAGGTTTATTTGGCAAAATAATGAAAATGAGAGGCATGTTTTATAATTTAGAAAAACCATAAGAACAATTTTGTAATTATTCCTGGGTTTTATGGAAAATAGAATTTGCAATGGGACTCAGTTTATGGGTGGTGATATATCAGGATGGTCGGCAAGGTGAGATCAACACCATTACGCCGAACGAGACCAAATCTGACTTTAGTCATCACTGTCCAAAATTCATTCATTACTTCTGAAAAAAATGGTAAAACAAGAAATACAGAATTAATCTCAAAGGAGTCATCAGATAGGAGCGAAAGACAATGAAGTTTTCTAATCACAGAGATTATCATGTGAACTATGCGTCAAAACATCACCTGACTCCTCCGTACTAACATTACTTCCAAAACAGGAAAAAAAAATGCAAACGCCTCAGAAGGAAGGCAGTAGTTCTGTTGTAATCACTCGTGGTTCATGATCAATTCCACTAAATCATCATAGGCAAACCAAAAAACATTTAAAAATAATTCAGAAAGGCCTCATAGAGAAGATTAGATTCGTCAACATAGCAAAATTCAGACATATGCTTGTCAAATTTTCTACTTTAATCATAGGCCGAATAAGAAAATAACAAAAGAAAAAATGACACCAAATTCAAGCAACAATTAAGAAAGAAGAATTGTGGAAGAGAACGGCGGAGACTATTCATAGACTGTCGAGAGATGGATCGTCGCCGAGGCACCGATGCGCCACAACGACGAAGAAGAGAAGACCTATGACACTTAAATACTCATCAATCCTACCACAGGGAGAAGGCAACCACAAACCCTAGCCAGACTAACCATGGCAACGCCGATTGCTTCTAGTCTACTTATAGCGGCGTGGGCAGCTAGGGTTTCTGTTGATGCGTACGCCGCTCCAGGCTATTCTATATCTTCTATATGCGAGTGGAGCGTCTTTGTGTAATTTTCCTTTTAAAAAGTTGAGTTGGGTTCTCAAGGGCCGGACTTTTCTTCTTGGTTCCATTAATTACTATTGGGCCAGAATGCTGGGGCCCGTACATTTTGAACAAAATAGCTTCGAATTTGGAGATTTCCTTTTGGGAACGAATTTGGAGAAGTTGAAAGTTGAAACTACAAACATATAGGAATTCGTTTGCTTCAAACCCTAAATTTCACAAATAACACAACATTTATAGTCATCAAACAATAAATAATTGTTTTTGCTCAAAAAATAAAAAACACACATAATTTTTTGATGCTTTTTGAATGTTGATACTAAAAGTATGCCATAGCCAGAATATCAGTTTGTGATCTTTCTTAAGTACGGCCGTGTCCAAAAATGCAAAAACATTTTTATTCCCGAAAGGGATTTTTTTTAAAAAAAATTCGGGAGAAAATGAAATAGGGCTGAGGGAATTGCGAGCGCAATTCAAGTTCGTTCATGGAAACATGGCAGCGTTTGAAGTTTTATGCCCATCCAGCGCAGAACAAAACAACCAACGGCATAAAAAAAAACCAACAATTAGAAATCAGTTTACAACGCATAGCAAATCCAGTAAAATTCGTCAACAGACCTTAAACCCACCGTTTTATGTCGGTCTAAACTATCATCCGATGCTTTTCCACAAATGAACTATCATTATCAACATGCCATTTCCGTTTATACTGTCATCCGATTTGCTTCTTAGGTATCTGCAGCCGCCAGTCTAAGCAGCTGGAATTTTGTCTTGAAATTTGATTTTCTGAAGTTAAATTGTTTGTAAGAAAAGATAACAAAACCTTGCCCAAATACAAATATGGAGATCTTGTTTCCTTTATCAACATCTTCACTTGGGGCACAATCATTTAAAACCATTCTGACCTTTACATACAGAACTCAATGCTGGAGTTTTAAACAGTTGAGAAACAAGAAACCAAAAACTAGAAATCTATCATGTCAAATAGGAAAGCAGACCAAGAATTAAGAGAATATCTAAAAAGCAGGCCAAATAACCAAATTAGCATCAAGACTACATATATTTCTACAAAACCACCACTTTTCTACATTGTAAACAATATGAATTCTTACATCTGTGATGACAAGATGACTCCATATATCCCCAGCAAAAGTAATACTGGTGCCTATAAGTGAGACGCCAAGGGCCAATAATCTTGAAGTATCTGCTAATTCCAGGATGATAAAGCAAAGACCTTTGGATACAGCTAGTCCCCAATTCTCAACTTCGGTCAGGTCTACTTCTATCCAGTTGGGACCATTCTTGGATCCAGTGTCGACAGGATTTGTGGCATGGACATGCCACCAGAAACAACAATCTCTGCAAGGAGAGAAAATCACTTATTCGCACAGAAATACCCTAATTGTGAGCTGAGGTAGATAGAAGAAGATTAATTTGTTTTCATTTGTAATGAATATATTACTATGTTTGTAGAATTTGAGGCACAAAGTACGGAGCACCTAAAATCCTCTCATACAGAAAAGAGTACCAAGGCAAGAACCCGGATAAAACACATGAATAGTGGGAAAAGGAAAAGTCGGAATCATGTAATATTGTGAAACCAAGCATGTCTATGAGTTACTTTAAAATCTCTCTTACCAATTCCTTCTCGGACTGACAAGTTTGGTCTAAGAACATCTTTGGAATTGACCAGAAATATGTCGCCAATGTAAAGATGGTTCGTTGGGACGTAGACACAGCATAGTTCTTCGTCTCCTGAATAATTCTGCATTCAGAGGGGGGAAAATCACAAAAGTGACATTAAATTTCTTTTTGAATATCAATAAACATCATAAATACCACAGTATGCTATTGATTTATAAGTTGTCCACTAATATCTGCATGCCACAATATTCATAAGTAATAATTTGCCAACTACTTGATCACTTCCATATGTCTGTTTTATAGTAGTCCTTTTGGTTTCTCGACTAGGATTCTAAAGCCAGAAATACAATTATTCAGTGTAATACAGTCATCCCAGAACAACTAAACTTCCAGTCTGTACTTAATAGGGAGGCTAGGATGAGAGAGCAGGGAGGAAAAAAAAACAGGGGCAAATGGAAAGACAATGTCCACAACATTCCCTAAAGTAATGGCGTATTGTGGCGAATCGGTCATCACTTGTCAAATAATTCTCCAAAGTAACAGCATCTGAAGTTCGAAAATTGCTTACAGAGTTGCAATTTAGCTGGAATATTCTAAATCATGCACCAACCAGCCTGCTAACTGATACACAGACGCCATAAGCCTATGAATCACTTCTGTTACTTTCTATGTTAAATTCTTAATTGGATCTAAAATGCATTTCCTGAACAAAGACTCAAAAGAATATACAAGGTTGTGGGAAAAATAGATGAAAATGAGAAGCACATGAAATGAAGCACCTGGGCATTCATGAGGCAAACTTAGTAAGAGCATTCAATATTAAAATACCAAAAAGAAATAACAAAAATCTAATCATTTGAACATTGTGAGTACCAAAAGGTTCATATTAAATGAGTAGTTCTTATGGTGTATAAATAATGACAACCACAAAGCCCTATGAGCCTACCTGGAGGGTGACAGATGAAGTGATGAACCCAAATGCATATTCACCAACACGTGGATGCCTTATGATGGCCACTTCCTTGAAAGCCTGGGTATTTTGATCTGCCAAAATATTGAATATAAAATTGATGATCTAATTCTTCAAAAGTCAAGACAAAAGACTAGAAGATTAGCCAAAGTAGACCTGGAGATATGGCAGCACTAATCTGCTTGGAGGCACTGTAGATATGACGAACAAGTGGCATGCGTTTAATGAACCATTCCCCCAGGCTCAGAATGGATGCACCCAGCCAAGATGACATGAAAACTCCAACCAAGAAAATGAAAGTGATGGAAGTAACAAACCCTAGACCTACACAATAGCAGAAGCAACAGTAAGCATCAGTAACTGTAAAGGATGAAACATTGTCTAATGGCGCTTCTCATCAAAGCCAGACATAAAACTAGACTAACTTAGAAAAGGAAACAAGGTCTTTAAGAATCTTGTCCTTCGAATGTTCCAATTTTTGCAATCGTACCCTCACTCTTGTAAAACTCGCAATTTTATTGGACCCTTCTGTCATAAAACTATCAATTTACCCCTCCAGACGTGAAAATTACCAGTTAGATGTTTACTACCAGAAGGGTGACTCTGGTAAGATTTGTCAAATTGAAGGGTAACACTAAGACTATATTGACATTTGGAAGGATAAATTTGATATTTTTGTATAGGCAGGGATGCAATGGCATGAATTGTAACATTTAAAGGGTAAAATTGAGAGTTTTCTACAAGGGGGCTAAAATTGAAAAAAGTGAAACATGTGGAGGGCAAGATTGCTGATCACCAAGGGATAATACAACTTAGTAAAAAAGCTTTAGGACCTTCCAAGATAATGAATGATATCAAAACAATATGCAGTTGATCATTCTAGGTAGTTGCTTAACACAGTTATCGCTCTATTTTAATGGTATGTTTAGTCTCCACCTACCTACTGCTAAGTCCAGAAAAGGGCTGCAAAACAAACTTACCAAAAATATCAATACCAAGTTGAGCATAGACAGGAGAGAAAAAGCTATCCGCAAAATGAATGAACCACCATGTAATATAGAAAGTGATTGCTATTGGAAACAGGATTACACTGCAAAAAGATGAAGGTGGGTGATAATTCAACATCAAAAAGAAAGATAAATTCTTAAAGATGAAATAGAAGCAAGTAATCTACTCAGGATAATAAATTCAACAGAAAAGAGAATCAAAACATTTGTAAAAACAATCTTGGATTACTTTCACACTACTTGCAACAGATTATTCAAACAGCAGGACTTCAATATTCATGTTTATTTCGAAGAAAATCAAGAACTCTGTTCCATTGTCAGCGTTTAGCCTAGCAGGAATGTTTATTTAGAGTTGATAGACGAACTTAATCACGTTTGTATACCTGCTATCGTGATATTATAACTTCTACTATATATGTATTAGAAAGAAAGCAAGGTCTTTCTCATTAATGTAAAATTGCAGCTAATTATCACCATCCATGAGCAACCTACACTGGTCATATACTCCTCTCTTCATATGTCCTCATATGAATAGGAGTGGTCAGATTATAAATTGAGAGAGAGAGAGAGAGAGAGAGAGAGAGAAAAGCCAACGGCTCAGTCATATTGTTCAAGCACAATAGTAAATGTAGTGCATATCTAACCCTCAAAAATTACTCCATAGATGCAATCTAGAGCAAATAACATTCCTCAACAAAGTCGTCGTAAACAATGCTAATGTTTTTGCCTTCAATTTCACCAATTTCAGAAACCACAGGATATTCTACAACTCAAAATCTAGCTAAGCGGCATTGCAGGCTGATGCCATCCAAATCCATAATCCCCCATCCCCCAACCAAAAACTACAAAATGCGGTAAATCCCAAAAAAATTGAATTGAAGACCTGATACCCAGAAAAAAGGGCACCTGAAAAACAAGATGGACTAGAATTTTTAACCGAGGAAATAAGACATACCCACCCTAGCTCTAAGTCATGGAAGAGGAGAAGTTACTGAATGATGCAGTACCAAAATGCACACAAACGTAGTTAAGTTTCTTCAAAATGGTGACTAAACACTAAATGTAAAAATTGGATGGAACATATAAAGGCCAGTTCTGTAAGGAAAAACTGATCCAATAGGCATTTTTTATGGCCGAGTGACAAATAAGTGAATATTAAATCTTGTTCACGCAAAAAGACGGTAAGCTAGAACTTGATGAGAATGAGATTATCAACTACCATCCAGTCATGAACTTCTTTGATGCCCAACTCCTCATTACTTTGTAGAAGGTCTGCAGAGTAGAAAGCAGAGAATAATAATTTGTCAGGTCAAGGCAGGCAGAACAAAGGTAAAGTTCAAGAACAATATAACCAAGAATTTCCTTCAAATTAGATCTGAATTGAGTAGTGGGATTAGAAGTCAGAGAAACGATATGAGAGAGAAAGCAAATAGCAAGGCATACAGTGCAAGAAACTAGATTAGCAGCAAGTCAAGAGGCAACAATAAAATTTTACAATTAAAGAACAGACACAGGTAGCTTAAGTATAACCGAGAGACTAAGGTTTTTCAAGTTAATTATAGAAGGCATTAAGTCAGAATTTATGTTGCATATCTGTACTAGCAAATTACGACTGTTACTTTGATTTGAAGACATATGATCCACCAAAACGAAGCCAAACCTTGCATTATGGTTCTTGATTCAAGCATTTCAATTATTGCCCCAAAGTTGGAGGAGTATCACTTTAACCTAGCAAGCAACTGCAAGTATTTAACCCCTAGCATTCCTGGCTTAGCAAACTAAGATCTCTGCCAAAGGCTGACAGTTCCACTAGGAAAGTCAGTTCTTAGTAGTTTGGAAATGCACATAGCATCTATCATTTTGCTGAAGATGAACTTATAAGGACTTCAACTGGATGAGAAAAGGATTCAAATACTTGACAATACTTAGCTTGCCACATTTTTCTTTTAAACCCTGAAAAGAAGATGGAAAGGTGGGTCTTCTACATCATAGCCACTGCAATATATGATTATACCACCAAAGCAAACACACTAATGCAGAGAAAAAGGTGAGACTATAATTGTCATTCCCATGACAAATGCAAGGAGCATATTCCCACTATAGCAGTATAGGCAATCCAAGCCATTCATCTAAAACTGAATGGATATCTTCAGGAAAATTGCTTAATGTACCTTAACAAGATTGCCTTCAGAATTGCTTAGATTTTCAATTAAACGACCTGTGCAGCTTTGGTATATTACTCGCAGAAATCCCTGAATTTCTTTATTTCATACCAAAGCAAACCAAGGAGATGCAAAAGAATAGGAATTGGGAAGAAATGGATTCAGAGGCAACTACTTAAGATAGTTTAGAAGTAGCTGCTCAAATAACGCAACACGATAAAAACCAAATCCATACAAAAGAACATGGATAATGAAAAATTAAAAGCCAACATTAAAGCATTCAAGTAATTATGAACTGACAAATAACGCATCATTTATGAGGCTCTTGGCCCAGGCACTTAAGAAATTACCATGTTCGAATTTATGCCGAACTACTTAAATCAAAACTAGTTCAATGATAGTTCACATAAACTCCTCTTATATTTAAAGAAGATTATCTCAGTTCAATCGATCTGAAGACCAATTGGGAACCTTCTTTCTCATGCCATTGATAAATGTACCAATTGTTATCTATATTAAAAACATGATTAAGTACAGTCAGAATACAATGTTTCTTTAGCAATTTTCCTTTTCTTACCCTTGTACTTGCCATAATAATTAGACCTGCCTCAACTTATCATCACAAATATCTCCAACAAGGTAAAAAAGGATAACTCCAAATACAAACCGATTAACCAAAACAATCTTGAATGTGCTCCATGTAATTTTTCAGCAACTATCTACAACCAATAGCACATACTTCCAAAATTAACTCACTAAAGCATCAAGTCAAGCAAATTTAAGACCCTAGAGACACGTCAGGGAGCAAAAACAGAAAACATTAAACCCAATCAAGCAATCAATTACCTATACAGTGAAAATTACTCTCTACACAAGAACAGTTTCTTCTAACACAGCATGACTCTAAAGTCATCGGAGTACATAATTTAACTTCTCACCTCGCGTCCAGCGAGATGGTGAGAAGGAGCAGCGGAAGGCGACGGCTTGGAAGATGAGTCATCCGCGTCAGCAGAGTCAGCCACCGGTATCAAAAGCTCTCGATCTCTTTCCCTACTGCTATTACCCATCCCTGATTTCTCATCCCCCATTCCACAGTTCACCACGATTTCAACCTTCAAACTCGCTTAACTGCAAGAACGCACCGGAGTCCACGCACTCCCCAGCCCCGACGACTCTCCTCAAACGCCAAAAGAGTCCAAATTGTCAGACCCAGCAGGCCAAATCCGCTAATTTTATTGTAAATTTTGGGTGTATAATTTTGTATTTTATTGATTTGTTTTGTAGAATAAAGTTCGGGCTGGGGGTATAGGTACGTCGGGGGAACATGTGAGGACTTCAAGAAAAATGCTCCCCAAATTGAAAAACTGTTGTAGAGCGGAAAATTCAACGCAGGTGAAGGGCCGGATCGGAATTTGCTGGGCCTAATGACCGGTTAGGCTTCGACATACAATTGGTGAGTTGTCACGCAGTGTGACATCTAGTTATGCCATTGGGGATGAATAATGCATTAGTGTATAAAAGAATAAGGCAGGTATAATTATGTAGAATTATATATAAATTAAATAAATTTTAAAATATATATTAAAATTTTAACACAAAGGTAAAAAACAGATCACATATTTTAAAAATAAGAGCATAAAAAATTAAAATAATTGTTATAAAAGAATTTTCACATATTTTGAAAATAAAAGCATAAAAAATTAAAATAATTGTTATAAAAGAATTTTTACAATGCAGTGTATACTTAATATATACTAAAAAATAATCAAATGTATTGTTATAATAATATTCAATTATATAATGATATAAAATTTATTTTTCTCAAACAATTGCACAAGGCTATATGTATACAGTAATATAGCATTTATTTTTTCTCAAACAATTGTATACGAAAAAATTTCTAAAATTATTTCTACAATGCATTACATTACAAGAAATTCTCCAAGAATAAAGTTCATTATTATAATAATATTATACCCATTTCGAATATATGTCACACTTCTTTTTAGTAAAAAATAACTACAATATAAATGTACACTGTTCCATACACTAATCCAGGACTTATTTTTTGGTTGAACTATTTATTTAATTCTTGGAACTTGGACGAAGGAAAATGAAAAAAAAAAGCCTACACTTGCTAACAGATTCACAACCAACAGTTGAGATTGAAATTCCAGCCAAGAAAGACGGTTGACCATAATGCGTCCAAGGGTTATGGGTAATCTTCGCCATCCAAGTTTGACAACCAACGGCTGAGATTCAAATTGAATCTCACGAAAGAAAACGATAAGGCTTTTGCTTTTCCAATTATCATCATCAATCAAATCTCAACTTTCATCTACAATCTAAGGTCTAATTTTTACCCATGAAAAGATCAAGGCAAATTGAAAGGACAAGTCACACCATCCAAATATTACTTTATCTTTTTTTTTTCTTTTTATGTGATGAGTCTCGCATTTGATTTTACAAAAATCAACTGTAAACCTCTATTAAAACTCAAAAAAGTTAAAACCTAAGAATATAGAAGACTCATATTTGATAATAGTTAAATATGGTAGGTTTCAAAGAAAAATGAAAATAATATTAGAGGAAGATTTTTGAGAATATAGCCAGTAATTTTGTACTCAAGTATCATAATCAAACTCCATTTAGGAATTTCAGGATTTAATGCAGTATATATTAAGTTCCTTTTATCAAATTAGTGTGAACATGCGCAAGCACACACACACACACAGTATAAAACATGAAATTGAACTTAAATTCTTCGCCTATTAAAGACGCATCTTAGCTAACAAATGCCCCTTTTTAATTCTAGATTTAAAGTTTTGGACATTTAAGAATTTCTGCCTGCAGTTATCCGATAATTCTAACTTCTAGTAATTAGACGATTATTCAATTGCGGTATCAATTTGTTATTCCTATCATTGATCATGAATATATGATCGGCGTGGTTTTGCTTGATTTGACAATTTGGTTTTGTTTCTTGTCATAGTTTTTCATTTTTAGATCTGTTTCTTGTTTGAGTTTGATTTTCTAGTGGTTCTTGTGCATATCTGCATTTCTGGACTTGATTGGTATTGTAGATATCTATCGGGCGGCTGATTCAAGAACACGGTCGGGTAGAATTGTTTATTTAGCACTAAAATATTTGTAAAATGTTATAAAATTTGATGTCACAATGCGCCGAGGAAACCGTATTGCTAATTAGTGTAGAAACAAAAAATCAGAGTGAATAGAACAAGAAAATCATCTGTTCTTTATTAAAACCATCTCAAGGAGCTAGTAGTACATTATCCATCTCCTTCTGCATTTCTTGCTCCGTAATGGATGCAGGTAAATCCTCAATTCTTAGAGGAGAACGTCAAGCAATGAACTGAAATATGATTTTGGAATAACTATCTGCAGATGCACGAGCACGATGTGCTTTGCCTTGTTATTGAATGCCTGCATTTGTTAATCTCCCGTTCACAAAGCTTAATCCGCCATTGCCAATGACAAATCGCAGAAGATTTCCCGGCTGAAGCCTCCCCTTTAGGACGAAGCCCTGACCCAAGGAGCCAATTACCACCGGAGGATCGTCGAATGTTGCAACCTTCTCGTCGTAGCTCCAAAACAATCAGTTGTTGGACCGGTACATCTCCATCATGAACCGTATCAATGGGATAAGGAGTGCAATTTTGATCATTCCACACTAAAGCTAACGGTGTATTCCCCCCTTCGTAGCCAGCATGCTTGTAGTAAAACATCAGTCCATCTTTAACGTACGGCACGACCCCGGAATAAGCTGCCAGCAGACCTTCTCGATCACAATGGTAGAAGTGAACAGGGACAAATGTGTATCTGTGGTTAGTAGAGGGAGCAGTCTCATCAAGCTTGCATTTTAACCATGAAAATCTGAAGTCTGCCTTGCAATAATAGTACGAGGTTCCAACCCAACAAACCAGGTCAAGGACGTAGTACGTTTGGTCCGGTTCATGCAATTTGCAGTCCAAAATACTTATGATTGGAGAGTCGACGTCAAGGTCCTAGAACCACTGGGTAGTAAGGAAGGAAAACGGTGTAGAATGGCACCGTTGCGGGTTCTACTGATTGGTGTTCCATCACAAGACATGATGAAGCATCGTTTCGCTGCTGGTCTCTCAAGAACATACCATTCAGTACTCAAGTTGTTAGGGACGTCAACAATCCACTCGAGAAGCATTAGCAGCTTAGCGAAGGACTGATCTGCCCTTGAAGTTCAGATGCACGGGGAATGTGATAGATGCCACAGGTGGTCACTGGTTCTTCAGTTTCGGCTGCACGATCATTGGGATCAAGTTCAAGTTCTATCTCGGCCTTTTGGAGAGGTGAGTTTGGCTCGTGCGGAGATGGAAGGATGAGGGAGGCTAAAGAACGGGCGTTTTCTTGAGCCTCCAAGCGGTTCTTGGCCTGCCGCCTCAAAGATGCATCCCGGCGCTTTTGTTGGTCAGACGTCGTCCGACGTCTGAACTGCCTCCAGAGATCATGTGGAGCCATTTTGTTTGACTAGGGGATTCGTTTTCCTCAAAGTTCAGATAAGAGGAGCTGCAGAGAAGAATAAGAAAAAAATCAAGACATCAAGAGCTATGTACAAAACCAAAATTAGTCTTAACAAACAAGGACGGTCTCAAATTTAGTCCTAATCCTGAAATAACTAGGACGAAAGAGTTTATGTTTTTTTTTTTTGCAATAATCATTCAATATCAAAATCAGGAGTACATAATGGATCAGTTCCACCTGCTCAGATAGAATGGCAGGGGGGAAGAAGGGGAGTGGGGATATATCCAAAAACATTTCGAGAGTAGGCCAAACTGGCAAGGTGGGGGCACTAATGTTACATGTTCTAGGAATATGCTTAACATCCCAATACAAGTTTCTGGCCAGCAGCTTTTTAGATTCTTCTACCTGGTGGCTTCCCCTCCATTGCATCCCATGGTTGCTTTGATTGCATTAAATGCATCGCCCTCAAAAGTGAGATGATCAAGACCATTATCTTATGCATACTTCAAAGCTTGAGTGACAGCTTTAGCCTCTGCAACATATGTATCTGAGACATTGAAGCGGCCAGACCAAGCTTCAATTATCTCCCCTTTGCACTATGAAAGCTCCAACTGATTCCTCTCCTCTGATCACTCATCAAAATTAATTTTTAAGCAGCCTTCACCTGGTGGTGTCCATTTATGCAAAATCAAAATTTCTCTTTCAGTTTCTTCATGCAAGCTGCCTGCACGTACTCTCTGCTTAACCTGTTGACACTTTTACTGATGTCTTCCGAACTTCTAGTTTGTTCTATCTGTTATGGTTTCTCAGGAACCAGCACTGCTCCGTAGCCACTGCCATGAAGTGCAGCATTTCCATTTTATCTTCTGGTCCCAGTGGAAAGGCATTTTCCATATTTAGCATTTCCTCTATCCATTTTTGCACTGACCATTGTGAAAATTTGTTCACTCTAATTTACCATCTTAGTGGGGACAAAATAGTTTATGGTTTTCTGATAGTTTCAGAGATTTAATTCTGAAGGAAATCCAAATCTATGTTGGTTAAGGATTGGATTTGATGAGTTAGATACAACTACCCTTGTATTCACTACCCAGGGCAATAATGACAGCAGGAAGTCCATGAGGAAATATGCTTTCCTCTTTAGCAACAACCAGCAGATACCCCATAGGACACTGCAGAAAATTTTGAGAACCTGCCTGCACCATGTTGTTAGCTCCTCAGTCGTGGCTATATGGCAAAATGGGATTGACCTAGAAATACTTATCGAGGGTTAACTTGACGAACGCACGCCCAGCTGCAAATTCTTTGTTGGTGTTTTTGAAATGAACAATAAAGAATTCTAATCTTGACGAGAAATGCAAACAAAAGTTCAAAATTTACACCTCAGAACATCAATATAAAGGACTCGGGCACAGTTTTGAGCATTCAAAACCGAAAAGAAATGGTATGACTTCGCAAATACAAGTAAAGCCTAAAAGCAGAGTTTAACAAGGAGGAAATTTAACCAAGCCCATGTGCTTGCAGTACTGTCAAAACGGGCTAAGGCCCGTGGGCTAGCCCATTTAAATAGAAAATCCTCTTCCAGAGGGTTCATCAAGCATATACTTCTTTAATTTAATAATGAAATCTGTGAGCTATGGCTCCTTTCTGCAATTCAGGTTAGCAAAGCGAAAAGATATCTAGAAGTAAATGTTCATGGTGGGAAAGCTCAGGTTCTGTTGGTTGTAGTGTTACTGAAATGCTTAAGTAGTTCTATGAAGATTGTAAAATAGTGGCTCTCAGTAGCTATATATCTAGTTTTTATGTTAAGTTGGTGATGGATGCTGAGTTTTTGAAGGATTAAATATCCAATTATGAGTTTCTTGTTTACACAGAAATCTGATTGGAAAAAATAGAAATAGGAGAATTGGATAGTTTTTCTGCACCCTTGCTCTGATTACTCTATCCCACAGCCTACTTACTTGGTACAACATGGATTCTTTTAGCTCTTCACGGGTCCAATGTAGATTGCCAATGTACAGCTTTTCTTCCTTTCCTCTTAAACTGTAGCCATATGAGTCATTTGATTAAGTTGGAGGCTATATCATGTAGTTATGCATGTATTTATTTGATTATTCGTTCTAATGTATACTATACTAAAAGTATGAAAATAGGTAATAGAGATTTAAATTGATTTTATTTCTTCCTTTTTTAAAATGGTCAAAAATACCATTTGATTAGATGAATTGTTTTGATTTTGATGTTCCAAATACCTCAAATTTATATAAATAAAAAAGTTTGTAATTATTTATTAATAAATATATACTAACTCTCTCACTTAAGTTACAAATTTTCTACTCAAAGTATATACAATGTAATAGAATACAATAACAAACTATCTAACCTCTATAAAGAAAAAAAAAAGGACATTGCTATTTTATAAAAATTAAAATTACTTGAGAAGTAATTATAATAATTAAATATTTTAAATACCATTATAATTTATAAAAGTATAAAGTATAACAATATGAGATTATGTGATTTTCATGAAAACATTTTCTATAGTTAGTAAAAATAATATTTTTCTTATTAGAATAAATTGATTAGATGAAAGGTAAAAATAAAAAACATTTATTTCTTAAAAAATTAAATAATTATGAGAAATAATTATAGAAATTTAAGAGTTTAAATACTAATATAGTTTATGAAAAAGTTCAAAATGATAGCATGAAGTACAAAAAAATGACTATTTAACATTTTTATGAAGAAAAAAATATGTGTCTTATTCAAATATCATATAAATAA
This sequence comes from Rauvolfia tetraphylla, assembly GCA_030512225.1. Taxonomy (NCBI): domain Eukaryota; kingdom Viridiplantae; phylum Streptophyta; class Magnoliopsida; order Gentianales; family Apocynaceae; genus Rauvolfia; species Rauvolfia tetraphylla. The sequence goes on along the minus strand of JAJQKT010000045.1, from coordinate 6,779,621 downwards.
ATAAGAAAATAGTAAAAATGCATTTCAATATTTATCATTATGAAAGAGAAAAAAATATTATTATTAAAAAGGGTTAAAATTATCATGAAAAATTATAATATTAATAAAAAGATCAAAACTTAATGTTATTTAATAAAGAATACAATGGCATAAAAATAAATTACGCAATCTTCATGAAATAATTTATATAATTAATGAAAATATGTATTTTATTATAATATTATAAAAATAATTAAATAAAAGATAAAAAATCAACTATTCTCTATCATTAAAAAAATTAAGAAAATATATTATTTTATAAAAAAATTTAAATAAAATATTCAATACATGCAATTGCACATAAATGATACTAGTATAATGAAATGCACGTTAGGGGATAATGAGATTTTGGGAGCTCAAGTTTATGTAGCTATATTGGCTCATTTTTCCTTTGGGTATAGGAAATTGTAGACGTTTTCTCGGAATGTTCAACAGGTTTTCACATCTATGTTAGATAATCATCAATTTGGCGAAAAAATTAGTACGGGATATGAACTTTAGTAGTTCTAAGGGAAATTGGTATGGAATAAATTCTGCGATTTGCTTTCGAATTTTTTCAGTTTGCTTCATAACATCTAATCCAACTAAAATTTTAATTAAGATTACACACTATTAGAAGTGAAAATTTGAATGGAGAATTTACTAGGCTTTGGTTCAAATTTTGAATGAATAGCTCTCCATTCTCAATGGTAAGAGGCTGCCTGGTTCAAACTGCTCCAGAATTTACATATTTAGCTGAACTTAACGCTGTAAAAAGAAAATTACATGAGTCCTAGATCGATGCCAATGTTCTTTTTGCTAGTATCCACAGATGATTATGGATTTATTGCATAAGCTTATAAGGTAGATCTATGCAATGTTCTTTTTGGTTTTAGCAGATTGCGCAATTTGCCAAGATGCAAAATCAGAGATCAGTCCATCACCACCAGCACCAACAGCATTGGGGAACAATTCCCATATGTTGTATGTCTCCAATCGCAATAGAGTAAGTCTGCTCTACGGGGAATGGAATTGGGCACTAAAAACTCTTAGTGCCCAGCAGGACCACAAGCTCATGTTTAGCAGATGATCCATGGTACAACTGATTCAAATATTTCCTTGATGAAACTTTATATTTACAATTCTTGAACTACAAAAACTGTTTTCACATCTGGGAATGAACATCAGATTCAGTGACCTTTTTGTCTTTTGTGTGTGTGTGGGGTAGCAGTTACTGATACAGGAGGTTTAGGACATGTCCATGTAGGTTGCAAGAAAAAGAATCTTCCACAAAGACTTTAAAGTTTAAACATGATTGTTGAGACTTAAGAAGTGTTTAGCTAATTCTGGACAGCAAGACGCGCGCAGTAGCAAGTTACGTTCATACCGTGTATGGATCTTTGAACAGATAACTGTCTAGGTTCCTTCTTGTATGCTCTCACGGCCCACCAGCAACTCATGGTTTCTAGATTCTAGCCCTGCGGTTTTAGTCCAGGTTTAATCATTTTCAGAAAATCTCGATAAGGCCTTGCCACTGGTGACCTGCAGGATATCCCAATGGCTTCGTGGAGTTAGGCCAATGAGTCTGGACCGTCCCTTGCAAATATGCCATGTGAAAGGCATTATAATTATCTCAAGCGAACCGAAGTTCAATCTCCAGACCACACAATCCAGGGAACCGGAATTAAGAGGTCATTTCGGGCTACGACCCTTCGAGCGGGGCAGTTCATGACATGAGCTGCTATCTCCAGCAGGGACCACTAAAGAAAGCAAAAAAGAAAGGGAAGTAGACAAGAGAGAGCCACGAGAGCAAGCATCAGATAACCGTATATGCACAGGCACTAAGCCAACCCAAGATTTTTTCTAAGGTTTTGGTGGGCGAAAATCTTGGTTTTAGCTAAGCGACAGACCGTCCAATTGGTTCCTTGGAAGACAATAGCAAACGTTTACTCATTTGCAAGTCTTGTATGTGGTATACATAAATTAGTATAATTCACAAACATATTGTATTAATCTCCATTTCAGTATATTTTAATCGTTCTATACTTCTATTGGATTAAACAACAATCAGTACACTCATGTTTAACTCAAAAGCAATAGGATTCATCTCATGATAAAATTATCAATCATGTGATCTTTTTTTTTTTTCTGCTGAATAACAAGCAGAAGATTCTACAAGAATGCATTTAGAGATTCAAAGCAGTGCTTAATCTTAGTGATGATGTAGCCATTTATATGCAATCAAATTTCGTTAGGCAGCTTTATAACAAGTCATGTCTGGTGAAAACGAGTCAAAATGAAGACAAAACGTGCCAAACTGAAAGTTTCCCCACGCCATAAATTGGTCTTTCAACTCTAGCAAGTGTGGATGAGAGAAAACCGAGTCAAAAAAGGGACACAAGTTTCTGGGACGAAACTGGAGATTTTATTACATGTAATTCCGATCCTAGACATTTAGTCTTACACGCTCATTTTTTTTTAAACTTATTATACACTTCCGTATTTTAGCAAATCAATTGTAGGATGGTACCATGTGTTTGCTAACTTGCCTCTATACATATCCTTCACTTGACAACTATGGATTCTAAACCTTTTTGCCTTTGAGCTTATAGCTAACTGAATTCTATGAGCTCGAGAAAACAACGTATGATTCTGAGGAGAAGATAAACATATTGACTGGAAGAAACAGAAAGATTGGGAGAAAAGAAAAAGGGATGTTGGAAGGCAAAGCTCAGATAAAGGACACAGATATGTCGAAGAAGATGCAGATTCATGCCACGGCTTGTGCTTCGAAAGCTCTGGATAAGCATGATGTCATTGACTATACCTCCATAGCTGCCCACATCAAGAAGGTACGTGACCTTTGTGCCATTCTTTTGTCCAAATAATGCAACCTCAGTTTGGTCAACTTTAGTTATTTCCGAATGTTTCCTGTCCTCTGAAATTGCAGGAGTTTGACAAAGTATATGGTTGTGGATGGCAATGTGTGGTGGGTTCAGATTTTGGTTGTTTCTTCAGTCATTCAAGAGGATCTTTTATCTATTTTGCCTTAGAGTCCTTAAATTTTCTTATCTTTAAGGGGGCTTCTTCTTAAAGCTTGGATATGTCTCTGTAACTATAGGAACCATACAAACTTCTTATGATGCAAATGTAGTTCCAAGAAAATGAAATGAAATATTCACAAACTAATTCTTTTTTCTTTCGCCTTTCCTGGTTTGGAAAGTTTACTGGTCTTCATTCTATAAGGTACACCAATTTTACTCTGAACAGTCATTGACTAGTAGCCTTGGACATGGAGTGCGGGATTAATCCATCGTTTGCCTGGTCCAGTTATTAATGAGATGCAAGCAGGTGCATGTGGCTACTGAGGTGCTTCTTTGGCTGCTAAAAAGTGCCAGCTGAATACCGTCCACCAAGCAGAGCCGGCCTAGGATCAGAGGAATCCAAATTGAAAAAGGAAAAAATAGTTCTCTTATAGTTTGAACTGTTATTTTGCTGCACACTAGGGTGTCATAATACTATGTGATATATGCCACTGTGAAATGTTTTCTCTGGTGCAAAAAGAGAAGGTAGAATCAGAGACCCACTTCATATGTATTCTGAGTTGACGATTATCAAGTTGATGCTTCCCAGGAGTCAAAGAAAATACCAGCATCAGCAGCGCAGGATTCCCTATCACAGGCATCTTTGATCTTTCTTTGCTGTTTGTATATTGATTTCGTTTTGGGAAATGATGACAGATTTTAATGGGAACTTAATGATGCAAATCTATGATCTTCATAAGTCACTCATCTTATACTATTCTCACCTTCCTCCGAGAGCAAGAAATATACATGTACAAGAAGCATTATCCAGTGAAAACAGCTCTCTGTGGCTAAATTTGGACAGGTAAAACTTAAGAATCCTGAAGATCCTGATCTCTCCACTTTCCACGCCTATCAGTTAGCATTTTCCTATTTACAGGAAAGAAAATTTAAACCCCCTATGTCCATTATCCAATTGTGGGGAAGGAACTAACCCGCAAATCTGTGAGAAGATCCTCAATGATTCCATTGAAAACTATCTGCTCTATGTCAATAACGACAGGCTCAATTTCATTCAGACTAAATCCATATCTCCAACCCAAATCCCATGATCCACTCGCCACTCCCTTGCCCCAAATATCTTTTTGCAGTGTCAGGTAAAGAGTATCCACAGTAAGTGTGCCAGCAGAAAGCTTATGACAACTCTGCAAATCCTCAATTCCTTCACAAATCTCACCCACCAACTGTTCCAGGGAGATGAAGAGTTTTGATTGCTCAAAGGTAATATGTGTCAGTGGATTGGCAGCCAGAGCACATTGGAGGCTCTTATGTTCAAGTAGCTCTTTTGCACAGTCCAGTAAGAGTTTGGAGTCAGGCACTCCGTCCTCATGTAAGTTCATAGTTTTTAGCATCACAGGTTGATACACATTGAAGTGAAAGAGCTCTTCCGCTTGATTAAGAAATGATGAATGACCCAAGAGCATATCCCTGGTTGTGTCACCCGTCTTGCAGATTCTTTTCTCAGTTGAAATGGAACTGATGCTATCTCCAATGGATTCAATATCAGTTTTATCATGGATGACAAGCTTGGTAGAGTCACAAAAGCAACTCTCACTGTTTTTGCCATTATCTGTGGAAAAAAGGGACATTGTTTTGCATAAGTATAGCTCCTTTTTCAGATGGACATCCAACAGATCAAGTTAGCACCTTATATTAAACAGCACTCATAGAATTCACAGAATGCAGCCGAGAATATAAGTTCGCTTAGTGAGGACAATTGAGTAGTAAGCATTCAATTGCTGGAGATGCCCCCTCTCAGTGCCAATACAGAAATGAACATCAAAACAAGTTTAAGATATCTTCCTCCTGACAGATTCCTAGACAGAACTAACTCCACTGGGATTCTTCCTAGGGATGTTTTACTTGCATTATTGATCAGAATTCCAAATGTTGGTTAACAGAAGGCAGAAGAAACAGTCACTAAACTACAATAGACTATTGAGTTGAATGAAATTTTAGCGAGCAGAAAGTATTATGAAATTCTAATGGCTTAAATCATTATTGCATAATAACTTAGAATTTGAAATAGATGTAGAGTCCTTACTTCTCTAAAAGTTAGATGAACTTAGGAAACATTTATTAGAGGCTCATATTCTCATCAGGACTGAGATTTAACATTTCCTTCTGTTCCATTTAGAAAAAATCTAATGAGAATTTCTAGATACAGTTTATCACAAAGCATTTCCATTTCCTTCTTTTATTTCAGAAAGGCGAACTCTGATAAGCTTTTCTCTTGTAAAAATTGGTCACTTTTTTTATTCCAAGTTCAAACATATAAAGAAGGCTTTACTCTAAGGTATGCATATATTTTTGTATTTATGCATCTGATAGCAACACTCAATCGTATATGTCCCCAAGCATGCTGGAATTCACAAAAGTACCAAACTTCAAAAAATTGATTTTTTAAGTTAAGAAATGACGCAGAACATTTAGTTAAAACGAGAACAGTGCTGTAAAGTTTTGTCTAAAACTGGACCATGGAGAAACCTGAGGTTGGATCCTATGCCTAATCAAGTCCATGAATGATTGTCCTAGAGCTTCCTTGGTACTTCAAGTGTATCTTCATTCCTACCTGATTTCCAACTAAGCACCATCTGAGCCCTATTTCGGCACATTGGCAAAGCTTCCCAGACACAAGAATCCAGTATTGAATATAGATGTCTTCCATCCCCCAGCCCCCCAAAAGAAAATGTTGATACAAATTAATTGACGAAGGTGCATATCTTACCTAAATTTAGAGAACTTTGCACTGCATTAGTAGGGAATTGTTCTGGAGAAGTCATCTTGGTTACAGTCACCTCATGCTTATCCTCATACCTAGCCTCAATTTCAGTATCATCATTTCTGTATTGCCTTTCAACCTGCATTAACATATAAATTATTCTTTGGTAAGTCAAACTAGAAACTTCCTTTAAAGCCAGAGCCCCATGATTGAAGATATGATCTGTAGTACAGTCTGCACGCTATCTACACTGTGAAGCAAATAAATCTGGAAGTTAGACATAATGATCACTTACTTCGAGAGTAGAAGGCAGAATACTGACTTGCTTTTCCTTTTTTGCATTCTTTTTTTGGATATTAGAACTACGTGATGCAGCCAGTGTACCACATTGCAATGTCAAATTTGAAGGTGCACTGTTTCGTTGTGAAACCCGAGTTTTGGACAACTTATGTTCCCTCTCTGGTTTTGTGAGATTTGCAGATGAAGACTTGTTTACATTCTGAAGTTTTGAAGCATCTTTGGATTTGGCAATGTCAACTTCCAATGGTTCCCTTTTAGTGGGAGCCATTCTTTGGATCTTCTCAACTTTGTTCTCCATTACTTCTTTCTTCTGCACTTTGGGTTTCACAGTAGCAGAAGCTTTTATCTTGGTAGAAGACTGGTTCTCTTGAACCTTTATTACTCTATCATCTGATTTTTTGCATGCATCACCTAAGTCCTTTTCTCCCTTGGCTTTGCTAAGCCTCTTCAAAGGTGACATTTCTGCTAGTAATTTTCCTTGAATGTCACTGAAGTTCAAAGCTCCTCTACGATCACTACTTTTTTGGGGTGGAACTGCTTTTTCCATTTTCCATTTGCTGATTATCTCTTTACCGTAAAGATCTCCACGCCTATGCTTCTGCTTTTGAAGTTCTTCCTCAAATGAGCAAGAAAGATGCAGGGGCTTCATAATGACAATTGGTGGTGCATCATCAGCAAGCCCTTTTCTCCTATCAAAAACATTTGAAAGGTATTTGTGATGCTTAGCTCCATCAATAGACTTGTTTGAAACAAGTCGTTGGAATTCCTCAGTCTCAAGTCGATCTTCTACCATTCTTCTTTGTGGATCCACCTTCTGAAAGCTGCAATGAGGCTTTCTTGATTTCGGCAAGTGAGTATCAAATATAGGTCTCACATGATTCAGTTGCTTGTCCTCCTTCTGCATTGTAGATTGCGATGGTCTTGAAGGAATTTCTTCTAGACCCATAAGCCTGGCAATTACATTTGGACCTTTGGGCTTCTGCTCTTGAGACTTTGACAGAGAACTATCAAAGGAGTCAAATTCATGGGAGTGAAATGTGGAGGATTGACTTGAGCTGGTGGATGGGTAATCCAGTGATAAGTCCAACCTCTTGCTCTCAAAATAACCTTTTTCTTCCTTGTAAGACTCTTTTCTATCAGAACAAGCCCTTTCTTCACTGTAGCTCTTTATTCTATCAAAAGAACCCTTTTCCTCAGCTGAACTCTTGGGCAATAGATTTTGTCTGGCAAAGCTCTCTCTTATCACTTCTCTAAGCTCCTCATAGCAGTCTCTGGAAGATCCGTCAGCAGAAAGTCTTGGCTTTTGAAAGTCCATTTTGTTGTGATATCCAAATCGATCCGAAGTAGTTCTTTCAATCACAAACCGATCAGAAGTAGTCCTTTCAATGCCTACTCCTTCGAGTTTACCTTTATTTGCCTTTTCCTTGTGCTTTTTCTTCGACTTCACCATATATTTTGAGGCTTCTTGCAGCTTCCCTAGCATTGTTAGTGACTCTTGTAGATCAAGTGCTCCTTTGAGCAAGTCTTTTGCAATATCTTTAGACTGGGTATCGAAGCTTAAGCTCTTAGACCAAGTATCAATCACTTGGTTCAACTTATGTGCTCCTTTGGATACTTCCATGAGCTGGACTGAAGACAGATTGTCGAACTCGTCTGTCGGCCCTTTGGGGACTATGTCCTTCCTATCTTCATCATGAGCAAAAGAAATGTCCAGATTCTTTTGCTTCCTTTGACGATCTACCTTATTATCTGGCTTCTGCGAGACAGCCTTGGACTTCATGGTTGTCTTGCATTCAGCAACACCTTTCGGATCATCGCATGAGAAGAACGATCTGTATACAACTGATTTTGTACCGTCTTGAGGCATATTCTATAGCACAAATTCGATTGAAAAGGTCATATACTACCAGAAATTCCTCAAAAACCAAATCAACTTTCTTTCGTTTGTCATTACCGTGTGAACTTACATATTATTGAATACTCTAATCAACAATTTCAAAGGTTATGCACAACTGCTGCTCAGCTTTTCCTCCCTGAAAGCACAATTACATCAAAAAAAGAATAAATTGCCGCCCAGAACAGAGATTTGATTTTTTACATTCAAGACATAATTTTTCTGCTGACATGTTCAAATGAAGCCCGGTTGGGCAAGTCATTTTCTTTCATCCTTGCTAATTTCCCTACAAATTCTTGATAAGCCGTATGAAGTTCCTCAATTTATCCTGTCTCTGTTTTGTGTGTGACAAAGCGTGTGTTAGAGAGAGAGACAGAAGAAAGTGTTGTCTATAAAATTTACAGCTAATGTGGATCTAGACACCAAAGATCATGATTCAAAAGCAAACCCAGCATGTAAAGCAACATAGAAGTAACTCTTACTGAGATCTATGTCCCAAGAAAATTAGATAGAGACTAGCATACCTTAGCTCCAGTGTCTGTTGCTTCCTTGCTCCTCCCTGATCAACCAATTCTCTCGCCATTGGCTTTCATCAAGAATTTCCCAGACAAAGAGAGAAGAAATCACCACAGAATCAAAATAAAAAAGAAACTTAGATGAGGATGAGGAAATCCAAGTGACACATAAGAAACATGGTTAACAACTGATCAAGACTCCTCAACTGTAACAGTTAATTCTCACATGCATGTTTGATCATCCCTTGTGGAGGAGAGAGAGATCCCTCAGATCCACGCAACAAGAACGCACACAACTAGTTGCTGAATCTTGACTTCGTGTCAGGTACCCACTGCAACATCTTTATCAGTCAAAATCAAACTATATTTTCAATGAAGGACTTAAAACTAGGGGAGGTGGAGGGGCCGGGGTTTTCTTTAAAATTTTTCTTTCTTACCATTAGTTCAGTTTTCTTAAAGATTCTCAGTGGACAACATGACAAAAGAAGATCAAATGATTGTGGGGTGTGAGGTGACCAGTTCTTTGCAAATGATGTTTGTCCAATGTGGGTTCTCTACCAAAAGAAACAAATCTATTGGGAAGCTGGACGGAGGAAGGTGAGATCACAATTGAGCAAGAAAACAGAGAGACTCCGTGCAGTTATGATGAGAAACTGCCATGAAAATGCACGTGAATTTATTAAATACTCCTATTACTGCCCCTTATAAATTGCTCGCTTTATTCTGACGGTTTGGTTCTCTTCTTCTTCATTATTATAGGCCTATTTGGTGACTAAAAGATTCTTTTCCAATACTTTATGGCGAGTTGGAAAAAGAAAATAGTTGAAAATTTATTTCTTCTTTCAATTATTCTCTTTAGCCGACTAATTTGCAAAATTATAAAATTCTCAGTCGAATAATTAACTCATAATTTAAAAACTATAAGACTTTCATCACATATTACAAAAGAAGGGAAATGCTCTATTTTTTTTTTACTAGGTGAGAAAGACTTTATGATATAGTATTGTATTTGATTGTTTGAATATAATGTCCACTGCTAGAAAAACTGTCTCTTATAGTCATATCAAAAGGAAAAATCACATAATCATTAGCTGTATCTATTAATACTAAAGACAAATTTTTTAGGCTGAATTCCAGTTGTCTTCAGCCTCTGAGGTCAGGAGAAGAATGTAATATAATATATACAATAATAAAATTTGTCGGGTATATTTTAATAGAGTTTAAATTTAATTTTTTTAGTTTAATTATTTGTGATAAAGATAGTAAAATTCAAAGTGAAAATTTTGCATATGATTCCGCAATATAACCCATCCAAATACATATCCAATTTTGTGCTACCTAGATAGATAACTTGTTTGTAGCTAAAAAACAGAAGATGTAATATTGAAGTAAAAGATTTGTTGTCTCAAAAGGATAAATTCAATACTTTTGTACGGAGTTTGACAAATATCTTAAAACATTTAGCGTATGATTAGATAGAGTTTGAGTTTGAGATTTTTTATATTAAGTTCGTAAAAGTGAATTATTTATAAGAGAATGTGATACTCAAAATAAAAAATTATATTAAGTTGTATAGCGGAACTAATCTAAATACACTCTTAGATACATTAACTATTTTGCTCATCTTATTATCTATTCATCATCTCACAAGACATGTAAAATTATGAGATATGAACATCGTATTACTGTTTTATTGAAAGAGCGCAGTATGTTGTTCAAATATACCGATAGTTTAAAACATGAGCCAAGGGGCGAAGCTTCCCAACTAACATTCAAAGAGAAAGATGAGAAGGAAGCATTTACTAACGAGGAAAGATATGCAGAGCTGCTGCAATTCCATCTAGTCTGTTGTTTGTATGGTAATAATGCTAATTAAGTCCAGACAGTGGTATTAGAACAGTGTACATTTGCCCATAATTCTATATTTAAAAGGATTTTAAAAATTGATTTCTTGAGGACAAAATGGTCAGTTTGCTGAAGTACCAAAATAATAAACATTAAAATGCATTCACAAGATCCTTGTTCTGGTGGGACTGAGCTGCCCTTTTTGGTAGCCATCATAAATGTGATTTAATGTGTTTCTATACTTTTCACCTCTTTTTGATGTTAAATAAATAATGCATGGCCATATCCTTTTTTTCAAGTCTATAAAGGAGGGTCTAAAATTTAAATTTTGAATCTGCTTTGGGGAAGATTCATCTTTTAAACTAAAAATCCATGTGTGTTGTACTCCCCTTTATTTAGATTTTAAAAAAAAAAATTGTAGAGACACATTAATGAAGGATGTATAAAAATTGAACTTTTTATTAAACTATTCAAATGCAAAACAAATAGTTGATCTTTTTCATTGAACCGTATTCGAGCTGAAATCAAATTCAAGATTAATTCAAGTTTGATTGAAATTATTCCTAATAACCTTTTTTTCATAAGATTATTTGGACACCATATCGTCCTGAAACGCGAGATAAAATTTTAGTATGAGGCTCATATTTTTTTCTCACAAACAATTCAATTTTTACGACAAAAATCTCAAAATCAAATCGTATCCAATTTCAACATAAAGTATCTATAAGTTCTACTCATTTCACTTTGTGGACATCCCCACCTCCATGTTTCACTTTTGGCTCTGGAATTTTGATTTTGTCATTTAGACAAAATCTTTTCTGGGCCAGCATTCTTAAATAAATGCTAAATAAATATAATCATCTGATTTATGCAGTGGATTCTATTTGGAATACCAATTTCTAGGGAGTAGAACCAGGAAAGAGTTTTTCCAATGTGGTTTTGGTAATGTTTTTATGAAAATCTTTTTTGTCATAATTTCTAGAAATTTCTTCTAGGGTTTATATTTAAAAAATATAACACTTTTTTACACTGGTTGTCAATGAAGGCCAAATTTATGTAAGTATATTCTATAAAAGTTTATTCGAATTTAACCTTGACAATAGGAATTGTATTATATGCGAGAATATTGCATCATAAGCCGCTCAACTTCTTGCTCAAAATTTGGTCTATCTAAAAATTTATATAAATATTTCTCTATATTCAAATATAATGAAAATTGATATTCAATTTCAAATTATAAAAAAAAATTATTCGTTTAACTTATGAAGAGTATCATCAAACGAAGTGCAAAAAGATGGTAGAATGACTTCGTAAATGATGTGGTTCTTTGTCTTAATGAAATTACCAATTACGGAAAGTTAATAGTATACCATTCCCATAATCATCGCATTATTCACCCCTATGTGGCTCTCTTAATTTTGCGACAATCCACATGTGGTCTGGGAGATCTCTTTCTCGGGAATTCAAATATTGGGCCGGGAGAGGGGTGGAGGGTGATGCCCATAAATTTGGTACGAGAATGGTCCTTGTGTCTGCTGCAAATATGCTTCCATCAATAGACGTTTTGAGAACAACGTTCCTTTGTGTGTGTGTGTGTTTAATTTTTTTCAAAAGGTCTGCAAATTAGAAACTAAAGGATAATTTTTTTTTTTTGGTCTTGGTAGTATTCAAAGCGGCTCATTGCTTGACTAATCCAATGTGAAAAACTTGAGGTATAGAATTTTGAAGTTCTATGATACAAGACCAACTATAACAATTATTGTCCTCAAAGTGACTCGAACCCACATCCCTTACTTGAGCAGGTGGAGGCCAACGCTCCTTTGTTAATTAACAGATAATTTTTGAACTTTAATAAGGGCGTTTATCGTCCTCAAAAAAAAAAAAAAAAGAGTTGTTCGTCATATCTATGGTAAGAAGAATAAGTAACGCAATTGTATAATAATTAAATATTTAACCTCCTCTCTTCTTTGTCTTTCTGTCTCTAAAACTATTTGCTCTCTGCACCCTTACTTTCTGCCATCGTCTTCTTCCGCCATAACCCAGCTCCGCCCAAAAAAAGTTCATTCTTGCTTTCATTGTGTTTCCACACCTCCTTTTATCTTCAATCCTTAACAATTTCTCTCTTTGGAGTCTTGTAGCTAATCTCTTGCTTTATTGGTGGGTTTTCTTCTAGACATGTGAAGATCAAAGATCATTTCTTCTTATTCAAAAAGACATTTCGCTATCTGGATCAAACCACTACTTTTTCTCAAATTTTCATCTTAGTTTTAGACAATTTACAAGAATACTAATATGCTCAAACTCTTGTAGATTGTTACTCGTGAATTTAGGTGAATTTGAGTGTGTTAAGGTGATAAAATTCAAGAATAATTCCACAGACAATAATAAAAAAATTCCTTTGTGTTTGTTTTATTTTTTATTTATTATGTTGAACTCACTTAAGATTTTTAGGTGTAGTTTATTTTTTGTTATCATAATTAATGTGAACTTCTTCCATTATTCATTTGTGTAATGTGTTTCCTACTTTTTAATGAAGTTTAAAAAAAAAAACCTCTTCATTGGTCAGTATCTATTTGCTCATTTTGCACGCCATTCAATATATGCAACAAATTTTGAGTTAACGGTGGCAGATGAAAATGACCCTAAGGACATATTTAGATTGATTTAATTGTATTGCATTAAAGATTATAAAAGTGAATTGTTTGAAAGAGGAGGAGCGAGATTCAAAATAAAAAAGTAGAAAAAAAAAATTGTTTTAGATTGAAAAGTCAATCCAAATACACCCTAATATTTTTCACATAATTCTTATTCTCTTCATAATATTTTGTTTTGTGTTTTTTCAGATTTCTTTTTAAAATTTTAATTACAGATTAAAAATGTGTATTTTGGAACGGAGATCCAATTAAAACAAAAGTCAAGGGCGGCTTTAGGGTCTCCCCAGATCCAATTAAAACAAAAGTCAAATAATAAAGCCAAAGTTGACCCACTTCTATAATTGCGTCGTGGGCAGACATTGGAGGCCCTAATGGCTGGGATATGGAGGCCCGTCAAGTAAATATAAAACTACAAGCCCACTTCCCTGGCCTTGACCTTTTTCGAATTGGTGACAAACACGCCTGGAGAGTAGATTTTGGTAAGGATGGCGAAAATTCTAACGTCTGTTTTTTTTTCGGAAATTATTTATTTGTGTGAGGTCTGCATTTTTTAGAAAATTTTAAAAATTTCTCTAAATAAGAACATATTCAAGTGTGTTTGGGTTTTTTAAAATACATTACAAGAGAACGTAATTAAACTTTCTTGACACAAAATTAGGTAAAAGATTTAATTATTTAGTATTTTATATCACATTACCATTAATAAGCTAGTTTTAATGTCATGTATTAGAGAAGATTCATATGTTTTTCTCATTGAGTGAGGGGAATGGTCCAAGTTTAGATTAGAATTGAATGTACTATAAGAAAATGTAACATTAGTATTTGGATTGGATTCCGTTGTGAAATCTTATGTAAATTTTTCACTTTGAGTCGTACCCTTTTTCTTATAAATAATTTATTTTTATAAAACTCAAGATAAAAAACCTCAAGCAATAATTCTATCTAAGCTATTATAAATCTACCTCTTACTTTTGCTAAAGATTAAAGTATATTTCAATTGTTAAACTCTCCTTATTGAACTAAGAAGGTCTTAACAATGTTTATCCCAAAAAAACTATCACCTATGAATCATAAGGAATTCAAAAGGATTGGAAATGTTCCATTTTTAGAAGAAAGAACATGAGACAATTATTACACACACCTTTTTGGAGTAAAATGTCATCTTTTTAAATTTAATAAAACTTCCCCTATTAAAATTCACTTTGCTTGTTACAAGAGATGAAAAGTTTTCAAACAACTTCCTCAATTATAAGAAGAAAAGACGTAATGTTAGTGTCCTCCTCCCATATTTAGAGAGAAAGAAGGGGTGAGGAAGAGATTGTCCCTAAAAAGTTAGTTGACCATGTACGCCTTGCCGGGCTTTTTGCCGCCCAACCAAGAATTTTGCCAGTCAATCTCCCCAAAACACATATCCAACAACTATTGCCTTTTGTATTTTCGATTCTTTTCTCTTCTTTCCTTGTTCCCACCCCTCCTTTCTTTTCTCAAGACATGCACATCACGTCTAACGTTGAAGAAAGTAACTGCAAGAATAACCAAAAAATGCCTTCTTCTTCCTTTCGACCAAGGAGAATAGGAAAACCCCTTTTTGCTTTCACGTTTTAGAGGAGGGCTTTTCATTTGTTTGCCCCTCTATCTCTGTTTTTACGTAAATATTTCAGGGTTGATCTTACCTATATGCACTTTGTTACGGTCAATTTGTTTTGCCTTTTCTGCATTGTGTTGCAATGTTGGATTTAGATGTAATCGGGAGGAAAATGATGATGGATGAACGTGGCATTCAGAAGTCGAGGTCTTTCAACTTCAGAAAGATGTTTGATGTCCCTGTTCCGGGAAGGCAAGCACATAGTTTGATCCTTGAATCTGGAGGAGGAAAACCTGCATCATTCTTAGATACTCAGAAAATAGGTAGTATCTTTAATCGTTCTACTGATAAGTCTCCAGTTTCCCGCTTAAGCAAGGATGCCGCGAAGGGAGGGACTCCCTTAACAAAGGACAAACTAGCTTCAGGTTTGTAGTATCATGTAGCACTACTTTTTTTTTTCCCTTTTTTCCCTTGATTAGATTAGTTACTCTGTCCGATCAGACTTAAACGTCTCAAGAATTTCTTTTTTTGCTTTCTGTCTCAGACATGGAATTAATGAAGGAAAGGTTTGCTAAGCTGCTTCTGGGAGAGGACATGTCTGGTGGTGGCAAGGGCGTTTCATCTGCTCTGGCTTTGTCAAATGCCATCACAAATCTTGCTGGTATGAGAATTGTCATATGAAAGATGACCATAATCTGCTTAAGAATCTTATGACTTTTAGCAGAGTCTGGATCTTGTTATACCAATGTTATGATCTCTGCAGTGGATGGATACCTTAACTCCACTATGTTGCTTCTTTGCAAAATGTGCAGCGTCCGTGTTTGGAGAACAATGGAAATTAGAACCCATGTCTGCGGAGCGGAAACAGAGGTGGAGAAAAGAAGTTGACTGGCTTTTATCTGTCACAGATTACATTGTTGAGTTTGTTCCTTCTCAACAAGTATCTAAGGATGGGAAGAACATGGAGGTGAAATAATACATTTAGTTTAATTCCATAGAAGGCTTATTTGTCTGAAAAAATATTTGAAAGATGCAACAGATTTTTGACCTGGAATTCTGTTTTCTTCTTTAACAGATAATGGTGACTCAGCAAAGAAGAGACCTGCTGATGAATATCCCGGCTTTACGCAAGCTCGATGCAATGCTTATCGTGAGAATCTAAGATCTCTGCTGCTGAACCTTCTCCTGATGTTGGCATTCTACAGATTGTATTTTACTTAACCATGCCAAATTTGATTCAACAGGACTGCCTGGACAACTTCCAAGATGAGAATGAATTTTGGTATGTCTCGAGAGATGCAGATGAGTCAGAGAAAGGTGTCCAGAGAAATGATAAATGGTGGTTACCTACGGTCAAGGTTCCTCCCAGTGGACTATCAGATGCGTCACGTAAAATGCTGCAATATCAAAAGGACTGTGTCAATCAAGTATTGAAAGCTTCCATGGCCATCAATGCTCAAATACTCTCAGAAATGGAGATCCCTGAGAACTATATTGAATCACTCCCAAAGGTATGGTGAAGGGAAAACCAAAAGACCCTCTCAAGACATTTGCTCAAGGAACCCTCATGTTAAAGCATTACTAATTTTACTTGTCCTGCTCTTTGGTTAGAATGGCAGATCAAGCCTTGGCGATATAATCTACAAGAACATTACTGTCGAGTTCTTTGATCCCGAACAGTTCCTTTCTACCATGGACCTGTCATCAGAACACAAAGTTCTTGACCTCAAGAACAGAATTGAAGCATCTATTGTGATTTGGAAGAGGAAGATGAACCAAAAGGATGGAAAGTCTCCCTGGGGTTCAGCCGTGAGCTTGGAGAAGAGGGAGCTCTTTGAAGAAAGAGCAGAAACAATCTTACTTCTACTTAAACAGCGATTCCCGGGACTTCCTCAATCCGCTCTTGACATAAGTAAAATCCAATATAACAGAGTATGGACATTGTAGGAGTAACTTTTTGTTGTTTTATCGTGGATGAACTTGCAAGACTGAGCTTCCAGCTGAATCTTGACATTCTTTACAATGAAATTTTCAGGACGTGGGCCATTCTATTCTAGAGAGCTATTCAAGGGTCCTCGAGAGCCTGGCCAACACGGTCATGAATCGGATTGAAGATGTGCTATATGCAGATTCTCTGGCCCTTGATCCATCCCTTGCTGTAACTAATATGCTGCCATCTAGAGAGTCTTCACCTACACCACAAGAAAATGGCGTCTCAACTCCTCAGGAGGAGACGGAGAAGGAGGCAGAGAAGTTGAGCTCTACTACAGGGACACCAAACTCAACTTCAATGACCCTGTCTGATTTCATGGGTTGGAGTCTGGAGAAGGAAGATCCAGATGTCAGAAGGAATCACTCCACTGGTAACTTGGACGAGTTGCTTAAGGATGAGAATGAGAAAACCATGACCAAACCAGCTCATGTTAATGTTAGCAAGAAGTTCTCGTACATTGATAAGGTTGAGGCCGGTTCGAGAAGTCCGACTGATCGCCATTGACAGCGTTAGAACTCATGGCATCCTAAAAAGACTGAAGAAAGAAACAAAAAAACAAAAGAAGCAAGCGTGACAAGGGAACAGGTATACAGGGTAGTAAGATAGTGTTTCTTGTAACTGCTCTTCCTTCCTTCAACGGATAGGGAAGTAGGAGTGTCATCCACAAATTGAGTCTGATTTTTCTGAGCTTTTTTCTTTTTTCCTCTAGAGTTTTTGAGGTTTAGCTATTATTATTTGCTTAACAGCTACATTCTTTCTCTTTCTCCAAAGCGTGTACATTTGCGGCACTTTCGGTCAACTTTCTTCGAGAGTCGGCCAACACGGCAATTTTGCTCATCCTCTGTACCACCCTCTATTTACTCATAGTACATTTTGCCTAAAATTATTGAATATAATATAATTTATAATTTATTAAGTTATAATTTACTAAAAAATTAGTCAGCTAACACCATAAAACTTCTCCTCAATTGCACGCCTCTAGTTTTGATAATGGAGAAGTCATTATGCATTTTGAAAGTCCAGGAGAGCAAATATGCTCCTCAGCAATATGACTTTAGCCATTTTGGATGTCTTACCAACAGGGTTGGGGATAAAAAGGCCCCGTTTTCCAAGCAGTTAACTGTCTAAGAAAAGGCCTTTTACCCCCACGTAGGGTGGTGTTTCTCCAAATTTTTCAGTACCCCAGGCAAAAGCGTTTTTGGCAGGAAGCAATCAACTAGAAACAGAGGCATCACTTCTTGCCTTCCCCCTCCTATTGTCTCCAAATCTGCCTCCTTACTCTTATAAATTTGATGCAGCAATATCTCCACAAAGAAACATCCAAGGATGAAGTTATATATTATTACAGACAGCATTTCTGTTATCCAAAAGATTTAATTTTTTTCCCAAAATCATTACTAGTGAGCTTCAGGAGAAACTCAGATGGCATCCAAATTATCAAAGGCAAAACCGTTCATCCTGAAACTGAATAATTCTTGCAAAAATAAGAAAACCAAAGTCAAAATTCCTTTACATAGAACTATCATAGACCACTCATCTAGCCAAGTTTGCTAACAGCAACATGTATGGCATCAGCAAGATGAGGGATGGTGCGGGAGCTGAGACCTGCCATGCTTATTCTCCTGCACAAATTTGCAACAAAGAATGATAACATATTCAGATAAGAAAGATTTCGGCTTCAGTGTAGCTTTAAAGAGTTGTAAGTGACAAAAGATGAGAAAGCTTGCTTAAATAGACAAAGAGGGCCAGTTAAAGAAGCACTGTTAAGAGTCAGAATCAAAATAATTCTTATTTACCAGTGAATCTACTAGGAGCCTTTAAAGGAAAAAACATCATTTGTTTAAACTACACCCCCAACAAAAAGTGCAAAACAATAAAAAAAATAAAAGTGATTTAAGTAGTGCATTTTATTCAGAGATAATAGCTAGCTTACTCGACAGTAAAATCATTTCCGCATACTAGTGAATGAATTCTTACCCATCAGATGTCATGTAGATGTGATACTCATTGGTCATGAAAGCAACTTGTTCAGCATTTAGCCCCGTGAAAGTAAACATTCCTATTTGCTTGATGATATGACTCCAGTAACCAGGTGTACCTAGCACACAGAATATAAGGTTAGTAGCAGTAAATCCAACCAATTAGTTAGCAAAGAACTCTTGCGAAATAAAAATTTCAATAAGAGACAGACCAAACATATATCTAGAATGACTTAGATTTAGCCAGCGTGGAACGGACAACAACCTAACCTCTGCCAAAGTGGTTCATCAAGTCGCATTATACAACCGTTGGCATAAAAACAATACCCAGGCATGGCATAGAATCTAAGATACAGAACTCCAGTAAATAGCAGATACATGCAAAGTCCACGACTAGCCACATCTTACAAATACTACCTGTTGATCCTTAACAGCCATGTCTTATAAATAATGTTCCCTGTATGAATAAGATGCATCATCTAAATCACGTACCTCTAGCTTGCAAAGCATTAAAAAGTTGATGCCTCATGTTGATAATTCTGTCTGCCATTGCTTTCAGCTCAACTGTCCATTCCTGAAACATATTGCTGCAAGAAAGAAGGAACTAAGGTTCGTGTTAAAAAGGTGTAAATGAATTTTATGATACCAATCCTTTGATTACTTTCTAAACCAGTGGAGTTAGGGACCAAATTGGTTAACAAAAATACACCTGTCCTTTAGTATGGAGGCCACAATAGATGCACCATGAATGGGTGGATTAGAATACATGGGCCTGATGACCAGTTTCAGCTGACTTTCAACTCTAGTCGCTACATCTGCAGACATGCAAACCTGTGAATCATTACAGACAGACATCACCCTCTGAAGTAAGCTCCAACAAACAATACAAAAATATCTACAATGGGATTCCTATGTTCTTTCATTCTCCTCCCATGGATACTACTGGAATCCCTATATATTCCAAAGTACATATTAAAAATAAATAAGACTGACAATAACCTTTTTCATTACACCTTGACCTTAAATGTACCTCATGAATACTTTTGAAGGTTCCAAAATAGGAAATTTGCTTTAGCAGTACAAAAGGAGCACAAGAAATAAAATGGCACTTGCAGCCTCTCGATATAGGAGCGGCACTTGGTCACTCGTGAGAAACACTTACAATGCTAAGGGCACCAACACGTTCTCCATACAATCCCATGTTCTTTGCATAACTTTGAGCTACAAGACATTCACTACCATCTGCAACAAACATGCGGACAGACTGTGCATCTGCATCAAGGCTACCACTGGCAAAACCCTGTAATTTAAATACAGTGTCTTTTAATCAGTAACATTACTTGAATACATTATTCAGCA
This sequence comes from Rauvolfia tetraphylla, assembly GCA_030512225.1. Taxonomy (NCBI): domain Eukaryota; kingdom Viridiplantae; phylum Streptophyta; class Magnoliopsida; order Gentianales; family Apocynaceae; genus Rauvolfia; species Rauvolfia tetraphylla. The sequence goes on along the minus strand of JAJQKT010000045.1, from coordinate 6,759,674 downwards.
GAAAATAAAAATTACTTGAATACATCATATTCTACCTAACTATATAACAAAATTATCATCATCATTTCTGGCTGAATATTGACTCTCAATCCTATCATCATTAGCTACCTGGTATGCACTGTCAAAGAATGGAAACAATCCTTTTGATCTCATGAGCTGTCTTATTTGTTCCCATTGCTCAAGAGTTGGGTCTACCCCTGTTGGGTTATGAGCACATGCATGGAGAAGAACTATTGCTCCTGAGGGGGCAGCACTAAGATCGTCCAGCAGTCCTGAAGTGCCACAGAAAAAATTGTTTTCATGCATCTAATCATTTCAAATTCACCAATTTGATCAGAAACCAATTCTACTGTTTTGTGACTGGTTTCCGTTGACTACATATACAAACATACACACATATTTTAGAAACATGTATACATGAAAGACCAAAATATGAAAGAACGGCAACTCAAATATCCAGAAATAGAAGAGCTAGATAAACACTAGGTGTTTATAAATAAAAGCTTTGGGAGATGGTTACAAACTAGTACCTTGGAAATCCAAGCCTCGTGTAGCGGGGTTGTAGTAGCGGTATGTCTTCACAGATAATCCTGCTAGAGTGAAAACTTTGGGATGATTTCCCCATGTTGGCACTGGGACATATATGGTAAGCTGGGAAAAGCATTGAAGGAAAACGTAAGATTTTCTTTTTTGGTTTCTCCTCTGAAACTTTGACAACATAGGAAAGATATTAAGTCCAAGCTACTCACCTCGTGATAATGCCTTGCCAGAAACTCAGCACCTACCCTCAACGAGCCAGTTCCGGACAAACACTGGACAGTTGTTACCCTGCTCTCTTGAATAGCAGGGCTGTTTCCAAAGTGAAAGAGCAAAGGGGAAACGTCCAGCCATGATAATGCGTCTATAGGTATAACAATTTAAATATCCATCATTGCAACTACTAGCAAGACCTCACCTGTCAGCACCAAAAATGAGCTTGGCACTCAATTTGTTAAAATCAGCCAACCCCACGATGGGAAGATACTCCTTTACACGAGACCTGTATCAAGTAGATATTAAGGACCATAAATTTCATCTGGATTACAAATCACAATCACTAAATGCATAATTAACCAACAAACTTACTGATTATTCACAAGCATTTGCTCTGCACGTCTCACAACATTGAGTACAAGGGGTTTTCCTTCCTATTTTATACGAACCAAAAGTCCCAAGTATCAAACTTTTGCATAATAACAAAGCCCATAAAACACCACAAACACAGAGAGACAAACCAGAAGCAGAAATCACATGCATTTATGTAAGGAAAAGGATCCTAAAAGCTCCAAAATGAAGGAACAGACCTCAGTTCGGTAAGCACCAACTCCCAGATTCAACTTATTCGGGCTTGGATCTTTGTTGTAAGCTACAGTGACCTGTTCATTGATACGAACAAACAGCACCGGGTCCAGAATCCACACAAACAAACAAAAATCAGAAACTAACAATGACAAACATTAACCCACAAAGAAAATCCAATTTATCTCGACTAAGTTTATCAAATTAAACCGTACAATCAACTACGATCATAAGATAAAAACAGCTGATGGTCAAACAGCTAGAGTCACTTCCATCCATATCATATCGAGCTAATATACAATACGATCAACCCATTTTCTACTTTATCCAGTAATTTCAGTAAAACAAGAAAACAGATATGAACATGTACATATGAAAGAGGCCTACCCCTAAGATGGGATCTTCAGGAGCAAGAACAACGTTAGCAAAAACGGAATCTTGAGAAGCCATTGCCGTGAAAATTTCACCAAGTTTTTCTCTTTTCAGCAGAAATCACCTGTTGCTGGTGCAGTTTTACTACTCAGATCAAAATTTTAAAGAGAATCTAGGAACGAAGACTGTGGGCGTAAAAAAGTAAGAAAATGAAACCGTGGACTATGGTGCCGCTGTTGCGATCATGTGCTGCGGTTAACTGGTTTTCTATTGTTGAAGTAAGTTCCAAGAAAGCATTTTCTTCATCCTACGCCGTCGTTTGTGATCTCCTGCGTACACGAGTTTCCACGTATTCCTTTGTCTGGGTAAATTACACGCGTCTGCCCTCGATTTTGGTATTCTTACAAAATCCTCCTCTAATTTTCTTGAAATTGCTGTGATTTACCCTAAGTTCAAATAATTTTTCAGCGTTGCCTAGTGAATTGATCATCCATAGCAGTATCTCTCTTCTCTTCTCTTTCTCTTTCTCTCTGCCTCTCTACGGGCAGCTCAGTACATCTCCATCAATGGCTTTGGTCAGTGCTCGGAGTTTGGTGGGATCACCTTATTAAGTGCTTTTGGTGGTCTGACCTCTTCGTTTTTGTCATAAATCACAACAATCATTTCTTTAGAGTTTATTTAGAGTATATCTTTTTCAATTAAATACACAATTAGACTTTAATTCTCTTTTTATAAAAATTTTATTTTTATAAAATTTAAGACAAAATATCTGTCAACTAAACACAATATAAATACATTCCTTAAGCAATTTTTTTTAAAATTTAAAATTAAGAAGCGAGATTTTTTTAAAAAAATTCTCAGAGACTTTTCCTCCTTTCTCCTTAAAAGGATCTGTGGCCCTCTTTCAATATTAACTTTAGCACTAATTATTATAATTTTTTGTTTATATATAAAAAAAGATAGGACATGAACATATGAACTTCATTTAATCATGTTTTTCATGTGGATAAATTGCTTATTTAGTGGCAAGTTCTTAAATTTGAATATCACCATTTTATGTCTGGCTTAACAATATGATTAGTGACATTAAAAATTAAAATATATTTCTTATAATGTAAAAATTTTAAGTGCAATTTATATTTTTTCAATATTATTAAAGAATTAAAAAATAAAAACAAAATATAACTTCACTTTCGGCTAGTATTTTAACTTCATAATCTCCTTTTCTTTGAGTGCCTCTTTAGTTCTTCGAGACAGGCAACGAACAAGTTTATAAGGCTGTCAATTGGGTTCACTGAGTCGGGCTTTGTTAAGTTCAAGTTTGGCTCGATTGATAGCGGGTCAAAAAAATATGAGTCCGGGCTCGTCCCTTTCAAGCTCAGGCCGGTCCTAACTTAATTTTTAAATTTTTTATATAATAAATAATATTTTATATAATAAATAATATTTTTAATAATATAATAATATTTTTTAATAATATAATAATAATATTATTTTATAAAAATATATATACATATAAAAAATATATATAAATATATATAATTTTCTGGCCAGGCTGAAATTGACCTGAGCTCACCTCAGTCCGAGATAGGCCCGAAAATTATTCGGACTGAATTTTTCAACCCGAACCCACAATTAAGGCTGGCTGAACGGGTCGGGCTCCGACCAGCCCGACCCAATTGACAGTCCTACAAGTTTCTAGGGTTAACACATACCTACACCAATATTGCAACGTTGGCATCTAGTCTAGTTGAGAGAAAAAAGATTCATTATGATATTATTTGGTTTAACAAAATATATAATTGAATTTTATTTTTCTTCTTACAAAAAATTCACTTTCACAAATTTCAAGATAGAAACTCTTCCAACAAAACATAATCCAAATACACCCATGGCCTTTTTAATATATCAAGAGTATTAGAACGTTAAAAAATTTTAAAAAAAATAGAATTTGTTTCATGTTGGTTGTTATGGGCACTTCTGACCAATTGAAACTATGTGACTTGACAATCTTCTTGTCCATAACAAAAGAGTCAAGAAACCAAAATTTTTAATTGAATTTGTTTTTACGATTTTGCCCTTAAATTGCGTAAAAGTTGATCGTATTTGTCGAAGAAGAACTGGGGTTGGAAATAAATTTTTGATATTTTATTTTAAAACATAACACAATCCATATACAATCCATAAGGAAACCAAAGTAAACCATAAGTTGATTCTCCAGCAGGTGCCTCTCTCTGAGTCCATAGTACTCTTGCAATCTTCCAAACTGAAGGAGGGAAATATTTACCATAAACCACTACTTCTAGTTATACTTCTGCGTTACAAACACAGCAAACCTACTTAACCGGATTCGAGATAAAATAATCTACTCCTATTAACATACATAACTGTTAACCATGTTGCTGGGCTACGTATTACCAGCTGATCTTTCTCGAATAAGCTCAGCTACACTGAGTGACTCTAAATCTTGAAGCACCATTGCATCATATGTATTCCAAGAACCATTTGTATCATTCATGTCAGTGCTCGTTTACCCCTTCTCACAAGTGACATAAGGTCTTTGTTCTGAACTTTGAATTTCCTATTAAGAATGCTGTTCTTTAGCTTTGGCGAGTCCTACAACAACAAGAGGAGGGGAAAAAACAGGATATCAGATTTTGCATCAAAAAATTTTGCTCGAGAAATTAGTCTATTAATAACAATAAAAGGCTGGTCATGCACCTGAAACTGGAAATATCGGCGCTGTGGATTTGGCGTTGTGGTCAAGCCACTACGAACTGGCAACACTGCAAATTGATACAAGAGAGGTAAGTTTTGAGCATCTTGATTTGGATGTGATGTTCAAGTTGGTTATTTTACTGTATCATTTTAGAGGCAGATGGATTACCTGGAGCTGGGGAGCTGCTTCTTTTCTCTGAGCTGTTCTCAAATTTCGAATTCTCAACTAGAGATGGCTTGCAATTGCATGTGTACAAGAAAAGTGGCACTTCCTCATCTGGCAAAAACTGCAAGGTCTTGGCAGTAGCAGCAGTTGGTCCTCCTAGCTCCCTGTGTCCCATGTAAATCTTGGAAATTATCTAAATAATTTCAAGCTTTTCACTTGCAAAATGGCAGTTAATTATCACCAAAAAAACAAAAAAGCAAAGAATTTTACCTCGAGATTTTATTAATGCTCTGAAGGTCCTTTGTTGCTGCCAAGAAGAAGGCGTTAGGAAAAAACTGAACCATACAAAATTCTGCAAGAGGAAAACTTAACTCCAAGTGAACAGATTGAAGAAGCAAATTTATTCATACTTACGTGGAGATATATAACGAGAGTAATGCCTGGGAAAATCAGCATACCAGCAGTGTCTCTTGAGAGAGAGTTTGTGAGAGTATTGTTGGCATGTAAAAAGTCTCTGCCAAATTTTTTTTTGAAAAAAATCAGGAGTAGGAAATGGAGAAGGAATAGTGTTTAGTCCTAGTTGGTGAAAAATGCTTACTTGTTTCAGGCTATCAATTCTAAGCTCTGTGTCACAAAATGCATTAGTCTTTGAAAGTCGACATTCAAGATTAGAAGAGACACTCCCAAGATGATCAACAACTGTAACTACTGCTCTGCAGATGTACTCCTTTGTGTTCTCCACCACACTGCTGATGAAAACCATGACACTGTTATCTAATTCTTTTCAAGAAAAGTGAAGTAACAACTTGAAGAAGCTTTCTGTTGCGAATTCAGCTTGCCATGAAACAAAATGGTGGAAAATTTGTTCTTTTGGGGGTTAGGAAGACTCACGCTCTCTTCTCTGCAGCGTTTAAGAAAGTTTTCTCGCAGAAGTTTGCAGCATGGTGAAGCTGAGAGCACAGGTCCTTAAGTTCCTGCAACATGAAGCTAATGCATGCTTGAAAAAAGCAAAGAACTCCGGGAAACAAAAACCAGAATGAAACATCAAGATTTCTCAAACGCAGTCACTGACCAGCAAAGATCTCCCAAACTTGGCCACCTCATCAGTTTCAGCTTCTGGGATTTCATCAGCAAGTGGCTCCGACTCTGGCATTGCCTTCCCTAGAAAATCAGTATACAAAAGTGTGAAGAAATTAGAAAACTGATAAGAGACGATATTGCTTCTCCTCTTTATCTCTTCACAGAATTTGGAGGGCCAAGTTCTTTGTGATAGCTACTAAATGTGCAGATAAAATATGTTCTCGTCTTTGCTTTGATTGTGCAGAATGAACAGAGGTCGGTGCAGTGAGTTATGATAAATTCTGTTTGTTCTGTTTTCATACAACAGCAGCAATGGGAAGGACAAAAGATGGAGGAAACAACCAAAAAACATTTAAGTGGGAGATTCTTTAGGGGGCATAGGAGTATGGCCACATTCACAAAGGACAACAATTGTCAGTCCCCGTGATCTCTTGTTAGTTCTTTTTCAATCCGTCCCTGAAAGGGTGCATCTACTGAAAGCCACAAGACAGACCATTACAATTATTTCTGGTGCTTTATTCGGACCCCTGAGAGTGGAAAAACATCGTGCATAACAGTTATTTAAGAATGTGATACCGAAAAGGAAAATGAGTCAATTTAGTCTTTAAAATTATTTAATTTTTAGGTATATTTTTTTAAATAATTTTTAAATTTTTAAAATCTTTAAACTAATTTTATTTTATCAATATAGTCTTAGTTACTAACTTTTCGATAAGAGTTTGGTCAAAATTTACATATTCTTCCTGAATATCAATATTTATAATGGTATTTCTCTTCAAACTTGTAACATATTTTCCTTTTTATATCATACTTTCTTTTTCAATTAGGCAAAGTTTCTTAGCAAATTCTCTAAGCACGAGACCAAAATCAAGTAGGAGAGTATTTGACTAGAAATGTCCTTTTAAATATTTATATGTAAGAGCAACGTGTTTAAAGTTAAGTTGAAAAAAAATAATTTAAGGACCTTAAAAGTAAAAAAAAAAAGTCTTAAAACATGTACCTATAAAGTAAAATAATTTAAAATTGATAATTTTTATTATTGAAAATTTCAATATATCCACGTTGTTGAACTATTATTTATTGTGAAATAGAATATAGTTGAATATACTTTGCTACAATAGGATCATTATTCCCTCTTTGTTGAATGATAGTTCACTTAAAAAATGTAGCATTCAAAGTTTTTTTGGGTCATTGAAATAAAGGAAAAAAAGGAGAAATGTTATCTTCTTTTTTTGTTTATTTTTGTGAAAATGCAAATGTGGGTTTCATCAATTAGTGATGCTTTGCTGGAGTAGAGAAAAGTCGGTTCATTATCAATTCATCATTACAACTTCCAGGCGTCCTCTTCTGGAATTTTCAGTACAGGTAAATCAAAAATCTAAAAGCAGCATTGTTCATCTTGCGATGCGACCTTGGACTAAAGAAAGGAAAACGAAAAATGATTCCCAGATCTGTAATGCTGCTGAGCACTTGAAAGCTTTTCTGAATAATAACACATCTTGATTTGTAAACTTCAAAAATTTCTCATAGGAAACCGTGTCCTTTTGCAAGTCTTTTAACTCCTGAAAATTTTCAGATGAAGGATAACTTTCTTCTGGTACAAGATAACTGAACAATTCATCCTTGGTGGTTAAATCTTAATTCCTATATGTAGAAAAATATAATCTGCCTCAAAGATGCAAAAAGAATCCTAGGGTGTGAATCTAGAAATGTAGATACAGAGATTTAATCACAACTTCCAGCCTTCAAGGCTGGTAGCTATATTTGGAAATTGATTATGCAGCCTCCCAGCGCCTCTGCAGCCTCAAGTTCTGGGAGGATTGAACGATGATCTGATAACAAAGATGAGGATAGAAATTTTTTAAGATTCTTGTAGATTTCTTGAGGTGCCTGTTTACTGTCACCATGGATACCATGACACTCAGAATCCTGCTTAACCAGAGTTTTCCTTCTAACGCTTGGTTTTGCATGCTTACATTCAGCACTGGCGAGCTGCACTTCTGGTTGAAATAAACAGAGTGAATACGGGGTAACAACACCACAAATTTTTTTGCATACAGAATAAAAAAGGGAGCAGAAAAATAATATATAAAGGAAAATCTTTTCCATCTGCATACGGCATGTAAATCCTAGTAACAATATCTGGAAAACTTCGGTCAAGAGGGATACAGTCATGGATCCACGTTATATGCAGGTAATAGATAAGTAGAGGATTTATTAAAGGTTAGCTCTATAATTAGAAGAAGATGGATGCTTGTGTCTTCACATAATCAAACTTATGAGAGAAAATTTCTGCACTAAATCCGGGAAGGGTTCATGCATCTTCAATTACCCTTCCTCCCCCTCAGTTCCACACTTGACTCAAAATCTTTTCTCTTCCTGCTAAGATTGTAATGACTATTGAACTAAGCTTACCTTCATGCATATCTGAAGAGTCTAGGCCTATTACAAGCGAGTTTGATCGTGTAATACATAACCATGTTCTGTCCCCATGGGCTTCAGAATCTGAGACAATTGGAACATGCCAGTGGCCTTTCTCTGTCTCCTGTGAATATATTAGTGTATAATCAGTTCAGTTACTTAAAAGTCTTATTTTCTCCCACTTGCCTTCTCTCCACATATAGGTCCAAAATGTTCATACAAGCAAGAAAAGGACTTCAATGGAAAAAGTATAGTATGTAGCTTTTGACAATTTAGTTCTATAAGAAATCCTGCAAGTCAACTAAAGAAATCTTACCTGAATTACAATGGAACATGGAGGTGGCATGTAAAATACTGGACCAGTTTCAGAAAAGCTGAAACGTACCTTCAGTCAATAAAACAGTTACCTCATCAATATAGTAAGCTCAATTCATACAAGAATACCAGGATTCTTCTAATTAGAACTTCACAAAAAAGAGAAAATTTCTCATCTATCTTACAGAGAGAAAGTGCTCATCTTGTTTCAGACACCTTTAGTGCAGGAATAGAGATTTTTTGACAAAAGGAGGTTAGAAGAGGCTTACAATAAGGTAATTTACCCTCAATTTTCCATTTTCTATTACCTTTCTCAATTGAATCTCTTCATTTCACTTTCACAAAACTTTAGGAGTATGTTTGACCATTTAATTTCTTCTAATACTAAATGCGCTTCATTACTAATATTTTTTATAATTAATAGAATTTTTCATATACAATTTATTGTTAAGTGTGAGTATATCAATACAATTACGTATACGACATATTAAATGGTCAAACACACTCCTAAAATTTAGCAAAGTCAAAGAAGACATTCAATTTAGAACTGAAGAAGTGTTTGTCATCACAAGGACAATCTCGTCCTCTGAACCCCTATAGATAAAATGCAGAGGAAGTCATGCAACATTAATCTTGGTACTAGATACCCACAAATTCTAGCGGTACTGTTTCATCAGTTTTGTTGAATTCTTTGAAAGTGCATGAAAAGTAAAAAGAAAACTAATGTGAACTCTAGAAAATTTTATGTTAACAATCATCAAAGGAGAATGGTATCTGCTTTAGGAGCAAAATATTTGCACTTGCCTGATGCCTTTCTTTCCATTTAGGGAAAAAATCATTTCCCAAGAGCTGAAACAAGTGGTCTCTCATCTCATCATTGGTGACAATTAAGCTTTTAAACTTTATAGCTGCATATAACCAGTACCTGAAGGACATGTTAATCTTTCATAATAATTTAAAGCAAATGCATTGAAGAAACATGTAGGGCTTGGCACAAAAATAGTGGTTTATGGAAAAAAATGTTTGTATTTATCACCAATCATCATTTGAACCAGTTGGTGTTGCAAAGAGAGCATCTGCATTTTTCCACTTCTCAATCAGTGCCTTATTGATAGGTGCTTCCATCTTATCTCCAGTAATGCGCCTATTATGGACGATAATGAGCGGCCATTTTCTAGAAGGAAGCATTTGACGAATTCCATTCACAACAGCATTAACCTAAAGAAAATGTTGGAACAAAAAGAAGAGACTAAGCCAACAAATGTTGGAAAAACAAATAAAAGCTATTGAATGATCATATATTTCGTCTATGTGGTGACCAAATGCCTTGCCTTGGATGGTTTAAATTTTCTTTGACTGTAAAGCCCAACGTTTGCTGCATCAACAACCGCTTCAAATGGCCCATAGTAGTCCAGCCATTTCTGCAATCAGCTAGTTTCCTGCTCAGTTCATCAGAAACTTTATATATCCAGAACAGTTAATCAGCATTAAGGGAGAAAGCATACTTGAAATTTCTGAAAACTCAAAATTTTCTCTCTTTTTACAGCTATAGAAGCCACTGATCTGGCAAAATTCTCAGTTTCAACGGGATCAAGATCAATCGTCACCAATTTTTCACCACAAAATTTGCATAAGCCATCAGATCCCACAGATGTGCGGGAAACAGTCCATTTTCCTTTACCCAACCAGCCCTGCCCATGCCACCCTCCACCTCCATTTCCTATTGCTTCCTTGACTAGTCTTTGATCCCATTTCCTCTTCCCCACTCTTGAAGCAAACTTACTCCTGAACCACTTCTCAATTGTATCTGCAGTAGACGGTAAGACCTGCCGTACACTTGTTCTTAGTTTATGCAACAAATAGTAGACTTTGTCACTCCTCCCAGCCTCTACACTTACTCTTAACAGAGCCTCCAGTTCAGGCTCCTCGGGGTGGACACCATGCTCCAACATATGTTGTTCAACAGCAAATGCTTTCTCAACATCTCCATTAGAGCAGAAAACGGACAAGGCAGGACCATAAGATCGCAATCTTGGATTTATTCCTAATTCCTTCATTTGATTTACGATATCAAGAGCCATGTCCCCATCTCCCAATGACATTGCCATTCTGGCCACAGACGTCAATGTGGCTTCATTCATTGGAACCTTCTCCAAACGCATTTTTTCATATATTTCAAAACCCCTTTTGATAGCATATCTCTTAATATCCTCACCTACTTTAATTCCCCAACTTTCTTGGTCTCCTTTCCCACCTTTGATATGTGAATTGTCAGCAGACTTCATCAGTTGAACCATTTCATCTACACTTTCAGAATGAGGTTCCAAAGACCCGTTAGAAAAGCTCATCAGGCTGTTTTTCTTGCTGAAAGCAATATGTGAATCATATTCTATATCAGACAGAAAACCATTAACATTCAGGTCCTCTTTATTAGAGTCTTTTATCACCAGACCCTTGTCTGTATATTGCATATTAGACTCATTTGCACCATTGTCTGTTTTTCTTGTTTCCCCATATTCATCTAAGTCTGCAGAAGCCATATTGAAAACCCCCTTGGGTGAGCCCACTAGATTCAAACTCCTATTACCACTCCCACTCTTTGCTGGCTGGATAACACCAGTAGCAGCAGAAGAACAAAGATAGAGGAGTACCGCATAATGGTACTGCCCCATAGTTATTCCTTCTTTCCTAGCTAAATCATAGAGTGTGATTGCACCCATAACATCTCCACTTTTCGAGCACATATCCAGGCCCACTCTCAACATACCCCCAGTTGTATCCGCCTTTCTTTTCTTAGAACCCGTTCCTGCTTTTTCCTCCCTCAACTGATTAACATGGTCCTCCTCTGATTTTCTTTCTATTCCTGTTCCAACTTTTCCATGACCGTTGGTTTTCCCTGTACTTCCCACAAAACTCTCATCCTTAGACCTCACAGAAGAAGCTGGAGAACCCGTTTTTCCTCTGCTTTTGGGATTTAATCTTGTCCTTGCAAATCTATCTCTTAGGATAACTCTTTTTTCAATATTTTCCTCTACAATTTCAAAATTATCTTTAAAAGAAGTTTCGCTAACACTTCTGCTTCTAGAACTAAAAGAAGAAAGCCCGGAATTGTTTTCATGACTAGCTTTACCAATTTTGGTGTTTCTTGAAACTGCTTGCTGTGTATCACTCTGCAGCTTTGCTTCCAGGTGAGTGACATGTGCTCTAACTTGAAGAAATGGTGAAAATCTTTGGTCGAATATGTGCTCGGAAGGTGAGAAAGGGACGCCATTAGATGTATAATGGAACTTAAAAGTGTTGAGAGTAGATGAGTACCTACAGTGGGTGAAACTTGAGATTTGGAGCTGAGTTTGCTGCAGAGGTTTGAAGGTAAAGGAGGCCATTTGTGGCCGTTAAGAAAAGCTCAGTGGTACTTTTCTGTTTGCGTTTATCATTCGCATCGGTGGGGCAGTCCAATTGACATATCTACCCTTATTATTTATACTTTATTGATATTCGCCAGTGGCAGGCAGTAGATTTTCCAACCAATCCAGATAGTTTTTCTGGTGGAACATTTCCCGATCCCGAGACGTTTTAACCCTTCTCTAAATTTCCATTTCCATTTAACTCATCACTTAACGTGTTTAGGAATTTTTTTTATTTAGAAGATTTCATATTTAATAGTCCAACCAATATAAAATGAAACGCGTTACAAAAGTAAAAGTTTTTCTTAAGTTGATATCAAATTCAATACTCAGTCGACATCGGATTGTGGCTTTCTTTTCCCGTTCCATTTGATTTCTGCTTTGCAAGCTACAAAATAATCAAAAGTCCCAAATTTGTTTTTGAAAATTAAAAAACATGTTTAGAAACTTGAAATTCCAAAAATAAAAATGTTCATAAGTATCAAAAGATTTCTGCAAAACAAAAACAAAAACAAAAACAAAAAATGGGGAATAAATCTTCAACCAAAAATCCTCCAGCGTGAAAACGCAAAGATTTACAGTAGTAACATGATAGATCATGCATTTAGGAGGCAAGGGAAGGTTTACTTCCACACCTGCTAGTTAAGGTAACATAATTCTTTTAATCAAACAATATTCACTGATCTCCTGAATAGGATGATTAATACAACCATGTAAAATGAGAAACAAAAATCAAAACCAACAAAACTGGTGTAGGCAGCTGTTATTTCTACAATTCTGATAGACGTTCTCAGTTTCTGAAGTCCTTAAAAGTTAGAACAAAGAACTGTGCCCTACTATCCTATTAAACATAAAACAACAGCCCCTGAGGATGAAAATGAAAGCTGGCTGTCATAAAGGTAATGAGATACCTGCATCACAGATGAAGAGGGAAGCATTACCACTTAGATTTCAATTTTGTGCATAAAACGTAACAATGTCATACCATTTTTTTTTTTTTTTTGTAGAGGTAAAAAGATATCAAACGTTATTCTATGCCAACTTATCCCCTGTCTATTCATCACATGATCATGTACTAATCTAGAAATATGCTCTATTCCATATAACTGATGATGCACAATCCCAACTTGAAGTGAAAATTACAAACTCAGAAGCCCACATTGAAGCTGAAGGCATGGCATATGCAGATGAAGATAAACTGGCTAAAGATTTAAGAAAAGGAGGAAAAACAAGCTCAGAGAAATTACCAAGAATCCATTTCCTTTCACTAATAGTAAAACAGTGGAAATTCATTAACATCACTAATAATTGCACGAATTTAGGTTGTGAATGATACCGTCACAGAAGAAACAGATAGGAGTTTTCCAACCCGAGTATATCGACCAACAAAATATCAGTGAAAATGTACTCACAGCTAGGAAGGGTACATAGAGAACTGAAATGAAAAAAGGAAATAAAAAGCATAGTGACATCAACAATCGCAAAGATATCCTCCACATCACCAAGAAAGATGAAGCAATCATGAAACCTATGGAAACTAAAATCACAAACTCCAACGTATCTAATTCACATGAAACACAAGTTTTTCTTTCCTTATCTCCTGAATAATGTGAAGTTCATAATGGTGCAGAAGAAGTGTCTGGTCTTCAAAAGCAGGAATTGAGAGCTATTCTTGACTTAAAAATAGTTTAGCTTCAAAAAATCTTACAAAGAGTCTAGAAACCTGGTGCTCAATATACTTTTGACACTTGAGAATCAATGAAGAGTATCCATATTTTCACCAGAAGCTCAAATCTATCAAATGTAATGAAGGAATCAATACAGCTTTTCACAATGACTAATCATGGAAGACTAAACTGCACACAACCTTCTGATTAGTAAATACTTAATCATCTGGTCTAGAATCTTCATAATGAGTTCCAAAATTTTCTATCAAGAATGTCCAAACTTCTACACAGCAGTAATTATCGAAAGTACTTTTAAAATACTGTTGCAAAGTTAAAATAGTGACGCTTTACTTTTAAAAATACTGTTGCAAAGTTAAAATAGTGACGCTTTCTCATCACTCTGTAGATGAACCGAATGAGTTAGCCAAGAGAATGAAATAAGAGGTTGAAGACTTCCAGCAAATTGATCAGATGCTACGATCCCAAAATCATCCTTTTGGAAGGAAGTTACCCCTCAATTGACCAACCAGATGATCCGGCAATCACAATATAACAGCCAAATCAGAAATTCATTCATTTTCATTTATCATTAAAAAGAAGAAAAAAGACAAAAAGAAGAAGGTCAGTACGTAATTAACCATGTTTTCAGCTCAAAGAACAGTACTTCATTCCATCTATAAAAAACTTCCAATGCAACCTTATGTTATTTTCAAGCACAAGACACATATCACCTATTCGAAATAAGTAACAGCTTCAATTCTGCAATAATGTGGGGATCAGATTATCTAAAATACTAATCATGATACAATTAGTAACAATAAGATGAGCAAAATTGAATTTTGGAAGCAGTTAGGAGCGAACCTTGAGGAACTAATCCCCAGGTCTGGGACTCGATGGACAAGTTGGACCTCAACCGAGCAGAAGCAATCGCACTATGCAAAGGAAACATCGTTTCCACGCCGCTCAACTCTACCGGTAATCTAAAAACAGCCATACATTACACAAAGCAGAAAAGGTTAAAAATGAAGAGCATTGTGTCCGTGCGTATCTCTGTGGAGAAGGCTGAAATCTCAACCTTGAAAGAAGAGAAAAGCGTTTGGCCGAGGACTCTGAGGTCGACTTCAAGAAGGAGTCGGCAGAGATTGAGGCCGGCGCTGATGCTTTCTTGTTGTTGAGTTTGAGAGCCATAGGTTGGAACCGCGCAGATAATCTGCAGAGCGTTCTCGAAGTGGAAGACGCCATCGAACAAGCGTTGGATAAGAAACAGCGTCACACTGTGTAGCTGCGGTGAGGGAAGGGGGAAGGGTTTCGAAAAAATTAGGCAGAGACGTATTAGAGAAATTAATTGCAAAAAGAAATAGAAATTACTGGTCAAGGAGTTAGCCTCGCCGGAGGCTTTGAACTGCTGCTGTTGCCTCCCCAGGCTTGAAATGTTTGACATACTCGTATTGATTCCAACTATTCTCTTTAATTTTTTTAATTAATTAATTATGTTAAAATAAAATTTTTAATTCATGACAAAGGGAGTAATATGCTGCTGTGAGGGAGAGAAGAGAAAGCTAGAGAGTGTTTTTTTTTTTTGAGAATTTTGAATTAAAAAATGAAAAAATGAATTGATTTGTAAAATGAGAAACCAAGATGAAGATAAAATTTTAAAAATTATATTATTAATTTTCATAATAAAAATTAATCCAAATTCTCCATTTATTTTTTGGATTGAGAGAAATGGAAGGAAACTTTTATTAAAGAACGGAAAGGAGAAAGAGAATGAAATAATTAATTTTAATTATTAAAATATTATCTTCAAAGTAGACAGAGAAACAAATGGGGAGGAAACCAACTTGGTCTGATTGAATAGAGTTTTGATTTTAAACTTTTTATTTTAAATTTTATGAAAATTAAATTATTTGTGAAAGAAGATGTAGGTTCCATATTCGAAATTTTGAATTTGATTTTAAGATTGAATGGTATTAAATTTTACCCCAATTTTTTCACATTAACTGAATTATTTTTGTTCTAACATATGCTTGTACTTAAATAAAGATTAATGACGTAAATAATAACTTAATTTTAAATTTCTTCAATAAAGACTAATAATGTAAATAATAACTTAATCTTTAATTTCTTCTTATTAATTATTCAAATACAATAGATATTCAATCATCTCAAGCCTTCTCTTTTCCTTTCCTCTCCTCTCCTTTCGCTAAATCCAAAAATAAGAGATTATTTATTTATATCAAAATAGTCAGATTCATTATCATCAAAACAATTCTCATATTCATTCTACAACAAAGAAAATATGAGAAATGAGAAATTAAAATAATTCTAAAATTAAAAATACAATAACGAAATAATAATAATACTAAGTTACACACTGTCTTAGAACTGCCACTACTCTATACACTAGGAAGTTGGAACTCTAGGTAGGTACATTATTAATTTATTAATACTGGTGAGTTTTTTCCCGTCACCTCCTTCACAGCCTTTGAACCAAGGGACGGAAGTCTTATAACTAGTTTCCCGAGATGTTTCATGAACGCAGCACTGGTAACTTTTTCCTTTTTTTTTTTTTTTTTGGTAGGGAAAATGTAAAATTATTATTAAGAAGCATCAAATTTAACAGCATTGCAGACATCTAAAGGAAAATCAGAGAATCGCTTTCCAGCATCAGCTCGTCGAGTGTCAGTCCAATAGCGAAGTTCGGGTCCTCCGCCGCAGCAAAAATTCCAGCTTGCGAGGCTGTTGGAGATAGCAGGATGACCTTTGTTTGCGCAGCAACTATGGCTCCTTCATGGTTTCAGATGATGTGCCAATGCCATAAAAGTTTGGGTTTCATGCAAATTGACTCCAATAAGGGGTTGACGATCTACGACAAGGGGTTGACGATAACGATGGAAGTAGGGCAAGACCTATTGCGGAAACCGGAAATAACCCTTCCAAGGGTAGAGTAGTGATTGAATGTTTTGAAATTTATGCGTCCATTTACGGTCCTGCACAATATTTTTACTGTATATAAAAAATCGAATCTGATTCATCAAATCTGATCTGATATGATCTAACATCTGTAAAAAATTGTAATACTTATAAGGGTAAAAAAATTATAAGTCGTTGAATCAAATTTGAAATCTGATCTGACAGCTCAAATGAGGTCCAACACGTCCGCAATCAAAGCTCGTCATTTCTATACGTAGTTTTTTAGATTATATGTAGTGCAAAAATTTTTATTATTTACTATTCACTTTTAAGAATTCTTAATTTCTTTAAAGCTTTCGAAATACTAAAATTAAGATTTGTCAATAATAACTACTTTTTTTTTACAAATAAAGTTTAATTTATCAAATGATATCTAATTTTACATCTTTTTACATATAAAAATATCAAAATCGATCTTAAAACAGTCAATTTTAAAGATGAAATATTAATATGTGTCACTTGCGCCAGTAAATAAAGAAATCACACACAATTTTTTTATAAATTGATGAAAATTAGGGCCTATTTTTGCCAAGTTTTGGCAAAAATTGTGTGCAATTTTTCTTAATTTTTGACAAAAATATCCACAATTTTTGTCAATTTTTGACGAAAATTAGGTGTAATTTCTGCCAATTTACGATAGAAATTATACGCGCCACTTGTTGGATCAAAAGACACAAATTGATATTTAATCTTCAAAATTATGTCATCTTTCCATAATTTTGATTTTTCTTGAATTATTTCATTCTTTTGTCTTTTACTAATTAATCTATATGAACGGAAAATATTTTAATAAATCTGTCTTAACCCACTATGATTTTGTAATTAAGAGGAGAATACTTATATGATTTGAACAATTATTTTTACATTCTATTATCAAAACCTATTTTACCCATTCAAATAATTGATTGCCAATTTTAAGGCAACTGTGTGATTTTTTAATTGCAAATGGCAAGTGTAACAAAGTGAGAGATTTATCTTTTTCGAAAGCGCAATTTTTGTCAGAAATTGTGGATATTTTTACCAAAAAATAGAAAAGTTGTACATAATTTTTTACAATTTTCAACAGAAATTGTGCGCAAATTGCACTACTTACTGGCGCAAGAGACGTAGATTGGTATTTTATATTTAAAATTAACTGTTTTGAGGTCGATTTTAAAAATTTTTATATATAAAAATATATAAAATTAGATATCATTTGATAAATTGAATTTTATTTACAAAAAAATATAATCATTATTAACATATATGAGTTTTAGTATTTTAAAGACTTCAAAAAATTAAAATTTTTTTAAAATAAATAATATATAATAAAAAATGTTTATATTATATATAATTTTTAAAAAAACTACATACAAGTAGGACTGTCAATTCAGGCCGAATAATTTTCGGGCTGAGCTTACCTTAGCCTGATTTCAGCCCGACCCGTAAAATATATATTTATATATTTATATATTATTAAAAAATATTATTTATTATATAAAAATTTAAAAATCGGGTTAGGACCGGCCCGAGCTAGAAAGAGCCGAGCCCGGGCTCATATTTTTTCAACATGTTGTCAATCGGGCCGAGCTCGAGCTTGGCAAAGTCGACTCATTGAACCCAATTGACAGCCCTACATACAATTTGTCCCAAGCATAAATTTACATGTGCAAGGGCCAATACTAGGGTGCTGCACGTGGGTTTTTGCAGCACGTACATCACCCAATCTAATATGTTGGATCAGATTTAAAATCTGATCCAACGGACCATATTTTTTACTATTATATATATTTTTTAAAAAAATTAATAAATTTTTAAAATCGTGAAATCAAATCTGGACGACTGCATGGTTGTGCTGCACATGCTGCAAAAAGCTACATGCAGCACAGTAGAAATGCTCATGTGCAAGTGCCAAGAACGAACAGGAAATAAGTTCCAAGGTAAAAGTTTGATTTAAAAAAAATAAATAAATAATTTCAAATATCTACTTGCCCGGGGGGACGGGGGGCGGGGCGGGGTGTTTGTTTGCAAATGCATAGTGGTTATTTTACAATTTGCATACATCGGAAAAGGTCGCTAAGGTCTAGGTCAGCAGAAGTAGAAGTTGGCAAGCCTATTTACTTCGACTCAATTATTATAGTTAATATTTTTTATATATATTAAATAAATTTTTAATTATTAAATTTATTTAAATAATTAAAATTTTATATATAAATAATTATTTAAATTTTAATTAAATTATATTAATAATAATAATAAATTATTTATAAAAAATTAATCAAATTAAATTGAAAGGCTCAACGAATTGAGATTTTCCTACTAGGCTAGGTCATTTCGGGGCAAGCAAATCATTTATAATGAAGAGGATAGCTTCTGGAGAATGATTCGGAGTTCTTGCATGGAAGGGTGCAGTACCAAACACAAGATAAAGAGTAAGGCCTTTTTCGAATAAATCAATTCATTTGAGACCCTGATCCACTTTTTTTCCTATTCAAAGATCCATCTAAATCTAAATAAAAAATATTTTTTTTTGAATTGGAAAGTGAATCCAAATATGACCTAAGACTTCTCCAATACAAATCACGTTGTCAATTGTTCACACGCTATAATCTCACGATTTTCATGCCAGCCGTTAGTTATGCGTCTCCGTCCGTCTCTTCCCAATGATCAATTATTCCTACATTACCAAAGGCAAATAAATAAAAAGGATATCAATTACATTTTTATCTTGTAAGTTTATGTAAATTATTATTTTATTCCCCTATCTTGAGCAAACTAGAAATTCACTCTTAACATTTATAAATTTTATAACTAATAAATTTTTACTTAAGATATTTCTCTAAATAACAATACTATATCATATTTTTCTTAAAACATCCTTTGTGAGCCTAGCTCTTATTTCATATTTTATATTAAGATAATAATACTGTTTTTAAAAATAATTTTTTGTGGATTTAATTCTTTTAATAAAAGATATTATTATCATATATTATGGTACTAATTAAGAATTATGTCTATAAAAATATATTTAAGAAGAACATATGCACCAAATTGGTGTAGAACTGTTATACTCTGAGAAACGTTTTTATTGAAATTGATAATACTAATTTTTTAGTTATGAATTTAGAAATAATAAAATATATTTGTAATATATTTAAAATAGAGAAATCTATACTTACATATATTAATAAAATACTTTTACTTTCTCTCTTTCCCTAAAAGCTTTGAAGTCTTCATTATTATTTTTTAAAATTTTATATTTTTTAACTGGATAGAAAATTTATTATTGGTTAGAATTTAAACTTTTAAATTTAAAAATCTCAATTATTAGCCCCGCTTATTCATGTTTTCTCTTTCTACATCTTTCATATTTTTTTTATTTTAATTAGATTATGTACAATAATATATATTTTTTATTATTTTAATAGAAAATTAGTAAGTTTTTATTTTCTTTGATAGATTTTAAAGATTCATATATTCCAACAACTTCAATTTGATCACAAAATTTTTTTCCTTTGAGTGAATAATTTAGAAATATTTATTTATTTAGTTTTGGTATCTATTACTCTAATTTGATCATTCATATGCTAAAATTTAACAACAAAAGTGTCTAATTGCGTATTAAAATATTTTACATCAAAATAGGTATGACTTTGCAGTACATTTGATATAAAATGTAATAGTCAATGGTTTTTATTTTTTTATTTTTTTGTCTTTTCATCAAGTGGATTAAAATAAAGAAAGAATTTGTGTAAAGTAAAATTAGTATATAATAACACTATAATTTCTTTATAGTTAATCAAAACCACTATTTTAGAAAATTTTTGAGCAATGTTTTGAAATTTTTTTGATTTTTAAAAAACCTTTCTTTGAAGTTTTTAATATAAAATACTAATATATTTTATTATGTAAATTATTTATTTTTTAAGAGTAGAGAGAGACAAGGAAGGGGAAAGAGATTTTAATATTCATTATTATTTTATTACAAAAATATTTTATTTTTTTAACGGGAAGTTTCTTTAAGAATTAATTTAAGAATATCACAATTAAAATGAGTATAGAAGTTTGAATATTAATGCTTTTTTTTTAATTTTACATTTTTTTCTTTGAGGGGATGAGATTAGGAAACACAAAAGAGTTTGATAAGATTCAACCCAAAAAAATAATAAGTAAGTCTGACATATCAATATAAAATTAGTACTTTATAAATTATTAATCTCTTTTTGAGGATTTTTAATGAAAAATATCAACATTTTTACATAATATGAATAGTTTATGTTATCGTATTTAATAAATTTTTTTCTTACTTTACTAAAATGAATAATTTATATTGTAATCATTCAATTTTGGATGGAAGAAGTAGTATAAAAAATAAATTGAACTATATATTATAATAGTTTTTTCTCTTAAAGATTTGATCATGATAATATTTTAAGAATATTTTGTGATTAAAATATAATTAGTTTATTTTAGGAATATTTTAATATTACAATAGCTGTTTAAGTATTTGGTTTTTTTCTTTCTAATTTTCATAAGCAACTCTATAAATTAGTATTTAAAGTTTTAATCATTTCACCATTCGTGCAAGTATCCTCACCAGACGGATTCAAGTTTTTTTCCTTTTTCTTTAAATAGTTCATAACTGTTTAGGTTTTTTATTTCTTTTCTTTTATAAGTAATTTCATAAATTAGTATTTAAAGTTTTAATCATTTTATCTTTCGTGCAAGTATCCTCATTAGGCAGATTCAAAATTTTTTTTTCTTCAAAGAGCTCATAATTATGTAAGTATTTAATTTCTTTATTTTTTATTTTTAAAAGTAATTTCATAAATTAATATTTAAAATTTTAATAATTTCACTTTTCGTGCAGGTGTTCTCACCAAGAGGATTCAATCTTTTTTTTCTTTTTTTCAAAGAGTTCATTATTATTTAAGTATTAAAATTTAAAAATTTAATACATATACACAGTACGAACTTTTACATTAGTAAAATTAATAATTTAGATAGATGGAAAATGTAATTAACCTTAAAAAACTCCTTTAATTTGGCGGAATAGGTATTTGTCGATCCGTAAACAACCGCTGATTTGTCTCTTTCTGACTCTTTTCCTTTTCTTTTTTCTTTAGTTCTCTCTTGCCGACGAGAAACTTTATGGTGGTAGTTGTGTAACTAGTCAGCATCCCATAAGTTATAATATGTCCAATCACATGAAGCTACGTATATTGTAGGTCCTACCATTATCACTTACTCATTCATCAATACAGGGATCCACAGTACACGTGGCTTCATGTGATTGGACAGAATATAACTTATGGGATACTGACTAGTTACACAAATACCACCATAAAGTTTTTCCTTGCCGACATACCGTCGGTGAATGCATTTGGATTTTTATGCCAAAAAAAAAAGAGTAATGCATTTTTTCTTTTAGTATAGTACTTTTTAATTTGATCCTCACACTTTAATAAATTAATTACGGAAAAGCCAGTTCAGTGGCAACTTACTATCCAAACTTTGTATTTGTCCACTATAGACATTAAAGACATTTTTAATTATTTAAAATAAATTATTTATAATTTTAAGATAAAAATTATTTTAAAACTATTCTTAATTATTTATCTATTTTTATTTTAGTTTAAATAAATTAAAAAATATTTTAAAAATTTTATCATGGAAGTGTTTTAAAATAATTTTTATTTATTAAAATAGTTAAAAATAAAAATATTATCTAAGTAATAAATTTATAAAAAGTATTTATTTTTTAGAAACTAAAATGGTTTCAGCATCGAAAATATTACCTAGGCACTCAAGCATATTCGATAAATACACAATTAGCATACAAATTTTTATATTGTAAAGAGAAAATTAGAGGGGTAACTTGGAAATTTTTTTGTTACATTTGAAATTTCTTCTTATTACAAAAATGGAAAAGAAAGACCAGCCCCAGTTAAGGCGCGAGATATATTGTGGTTTAGGCAGTAAAAAAAATAACTAAAATTATTACAATCAAATTAATTTTCTCATTTTTTTTAAAAGAAAAATATAAAGAATTATAATAACTTAATATAAAAATTATATAATAATTAAAAAAATTATTATAATAAATAATAATTTAAATATATTAAATAAATAAATATATAATAAATTTTTTATAATATATTTTTCATAAATATTCTACAAAGAAGCCATCTCTTGCTGCGGTAAGAAGGAAAAAATAACTGTTGCCACTAGGAAAAGCCACACTACTGTGTAGTCCAGCTGGTCAGGGTTGGTTAGAAGTCAACCTTCAGTATTCCCACTTCAATTGTTGCTACAGCCAACAACCCCACTTTTGCATTCCTTAAGCCTTTTTAACACAACGGTAATGGCATTGTTATCAGCCATCACTTTCATTTCATCCATCTCCGCGGCGCAGTCCTAGTTAGCACCTTCATAGTGTACTACGCCTATATATATTTCGGACCTTTCGGTGAAATTTGATTTCGGTGTATTCTTTTCTGTCTTGCGGTTTTTGGTGATTTTCTGCGGAGCAGCTCCAACTCAGTGATGGCGAGACCTGAGGTGACCATGGAGGTTGGAAGTGATGGAGTGGCCGTCATCACCATCCACAATCCTCCGGTTAATGCCCTAGCTATTCCAGGTTCTTCACGAAATTGAATTTTAACAGATTTGGCTTCCTTTCTTCATATGCAAATACGTTTCTGTGCATACGATTTTGGTAGCGATACCCTGATTTCATTTCATGTTGAACTTCTGTGGTTCTTTCCATTGTTTCCTTCAGTTCTTGCGGGAATCAAGGAGAAGTTTGAGGAGGCTATGAAGCGAGACGATATCAAAGCTTTAGTTGTTACTGGTAAATTCTCCAAGTAAGACTTTTCATATTCTTGCTTTATGGAGGAGGTTTGGGTTTGTATCCCATACTTCTGCTTTTTCTCCTTGGCGGTGCGAGTTGATTAAGCGGTTTGTCATGATCAATTTCCTCAATTGAAAATTTGACATTAGCTGGGGTTACGTGGATATTCATTCCCCGCGTACAAATCTCGCTTTGGAATACTTGCCAATGAAAAGCCATCTCCAGTTTTATAAATTTGAAGTAATTGATCTTTGGACGAACGCTTGTATGACTGGAAACGCTGCTGAATCAAACGTGTTCGTGTTTGATGGCAAAAACCTTTTCAGCGTAGGTTTTCACTTTTTCCCTGTGTGCACAGGGGAAATGTTAAAGCAATTTTTTGTTGATCTTCTGCAACTGAGGTAGTAAAGTCACCTAGAAGTCCATACATGCATGCAGAGATTTATCTGCTGGGTTTCTAAGAAAATTTACTTGGAATACTGTTTCATCTCCATTGATGTTGATTTCATCCGTAACTACAGCGGAATAATGACAAAGTAAAATAGTAAAATCTGACATCCTATACTGTCTGGGAGATTTTACTTTTTGGCTTTTGCAAGGAAAAACAATTCTTTTGGTAAATGGAAATATAATCATAATGGGCCTGCTACCTTTGCAATGATACTTCCGTTGAAGCTGGCACAGGAGAACTGAGTTGTCAATTTACTGCTAGTGCATAACACTTGAGCTTCCACACAAGATGATAACTGTTTCGCTTCGTTTAATGGATCCAATGTCCCCAATTTTCTTTCATCCTAACCGGGAAACTAGCGGCATCCTTGCGTGTTTCTAACTAGGAAACTAGCGGCATCTTTGCATCTGGATCTTCTGTTTAATAGAATGAATCTTTATTGCTTTCAACTGCTGTCTGAGGCCTTGGATTTAC
The DNA here is from genome assembly GCA_030512225.1 of Rauvolfia tetraphylla. NCBI lineage: Eukaryota > Viridiplantae > Streptophyta > Magnoliopsida > Gentianales > Apocynaceae > Rauvolfia > Rauvolfia tetraphylla. Next base: position 6,735,463 of record JAJQKT010000045.1, on the reverse strand, counting down.
CTATCCTGAAGGCAAGGGAGGAAAGTTTTCTGGAGGCTTTGACATCAATGTCTTTGGTAATGTCCACAAGACTGGTATGTTCACACCGATTTTCCCCCTCACAGTTCATTGTTGATGTTACATATTCCTGATTTTAGTCAGAAACTGATTAAATGGACTTCCAGGTGATAATTCTGTTTTACCAGATGTGTCTGTTGAACTCTTGGTCAACACCATTGGAGGTGCCTTCCCAATCAACTTTAGCTTTTGACACTCAGATTTTGACTAGAAGGGTTCCTTTTTGCACATTTCACAAGTCCTTTATATTTGCAATTTGCTTGTATTCATTACTTTAGATGCCAAAAAGCCTGCTGTTGCTGCTATAGAAGGACTTGCACTTGGGGGTGGCCTAGAATTGGCAATGGTCTGTGAGCTTCCATTATCCTTGAGGACCTTTGCTCATCAGAACATGTGAGAACTTTTGTTCATTCATTATCCATTGACGTTTGGCAGGCATGTCATGCACGAATTGCTGCACCAGGGGCACAACTAGGCTTGCCAGAGCTAACCCTCGGAGTTATTCCTGGCTTTGGAGGTCTACTTACTGCTAAGAATATGTGATTTTTAACATAAAACTACATAGATTTAATTTTATTTTGCTTGCAAATGAATTTGGTCAAAATTGTGCTTGTTTTTAGGGACTCAACTACTTCCAAGGCTTGTTGGGTTACCAAAAGCAATTGAAATGATGCTGGTAAGAAATCTAAGCCCACAATCATTGATGAACCTATAAATTGCTCGACATATTTCTTTTTGGTTAAGATGAGTAACTATGTAAAAAGAGTCAGATGAGATGAGATCTGCTTAATGATTGTATGATGAAAAAATTTATCAAGGATTATTTGTATCAGCTGTAATTCCTAGTATTAATAATCAGAGTGTCAGAGAATACTACTGATGAAGTATTTATCACTTTGGTGGTTTTCATGATTGTGAGCCAGCATTTTACCATTCCTTTATATCTCCAGATTATCACTTAACTATCACTATCAATTGTGAATACTGGCCATGGATTTTTGCATTGTCAATTACTTGAATGTTGCAAGATACTGTGATTTCACATTGGATTATGTAGGCTGTTAAGTTTTCTGAAAAATTTGTTCTGTTTCGATTCATTGATGTTAATTTTCTTTATTTACATAGTCTGTAGAATTAGGTGCATGGACGATAATTATCTTTAACTTCATGGCATTTCACCAATTGATGAATAAGATACCTCTGGCAGTTATCTCAGCCAATAATGTCCGAAGAAGGAAATAAGCTAGGTCTTATTGATGCCATCACATCTCCGAGGGACTTGTTGAAAGTGTCGCGGCAATGGGCCCTCGATATTGCAGACAGGCACAAGCCTTGGTTGCATACTCTTCACAGGACAGACAAACTTGGTTTCCTTTCTGAAGCACACCATATATTGCAGATGGCAAGACAACAAGCCAAACAAACTGCTCGGAACATGCCCCAACACCAAGCATGCCTTGATGCTATTGAGGAAGGCGTTGTTCATGGAGCATATAGTGGGGTTCTAAAGGTACCATTTCATGTGGAATTTCTTACATATCAGTTTCTACAAAGGTTTATAAAACAAAACTAATACTACTATTGCACCATTTGTGGATATGGTCAATAAATGTCTCTGATGTTGTCTTCTGTTTTCTTGAGATTTCTAACTTGTTCACAATATCTGCATTTCTGATCCTGCTCATGTATCTTGGGGATGGGTAAATCTTTTTCTTGTGAGAGTAGCTAGCTTGTTTATCTTTCAACAACTTCCATAGAAATAGTTTTCTTTGGTCTTGGTTCTTGTGGTAAACAAAGTTTAGACAGTGAAGATAACCACTAATGTTATTACTGCCAAAAACAGTTTTAGAAAGAAAAGGATAACATGAAAACAAATGATGGTTCATAGAATTGGTTTTCTTTGTTCATTGGTTCTTGTTGTAAATAGAGTTTAGATTGGTAAGTGAAGCACTGATGTTATAACTGAGAACCATTCTTAGAAAAGGATATTTTGAGGACAAAAAATACTGAGAATTCTCCTTTATCTGAATCATTAATTTCTTTACAAGTTTTTTTGTTTCCTTCATTTGGCAGGAAGCAAAATTATTTAAAGAGCTAGTCTTGTCAGACACTTCAAAAGGTCTCGTCCACATTTTTTTTTCCCAACGCGCAACGTCAAAGGTACAACTAACATGCCAACATAATTGGTCGCCTTTATTGAATTTTTAACCATGTTAGTAGTGACTTTCAATACTGTGTGGAAAAATTGTTGGACTTCTTGTTCTTTTTGATTTTGTTTTTTGAACTTGCCCAACAACGAACACTGATCTACTCCTTTAGAGACAAACTGTGTATTTTACCAATGTTGAATGTGGACCTAGTGCTGCTCCCTGGATGGTGTACTTCTCATTCCGACAGTTAAAGTTGATTATGGAATTGCATAAATCTTAGTCTATCTCGTACACATCTTATGAGGTGTGTTCAACTAGACTAGCAGAGTATCTTTCATAGGAATTTAATTTGTGGCTGCTTTATTATAATTTTGATTTTCATTTTGCACTTCAATTTATCCTATCAGGATGCTGGCCTTTTGAGTATGATATTTCTCTATATCAATATTAGTGGTTAGAAATAGCTGGTAATGCTGCTTTCTCCAAGTGAAAGGGCTGTTAAACAGTGACACAATCAGGCTGTTTTGCCTTCCATCTTTATCTTTCGGTAAATAAATAGCATTCCATGAAATAAGTTCCTCTATTCTACCATATTGTTTCTTCAAAAGTTTAGTTAATAATCATAGTCCACCTACAGCTTGATTTAGTGTTTCTTTCCAAGACTTTTCTTTGTGTCCTGAAGGAATTCGAGAAGGGCTTTAAAGATCATTGTACTTGATTCTATCAGAAGTTTTCACATGGCTCTATTGAGGACTTTGTATTGATTTTCTCATCACTTGTCTCTTTTCACTCCCTGCAGGCCCCACAAATTAAACCCCCTCCCCCCATCTTCCAAAGAAAATTTAAGAAAGACAAGAATATAACCATCCAACAAATACCACATGCACTGCTGCAGTAAGCAACACATTGCTCGAGTATTTTCTACATGATGAATTCCTTTTGCTTTCCATGACAGGTACCCAATGTTACTGATATTGGTCTCAAACCAAGGCCAATAAAGAAAGTTGCTGTAATTGGAGGTGGTCTTATGGGTTCTGGCATAGCTACAGCTCTTATTTTGAGCAACATTTATGTTGTTCTCAAAGACATAAACTCTGAATATCTCCTCAAGGGGATAAAAGCAATAGAAGGTACTAAGGTGTCTTTTATTTGATCTGATACATTTCAGTTTTCTTGCCCAGCCTGGAGGAGGCAGAAGGAGAAAGAAAAGGTTGAACTATCAAGTCGTCTGTACTTGCAATATACAAAGGGTTTGGTGGAAATTAAGCACATATTGAGTACTAGCTGAGTCTTGGAAATTCTCGTCTGAGGATTCATGTCTTATCTACTTTTCTTGCAGCAAATCTCCAAGGTTTGGTATCAAGGAAAAAGTTGCCTCAGGATAAAGCTGGGAAAGCCCTTTCAATGCTTAAAGGTGTATTGGATTACTCAGAATTCAGGGATGTGGATATGGTCATAGAGGTTGAAACAGAACCCCAAGTTTTTGTGTGTGCTAGTATTTTCTTCTTTAGTTTCTCAAAGTCGGATAAGTTCCCTGCATGTTCTATGCCTATATTAACGGACCTTAAGATGCTACAACTGGTAACTTTGCATTTTGTGGCATTTCAGTAATCTTCTTACAATTTACATTCCACTTGCAGGCTGTTATTGAGAATGTCTCCTTAAAGCAGAAAATATTTAGTGACATTGAGAAGGCTTGCCGCCAGTATGCTTATTCGCGACTAGTGAAGACGGCTCTATTTACGTTATTCCGATCTCCCAGTAGCGCAATCATCAAGCTCACCTCACTGCATTCATAGAGGTCCTTCTCTTTAGCTTACCACCTACTCAATCAAAATTCAAAGACTGTAGCTAACCTGTGATTAATGTAGAAAAGGTTTATCACATCATAATAGCTATTTTAGCCATGCTCATCTACATCAGAGTTGTGTTGCTTAAAGCTTTAGTTGCACAGTTAGCTCAGAAGCAAGGCATATCCAGAAACTTTTCCAACTCAATCGCATAGAGAAGAACCTAATTCAAAAGAAGATGTCGTCTAAGGACATGCGAAGCTGGGACATTAAACAAGCATTTATGAGACCTTCTGTAAAGTAAGGTTCTTTCGGTATGGTTTCCTCTACTAGAGGCGGCAAACCGACAGAATGACTGACCGAAGAAAAGGAACTGGGATATTGGTTAAAAGGGCTTGGCTTGCACTCGCAATGATTGGACTTCGCGCAGGGTCAGATCGATCGAATGGAATGAATGGACAGCTACTGATACAATTAGCATGAACTCTTCCTATGGCTCTGTTGCTTATAATCGTCTTACAACAAAGAGTTTGCCCTCCTCATTGTATTTTGGCAACCAACACATCTACCATTGATCTTAGCATAATAGGAGAAAAGACGAGATCTCAGGACCGAGTTGTGGGGGCACATTTTTTCAGGTTATAATCCACTTTGTTTTTCCTTCATTAACTATAAACTGTATTATTCAAATGTTGGTAGCCAATTTATAATATATGGAGAGAGTATGGATTTTTTAGTGCCTTCTCCAGAAACAGTATACTTCCACTTTGGCAGCATGGGAGTTGGATGGCCATGTAAATAAAGCAGTTTCAGGAACTCTATCTGCATCTTTATTATATTTAAACAATAGAACGGTGGTTTAAGATGGCAGTGTAATGTACTCTGCTGGTTCTGCAGTTTGTCTCTGGCTTGCTTGTACTATATTGCGTTGTACCTCGCAATGGCTCTTTGGAAATTGTGGACTTTTTTTTTGCATTTCAGTTCGTGGATATTTTACGAGTATTACAAGAAGACTATGAGAATTTACAATAATCCCACAATTTTGACCTATTTGGGTGCAAAATTGATAAATTCTTCCATTGCATGAGTATCCAATTAGAGTTTTTTTCAAAGGAATTTATTTTGGATAGTGGAGAATCACTTCACTAAGTGAAACTCAAAGCAAAACTCCTTTTTTTAATTATTTTTTTAAAAAGGAGTGGCAGTTTGGGGAAGAGAGGTGATGACAGATGGAGAGAGATCTGTTATCTGTCATACTTTTGATTCCTTCATTTGGGTTATCAATTTCTTGTGGATAGTAACAGTTAGTTTTCATTAGAAGCATTTAGGACTTAAAAAGTATCATACTCTTTGTTCTAACTTGATTCTCATGTGAACAGTCCTGCACATATTATGCCTCTGCTGGAGATTGTGCAGACGCAGAAGACTTCAGCACAAGTACTTCTTGACCTTGTAACAGTTGGAAAAATTATTAAAAAGGTTCCAGTTGTCGTAGGAAATTGCACTGGTTTTGCTGTCAATAGAGCTTTCTTCCCATACAGCCAGGGCGCACAGTATTTGCTTCATATGGGCGTTGATCCATTCAGAATTGACCAGCTAATTACTGATTTTGGTCTGCCTATGGGCCCGTTCCAGTAATCTTCTTCTCTGTATTGTTGTTTCCCTAATCTTTATATACTGCAGGTTATCTTTTAATGTGAAGCAATATGTAATTCTTTTATTTAGCTTTTATTTAGAATCAAAACATAAGGCCAGAAGGGATAATAATCTCAGATAGAAAACAAAAACCCTCCTAAAGGCAACCTGAGAACACAGTAAATTGAAGTAAAGAACAAAAAACCTTGTTACCATGTGCTTCATATGTCTCTGAATGTACTTCTAAGATGCTCTGACGTTATGTGAATCTTGTGATATAGTACATAATCTTTAGTCCTAATATGTAACTTGTTTTGTTCATTGCACTATTATACTTAAGAATGTCTTATTGGCTCTATTTGGCAATGTTGGAGCAAGCCTGTGGGGTATGATTTAATGTTTCGCATGGTTCAATGGCTATCAACTCCTTATTCTAATCTGATACCCCTTTAATTCCAGCTCTTTCTTGGTCCTAGGGGTATTATGTGACCATTGACCACGAGAAGAATGGGTGATCGCCACATTGCAACTAAAAATAAGACATATTTGGCAAACACGACCTTTTGTTGGATAGTAATCTTGATGCACTATGAGAAACAGATCAAAGTGACCCATGAATCAGGACTTTTAGTTAGTGATAGATGGGCTTCTTGTATTATGAATCCATGGGAAAGAGATATTGCTGCTTCAGTGAGAACAATGTAGTCTATTTACTGAAGCATGCTTAGACTTGAGGCACTAATGAAGATTGTTGACTAGAGAACATTGAGTTTTTCTGGGGAAGAAAAAGAAAAGAAGGAAAAGCCTATGTGGGCTATTAACTACTCAGGATGACATGCACTTGAGCATGTATTTGCATCTTCAGGAATGCTTTAAATTGACAGTTTTTTGCTTAAATATTTGTGACTTTATGCTTATTGATTGTATATGGTCTGGATTTAATTTCTTTGAGCCCTTGATAATAATATCCTGATAGTATCTAAGTAGAATAATAATTATGGTTGTTGTATCTACAGGCTTCAGGATGTTGCTGGATATGGTGTGGGAGTTGCAACAGGAAAAATATTTGCTTCCGCTTTCCAGGGCCGCACTTTTATTTCTCCTTTGGTTGATCTCCTCATAAAAAACGGTCGAAATGGTAATGTTGTGCTATTTGCAGGTTTATGTTCTTGAACTTCTGGGTGTTTCTTTGTTTATCTTATTAAATTTGATGGTGTTTCAGGTAAAAGTAATGGAAAAGGATACTACGTATATGAAAAAGGAAGTAAGCCAAAACCTGATCCATTAGTGCTACCAATAATAGAGGAATCTAGAAAGATTGCCAATGTAATGCCTGGAGGAAAGGTACTGCCTTGTACAGAATATGTTATAGCTTGTGAAATGATATATTCATCTTGAATCTAGTAGGGCAAGTTCAAATTACCACCCCTCTTTTGTTGGTAAACCTCATGTGTGAAATATTGAGATGCTAAATAGTTTCTTTGCTGGAAACTACTGGCAGCCTATCTCTGTCACTGACCGAGAAATTGTCGAGATGATTCTGTTTCCAGTAGTCAATGAGGCATGCAATGTTCTGGATGATGGAATAGTAATTCGAGCATCTGACCTTGATGTTGCCTCAGTTCTTGGAATGAGTTTCCCTTCTTACCGGTAAGTGTTTCGTTGACAACTTTTCGGTTTTAAAACCTAATTGGACCATCTGTTTGTGGCATACATGTATAGAAAAAGTATTTATACGAGGAAAACAAATATAAGTATGTATCTGCCTGAATAAACATCTGATCACCATCAAAGTCTTCGTGGAATCCCTCAATAGTATGCATGTAAGGTCATGCCCTTCCAACTAAAGAGGCTAGAATACTTGTTTGTGTACTTGATATTGGGTAGATACACGTACGGTAATACAAGATGCTTCTGTTTAACATCCTGAATTATTGTCTGGTCTGTTTGTGAAAATATGTTTAATTATCGGCCTTCATAATGCAATGAAGTCGATGTTTAAAACTGCACAGCCTCCATTTAGGAACGTTTTGCAAAAGTGGTCTTAAAGAACCATCCACAACCAGCCCTATAAGGTGTTTCTTTTACCAGACCCCTAGGAGGAGTTTCAAAAAAAAAAAAAAAAAACCGCTAGACATCAAGGCTGCCATGCTGCTATTTCTTTTCTTCTATTAATTTAGATTTTCTCATCTTTCCTTTTAGCAATAAATATTTTCTATAGTTTCTTGGCATTTTCTCATTCCAGTTTTCAGAATGGCTTGGTACCTCACTGTTGAAAACTGCATTTTAGTTCTTATACAACTTCAGTTATAGTGAGATCCAATTGATCCCATGCACGAACATCTATTCACTACTCATTGATATAAGCTTGAATTATTCTTGGCTACCCTTGCTAGGAATCCCAATGTGATTAATTACTTGACATGAAAAAAAATACTCCCTCCATCCCATTTCTAATGACCTTACTATATTGGAATGTTCCAAAATATTAGTTACTTTCTATAAAAGGAAACATTTTAATATATTATATATTACCAATCAATCATTAACTTCACTATATATTTACTTTTATATCTATAGATTTGACATGAAGTATCCGTTGGCCCACAGTTTTTTATTTTTATTATACAATATTATTTTTATAATACAATTCAAACTTTTGCATGAAATTACATACTGGTCAAACATTGTCAAAAAAAATGAGACGGAGGGAGTAATAATAATCCTGGCCTTTCCGCTTAAAATGGGTTTTGTGCCGACACTAGAAATACTAAGATTTGCAAGGTAATGTCAGAAATCTTTCCATTACCTTCAGAAGATTCTCAACCTCTTATTGCACCGAAGTATCCAACTTCTGTCCTTTAATTCGTCTATAAACACTTACCTTTAGATATGTTAAAACAAAGACAGCATTCGTCGATTCAGGTTTAGAATGATCTGGGTTTGAGTATGCCCTAGTAGATATATTCCGGTATAGTAATGCCTTTTGCTACACTAAAGTGATGCAGGAGTATGTACTGATGTGCATGTGTCTGGTATATCCAAATTGCAGAAATGATAAGGGGATGCTTTTCAAATAATTTTTCTTGAGCCCAGAACCTCCTATTTGACTGTTAATTGCAAGAAGCCAGCTGCTTTGATATGATAGAGTGTTATCAGTTCCATTTATATTTGTTCTTGCTGTCCTTGGTGTATGCTTGGATTGGCTTCTCTCTGAAAATAGAAGTCTCGAGGATACTTATCTGATTATCCTACTATTTTTCCCGGCAGTGGCGGCATAGTGTTCTGGGCAGACCTTGTTGGGGCTGACTACATATATACAAGTCTCAAGAAGTGGTCAGAAGTGTATGGCAACTTCTACAAGCCAGCAAGGTTTCTCGAAGAAAGAGCAACAAGAGGAATTCCATTGGTAAATCTACTCTCATCTTTGACACACAACTTTATGCGTTCAGATACCATTAGTATTGGGTGGGTGGTGAATCAGTAAATTGCTCACACCCTGAATACTTCATTTGTCGTTTCATGTGTGTTACGTTCACGCATACTTGTACCTCAGATGGGTTTTAAGTGCACAAGTTTGACTTGGCTAGCGGTAGAATAGAAGTGCCACATGCATCTCTCTTTAAGGAGAGGAAATTGACCCTGCCTTCTCCCCTCCGTCCAGAGCCCCCTCTCTTCTCTAGTCCTTTTTAAGTGCTGACTCGTGTTATGCTTCAAACTTCTGCAGAGTGCACCTGCTCCAACTTCTTCAACTTCAAGGTCACGCCTGTAGGGTGGTCAATCTTCACTCATTGGTCGAAGTACCGAGTGTGTCGCAGGAAATTATTTCTTTTTCTTGCTCCATTCTTTAAAGTTATTAAGTCTGACATCCATTTAAGACTGATTTCAAATTATGTAATACTTATGAAACTGTCGGATAAAGCAATTGTTTGGGGCAATATAGTAATTTGCTGTGACAAAGGATTTTCAACATGGTCCCGTCCCAAGTGTCCGCGCAAACAACGTAAATATGTAGCTGAAACTTTCATAAAATACCAGAGGCAGTAATGCGCGAAAGAAACGAGCGTTACTGAAATTTAAATTTGCTGTTGTAACTAATTTTAGTCATGAGGCAGTCTCATTCAAATCGCAATATCAAGAGTCGCTTTTCCTGACAAACTCATGGCGACCTGCTAGAAAAGCAAGTGTTTTTGATAAGTCAGAGGAGTCCGGCCTTCACTGAATATGCCAATAGTTTACAGGTTTTTAGCAGATATTTTAATGAACAAGTTTTATCATAATAGACTAAAAATTATACAAGTAGATGATACATCCAGTGGACATAAAAATAATACCTTCCAATAAGACACATTATTGACTCATCATTGGCAAATTCTGATAGGATGTTAGAATTTCCATTAACCTATTTAGAAAGCCAAAAGTTGAAAATCCTTTTATAAGAAAATTGTCCATTGTGAAAGTAAAAGGTTTTAATTTTTCTTCCGAGAAATTAACCAAAAATGTTCCAAAACAACTTTTATGTTGCCACTTCTAATCAAATTTATTTATTTATTGTGGCTCATTACTATTTTATGGGCTTAGAAATTCCCTAAAACAGCAAAATCCGACAGAGGTGAGGTGGCGCTAGGCCACATGTGAGCATCATGCCTCCTTTCTTAAGGTAAAAATGTCGTATAATTATCTATTTTCCTCAAATTTGTGATTAATTCTATTTTGATCCCTGAAAATTCATTAAGTAGTCCTTCAAATTGAAAAATAGTCAGAAGAGACCTTGAAAATAGCAATGAGTCTCAATTTGGTCCTTCCATGATCCATCCTAGGCTGTTACTAAAAGTTAACGGTGAAAAATATAGAGTCAATAGAGATGAGGTTTTTATGAATAAGGAGCAATCTGCAAAACATTCCTCACACTATTTTAGTTGTTGCAATTTATTTTTACAATTTATATTTTAATATTTTTAATTTATTATCTTTAGAACAATTTGTAAAAATAGTCCTCAAACTATCTTAATTGTTCAACTTAATTTCATAACTCACATTTTAATAATTTTGATCTATTATTTTTATATATTTCAATGTTCATAGTCTCAAACATCATTAATGTAATAGAGACCGATGAAGACATACACCTACGTATCATGTGCCATATTGCTAAAGAACAAATCCGTCCATTCAAGAATTTTCCTCCTAAAATTTATGGCTCGTTAATTTTCTTTTTTGTGAATCAGGTAAAATCGATTTGGACAAAAAATTGAGCGAAAAAAAAATAAATATTTTCTAAATCATAATTCCTGTCCTGTAGGGTTTATCATTTTACCTGAACAAAAAAAAAAATCCTACAAAATAAGAATTAGAATTTGGAGAATATGCGTTATATTTCTCTTCTCATTTTTTTCTCCAACTCAATTTTACGTAATTTAATAAAAAAAGAAAAAAACTCAATTTTAATTGCACATGCCAAGAAGTTGAAAAAAAATTCTTGAATTAACGGATTTATCCCTTCACTAATATGACATATGAAATACACACAGACATACATATATCTTCATCGGTCTCCACCATGCTAATGGTGTTTGAGACTATAAATATTGAAATATACCAAGATAATTATCTAAAAATATTAAAATCTAAGTTGTGAGACTAAATTGCAGTAATTAAAATAATTTGAAGACTATTTTTATAGATTATTATAAAAATAATAAATTAAAAATATTAAAATATAAATTATAAAACTAATTTATAATAATTAAGATAATTGAGAATTATTTTTACAAGTTATTCCATGAATAAATTTTAAACGCCAAAGGAATTAAAAATTTGAAAAATGCTTTTTCTTTTTCGAAATCCATTTTTCCGTGTTCTTGGTCTGGACAAATTCCTTTTCTTAGGAACACATACAAGATTCAGCTGCCTTTTCCCATTCTCCAACCAAATACCACCACCATCGGCTGCCCCTCTCCATTTTCTCCCATTTAATGTTGCTGGTAACCTTCTCTCTCTCTTTTCCTGCCCTTCTCTGACTCTTTTCTTCTTCTCCCAGCCAAACACAATTGCCCTTGCCACTATTGCTCCAGCCTGCAACCTTTTCACAATCGACATTGAACTTAAAGCCAATATAATCCCTCAATTAGGGCTGTCAATAGGCCATGTGTTCTTGAATTCGACATAAATGAATCAGATCTTAGATATATGTTTCTTTACTAAACCCGAATCCGGAACAGGTCCATTTATAGTAGAATTAATTAAGACCAAATCTAAAATACCTTTCGTTTACCCGTATATATATAACCCTGACTATAGTACACCTTGTATCAAAGTCCCTATACAGACTTAGTTTACACACAAACATATAGTTTACATATAGACTCGCATCGTTGCTTGATGTGAAGAAGCTTCACCATTATTAATAAAGTCTTTAAAAGTAACTATTGAAAACTAGAAAGTTTAATAAATTGATAAGAAGAAATTTTCATTTATGTTAATAAATTGAAAAGTATAAGATTCTGGTCATACTAAAAATAGTGCCCCTAAATGATTTTGCTGCTGCACCAAAGAAAACTCAGATGAACAAATGGTTACTTTACAGAGACACAGCAACATATCTTTGGGCAGAAATCCTGTTCTAAATCTATTTTACAATGGTTTTTCGCATTATGTCTTTACATCCCCATTTTCTGTAGGGGATGGAATTTTTGGAGGTGGGTCAATTGCAGAACTAACCATTTGGGATGTCCTTACTGGAGGTGGGAAAGCGGACTTTGCAAGGCCATTGCTCATGGGTTCTTGTTGGTTTCTTGTTTCGATTTTGACACCTGTACTGCCGTTACTGATCGAGTCCCCTTGATTGGATGATTCAGTTCGTGCCAACGAAGAAAACTTTGTTTCTGTAAAATTTTAATAGATAATCATTTAGTTCTCCAATAAAACTATTCAATTATAGATCAAATAAAGAAAAATCCACTTGCTGCAAATAATAAAATTAAATTGCACAAACATCCACAGCCGTAGATATTAATGCAGTTTCAAAGTCAAAGGCTTCTATAAGACACATGAAGTACAAGATATATTGTGATAAATGAATAAGATACAATAATAAAATCTTTAACAATAAAGGAACATGGAATAAAGTACTTCCTTGTATAAGATTAAGGGGCACTGCAACCATACAAGCCAATATATCTGAACCATATTGGATAACCCTGTGACCGGCTATCATGTGCAATTCAATTTTATCTTTGTTCATTAAAGCCTGAGTTGATTTTATACCACCAGCATCAATGCTTTATTGTCTGCTAAAGGCAATTTAGTTGCACAACTCTGAGTTAACAGACTATTCAAAGTCACTTGGACTTCTGGTTGGTGTTCAACTCCAGTCAGAACTATGAAATAGTCATTTAAGATCTTATAAACCAGAGAACATGAATTTAAGCACAGAGAAAAGGCAATGTGGAGTGAATAGGATAGCAGGAATTTTTCTCCCTTTGCCACGGGAGGGGGTGCAGTAGACGAAGGTTACGCATTTATAATTTGCAATTGACACACCTGATTGCAACTCTTGTAAATGGCTCATATTCCCTTCACCACAACAATGAATAAAATTTGTTTGATGAGATCTTCTCATTTCTTCCTTATCAATGTTATATAGGTTAGGCTTGGCAGAGGGAAAGATTAAGCTACCTCCAAAGGGTCCAGCACTCTAATGATTTTCTTTTCTGGAGAGCAGATTTATACTTCTAACATAGAGCAGTAGTGGAGATGTAGGACTTACTACATTTAGTCAGATTCATTCAACGCAATTTCATCAGTTATCCAATTCTGAAATCCAATTAATTTCCTACTCCAAAAAGAAATAGATAGAGACTTACCTTTAATTTCTCCTACTGTGATGAGCCTGTTAAGACAATCACGAAACTTTGTCAAAACTATTCTCTCTTGCTCTGCATATGCTTCAGATAGTCCTTGTCCATGAGGTAACTGGGAAGACAAGTTATCAAGGCCAGTTAAACCATTTGGGGAAGAAGCAGTAGTAAACATTGTGTCCTGCTCGTCACACATAAGAGCTAAGGTTCCAGGAGACATCGGTCTTGCTTTTGATAGATCAGCACCATCTGAGCTTGACTCCTCAGTGGTGATTTTCTCAGCAGGGTTTCCATTTAAATAATCATTGGCTGAAGCTTTCTCAACAATGCTGGAATCTTTATTACTTTGCTCTTGAGTTGAAGTGTTAAAAGCTTCCCTATGATCTTCTACTGGCTTTTCTGTTGCTTTTCTTTCATCTGAAAGCATTGAAGAACTAGAAGATTAGTTTACCCACAAAAACAAACATAAACATTGCTTTGAAGCGCATTCATAAAGCAAGCACATTAACCATTAAGGAATATCCTTTTAAAATGCCTTTCATAATAAACTTAATTCACACTATTTAAGTATTTAGACTCTGTTCTGTTCCAAAAGGAAGATTACGATCCAACAACATACTGAAATGGCACAATCAGAAGAGAGAAAAAGAATTTGTGGGTCCAGTTACTTGCAGGTTACAATATATTGACCAGAAATGAGTATGATTTTATTTGTCAGCTTATATTGGAAAAAAAATACTACTACCTCCTTCCAAAATAATAGTCCCCTTAAAAAAATTTCTAAGTGAGAGATACGTATTATATTTTTTCCAACATTGCCCCGATTAATTGGTCAACTAATATTAGTAAAACTACTTTTTTCAAGACTAAGCTTCCTCCATTAATGAAAGGATAGTTTAGCCTTTTACCTCAACAATAATGACTTTTCAATCATTACCTCAATCCATGTGCAAGTGCAAAAGGGAAATATTATTTTGGAATGGAGGTAGTAGTAATATAAGTATCTTTGCCCAAATACAAGAGCGAATATTGACAATTTGAAGATACAACAGTACATGTTTAAACGTAACTTCAAAAGTTTTCTTTACACCAACCCATTCAAGGTTTATATGCTTTTGCTGTACCTACTCAAACCAGAGAGTTTAAATATATAATATACCGAATCATCTTCTCCAAAGAACTATCTCATTTTGGAATCAACATTTTCCCAGAAAGTCTACTGTATCAGTAATAAGTGATAACAACAACAATAATAATGGTGGTGGTGGTAGTAGCAGTAGTGAACTCTCCTTCCCGGTTAGTGCAGAAACAGGTTAACTACTTACTTCAGAACCAATGCCAAAAACTTCTTTTAACTAGAAATTGAGCCTGTCAAAGAATTTATTTATTTATAAATTAGAAACTATTTTAAGGCTTCAGACTACAGGTCTTCCACCATTTGTGTAGCAAGTCTATAAGAACGAGAAGTTGATGGCATTTTCTCTCAATAAACAGCATCTCCATTTTAATTGTCAGATTTCTTAAGAAGTTCTGAATTGGTAAAATTAAATACAAACATAAAATGGTTTTAACAATCTATTTCAACAAAGAGAGAAACTAAATAGAAATGATTAAAGAAGGAACTCCAGGATGAAAGCTGCAACTATGAAATATTAGTCCAATGATACAGCACATATAAGATCGTCAGAGGGGAGCAGTGCAAATAAAGACATTAGCAAATAATCTAACAAATCTAAGAAACTTCAGTACCATATGCACCTGCAAGCATCTTTGCAGCTTCTGCTGAGTATACCACTAAAACAGAGCAAAGTTCCTTCAAGTCTTGTGGTTGAATGATGTCAGCTAAGAGAGACCTTCAACCATTCTATATTAATTAGACAAAGCAACAAAATACGTTAAAATGTTCCACAGCAAATTGTTCATACCTGTAGGTAAATTTTGAAGGGCCCATTCCAGCAGGATTACCTAAACGACCACCAGGAATTGATGATAGTGAAGAGGATGGTACAGAAGCCTTCATATGATTTGCCTGCCAGCATTTACCAATAAGCCTTATCCAATTAGAATCATGTGGCAAACCAAGGTTAACTACAACTACTCATCTCGACACTGAACTGGGGAAATCAGGAAAAGGAGCAACTGCAGAGAATAAGGTGCATAAATTTAAAGTTATAACAGGAAGCAATTCCTGAAAGTGAAACCAATATGGCAGTATGAAACTATTCAACCAAGTTAAATGGTTTCAGCTAAAAAAAGCAAACCTCAATAAATGGCAATTTTCTAATCAGGTGAATAGTTAAGAGCATCCTATGGGCCAAGAAAGAATGTTTACCTGTTGGAACTGTCCCAGCCGGTGAAGAGGATCTTTAACTGTTGCCCCAAAGAAGAGCTCTTGGCCTTTTCTTTTCTTGTTCACAGGAGGAGAACCATAACCAGATGATCCAATAGCACCTGTAATGGCTGCATTTGCTGCCTGCTGGATATATGCCATATTGTTGGCATGATCTCCATGGAAGAGAGCCTGCCTCTCTTCGCTTCCTTCATAATTTTTGCAGTCCAAACATTTACAGTTCTCAGAACAAAGAATGTTGGCTTGAAAGCATTCACAATATTTCTTAAGGCAACCTGATTTCTTGCAATGGCAACCTTTATTATGTTTTGCAAGGATTAAACCTTCCCCAGGTTCCTCCTGCATCAGTTCAAACAGCTATACATCGTCATTGGCAAGCCACAAGAGCATAAAGTTTTGCAACTACTGATAATTGTTTAAGACATCAGAATGCATATCATCCGTAACAGTGGCTAAAGTACATTCTGTCGTATAATTAGCTGAAGAATGAAAGTTTATGATAGTCAAAATTCATTTGAACATAATTAAAAAATGACAAACTTTCTCATTGAGCTCCAAGGATTCGGGAAGGGAGAGGATGGGACCTCTTATTCACTCACAAGATTGATGAGGAACAGGCTTACAGTATTCGATCAAAATAGTCATCAAGAAAATACAAAAAGTATAAGGAAAGATGGAATGGCAGTCACATTGGCAATGCTATAAGGGACTCAAAAAGTGCAAGTCAACAAAGAAACTAGCTACGAAGTACAAGTAGTCATAGATAGCAGAGTCCTATTGCTCTTCTATTTACGATTTATCTCATAGATAGCAGAGTCCTATTGCTCTTCTATTTACGATTTATCCCATTTATAGATATTGTTCAGTCATATCAGCAATATGTAACAAATACACCAGAAACATGCAACTAGATCTTTGCAATTATCAGAGGTGCACCAAGCTTTAAATCCTGTTGCCAAAAAAGAAGGGGGGAAAACACCGTTGCATCATCTCAACTTTTTAAGAACCTATAAGTTTTCCAATTGGAAACATTCTTTCCTTGCTCTTTGGAATCATATGAGCATATTCAGTGGTTTCTAAAACATTGAACAAGACACTATTGTTGATGTGGGCAGGGGGAAACATTCTGAGTAGCCAGAATGTACATTGAGAAATTAAGACTGGAGGTGTCAAATGTTTCTCTGAGGACCAAATTGGTTTCCACTTCTGAAAAAGCATTCCATTTGTATCAACTAGACATTCATCATAGGTGACAGAAAAACTCATTTTTCACCTCAAAGTTTAGATGATAAACCTGAGAAATTTTGACCTCCTTTGGATTAACCAAGTCTAAGAGAATGAAGCAATTTAAAAGATGGGATTTAACCACAATAATAACAGAGAGGCAAAATCCCTTTTTCCTTCTTATGCGTCTTTGTCTTGGGTAGAAGAGTTGGATGCAAACACCTAACCATATCAATTTTTTAAGGTCAAAGAGCACTATACTACAATCACCTCATAATAGATGCTCCTTATGTCTATATCTCAGAAAGTAAGCCTTTTGCTTTAACCTAATGGATAATACAATTTGAATTCCATTAATACTTATTGGTTAAAATGAAATGTATGTTCATAAAACAGAAATAATCACTCACTCAGAAGAATTTCTAATGTTAATTATTGAATGGACATAGCATCACAAGTGAAAGGAAGGAATTTGCTCAATCACAAGTAACAATAACCAAAACCCATGTTCACGAATAATTTTTAACTTGAGAAAGAAAAAGGTTATCCCTAAAGTAAATCTGATAGAGACTATATGCAAGCAGACTTAATATCTGAGTATATACTGCGGTGCAAATAGACTTAGACATCAACCATAAAGATATTAAAAGGTAACTAATATGCCTCAAGATGCACAAAAGAAAATAGTCCAATTAAGATTAGAATTTCAAGAAGCCAGTTTCAAGAGTTATTATACCCTATTATCCCTAGCTCCATGTGGACTGCTAGCGATTTTTGGTCTGAAAGCATTGGGATTACGTTCCAAAGTAGCTTCGACAGCCTCCCGCCTGGCAGCTTCATTTTCGACATTATTGTGACAATTTACACAGTTACACCCATCGCAATACACCCCGGATGCGAAGCACTCACAGTACCTGATAAAGAAATTGAGAGAATATGACAATTCATCAGGACCCAATAAACTGAATTTGTTTCATCACATAGACAAGTATACTTGTTCCTGAAGATCCTGATGAGCATTTACCGACAGGGAAACCAAAAGTAGTGCTGCAGAAATACATGCAGTCAAACCTGAAGGTCTGCTACACATCTCTAAATACCATTTGTGATGCCTAAACTAAACTTTAGTTCATGGGAATAAATATACCAATGAAGTTGGCATTTTGTTACCAAACAAGAACTTGGCATGTGTTATGTAATTTTTCTAACTAAATAACAGGAAAAGAAACCACATGAGAAGGAGAATATATGAAATCAGTGCATGGTAGAACTGCAGCTGGTGCTAGCTCAAACAACTTTACAAGCAATAAGATGCAATCACTAAAACATTCATATCATCCTTAATGGTTTTTGGATGCAATCAACAATTGATAGCAAAATGATATCAACATAAAATCAGATCCTCCGTGACACCAGGACGTACAACAAGGTAGTGCACTTTACTAGCACTGTATTTGAAACTAGGAACGGTTCTATAGGAGTTATATCCTGTTGTTAGGTTGACGATAAAGCCACAAAGCACTTTAAGTAATGAACCAGATCAGTGTGTTTGAGAAGTTTAGTCTCCCAGTCTTACAGTCACAGAGGTCTTAAGTCTTGATAGTGTGAAAGCCAGAGCAAACTGATAGAACTGGTTCAACAGAATGTCATTGACGTCCCAAGGCTTAAACATAGTTAAGTGGATAAAGACTAATGTTTAGCAAATTGATCACTTGCAACTTGATCTTACACTTCCACATTTATCGGCGAAACATAAATTCTAGCAACTCATAAACAAGAAACTGCAGATAGTTTTCCAATTCCGGCCGCAATGAATCACTTATCTGCTCAGTGTTTTGACATAGAAACTGCAGATAGTATTCCACTTCCGGCTGCAATGAATCACTTATCTGCTCAGAGTTTTGACATAGAAAAGGAACAAGAAGAGCAGTAGATTCTTACAACTTCAAACAGCGTGAGTGTTTGCAATTACATTGCTTTTGCTTTTTGGGTGTACCATCCTTTGCTTCAGAAATATTTGGTCTTGGCCGTGGTCTTGGTGATTCAGGTTTCCTGAAAGAGAGAACAAGTTAACACTGTGGAACAACAGACGTGGAAATATTGAGATTAGGAAAAAAATCTGTTAATTCATGCAAATACCTGCAGCAATTAGATAACTAAGTATATCAAGATAACCAAAGTTCTTAAACATCATTCAGAACTAAATGCATCAAAATTTAAAGGTTCAAAATTCTTAGCCACAGAATATTTGCCAGATTGTCCTTCCCTGCATCCACACCCAAAGTAAAGAAAAAGAAGACAGGAGAAAAACGTGCATTTATATCATAGAGCACCTCATACACTTATTCTGTTGTTGGTACATGGACTGACATTTCTTACAGCTCTGCTCAATGAAGTAGAAAATAAGAACAATGGTCACAAGGTGCTAGGGACATCATTGTGGAAGTACAAAATTGGGAGTATACAACAGCTTTCATTTCTCAAACAGTGATTTTGCAAATCAAATAGCATATTTATTGGAGTGGCTCTACTACAGGAATAATTAAAATCATTGATTAATGGGACCACAGACATAGGAAGGCATTGAATCGTGGGCGGAGCCTTAACACGTGTATGATGCATAACTTACTCATTCATTTAGGTAATTAAATCAAACTTCAGGACCAAATGTGAACATGGAAACAAAGAAACAACAGTCAAAACTTTTTTCCTCTTACCACAACCCAAAACCAAACAAGTAACGTCCAAAACTGCCAAATTTTCAAAAATTTCTAGATTAGCCAGCAGCCTGAAGCTAAAGAAGAAATAAGAAGGAAAGTATCATTTTAAAACTTTCACAAGCTTCAAGTAATCAAAGAAGAGAGTGGTACAAACTCGAAAGAAACATAATCACTTCTCCAGCCAGTCACTCCGGAAAAACAAGATACACGACTCATTTCCCATTTCCAAGTCCATATAATTCAGTTTGAAGTTTCTGAAGATTAGGAATCTTCTCTTCAACTTCTTCAGTTACTAAGAAAAGATAGATTAAAACATGATCCTCTGGAGATAAGCAAATGATTTCCTATAATTGATCCCAGAAACAAAAGATGGAAAATTTTTAGTGAATCTTAATTATTAAACCAGGAAAACAATAGCTTTGACAAAATTAAAGCCCGAACAAACAATCTTTGACAAAAATTGAGAACTCTCAAAGGTGAAGATGGAAAAGAAAATTTAGAATTGCAGAGAATTACATAGGTCTCATCGAAGGATGAGCGGCTGGAGGGACTGGAGGCTGTTGCAAGGGCATTAACATTATAGGTGGCTGCGACTGAGGTCTTGGAGGCTGGCTCGGCTTAAGAGCATGTGGCTGCGGTTGCGGTAGCTGTTGCGGTTGCGGCTGTGGCTGACTTGGCTTTAGCAGCGCTGCTGACGGCTGACTCTGGTTAGGATGCTCCGGTAAAGCGGGCATAGAAGACGCCGCCGACGAAGCACCACTATAGCCCGTAAAATCCAGCTGCCTCGCAAGCTTCTTTGCCGGAAAATCCGTGGGCGCTGGAGGAGGCTGCTGCTGCAGCTGCTGGGCAGCTGTCTCCGATTGAGACGTTTTTGGAGGGAAATCCCCTTCCTCACTTTGCTCCATTCAAAAGCAGATTGAACAAACAGCGACTAAAATTTCCTCAATTCTTAAATTAATTGATGGTTTATAGAGCAACAATCACCAAGAATTTAGCCCCAAAATAAAATACTTTTACAAATGAAAAAATTTCTCCAATTCCAAAACTTGACATCGGAATCGGAAGCGGCTGCACTCAGCTCAGATTCAAACAGAATCACAAAACGAAAAGATCAACAAAAATGTCAGTCTAGAAAGAAAGACCTCATCCGGTCCACCTCAATCAACATACAAGCTCGATCTCTTGAAGATATATCTGCTAATACAAGAGCACATAAAGGAGGAGAGAGAAAGAGAGAAGGGATTTCGAAGAAGAGAGGGAGGAAAAGAATAGGCTTTTGTCTCAGTGGTGTCTTTGTATCTTTGCATCGCTCCCTCTTCGTTTTGAAATTGAATTTTGTAAATATTGGACGGTGAGATTTCCATCATATGGAGATCTGACGGGTGGAAATGAACTACTTGATCTCACGGCTGGAATTCATAGGAGGTCTCGGGATGGTACTGTGGACGTCCGATTTGGGAGATCATTGTTTGGTGGACGACGGCAGTTGAATGTTATCACCTGGTTGAGAGTCCACCGAAAGCAACGGGAGTCCAATCCTAATTCGTCCACGTCAGTCGAGATATGCCAATTCATTACCACTTTCTGCTTGTTTTTATTGGTTGGGTTATTTATTCACCTTCACCAGCGACAACATGTAAATATTCTCAAGCGCGCGGGCCCATAATATGCTATTCAAAAAAAATAAAAATTAAAAAGAAGTTGTTTATGTATTGGCGGATAGCGCTCAGCAGTCTAAACAACGTTGTTGACTTGACAAGGAGCGGAAATAAAAGAGAGCAGGCCCCGTCAACGGCCAAGATCATTCTGAAAGGAATTGGATTTCTGATGGTTGGCGGATGGGATTGATTGCGGCGGCTAACGCATAAATAAGGAATATGACTGGAGCCGAGTTACGATAACGACTGCAGTGAATAGATTCCCTTTCTCCATTTTTGTTCTTCAGAATACAGTAATCCCTGTCAGCTATGGTTTTCTTCACACTAGTTGCGTATGATTCTTCTTCCGAAACTGAAATACATATCCAAAATAAATAATATTTTATTTTAAAGTATAAAGTTTTTAAAAAAATTTTTTACAAAAATAAAAAAATTTAAAATATTTTAAATTATATTATTAACTAATTTCAATAATATACTTATTTCATTTCAAAATATAAAATATTTTTATCATTTTTACATCAATTTAGGAAAAAAATTATGAAAATTTTTATATTATATTCTCAACTAATTTTACAAATATAATAAAACTAAAAATTTATATTATGGTGATAGTGATTTTAAAAAATATTTTTTAAATTTACAAAAATATCAAATATTTTAAGAATGTGAAAAAAAAGTAAAAAAAAACCTTATATTTTGAAAAAAAAATAAGAGAATTATATTTATGATAAAAATAACTTTAAAAAATAATTCTTAAAATTCTCAAAGTTAAACATTTTTTTAAATCAAAAATATTTTATTTTAAAACAGAGAAAATACACAATTGAATGAACGAAATTAGTTATAGATCAGAGCAATAAACTAATTAGAACCATATCACTACTACTTCTGGAATCCACTATCTACTTTCTTATTGACAGAAAGAGAGTGAGTGAGAATTAACTCTAGTTCGAAATCCTAAAGGGTTAAATACCAAATTATCTTTAAAAAGAGAAAAAGGAATTTAATGGAATAAACAGCAAATTGGATACTCATGTTGAGAGAGAGGAAAGGTGAACGTATTGAAACTTCTCAAACTGGATGAGCTTATGTCAAATGACCGGTATCTCTTCTCCGTTGTATATGATATAGATATGCTTGTTGCCAATGGTAAGGAAGGGAAAATATTCGTTACATCACCTTGGAAAATCCATTTGGCTGTTCATGATCCTTATAAGTCTCACAGTTTAAATAAAAGATCTGAAGAAGACAGAGGAGGAAAAACATAAAAAGATCAAAGGGGCCGAACACCTATTAATCTAAATATTTTGTATATATACCCGTACAAATTCATAGCAACAGCATAATAACACAATCAAAGCAAGAGATTTGGTTTTTTTATTTTTAATTTGGTGGGGGGGAGGGGGTAGTGGGGGAGCTCAAAGGACCAAAGCTAGTCGACCTCTATCTCAACAGATTTACTTCAAAATATAGAATACACGTGAAAAGCTGGAAAAAAAAAGAAATTGTTGCAGAGCATCTAACTCAAAAATAAATAGTTTAAAAGGCGTAGGACACGAATTTCAGCTTAAACCTCAACATCACGCCCAGGATGCTACGCCTCAAGAGTTTCTACCTTCCTAACGGACAGAAGCTAATAGGCACCACGCCCCATACCACGCCTATTGTCACGGCCTCGTTCCATGTACATATCACGACGATAATCTCTTGGTGGCGCACCACCTCTAATTGGAGATCGACTTCTATCTCTGATATCCCGAGCCCACTGGCCACGAGGAGGAAATGCTGATAATGGAGGAGATGGTTGTCGTCTATCATATCCCTTCCTTTCATTGAAGAAGTTTTCCCTTCCACGATCCCTGTGGACCCAATCCGGAGGCAGAGGTCTGTCAAACCTATTCCTGTCTCTGTAATCGTCCACTGGATAATCTGGCCGATCTCTACGCAGGGGAGGCTCAGGAAATCTTCCTTCATGTCTTGAAGGAGGTCCAACAACTCTGAAGTCTCTAGGTTCATTTCTCATCCAACCTCGAGGAGGGGATCTATAGCCATTCATGATTCTTCCTGGAGAACGATCTAATGGAGGCCCAGGAAAGCGCCGAGAGGGCGGAGGTGGAGGGCCAGGAAAACCCCTTCTAGGACTCCCAGCAGGTGCAAAGCGGGGCCTTTTACAGTTGTTACAGAACTCTCTTCTTGCAAAGTTCAAGTTGTTGCATCTGAGACATTTAAATCGTTGAAGTGAGCTTAAAGAGACCAAGACCACGTCCTAAGAAATCTATCAAGTGAAATACAGCATTCATGGCATGGATCACAAAGTCCACATTACCTAGTAATTGTGAGACTATATGGGGTCAAATAAGAAGAGAAAGAACATTAATCACAAGATACATTGCCGGTTCCAATTAAGCAAACATGTCATGAATTGGTTCATCAACACTACACATGAAAACTACGAATGGAATTATACAGAAATAAACAGCCCAGAAGATCTGTATTCCATATAAGTGTAAGAAGCAAAATAGAAAGCTCATCAAATAGATATAAAAAGCAAATCAGAGAGCAAATACTTCTAAATAATTCAGACCAGAGCATATGTTTAGAAATATCAATTCTCATTATTTCACAAGCCATGAATATGCACACAGTATTCCCCAAGAGTATTTAACATGCATATAAAGCTAGAAAGACAACTACATTGGACGAATAAGAAACTCCATGAAATTAACCACTACTAATGTAATATCAGACATGATAAGAAGCTTGGATCAGTACGGAAGTCTGTATCAGTTGTACTTACGATGGATCAGCACAAATCCAATCTCCTTCTCTTGGACGTACATTTGGATTATTTCTAGGAACAGCTTCAGTTTTGAAGGGACCCTGATCATATTCAGGCACATCAAAACCTCTTTCGCTAAACCTAACACCATCCCTCCCGCGGCCATAATGGGGTGAATAATCTCGATATTTGCCAGGATCTCTCCCACTGCCATAACCATGACTGCAAGGGGGACCACCTGATGGATCAAAATCAGGACTGTAGCAACGGTCTGGCCTACGACGAACAGGAGAAAGAGAACCTGAACGCATTCTATATCCTGAAAAAAGCCAGTTAACCCCACTATAAGAAATGCCCAATTACCTCGTAAAAACTTACTGAGTACAATATCCTACAGGAGCCAAGTTCTTGTGAGAGAAGATTCCAACAAAAATACAACTAAGACCAGAAAATGATTAGTGTCATTAAGGCACCTTCTTCTGAAGAATAGTACAGAAACAAGACTACTAGCATAGAATGATGTTAGTTGCTCAGCCAAAGACTGCCATGGTCAATTCTCAAGTAACAACCGAATATTACCAGGGAAAACAACTGAAGCAAACAGCAATAATCCATAGATCAGAACATAAATTTTCACGGATATCAACTATACCCTGAAGTCATTAACGCAAACTTGTACACAAAATTGTCCACCTCGGTATCTGAATCCAGTTAGACATTATAACTCCTGATACACACTCCAGATTCCACCATATAATTTCTATTCACCTAGATTGTAAGTAAACAAACAACTTCACCAAAGTCCCACAGCAAAAGCCATACACTGGAAGGTCCCATTTGAATAGAACCAACACCATAGATTGAAGCAAAACTATATACCAAATCCTTATTCAAAGCAGTGCAAAACCAGCCACCAAGACCATAAGAACTAATAAAAGACACCCTGAAGGAATTACATGACCAAAAGATCAAAAAAACCAACCAGTACCCAATGTCTTGGCTCAGCATTTTATTAAGAATTTGAAAGACTCAAACCACAAGCCAAAATGCAATATCCGGCAGAAAGAAAATAACAAATGATATGCGAGACGTGAAATCCCTTCTGCACTTCATCAAACGGTTTCAATTCTATTGCTGATTTTTTAACCCAAGGCTTTTCACGAGCAAGAAGTGATCTTAATTTAACCATTAAATAAGAAATAAAAGTTAGCAAACCCAGGAAAACCATGGTCCCTCAGTACATCGGTTCCTTGGAACTCCTACCACAGACATTCAACCACTTAACAACCAAGATGAACCATCCAGTATCGCATTGCCAGACCCCATGACACTGCATGCATAAGCTGCTAATTACCTGTGCACTTAATTCCTGACAACTTCATTGCGCGATATTCAAGAAGCCCATGGTACTGTTGTATATAAATTAAGCCACCATCCATTCTCCTTAACTAATAACGGACAATGAAGTTATTCAAGCATCTTCCTTGAAGTGAACCCACAAAACAGATTCTTCTTAACAAACCTTCATCACACATCATGCATGGTACAAAGCAACCAGTTCAAGAAAATGAAAACCTCCACCACCACATCCAAGTGCAAAAATCTTACAGTATTGGCTTAACAAGTCAGGCCCCGTGAGTTTATGAATCAGGCTCACAAACCTGTCTGCGAAAACCATTTTCCACACGTTACAAAACCCCAAAACCCCAACTATAAACCATTACCAGCACTCACATGGACGTGCCATCTCAAGACCCAAGTTCTTGCACCAGGCAACACTCGGAGCTGTAAAACACAATAGCATACTTAATTTGTTATGCAACTCTCCAAACGGATTTTTCTTTGCACACGATGCAAAGGAGAAAAGGGCCATATTGGAACAGGAAACATATACACATGCACATTCATATATACAAGAAGAAAAGCACCGGTTGCTTACAAAGTATTCATAATTTTATGCTACTAATGTAGTGAACAAAAGCATGAGAGGTTATTGCACTAACAGAACAATTTGCACTGTCAATATTGTAAAAAATTTTATACAAAGAGAAATTATAAGACAAAACCACCATTAATGCCACTGTGAAGACGAAGAGACGGCTGAAATTATGTAGTTGCCAAATTAGACGAAACGTTAAGTTTAAATCTGATCAAATGTGATAACAAACTTAAAACACTATTAGCAAATAAGAGCAATTGGTCCAATTTGAAGACCTAGTTGTTTTGCAGAACAAGCAAAATGTAATTAGCACAATTTAAAAATTGCCCATAAAAAATGATGGCATTATTACAAATGAAAATTTGGGACTTTTAGATTGATAGTCAACAAAAATTAGAGAAGCATAACAAGCAACATAAACCTCATAACAAATGCTCAACCACATAAATGAGATATTAATTCGCCAAACAGAAGTTCCACTCTTAGAAAAGAATATGCAAAATTTTCATATCATTATAAATATTGAAAAATGAAACTGGAGAAACCGAATGATCCTTGACCATTTGTGATTATAAATTATCTATTAGCTTTTATTTGAAAATGCAATAGACAGAACTTTACACAGAAAAGTTATAGAATATCACCTCTTTGGGTATGTATTAAATAATTTCAGCGGATTAAACAATTAATGTGATAGCAAATTTCCAAATTCTAAAAATTTACCAAATCTAAATTCCAAAAGTATCAAATTCACAAAAGCCTATTAGAATTACAGAATGACTACAAGTTAGGCACAAGAGTCCACCAAAATAGTTACATAGAAGGGTAATCATATTCACTGCTTATTTTAAAGCAACTAAGATTGCCTCCAAATAAGGCACATATGATCTCCGTTTCCGAACCACATGGTATCCTGCCATACATATTTCAAAGCCACACACACCAGCATATGTCCTACAACAAAGTAACACAAACCCAGCATCTTCCTTCATTACTAAAATTGATGCCGATATATATGGTATAATCATTTGCCAAGAAAAGATATGGCATAATCTCTTGACAACCATCACTGTTTCTACTCTTCACTCATCTGTGCAATTTGTTTTAGTAATTAATGAAAGTTACTTATCAAAAAAAAAAGAAAGAAAGAAAGACAACCATAATCGTTATGCATGGATAATCTGCCTTATTGCTAGCCTTTTACAACAAATAAGAGAAAACAGAATTCCCCCTCAGTCTTGTTCTTAATCTTCAACAATAAATGCTAAGGGAGCATGAGGATAGACCCACCGAAGACAATAAAAGAAATCAAACTGAATTACCTGTGACTATCAAAGTCATATCAGGAATCAACATCTATATATGCGTCACTGCTCCAACTTGCATAATGATTAAATTTAGAATTTGTTGCCATGAAACAAGATGAATTGCAACAACCGAACAAATCCT
The DNA here is from genome assembly GCA_030512225.1 of Rauvolfia tetraphylla. Classification (NCBI taxonomy): domain Eukaryota; kingdom Viridiplantae; phylum Streptophyta; class Magnoliopsida; order Gentianales; family Apocynaceae; genus Rauvolfia; species Rauvolfia tetraphylla. Next base: position 6,707,850 of record JAJQKT010000045.1, on the reverse strand, counting down.
CTAATCAATGGTATATGTACCCAAATAAAAGCCACTCAGCCTTTAAAATTTCCAAACACAAGGAAAACGGTTTCAGTGCTATAAAGGATATACCCGTAAAAACCGAAAACGCAAGAACTGGCAAGAATATCATTTGAAACTAAAAACTTGAAGACTTCCCTTTTTCTCTACTACTCCCGTCAAGCAATAGACCTAAGACCCCTTTGCTGCAGGGAAAAGGTAAGGAAGAACCAAAGTAGTTAACCGGGCGGCTTGGGCAAGAGAGTCAATCCGTGTTTAGTAGAGTCTGAAAGAAGAAAGAAGAAAGACGATAATCTATCTCTTTTATGGGAACGTCTCCGATTCTCACATCCCTTTCCCCGATTAGAAAACAAAAGAAAGAAAGCAGTTAAAAAGCATCAACTAAAAAGCAGTCCCTCTTTCATGATCGAGTAGCTTCGACTGTAGCTCGGGCAGACTATGTCAGCTTGCAGATTGATAAACTTGAATTGAGCTTGCAATTTGAGATATTTCTTAAAATCCATGTCCAAATTGCGCATGCATACAAAATACACAGAATCGATCAAAAAAAAAAACCTAGGGTTCTAGCAAATTCTTCGCAGAGAATAATTAACAGCAGTTCCACTCAGGACCTTAGCAAACGAGTCATAAGCGCGGTAAAAGGAAACAGTGTGCGAAAGGACAAACCATGGTCGTCGTGAAAACGACTGGAACGGGAGTACGGAGGAGGCTGATCTCGACGGACTTCCCCAGGTTCGTAGTCGCTACCTCCACCACCGCCGGCACCAGTGGTCCCTCCACCACCGCCTCCGCTGTCGGTAGGACGCACAACGAGGCTACTCAGCAGAGGCTGATGCGGCGTCGTCTGGTCCTTCTCTCTCGACCCCATCTCTGTCTTCCGGTATCGAAATGCAGACAGGAAAATTCCTGCGTAAATACGCGAGTATTCTGGGACTGCAAATAAAGCCCTAATTGTTTGTGATTTAGCTGGAATTTTTTGGACATAAAATACCAGTATTGCCCCCCGCTGCTTTATTATTTACATTGACGAGCCCTTTTGTAATCTGTTAATTATGTTAGAAGTGCGAAAAATAAAATTCTAATATATATAACCTCCTGTCTGAAAAAAAAAAGTATGTTATTTATGATTCTACTTGGACCTGATTTGATTTTGACTAAATTTAAGATTTTAAATGTGAAATACACATTTTTTCTCACAAACAATTTAACTTTTATAAAATTCAATATAAAATTTTCTAAAATCAAACCCTATCTAATAACACTCCTTGTGACTTCTCCATAAATACTTTGCAGAAAACGAACAAAGTAGCCATTGCAATCTCATTAAACATGGATAGCCTACGAAGGGATCTTGGCAACGGTTTGCTATTCATGAGTTTCTCTTTTGTTATTTTTTTGGCAAATATTATTCTTCGGCTATTCCGTCTAGAAAAGGAATGATTTGTTTTAAAAAAAAGAATAGATAAATGTTATTCTTCAACTGTTCCTTGAAGAAATGGAATTATGTAGATCCAATGCAGACTCCCAAAATTACAGTTCATGCAACCACCACTGTTGCACATATGAGGGGGTATGGTCTTACAGTTATGCTCATGAAAGATGATTCGGCTTAACTTAGAATAAGGTTTCGTTTCGAAACCAAACTCAAAATTTTAAATATAAAATTTATATTCTTTTTCGCAAAAAAATTAATTATTACAAAACACAATATAAAAAATTTTAAATTCAACTTTATCCAATTATACTCTATATTGCTCTGTGACCTTTGTTCCAATCAGGTACGGCTTTCTCTCTCTATAGAGTTTGTTGTTACATTTGTCAATTGCTCCTTGATTATTTCATCGATTACTTGATTTTTTCTCATAATTTCTTGCATATTCTTTTATTCCTAAATCACATTAGGTTGGACATAAATTTTTTCTTTTGAGTGTTTTGTATGTTCTTTGAAATGCTTCTCGTACTCTAAATGCTCGGTATGCGATGATATGGATTTTCTATAGTATTTCCTGTGAATTTTTTGCTTCCTCATTCACTCTCTTTGAATATTTTGCTTAGATCACTTTCTTTCCATGCTTTCAGTCACGAAATTTTCTACAAATATATAGAGTTTTATGCATGGTATAATATTTTAAGATCGTTTATGTGTGATTTCAATTGATGTTTTCAAAAAACGATCAAATTAGGTGCGAATTTTTTGTGTTTCTTTGCCCTGCCTTTAGAACAAGTCCTTTCTCACTCAATAAGCTTTCGGCTATTGACATCAAAATCTAATTTGTTTTATGGATTTTGTCAATTTATTGTAGTGCTATTTGTTTGATTTGGTCATAGGATCGGGTGGTTGGATGCTGTTTTAGCCGCTATATTTTTGCTCGTTGATTACGCTCAAAGCTAAATTTTCCATTTTTATTTTATGAAATGCCAATTTGTGAATCTTTTTCTTAAATTGGAATGGCAGCCTTGAATTTATTATGTTGTTAGTTTGAAGTACTTTCAAAATTCTTGGGTCTCAAATAAACTTTTAGTTCAATTCAAAAAGTCGATATTGCGCTTAATTTCATTCTCCGTGATTTCTGTTCATCTTCTATCTCTTTATTGAAATATATACAACATTACAACGCTAATAGTTTTGATATATTCGTGTAATATGTATTCTCTTACATATTTTAAAATATTTTGATTTTGTTTTAAACATTTAATCGCATTTCAAGTTTATCTAGATCCCTAACATATAAATTGCGAATTTTCTTTTATTTCACCGATCTGGTATTTAAAGAACACATAAAAATGTAGTGCTTTAACTATTGCATATTATTTCATTAGCATATTGCTAATTTTTCAGATTTGTCTTTGTATCTTCTTCTCTTGTTCTATCTTTACTTTTTACCTTTAATTCACTTGAATTATATATCTTTATATAATTTTATTTATTTATTTTACTTATTCTTACATATGCTCATGATTATTTCAGTTCCTTTACACCCATAGGTAATCAAGACTTAATTTTCACTTAGCATCGTCAACATTGTAAGAAAACCTTGATATCTTTGTTAAGGAAACGTATAAAATGTTCTCAAACTTGTATGTTTTGAAGGGTCTTGTGCAGTTTTGCATTCTGACTTCAAATTTCTTCTCGTGAGGTGCAATTGCTTTCAAATGTATTTGGTCCCTTTGATTTGCAGAGAATCCCCTCAAAAATGAGAATTTCTAACAGGCTTCTGCAATATCAATATGTCATTGCTCTTCAGACAATGCAAAGCCTCCATATTGTTGCCCAAGTCCATCTAACAACCGTATTGTAAATATCACTATTATATATAGTTTTTAATTAGATTATATATGGTAAAAAATTATTTTCTCACTTTTTATTCTTCAACATTTTCAAATCCTCTCAAGCTTTATAATTACTAAAACTCATATCTAAAGAAAGCTATATCGAATTTGAGTAAAAGAATGTTAGTTTTTTAAACTATATTTATTTTTTTTTGTATTTATATATATAATTTTCATAAAAATGAATCTTGAAAGGGTCAAAATTGACATAAAATTTTTAATTACTGTTTCAATTATATTAGAATAAAATATATTAATTACATATGTTATTTCATTAATAACATCTCACAAATAATAATTTAAAAATATTATTAAATTAAGTTTAATCCATGATGGTGAGTTCCACTATAAAATGGTGGAACTCCAATCGGAAATGTCCTAAAATGGAAAAAAAAACATTAGTTGATATTTTTTAAATTTTTTATCTCAAAATCAAGTAAGTCAAGTGTGAATTCTTTATTCATCGTATCGTTGAATTGGCTGATTTAATGCGTTATTCCTTAAATTTTGAGTTTTTTGTTAGAGAGAGAAAATAGGAGTTAGAGAAAAAAATCAAAAGAGAATGATAACTTTTTTAACTGAATATAATTATAAAAATTTGTATATAATAAATGCGTTATAAATAGAAGAAAAAGGAAGCCTCAATGCTCATCTGCTATTTCATTGGCTGATCATTGTTTGCAAGTTCACTCTCCTATAAGGTCAACCTCCTACAAGAATTGAGGCCTCTGACCTCCAACTCTCTTATATATGTTGAATTGCTATATTTCATCCATCTACTCTTACCTGTCTCAAATTGGCATTTTTCTAATTCATCTTTACTTGTCACTTTGTAACTTCAAGAATATATTTATAAATATTTGTCTAAGCTTATCTTTATTCCCTGTTTGTCCACTTAAAAGTCATTTATTAGCATGAGAGAGGAAAATAGAGAAAAGAATATTTACTCACGTTTTAGGAAATTTATGTGAGGTTAGTATAGTTTTGTGACATTAAATTTACCTAAAATTCAAGAATTTCTTGATCTATATATGTGATATTAGTCATTTGGAACAAATAAAAGTGGATGGAAAGAGTATATTTAACAAAATATTTCTAATTAAAGAAATAAATAATTAATTAGATTAACAATCCCTTCATCTATGCTGCGTCCTGCGATTATGAGGAAGCAAATGGCTTCAGAAATGACTTGAAGGTCAATAATTTAATCTCACAACAGAAAGTCCATTAAGATATTCAAAGCACTTAGAAGCATAAATAATGGGCAAGTATTGCAATAAAAATGCAGTCCTCCTCGTTCCAAGTCATCATAACAAGAAAAGCAAGTATAATTGGCTTGAGTTTTAATATGAAATTTAATATAATTTTTTTATTTTTATCTAATATTTTTTATAAAATTTAATTAAAAAAATTAAAATTCAGAATTTATTAAATCCCACTCTAAATCGTTCTAAAGGGACAGAGACGTCCATAGATTCCCTATGCCAAAGAGTTGGTGAGAAAATAGTTTATAGGCGATGGTCATCATTGCAATCATTGAAGCAATGTATATCTTCTCGTTGAACAATTATTTATAAAGACTGATTTGTAATTTTTAACAAATGAGATGCCCATTCGGTATATGCAAAAGAGTACCAAATTTATTAATAGTGTTTTCATTTTTAAAATTTTTTTCATACACTAGTATTATATTTTATCTGTTTTAAAATATAAAATTATTTTAATTTTTTTGTGTAAATTAAGAAAAAAGAAAAATATAAGATTTTTTTCTATTATTTCATAACTAATTTCACCAGTATAATAGAGAATAATATAATTATATTTATAATAATAATAAATTTAAAAAATAATCTTTAAAATTTTTAAAATTTTAAATATTTTTAAAAGAAAGAAATATACTAAAAGCCTTATATTTTAAAAATGATTCAAAGTTTATCGTGTAAGTAGGAAAGACCAGAAATAGACGGAGGCTTTGATTGTATTTCCTGTGCATTCAAAAAATATTTTAAAATTATCCTAAATTAGATCAATGTAACTCTTTTTATTAATTTTTTTCACTTTAAAATTTGTTTTTAAATCACGTACTTTAATAATGAGGTGATACAAACTAAGTAACCCATGGTTATGAAATGACAACAAAAACACAACCTACTTGTTACAAACTGCCCTCTTATTTATTTTTCTTCTCACTGTATTTCCTATTGCTAGAAAATTCTAAATGAGGACAAATATATCCCTTAAAAGCATAACACTAAATATTTTATCTTCTTGGTTATGAATGTCATTATTTATCAATATTCTAAATAATGGCATTCACTGTCTCAATTTCATATAAAAAGTTTCTACTGAATCTTCCACACGCCATTTTCTCAAAATGTTTCAACAAATTGTTTATTAGAGAAAGAATAAAGCTGAGTTGGATTGTATTTTTATTTAAAAACTCGAGTAAAATTTTGTGAAATAAAGTATTATACCAAAAAAGATAATAATTTTAAATTAGATGTTCAAATAAATTCTGATCGAATCATATCGTAGGTAAACAATTGTTTTTTGACACAAAAACAACATTATTTGGTATATTTAGATTGAATTTTATTACGAAATTCAATACAAAATTTTTACTTTTGATCTCTTATTCTTGTATAAATAATTTATTTTTTCACAAAATAAAAAATTTTAAATTTAAATTCTATCCAATATAATTAATAAATTTTAAGTCTTAAATCCGAACTCTATACAATCTAACTAATAAATTTATGTTACCCTAGAAAAAGAATAGCAATGTTCTTGTTAATTGCATAATTTTAACATAGATTTGGGACGAAATCGCATTAATGTAGTTTCCAGAGAATAATTTAATGAAAAATTGGAAATAATATTGCAAGTTCTGTCTCCCCCGGTCCCCAACCAAAAAATACCTGGCACAAATTTTTTTGATTTTTTTGGTGGAAGCACAATTTTTTTAAGGAGAGACACCTGGCAGAATTTTTACTGGCAATTTATTTTTTAAAAATTTTAGCAAAATGTTACAAAAAGATCAAGACCGCTCGATAGCCAGAACTAATCAGACAGTGACAGCGTCGACTCCCGGGCCATGTTCTTGGTGAAAGACAGAAACACCTGGCTCTTTCTGGTCGCTTCTTTACGAAACAGTATTCTCCTACACGTTTGCCGATTCTCTACGTTCTTCGTTTGCGTAAAGTTCCAGTGCTGCACCCGGTGTCGTGCAGCACGTCTGGACGAGATGTGGATCGATAGATCTGCATGAAAATTTGATCCAACGATTCATATTTTTTAACTTTATACATATATTTTTTTTCAAAAATTAATACGGTCTGTATGAAAATTTGATCCAAAGTTTATATTTTTTAGCCCCATGTATATATTTTTTTCGAAAATTAATAAATTTTCACAACAGTCGAATCAGATTTAAGATATGATCCGACGGCTGTTGATCCGTGTGCTGCACGACTCCTCGTGCAGTACAGTAACCGGACTCTCTTCGTTTCGCGTCCGGATTCAGTTCTGCACGTCCTTTTTGCAGGACGTGTAGGACCAAATTGGGTCCGTTGGATCAGATTCGAAATCTGATTCAACGGTTGTCGAAATTTTACAAATTTTTGAATTTTTAAAAATACATACATGAGTCAAAATATATGATTCGTTGGATCAAATTTGACATCTGATCCAACGGATCATATTTGGTCCTGCACGTTCTGCAAAAAGGACGTGCAGGACCGGATCCAAATTCCTTCGTTTCACCGCAAACTGCAAAAGGTGCATTCCAGTACGGTAGTAAAATCGGTTACTTCCTCCAATGGGACAGCTTTTCACCGCAAACTCTGAAATCATAATATTCGTATTACATTTCGCTCCCTCATTGTCCCTCGAAAATCACGATTTTACCTTTCCCTGGCTTCTCTCAAAAGTGAAACGTGGTACTGTCGTCATCCTCGTACAGTACTGGGATTACGTGTTAAAAGAACCGCGAATTAGAGAAGCGGTGAACCTGTGTCCAGCTGAGCCTAGAAAAGAATCATTTTCTTAATGTGACTCTAAAACCTTAATTAAATACGCAATCTATCTGTCGGATTTCTTGGACGAACCAATATTCCCATGCCACGTCAAGAACTCTGGTGCGTGGAAGTCACCCACGTCCAGGGTTCGATTGGGCTTGCTCACCTGTCTCTAGCCAAGACGGACCAATTTTTGTAGTGAGTGGAGAGTGTCTCATACGAGCACAATGATACAAACCCATCAGCGAGGACGGAATTGCTCTAGTGTGGCGAGAACTGAGAAGTGACAGGTAAAGGATACTATTCAGCCAAAAAAAAAAAAAGGTAAAGGAGGCTGGGCCTCATCTGGGAAGATAGCGGTGGAGAGGTGATTTCCAGAGCTTCCAGAACTTTCAGTTGTTCTAGGCCGCCGATCAGTTGGATGATTCAAGAGTTCCCACAGGTAATGAAGTTCGAAAGGTATCTAGGACACCGAACTGTCAGTTTCGTGGTATTTTTATGGTTTAAGAGATTATACGAGATGATTTTTGATAATATATATATATATTTTCTAGTGACAAGTTTTTAGTTCGAGTGAGAAAGTAACTTGAATCTGAGCATCTGATTTCGGGAATGTTTTGGAGGAAGTTGTCGACGAATTCGGAGTTATTAGTCTGCATCTGTTGATTAAGGCAAACATTTAACTTTTCCCAGAAAAAGGCAAGGAGGAAATGAAAAGCAAAGCAAGTTTTTCATCACATTTCTTCTTCATCCTGTTATGCTTCTGGTTGGTTTGCATTGTTGCTATTATTGGTAGTTACTCTAAGTAAGCTCCATTTGTGGAAAGGTTTCTGTAAAAAGTTGAGCTTCTTCTGGGTTGCTACCTTTTATTTACTGTTCATATTTTCTAAAATTAAGGCGAAGATCGTTCTTGAATAGATAGAATGAAAGTAAAAAACAAGCAGGATAGAGATTGGAAGCTCCTAATTTACTAATAATGATGCCAAAACTAATTGGTTCTCACAGTGTTGTCGCAAGTCTCTCCAGCCTTGGTAATCTTGGAGGAATTCAAGACTAGCTGCATTGTGGAATGTTGGGGAATACATACAGTTCGCCCTCCACGTACAAGCGTATGACATCTCGGGATTACTCGAGTCCTGTTGACGTAGAAGATGATTTAGGTAATTTTAGTTCGGGATTACTCGAGTCTTGTTTAGATTTTTCTGGTGCATGGTATTTGAGTCTGCCTTAGTGAAGTTATGAATCAATGAGGCGCAAGGTACGGTCTCTTATGCTGATGTGCCTAACTTTCACATTTAGATGGAGTATGGGAAAAGTTATTGGAACGTGACACGCTGCATAAATTGTAACATTAGTTGATGTTGTTTTCAGTTATTTTAGCTTCTTTATCCAATTATAGGCTTCTATTATGTCTTTTTTAAGAAGTGAATAAAAGAATAGAACTTCACAGAAAAAGCAAATAAAAGAATAGGGATGCTCTGAATCACAGTATTTGGATTTTACAATACTTTTACTTGGTTTTTAACAGTTTGTTCTGATCTCTTTCACATTGTTTAGAACTATTACAGAATGGAGCGGAACAAGATACTTCAAGTCCCTCCTGGAAGCTTTCCTTGCCACATGTTCTTGTGGCAACGATCATTGCATTCTTATTTGGCTACCATATTGGGTTTGCTTTCTGACTGCAACTTCTTTTATTCTTTTTTCTCATTCTCGTTCCGCTTCTTTCAATTTCCTTTTTCCAGTTCAATTAAAAAAATCATGTTACTAATTACACAGAGTGGTGAACGAACCGCTAGAGATCATTTCTTCAGATCTTGGTTTCAGCGGAAATACTCTGGCAGAAGGTAAAATGAATATTTCTAGTTCTCAAGAAGTATGTTTTGCAACTAGATGTTTGCTCTGATTTTACTTTGATAATGAAGGTTTGGTCGTAAGTACATGTCTGGGTGGTGCTTTCCTTGGATCTTTGGTCAGTGGCTGGATTGCTGATGAAATTGGCCGACGTAGGGCTTTTCAGTTGTGTGCATTACCAATGCTTATTGGTTCCTCTCTTTGGTAAAAGCAAATACTTATATGTTGTTATCTTGTACATGAATCTTATGTAGCGACATTTCCAAGTATCATATATTTAAATGCTGTTGTAAAACTACACATGGACACAGCCGCATTTGGCAACACTTGCAACACATAGGGAATTGGGGGCTGGATGGATGAGTAGAAGTGGAGGCCTGTAGGATTGGGGGCTTGAGAGGTGAAGTTTGGGGCTAGAGTAGCTGGAGCTGTGAAAGAGGGTGTCCTTGGAGGTGCAAAACATTATGTGACAGAAAATGGGCTAAGGGTGAGGAGACATTAAGGAGGATCAATAGGTGGTGGAGGGAAGAATACTTTCTTGTTGCCATGAAAGCATTTAACTTGCTTCCTGTTTTTCTGTTCTTTGTTTCTGGAAACAGAAAATTTAGAACAGCTGAATAGGCAAGTTCTCATGGTACAAGCTTTATCTTTTTCTAGTTTGAAAGCTGATGTTAACACCTTGTGGATGGCAAACAATACGACCAATCCATGGATTTCCCCTTATGATCACTGATAACTTTTAAGTGCAGTCATCACTTTACATTGTTCAACTTTAATGGTCCAAGTTGCTTAATATCAGGCTAGAAAGTTGCTGGAGGCCATGATGATGTAAAAAGGGATTTTTTGTTTTTAAGAAAATTTGCTAAGAACTCTCTTTTTCGGCCCATAAAAGCACACCCACACTCACACCAACACCCACATATAAGCGCATACATATGTATACATAAGTATGTTTCACTAATATCTGCTGCAAAAGGCAGGGCAGAAATTTGTTTGCTGTGTTGGCAACAACTTTCCAATGAATGTACATTGAGTTATTTCTGCATATATCTTGTGATTTTGATGATTGTTGTTTTTGTTTTATAGCTTAAGAATCTTTTCTTTTGATACTTTGCTTTTGGTGTTTTATTTGTCGGCTGACATTCTCTGATCAGTAGCTCCTCTTCTGTTTTTTATTTGATTTCTGATTTCAAAATAAAGGTACTAATACATGCTTTTGCAGTGCGACCGCTAAAACTTTGACAGGTATGCTTTTGGGGAGGTTCTTTGTAGGGATAGGATTAGGAGTGGGCCCGCCTGTCACATCTCTTTATGTCACGGAGGTAAAGAAACCTACTTTCCATAGTTACCTTATGATGCTTGCTTGCTTTTTATAGAAGGAATCTTAAATGATTCTTTTTTACAAATTCAAGTAGGTTTCTCCTGCACATGTGAGGGGTACGTATGGAAGCTTTATACAAATAGCAACATGTCTTGGAATAATGGGAGCTTTATTAATTGGGATCCCTGTAAAGGACATTCCTGGATGGTAAGACATTAAATAAGTGGCTGCTTTCTATGCAACTGGAACCTTAGAATTATTCTTCTGGAGAAATTGTATGAAAGTTCCATGTGTACTTTTCTGGTGCATTTGCTCAGGTGGCGGTATTGCTTTTGGGTATCTGCTATACCAGCCTCATTACTTGCTCTTGGCATGGTATTTTGTGCTGAATCTCCACACTGGCTTTACAAGGTGAGGTTTCTACTTCTTGTACTAGCCGATCATGTTACTTTTTGGTATTGTTCCCCTGATAATCTGTCATTTCAAAGTTTGGACGTCCTTGAAAAGTTGTTATCTATTTGATGCAAATTTAAATCAATGAAGCAGTGAACTGAGTGGTCAGAATCATTTAGTTAATTTCTGGTTGTGACACTTCATTTTCCTGCTTCTTTGTTTTATGATGACAATGCTCAAGGGAATTCCTGTAGCTAAAACACAAATGTGGTACAAAGAAGTTAGTCAGCTTGGTGTCATACTTGTTGAATAACCTTTGCAGAAATTCTGCATACTAACAAAACTTACTTTTTAACTTCGTTCTAGTCCTCTGTTCCTCTCCTCTTGTGGTCTTCAACTTCCATTCTGCAACTTCCTAGAGATTATTTTTTGCCATCTCTTTCAGGCTTTCTTTTTTATGCTTTAGGGTATATCTTTCCTAGTGATCTTCACGTAAATCTGAACTTAAAAGAAAAAATTGCTGTTGTGTTTATGGAATATTCTTTCTCTTTCCTTTATTGGGCAGAGAGGAAGAATTCTTGAAGCTGAAGCTGAGTTTGAGAAGCTTCTTGGAGGGTCACATGTCAAAACTGCTATTGCAGAGCTGGCAAAGTTGGACAGAGGAGATGATGCAGATTCAGTAAGCTTTACAGAATTGTTTCTTGGTCGGCATTCTAGAGGTAACTATAATGTATGTTGCATTGCTTTGTTTTGTAGCCTTTTTGCAATTATATTATATTATTATCTTCTTGTACATTATTTGGTAATTCTCGTCTTCATACAGTTTCTGCACTGTGAAATTTTAGTTATTCCTTTTGGAGTCTGATTTTTGTTTCGCTATTCTTCTCGCAGTTGTTTATATTGGTTCAGTTCTATATGCTTTACAACAACTATCTGGAATAAATGCTGTATTTTATTTCTCTTCAACTGTATTTAGACATGCCGGAGTGTCCTCAAACCTTGCAAATGCTTTTATTGGGATTGCAAATCTGACAGGTATGTGGTTGAGAGCTTATCCTTCTGCTTCCTTCTGTGGAAATCCTTGTATCTGCATATAACGATTCCTGATTCTATCCTCTTTCTCCCTTTCTATTGAGTTGTTGTAGGTAGCTAAATCTGACTCCCCTTGCAGCCCCCTTTGTTATAATTCTCTATATTTATCTTCAGGTTCTATTATTGCACTAATATTGATGGACAAACTTGGAAGGAAAGTTCTCCTCCTTTGGAGCTTCCTTGGCATGTTAAAGAACTCCTTTCTTTAAATCCGATCTAGTTTGATCAGATAACAGTATGTGCATACAATATTCTTAAAAATTTGTGCTTGAAAATGCACCAAGAGCCTCCTCTTTCAAGTTTCTCTCTCTCTTTTTTTTTCTTTTTCTTCTTCCTCTTCTTCTTCTTCTTCTGTGGAATCCTCTTTCAAGTATTTTAAGCATCAACATCATCACACCTCAATGATAAGAGCTTCAGCATAGGTTGACTAATATATTCCGGTCATATGTTTCTGGTTTGGAATCTGAATTGGGATTGAATACTGGAAGAATTGCTTGGAATTTGGTGTTCTCCTTCTTTGTAGTTCTGGAAACCTGATTAGCTTGTTCTATTTTGTGCTAGAATTCAAGCTTTGCAACTGCAACCCTTCTTGTTAAAAGTGTATGATTATTTCTAAACAGAAGCATTGACATAAATTCTCTTAGTTTTTAATGTCTAGGAAATCCATTCTTTTATTGCCCCTCAAATGTTGTGTTTAATCTTTCCCCGTGTACCTGATCAGGCAGCAGCTATGGCTCTTCAAGTTTTTGCAGCAGCTCTCCCCACAGCAAATTCTGGGGCTCTCTATTTTTCTGTTGGGGGCATGTTAATGTAAGTTTACTTTTTTTACTTATGCTTGGTGAAGATAATCAAGTTCTGCTTAAACTCAGCGAGATGGAACCCTTAAAAGGGGAATTGATGAATGAATTACTGATTCAGTTTATAGCTTAGTTAGTGCTGGGAGATACTTTGCCTTAAAATACTATAGAAGATGCGTTGCCATCTGCCTGCCATCACTTGCTATTTTGTTTTTTAGACTTTATCCCCTTCATTGTAAATGTTAAACACAAAATAGGTTTTGTGGAATAGTGATCCTCTCTCTATAATTTTTTTTGGTTCCATTATGACCATCTCAATCTACAGGAGCAGCTCCTTCGCTATAAAGTTGTTTCTAGATTTTGGTTCCAAAAAAATGTTTCAGGAATAAGAAAATTAAATAAATTTTTCTGTCTAATACCTTGTCAATCACGGTGTTGTTGACATTGCATGAAGCAGAATCCAAGGTTTTTTCTCATGATCGTGGATTTAGATTTTGCTAACTGAATTCTACAGGTTTGTCTTTATATTTGCTGTTGGAGCTGGTCCAGTTCCGGCTCTCCTCCTTCCAGAAATATTTCCAAGCCGGATCAGGGCAAAAGCTATGGCATTTTGTATGGCTGTTCACTGGGTAATAGTCGTTCATTCATCATCTTCTTCCTTTTTTTTTTTTTGGTTTTTGTGGTGAAATAACCTTCATTCATCTGTCCCTTGTTTCACTAGATTTGTATTGTGTTGTCAACCTTCAGGGGAAATAACACCCTCCCAATCTTGAGATTGGGAAAATAGGAACGACCCCTTTGAAATCCTAATGCGTATAGCATGTATTGTATTGCAATTACTGAACCAAGGGTTGGTGCAGCTCTATTCCATGTATAATCTATTAACACGAATTTGCATGTTTTCAGGCACTAAATTTCGTAGTTGGCTTGATGTTCTTGAGACTACTTGAACTACTGGGACCGCAGCTGTTGTACTCCATTTTTGGCACTTTCTGCCTGATGGCAGTGGCTTTCGTGAAGAAGAATGTAATGGAAACCAAAGGAAAATCACTTCAGGAGATCGAGATAGCTCTCCTTCCACAATGGTAGGTTTCCTTGTATGAAATTCACATATAAAAATGGCCGTGAGTAGACACTGGTAATTTGAGTTTTCTGATGAGTTCTGATGATGCTGCAGAAGAGAAGATCAAATTGCAGTTTTGGTCGTCTAGAGCCAGTTGCACTGCTTGAAGATCCATGATAACTTGCTCGTGGTTTCTGTTGTTGTACTTTATAGCAATATACAGTATAGTGTACAGAAACTGGCTGTGTGTATCCTGGAAGATGTCCAGTTCAGCTGAAGTTGTAAGCAGGAACTTAGGGGTTCGATAATTTAGGGTATGAACTATTATTCGGGGCAGTGTTCCAGTATAGCTTTCTCAGAAGCCCCACCAGGGCATTAATAAACACAAGATTGCATCGTCGTTTTTTTTCCTAACCACTTATCTATTAACAGAATCATGGTTCATCTAGACAAGAAAATAAAATAAAAAAATAAAGTTGCAAGATAGGTGCGGTTTACATTAATTTTTAGGAATATTGGTCCTAAACGAACCAACAGGAAAAAGTTCTCGTTGTGAAGGCAAATCTCAAAGCATTCAGATGGTGTTTGTTGGCGTTCGTTGACTTCTTAGATGGATAAAAAAATAGTATTCTTAGCCTCTTGCATCAAGACTAAAGAGTACTCTCATTGAATCCCGAATTGAATGGTCGTGAATACTATTCTCAGCCTCTTGCACCAAGATACGCTCCTGTCCCGAATTGAATAAGCCGCCGTTCCGAGCAGATCTGAATCTACTCAAGCTTTCATTCTAGAGGGCAAGCTACTCTTTAACAGCGGAGAGAACCTATAATAATGGTATTAGATAATCTCTTAGAAGTGTATTTGAATTAAATTTTAGTTTGACTTAAATTGTATTGAGAATAAAAAAAATAAGTTGTTTGTAAAAAAAATGTGTAGTTTAAAGTGAAAAAATAAAAAAAATAAAAAAATTTTAGTTTAAAACTTAATCCAAGTTTGCCTTACCGTTCCAAGTAACTTGCTTATGGTTCTTAGGCATGTACAGCTCTGGCTGCCTGTACTAAGAAGTAGTCGATCCTTCTATTTCGAAGTATCATTTTTTGCTCGAGAAAGGTACTTTTCCACTGAGAAAAGAAACAACCTTCGACAGCATAATTTTCTGCGGAAAGCAATCTCAAAATTTTATTGTCCATACTGCAATAATATACATACAAAAAAATCTGCACTAGACCGAGCTCGCAAAAACACATAAATAAGTGGCCCCTGATTTCTACAACCTGCCTCTTATCTTTTACGTGCGAGGTGGTCTACTATACTTGCTCGAGGGTTGAGTTTTCCATTTAATACAAAAACTACCAAAAAGGATAAAAAAAACTCAAGGATCAGGAGGTAACTCCATATGCCCATGACAGAATGACAACACCACATATAGACTTGACAAAAGAAATGCACTGAAATAAGCCTCCGTAGTCTTCAATCTTCAAGAAAACTGAACTGCATAGCCAAGATCAGTGCTTGTGACTTTGGTCGGGCCAAAGTCATCAAAATCAGTGTCCGAATCAAAATCCTTATAATCACCCCATTCGTCGGGAGAATCCTCATCAGCAACACAATGTTTTGCAGGAATTCTCAGCTCGGAAATGGGGACTGGTAAAGGTTCTTCGTTCAAGTACTTGTCTTGGAGTAGCTCCATTGGCGTAGCTCTATTGGTTGGTTCGTAACAAAGTAATTTCTTGACTAGTAGAATCTCATCAGCAGAGCGGTTGGGCAGACATGCTTCTAAGCCAATAGGATTTTCTACTTTACCAAATGAAATTGTATTATAGTCAGGAAGCTCAACACAGCCTGGCCAAACTTCTTTTGATAAGTCACCCAACACGCTGAAAATCCTGCCCAGCTGATCAATATCAGAAGTTCCGGGGAAAAGAGGTTCCAGACTCAAAAGCTCAGCAAAAATACAGCCCAATGACCACAGGTCAATCTCTGGCCCATAGGTTGTAGAACCATAGAGGAGCTCAGGGGCCCTAAACCACCGAGTGCCAACACATGATGTGAGAGGTCCTAATCCCTGATTTTGACCCTCTTCAGCCTCATAAGCATAACTTTTGAAAGGATCTTCTTCCATGTCACTTGCAGTGCATGTAG
The DNA here is from genome assembly GCA_030512225.1 of Rauvolfia tetraphylla. Classification (NCBI taxonomy): domain Eukaryota; kingdom Viridiplantae; phylum Streptophyta; class Magnoliopsida; order Gentianales; family Apocynaceae; genus Rauvolfia; species Rauvolfia tetraphylla. The sequence continues at coordinate 6,691,821 of JAJQKT010000045.1, read as the reverse complement.
CAAGACAAGATGTATTTCCGTCAGGAACACAGCTTTCTTTATCGATTTCTTCCAACTCTCTCACTTTGAGCTCATCTGATAGCCCGTCTTCCGTTTTGTTTGGAGCTGCTCCTTGAATTACCTGAACTTCTTGATCAGGATTCTCTACCCTAGGAACAGTCACGGGTTGATTATCTAAAGCTTCATTAGTTGGAGTATTCTGCTGATCATCGTCGATAACAATAAATCCAGGAGCAAGAAGAATCCTAGCCTGCGTAAACAAGAATTTTTACACCTCCAAAAGCAGATATAGCAAATCATGCAAAATATTTCAACACATACTTCCAGACACAGAACAATTTATATTCGTCATTAAGGACACAATTAGTTCTAAGGTGCAATACATCAGTTTTGAGAAATTATTCCTTACCATCAGTAGTGGAAGAATCGTTGAAGTCTGAGTAATATGGCAATTGGCCCCTTTTCCAACTGAAAAGAAGGCTTATTTGAAATGTTGATTAAGTTCCAATACAAACATACAACCCAAATTTACACCTTCTCCAGGTATCGCAATGTAGCAAGATTCTTGATCTATTATGAAGTTCTGCACTCAGTTTTAGCATGTTTTCTTTGTCTAATGATTTTAGTAATTCCACAATTTTACCTCTTCAACTGCATCTATGGACTAAAATGGAGCGTAGAAATTTAGCATGACTTTCCTTTAATCCAACAAAAAACTCAAAACACAAGCAATAAGTGACTATCACTAGACCAGAGAAGTAAACTATAAACTTCTTGCAATGTGCACAATCCACCTCTTGGCGAAATTCATCCATCCATTTTCTTTTGCCCCAGGATCTTGATAGTTTTTCTGTTCTTTTGACAAAAGTTCGAAACCCCAACCAAAACTGCCCGAGAGAGGGAGTTGAAGCACTAGATAATTTGAGTGGTGAGAATACTCTCAGTGTAGCCTACCCTGAAGACAACTCACTCATTCGGAGAACTAATTCCTTTATACTTGCATGCACCTTCAAAGTGTACAAATGCTCTAAAACCAAGGCTCACAAATAAAACGCAACCAAATCTAGACTTACAGATTCACAACCTCTATAGGTATACTGTCCATAGAACATGCAGTACAGAGCAATTCCCTTAATTTCCACTCTAAAACATGAGTATCTCCAAGGCATTGAAAAGATGCATTTTTCTTGTCATCAAATTTTATCCAACAAGATTGCACAGTGACTTCTTGCAAAACATGGCAAACTTGCTTTCAGGTAGAAACGCCCATTGATTTTAAATTTAAGAACTATTCGCTTCTGTCTTAAATCCTACTGCCCATTGGTTTAAGTTCTGAACGAAGTATTTTAAGTTAGTCCTTCGCAAGAGTTCTTGAAAATCAATTTCTACGGAGACTATTCAGCTGAATGAACTAATTAGGAAAAATAACTTCAAACAATATATTTGAGGCTCTTTACTGGATTACAGTCATCCCAACGTGTGATATAGCTTGCCCCTGCAATTAGTTGCAACCATCCATGAGCGGCTTCATCTATAGGCAACCATCACTTTGTTTTTGTGGTCAGTGGTGATCTCAGCTACATACAATTGTTTTCACCAAAATAGAGATTAATTATGCTGGAGAAGATTTGAAAAATGTAGAAACACCTCAAAAGGATTTTGTAAAAACTTTTTCTTCTCTCATAACCGTTCTTACTCATCTTAAAGTTCGATACCTGAAACACTTTCTGAAGACTGGTACTAAAAACTGCCAGGTGCCACCCACATAACCTTCTACATTAACCTCTCTTACCTGGGTGCAAGTGTATCAACTATTTTCCCTCTGGCATAATTCTTTCCCGTCCATTCTCTCAAACAGAATTACTATAAAAACTCAAACTTTATAAGCATGAAGGCGATCACATCGAGTTATCAACATAATAACCAACAGTTATCGTATAAGAACACGTCTGATGTTAACAGAACATCTACTCTTGGAATGGGAAACATGAAAAGTGAGAGTTTTTAGATTGCAAGAAACTCACCTGCCCAAAATCAGCCAACTTAAGCACCCCTTCAGCTGAAATCAACAAATTGCTAGGCTTCAGGTCCCTATGCACAATTGAATTCCGATGACAAGTGTCCACCCCACATAAAATCTGAATCATCCATCGTTTTATTTCACCAACCCTAAACCCTTCCTCCCTCCACTCCCCCTTTTTAGCTTCTCTTATCACGGCAGCAAAGTCGGTAGGCAAATACTCAAGCACAAGCACGGCGTCTTCATCTTCACTCCAGAAGTACTCATGCATTGCGACCACATTCGGGCAGTTCTGCAACGTCTGAAGGGCCTCGATCTCGCGGAATGCTGATTGATAATCATGAACTTCCTTGAGGGCCACCGTGAGGTCATCGGAGAGCCTCCGCGCTTTGTAGACGTCAGCATAGGCCCCTGATCCCACGTGCTCTAGGATCTGATATTTGGAGGTGATTTCTCTGCGAGTATGGATGCTCCAGCTCTTCGACACTGGTTGCTCCATCCAAAATTGCGTACGCTATGGCGCGGGACGGCGGCGACGATAGTGGTGGCAGTTTAGAGGGGGAATGTTCTGGCTCAATATTCTATTTAAAGTCTGGTACTTGCATTAGAATTTGGTTAGGATAGTGATAGCTCTTTTTTTTTTAATTTATACGAATTAAATTTTAGTAGTTAAATTTTAATTTAATAATTAAAAATTTATATATTAATAATTATTTTATTAAAATAATTATTTATTATGTAATAAATAATTATTCATTATATAATAAAATAATTATTCTTAATAAATATTATTATTTATTCTTAATAATTATTTATTAAGAATAATTATTTTATTATAAAATAAATAATTTTTAGAATATAGATAATACTTTTTTAAATTTGTGCAGAATAAATTTTCAATCGCTAAATTTTAATTTAATAGTTAAAAATTCATACGCTAACAAAACTTTTTTTTAATTTATACAAAATAAATTTTTAACCATCAAATTTTGATATAACAGTTAAAAGTTCATACGTTTAAAATAATTAGAATACTAGGGGAGACCTCAAGTGAATTTGAGTAAGGTCACGTGGTTATCTTCAAATGATACTGTCGAATAAAACCAAAATTCCATTTTTGTTGACGGACCAAATTTTCCTATTAATAATAGGAGGAACAATTTTATACTTTTCTTATTACAATTACTAACTTAGGAAGGCTAAGAATATTAAAAATTTTAGAAAATAAATAAAAAAGGACATTAAAATTTGGAAGGTGAGTGATATTTCCATTAGAATTATATGTATGTATTTTTCTAATTTAGTTAGTGAATGATAGTTTTAGTTTTATTCTCTGAAAAATACACAGATATATATGATGTTTATAAATTACATACTTTGAAAACTTATATATCATTCCAAAAAAAAAAAAGTATAACATGAAATGCATGACACACATTTTCTTGCAGCATACCATCAATAAAAAAACTTGGTCTACCTGCATATATTATTGTTTCTTTTTTTTAGCCACATTTTTCAATGTAAAAGGAAAAACTAATTCTACATTTTGTTTTCATTTAAGGTGGAATGGGATAGAGTTAGAGTTTAAAGATTTTCTGTATTAGATTTTATAAAAGCGAATTGTTTGTAAGAAAAAATAGCGAGATCTAAAGTGAAAAATTGTATTATTTCGTAATCAAATTCAATACAAATACATCTAGTTGACCGATAGAAAGGGAAACACTAATTTACATTCACATTTTCTATATAGAATTTTTTAAAACTATATAGAATAAGAAAACTAATCATTTTCTTAAGATTCTCTCACACACATACTCTCTCTCTCTTCCCCATGTGGACTTTTGCCAATGTGCACTTCGTTGAACAAGTGGTAGAAATTGATGTGGACTTCTGTCACTTACCGGTGGAAGTCTACCTAGAGTTTTGTTAATACTTGTAGAATTTTATGTCAAGTTTCATCAAGTGTTCACAGAATTCATTTGAAAATTTTATTTATTAAATATTGTTAATTATTAAAAAATATAATTAATTTTTTAAAATAAATTTTTTTAAAGTGAGTGAGTTTCACCAATACCTGGTGGAACTTGACATGAAGTTTCGCTAGGTGTTAAGAAAACTCCATGTCAACTTTTGCCGGAGGAAGTCCACGTGAAGGAGAAAGAGAAGGGGGAAGAGTATTCTTAAGAAAATGATTAATTTTTTTATTGTATATAATTCAACAAAACTATATATAGTAGTGCCCTTTGCATTTGACATTTTAGTTCACATTTTCTACTTACAAATTTTAAATTATATACAATAAAAAAATTAATAATTTTTTAATAATTCTCTCTCTCCCTCTCTCTTTCTCTCCCCTAAGTGGAGGAAGTCCATGGAGTTTTGCCAGCACCTGACAGAACTCATGTAAAAAATTTATTTTTTAAATATTATTAATAAAATATTTTATGTAATTAGATGATTTTAATTTATAATTATTAAAAATATAATTAAAATTTTAAAAGTGAATGAGTTTCTCCGACACATGGCAGAATTGTCAAGTTACGTCATGTATTGGCGAACTCTATGTGGACTGGAGAGAGAGAAAAAAAAAGAAGAGAAATTTTTTTAAAAATAATTAGATTTCTTATTACGTACAATTTTATATATAGTAGTGCACTTTTGGTCTATTTTGAACGTCTTGTCTTTTCTTTCCTTTCCGTTTAACCCTTTTTTAAGGTCCCATTGACTTTTCTGCTGTAAATTACCATAAAGTCTGAGAGTTTACTTATTTCCAATTAGTTTTAAGTTAGATATTAATAATAAATATTTTGGTGGCCATCCCTTTTGATAAGGTTGTATTCCAGATAGGATCATTATAAATTACAAATTTTAGATCGTTATATTATATAGTCATTTCATTTTAAAATATAAAGCATTTTGACATTTTTTTGATATAGATTACGTGAGAAAAAAATTAGGATTAATTTTTTATTATATTATTGAATAAGAATTATTTTCGTGATGAGAGTAAATCTAGAAAGTTAATCTTTAAAATTTATAAAAAATATATATTTTAAAAAGAAAAATAATTAAAATTGTATATTTTGAAACAAGAAGAGTATATTGTAGCATATCTTGTACTCTCCAACTTCAAAATCCATCTTAGGCTTGGTTCATCAAGCCGTATGACCAACTTCTAGAAAGGTTTGCATTTGGATTCCATTTTAAATCAAGAAATTTCACTCTATTCCCACTTTTCTTTTCACCTATAATTCATTTTTGCTGTTGCTTTGAATGTTCTTTCTTTTGGGCAAAATTTAAGACCTGAAAGAATTAGAAAGAGTTGCACGAGTTAAATTTGCAAGAACAATACAATCATAGAATTCTAGACAATATTGATGTTGCTGATAAATAAAGTACTCCCTCCATTTCAAAATATAAGACATTTTAATAATTTTTTCCTTTCTTAAAATATTTAAATTTTTATAAATTTTAAATATTATTTTTCTAAAATTATCTTCACAATAATTATAATCCTTTCATTCTTATTAAAATTAATTAATGATATAATAAAAAAATATCTTTTATATCCTTCTTCCTTGGCCTCCCTTCTCAAAATATTCAAATTTTTATAAGTTTTAAAAATTATTTTCTTAAAATTACCCTTACAATAATTATAATCCTCTCATTCTTTATTATGTTATTAGAATTAATTAAGAATATAATAAAAAATATATCTTATATTCTTCTTCCTTTATCTATACAAAAAAGGACAAAATGCTTTCAAACGGTAGTAAGTTTGTTTTTGAACAATGAGAGGGCAAAAAGCAAGAGAGAGTAGCATTAACTAGTAAACATGTCGCAGCAGCATCCGTACAAATAAAAGAACCCAGAAATGCAAAATGCCTGAGAGAATGAACAATTCCCTCTTGCTTTACTATTAGTCAACTGGTAGAATAAAAGCTTCCATCTTTAGCACTCCAAAACACATACATATATTGAAAAAGGAGCCGTCTTGGGAATTCAGCTTTCATTGAGCTCCCAAAGCACTTGCAAAAATTACTTCTTTTGTGACAACTTGAACAAAGAGGCAGCCAAAGTGATCATCAGGTTCCCTAAGCAGCACACCCTCCACAAACTATGCCCCTACTGTTAAAAGGAAAAAGAATTAGTATACTATAAACTGAAAAGCAAAATACAAACTTTGCATGAATTTGAAGACTAGTGCTGTACGTATTCCAAATATAAACTTTGATGTTTTATGCTGGAAATTCGACTGGGAAGCAAAGGAAAATTTTCTATCTTTTCTTCACGTGGCTCCCCGCATTTGCTTGTAGGCCATCCTTCAGTTGCTTGATGTTTTTCTGCAGGTTTACTTGTACATCTTCTCTTTAATCAACGGTATCAATAGACAGTTAAAATAGTCCTTCTAGCTTATTCCATTCGTTCGATCATATCTGTTTGCTAGCATATCTGATACTCTTGTTAAAATAATCTTCACTGCTCAGCTCCTACTTATTGAACATGCTAGTTAACAATTTGAAATTCTCATTTTACTCATCTGTACCTGCCACTTATGTGGAATTTGATGACCTCTTGCCTTGTGTTTGCAGAACTCTGAAAATTTAGTTACTTGAGACTGGACTAAATTTTGTGGAGTCACACTTTTTTCCTTCAAGCATATTCACACGACATCTACTAAGACATTTTAATGTTTACATTATGTTTTGTTTCCTATAGCATCAATCCTATTTGCACATAAATAACTTTCTCATTCTACACCAAGATCCAAAAGAATTAACCATACATTAATTCAAGTAAATAAATAAGAAAACTCAGGACTCACACGATAAGAGAGCAACCAGAGCTTCTATGCCTTTTCTTTCTTCCCATTTCCTTCCTCCTTGGAGGTTGAAGCACAACCTTGATTGCAGTGTCGAAGACAGCTTTAACATTCTGAGAATAACTACAGGAGTCAACTCCTCTTGCAAACCAGATATAATCAACAATATTATCCTCTACGATCTGGCTTAGGGTAAACTGCTATCTACCTGCTGTGTTTTGGAGCTGCACTCTATATAAGCTGCTGCACCAATTTGTTTCCTAAGCTCCTCACCCTGTATAAATTTAGTAAGAGAAACAGTTCTTTTAACAAATCAATTCTCCAAGATGCTGAAGTTCTATAAGAAGGTTAAAAGACTATCACGCACTTGGGCAGATGTTATGATGTTAGAACCCATATGATCAGCTAAATATCCTCTGTCCTCGCGAAGATCTGTAGTTAAGACGATATAAAGAATAAAATCTTAACTCAATAGCTCTATACATTATAATACATATACTACTCAAACACCCATTCGGGAAAGTATTCTTCATTGTAAATTGTAACTGGATCAGTTTGATGCATACCTAACTTTGTCCCAACAAGTACAATTGGAACATTGGGTGCAAATCGCCGAAGTTCAGGCATCCACTGAGTGAAAATTAAGATGCTAAACTTTAGAAAATGTCTTATATGCCAAAGCAATGTAGGAAAAAGGGATCTCCATCACAAGTAATAGACACCGACTTAAGGAAAATCAAAGTCCGCTTTCAATCTTTGAGATTCATATGCTCGTTTAGAAGTAACAGAAAAGTTTCCAGACTTTCAGTTAAGATGTAAACTACCTACCAAAGACGCAAATATAACAGAATAGGTCACCAGAAAAGTAGCGTAGAAGCAAAGTCAATGTCCGCGATATCGTTACCTTCTTAAGGACATTTTCGTAGCTTGCTCGACTGATCAACGAAAAAGCCAAAACAAAGATGTCTGCACCTCTGTAGCTCAGAGGCCTCAGCCTGCTGTAATCTTCTTGACCTACAAAGGACAAATTTCAACGGTCCAGTCATAATCCTAAACAAAACTTAAGAGCCCATAAACAAATCCAAATTTAAGTTCAAGGTAGAAGAATATACCAGCAGTATCCCATAATCCCAAATTGACAATGTTTCCATCCACAGCCACATTAGCGCTGAAGTTGTCAAACACTGTAGGAATGTAATCCTGGACAAGGGCCCAAACTTTTTAAGTGAGAGACAGAGAGAGATTAAAAAAAATCGAATAAGACACCCCAAAATGAAACAAAGTGAACACATCTTATCAAGCTTGCTTATTGAAAAAGAACAAAATAGCAAAATAGAACACATACAAGAAATATCCAATCGTTCAGAAGCTTGTGTGCGACAGGACAATGGGAAATCAAATGTAACAGGTACTATTTCATTGTTATCTCATAGATGAAGCTCATCAGAAAGTATCCTAAGCCTTTCAAGGTAGAGGAAACCATGTTCGTACATGAAGAAGAAAAATGGAAAGAAGAAAAGAAAAAATGAGGCAAACTCACGGTTGGGAATTTGTTACTAGTATAACAAATGAGCATGCAAGTCTTTCCAACAGCTCCATCTCCTACAGTTACACATTTTATGAATTTTGAGGCACTCATCTTCAGAAACTCAAGCTTCAACAGAAAGCTTTAAGTGTCAAGTTTCAAACTTGAACAGTATTGGCTGCAGCAGCTCAGCTACAGTACATGTATCTTTAAAGTCCACCAAGTTTTAGAGCAAAAGTGAAAAGGGGGCTTCCCAGAAAAGAAGTTGTAGAAAGGAAAAGAAGAAAGCAGGGGAAGAAGAAGCACAGAGTATCTCGAAATCCTTGAAGAGGCAAGAAGAAAGACTTAGATATAGAGAAAGATAGAGAGGCCTCCTCTTGCTGCTGTGGTCTTGTAATTTCAAGAAAAACATTAAAATAACTACCAGACAGAGTGCGAATAGAGTCTAAGTGCTACACTGCACTTTTCATCCCTCTCAATAAATTTCAAATCCAACAGAAGTTTTTTTTTGAAACGGAAGGCTCAGTGGGACCTTTTCTCAAACGGCTCTAACCCACTTTCCTTGCTGGGATCCAATTTTGGCGTACTAATTCGCTGTAAGAACATTATTCACTCTCTAGGCAATTACGAATGACCATCACTTTGCAAAGTTGCCGTACTGCCATCTAACTAGCCAAAAAAAAAAAAAAAGAAAATGCATTTCCGCCATCTAATGTCGCGCAACATAAGTTGAAAATAGATATAATTTATATTTAAAATATTTTATTTTAAATTTTATAAAAATAAATTATTTATAAAAAATATACGAATCAAAATATAAAAGTTATATTGACTCTCGAAATCCAATTCAAAAGTAAAATAAAAAACCTACCAAACAGGGGGATAACGTACTTTGGCTTGAAAATTTGTCAAAAATAAACCAAGAAAGACTCATTATTTGAATTGAGTTTTATAATGTAAAATTTTTATTTATTTATTTTTTATAAATAGTTTATTTTTAAAAAATTTAAAATAAAAAATTTTAAATTTAAATAATATCTAATATGAAAAATTCTTAGATGAACTCAATTCATAACTCTAGGACCGGATTCACCATGTTGTGCCATCTGTCCCCTTGATCTTTTGACCGGCTGCCCATGTTTTCCCCCCCAAAATCCCAGCTTCACTTGTCTCTTCACTTCTTGTTTTTGCTGGATGTCTTTCTTCTTCTTCTGCGAGGGCTTTTTTTAGCTTTTTTCTTTAATCTTTCCATTCTTTGTGGTGGGTTGTTTTTGGTTCTTAGGATTATATCTTCCATACAACAAAGAAAGAACATCAAAGTTCAATTTGTTGATTCCACTACAACATTGAAATGAACAAAAAGTAAAAATCTAAACCACATCAAACCCCTCAATGTTCAAGGCATTGTATACTAATAATTTTTAAGTCAAATTCCTTTATAGACTGTAGAAAAAAAATTAAAAAGTGACCGCTGCAAAAGGGTAGCTCTCTAAGCCACAGGATCCATTCCTCCAAGATTGGGAGTAAATAGATGGAAGATGCATACTTGAGATGGGGAAAAAGAGGATGCAATGTACAGTGATGGTGGTCTTGGTAGCTTCATGGTGGTGACTTTACTCTCACCACTTCTTTGATTGTAAAGTCGGGAAGGAAGAGATGGATGACAGGAGCTTGGGAAAAAAGAAGACGTGATTTGCAGTGGTGGTGGTCTCGGCAGCACAAAGTGGCGAAGTGTTGAAGACGGCAAGGAAGATGCATCGACTTTACTTTGATAAAGGGAAACAAGTCTTCCGGTAATTAGGTTAAGAAATTATGTTAAGGGGATAGATGACACAATTTAGTGAATTCGGTTCACATGTGGGGTCGTGGATCGGGTTCATTAAGAATTTCTCATTTAATATTGATTCGTAACTAATAATACTATAAAATATAGTGTCTATTCATTTAAAAAAAAAAAAGTAATGTCTTACATTCTTGATAAGCAATGATCAAAATTAGACTAATTCCTGAAAACATATGACTTAGATGTCAAGCATCCCTCGTTTCTTGCGTTTCTTGCATTTTGGTGAAAGTGAAGACAACTATGCTTCAAAATCAAACTTCTACGCAATAGAAGAGGCCAATTAGCCAGAAAGAGAAAGAAAAGAATGAAAACGGAAAGAGGACAGACAAGAGTGCATTTGTACCATATATCCTCTGGGCTCTCTGCCTATATGAAGACAAGCGAATATAAAGTGATGCAGATAGTAGTGTAGTTATTGAGGGTAGTTGTCTTTACGCTTTATTACTGCACTTAACAACTCCTACCGGTCAGTAATTGCTGCAACTGTTCTATATTTGACCAAGACACACACGTTGCCTTCTCATGTTTCATGTCTTTACACTTCGCAACATCATGCTCATGCAGGGCCAAATTCAATTCTAATAATGGTGGCCATAACAACCTCCCAACTATAAGATCCATAGTTTGGGGGCGAGAATTTAGAGAAAAGAGAAGAGATTTGAGAAGAAGACGGACTCGTTTCTTCCATTTGAGTGGAAAACGTCGTGGTTGGGTGTTACATAAGACAGGACTGACGTATAAATCATTACTTCAATCCATATCCAAACCTAATCCAAATTATCATTTTTTTTAAAAAAAAGGCAATAACTTTTATAGTTTTATTACTATATAATTAATCCTTCCTTTCCCTTCTTTTTTTCTCCCCCTTCTCTTTTCCTTACAATTCCCTCAGTTCAAAAAGAGTTTCTTACAAATTATCCAAGATTCTAACCAACCCTAATCCAAAGCCACTTTTAGTTCAATTACTCCTTAAAACTCAAGAATTCAGAAGCAATCTCTCCACAAAATCAAAATCAATATGAATAATTTTGCACGAGACTCAAATATTTAATGAATGCTTGTTTGAAATCTTATCAACAAAAAGCAAGAAACAGCTTTGTTATCCGGAAGTGTACACAAATTCTGAAGAGCTTATAAGAGAGAGACTGATGATAAAACAAAGGAAATAAATTACTCCAGGGTTTCAAATGCATGCTGCAGAAACAGAAACAACATTATACAAATAGGTTGTTTTAAGGCATATCTATTGTCGGATTCTACATTGGGCAGGTAAATGCTATAGCCATTTGTAGTGAACAGAAATTTAGTGGTCAAAATTAAATAACTGTTAAATGAAATAAGAAGGGAGACGAAAAACTCTTTGTGCTGCTACTAGTATGAATATCAATAACCATGGCTAGCTAGCACTTAAACCCCCTCCCCACCCCCTCAAAAAAAAAAAAAAAAAAAGGGAAAAAAGGAACAGTGTCCAAGGGTAGCTTGTGTCGTTTAGACCAGCGGATGACAACTGAGTAGGTTCCAACTTCGAATGCAAGCTTATAAGCGTGCCGAAATGATACAGAGAGGGACCAACAAACTTTTAATGCTTGCTTGAATTTAATTTTTAATTTTATAAAAATAAATTATTTATAAAAAATAAGATAAAAATAAAATTTGCATTGAATATTTGTTGTGAATAATGAGGGAGGACTACTTTCCCAACATTAAGGTCCATTTTTCTTTGATGGACCTATTTCATTATATATATATTTTCATATTTTCAAAGAAAATTTTGAAATAGGAAAAAGTTAAGGAAAAAGAATACATAAGGGCGAAAATAATCGAGCACGTCACTCTTCTTGGAAGTTTGGAATTGGCCTGTGCCCCAACCTATAATTCATATACACAGAAGGGAAGAGGTTAACATAAGTTTTTGTTTGGGGGAGGTTTGGGCTTCACTAAACATTGTCCCAAAAATACGTTGAGAAGCTTTATCCATGAAGCCCACAACTAACTCTGGGCTTAGAAAGCCGCAAATCGTAAAAATAGAGCTTGTCTTCGAAAAAAACAGGGTTGGGGGGGGGGGGGGGGTAGGTATCCGAAAGGAAAAAACCGTAGCATTACTGCAAACGAATTGGTCGAATTTAGGAGTGTTTATTATTTAATATAATTCAAAAAATTTAATTGAACCTAACTAAAATATATATTTTTGTTTGATTTTTCAATTTTTAAATTCGGTTCAATTTACAAATTTTGTGTGAAATTCAGTTCAACTTTCGATTTTTATTCTCAAATTGAAAATTAAACTGAAAAATTAAAATTTTAAAAAAAGTATATATGAATATATTTTAATAATACGTTCTTTAATAAAAATTATTTTTTAAAAATAAAATTACCTCAAGAATGTATTATCAAAATATATTCTTTTTTAAAAATTTTGATTTTAATCAAACCCAACCAAATTATTTTTAAAATTTCGTTCAATTTTCGATTTGGTTTGATTTTATAAATTTTTTAAAAAATAAACAGAAAATTAAAATTTCAGATGATGGTAGTTTGTCTAGAAGAGAGAGCTGGAGCCATGAATGTAGAGCATATTAAGATGGTCAAAATGGTCCGGAAGCATTGGCCGACTGAATGTTTGGAGTGGATTGTGACATTCAGAAGAGGGAATGGAAATATGTCTTTTGTCATGCAATATGGAAGGATAGAAATAGGAGTATTTTGGTAATGATGGAATGACTTTGGATGCTCATGTTCTGGCCCCAATTATTTGGGAAAGAGTGGATGAGCTTGCAAATGTCCATCATCCTGGAAATTGTATATACACATGGATCCCTTCTCTTCGGAAAATGGTAGGGAAGCAATTGGTGAGATGGTCAACACAAAACTGTTCCTACACCATTATTGAAATTCCAAAAACACTGTCACTAGACCTCTCTTGGAATGTAATTTAACGGGACAGTTTTTGTGATTAGATTAAAATTAAATATTATTCAAATATGAGACGACGCTGCCTCTCTCTCTCTAACAGTAACGGGACCTTTTCTGTCTTCGACTACGGGTCTCGGCATCCCGCTTTTATCATTTCCACATCTTTAACACTAAAAAGTAAGGCTGTAATGGGCTCCAACTGGCTGATTAAATATGAGGCCAAACTTAGTTTTCAAAATTCTATTCAGTCCGAGTTAAGACTAAAATAAACTTGATGGTGTACACACGCATATATATAATATTATTATTATTTTTTATTTAATAATAATATAATTAGTTACAATTTTATTTTTAATTAATAAAAATTTTAAAAATTTAAAAATATAATATCAATTATCTTAAAAACAGATTTTTAAAAAATAAAAATAAAAATATAAAATAAATTCATACCAAAAAAAAATCAAGCTAAGACCAGCAAGAACCCGAACCCTAGTGAGCTTAGCTTGGAATCATTTAAATGAACCCGAACAGCCTGAGATCAAACTTGTTTAACAGAGCCCAGCTCACCGATTGAAGATACCATGCACAAAATTTGACCTTAATTTGTTTTTATTTGGCAAAACTGCTTTGTTCGGTCATAGTTTCATTTTTTGACCAAAATTCAGTGTGCTCAGTCATAGTTCTAACCGTCGATTCTGGTTTGCAAGTAAATAAATCCTCTTATAATTACCGCAACTAATCTTTCACAGCAAGGAAGAAATACTTCATCATATCGAAATCCAAACATATTTGTGCTTCACCATAGTATTTGATTCACAACCTTTGATCTGCTAGCCTAAATAAAACCTCCCTTCACTTCATATATGACCCAAAAAGCCAAGAAATTGCAAACAACTCACTCATTATTCTCTCAAGCCATAGCCTAGACAGTAAATGACATAGAGGGGAGATGAGATGCGCCAAGGAACTCAAAGAGCCTTGAGGATCTCATCTGCACCAGAAACGGTGAATTCTCCTCCCGATTCAATATTAGCAACTTTAACCTTGAGGTCTTCAACCAAAAGAGCAAACCTTCGAGACCTGATGCCAAGTCCCTTCTCAGAGAGGTCGAGCTCAAGACCAAGGGCCTTGGTGTATGTTCCAGATCCATCTGCTAAAAATTTCACATGCTTGTTATCTGGGTATGTCTTTGCCCATGCCTTCATCACAAAGGGGTCATTCACTGCAAACATTTGGTCACTCATTAGCCACTTGCATACTTACAGTTTACCAGTTCCAGAAAGGGAAATAAGTGAACGTGGAAAATTCAAAGTCGGATGGTGCCTCAAAACTGCGGAGGAACTAAAGCCAAGGAGAAGCTTCTAATTCGCAAGTAACAATAGATTGGCTCAATCGCACGAAATCTCAGCCAAATTGCAAATTTATCTGCCTAATCCCACGATAAACCCTAAAGAGGAATAATTAACTTAAACAAATTACTTGCAAAAATGTATGATCAAACTCAGAACTAGCAATCAAAGATGGAAGCGGCTCAAATCATCTAACACATCCCAATGCAACTGGCTGATTTCCTATCGTATAGACACTGTTAGACCATTAGCGCATGATCTACTTAGTCGAATAAAAGCAGCAAATAAGGGTATTTATCAATAAAAAACGTACCACTGATGCACAGTATCTCGTCCACGCCCTTCGATTTCAACTCATCTGCTTTCTCAATAAAGCCTGGCACATGCTGCAAACTGAAAACACCCACACACAACCCCAATTGAAACATAAATACATCAATGAGACCTAAAACAGTGTAACCGGAACCAGAAAATGCCAAAATACACGAACGAGGCTTAGACTAGGAAAAAGAGATCGACCTGCAAGTAGGAGTGAAGGCACCGGGGACGGCAAAGAGTATGACCTTCTTGCTGGCGGCAAGGGTGTGGATTGAAACGTTCTGGAGCTGGTCTTGCTCGTCGAAAAAAGCAAGAGTTCCGTCGGGAATGCAATCACCAACTGCGATCGGGGCCATTGAATTTTGCGTACAGATCGAAGAAGCAAAATGACGGTGTACAACGTAGCAGCACGCTTCGAGAGAACAGATGCAGTATTGCAGTGATAATTTATAGAGTTTATCTCCCGGACGTCAAAGGGGTCTATTTAGCGGATTTGATTGTCTTGCAAGATCCGGCTTAATAAATGCGTTGCGAATGAGGCGGCCATGTCACAATTATGCAGTAGCAGCCGTGTTTCTTTTTTCTTTTTTCGTTGAATATTTTTGAAAATATTCCAAATTACAGTAATTATTAAGAATAATTGGGCTCAGATACAGTGTTACACGTACGGACATATACTAAATTGCAACCGTCGAATTATATTATAAAAATTTATAAATTTTTATAAAAAATATATTTAGAGGTAAAAATTTTGGTCCGCCGAATTAAATTTTAAATCTGATCCGACGAATCAGATTTGGTGCTGCAAGTATAACAAATTGTACGTGCAGGACCGTAATTTCATCGAGAATAATTGAACATAAGAAAAATAGTAACAAAATATTTTTTTAATATATTGAAGGGCGGATATGTAATTTGAACTTAGAACCTATGCTTAATAAATAGTATTTCTAACAAACTTAGCTATCATCTTTTTACAACAAGATAAAATTTTATTTAAAATAAGGTAATTGATTTTTCAAATAAAAAAAGGATATAATTCAGGAATATTATTAAATCAAGTTCAAAATTTAAATTTTATCGTATGATATATTGGTAGATAATGTTGTTATTTGAATTACTGTTGTGCAATATTCGATGAGCTTATCTATTATATGGCTTAAAATTTTTTATTTGAAAACAATAACTTAATATTTGAATATTCAAGCTCTAGTTCAAACAATATTTCTTTTTTTTTCTTGGATACATCCGAGGAGAGGTGTGGGGGGTGGGGATTGAATGGAGAATCTTTTTACTAGGCTATTGCCTCAACAAAATAGTTTTTTTTCATTTTTAAGTACATATATTTCAGGCTAATTGATCATAACATGAAATAGATGTATTTAAAAATGAGTTAAGACACTAATTCAGATTATAAAATATTTTTATCAAATTAAAAGATTTTAAATTTAATATTTATTAAATGTAATATTTATTTCTTTCTCTGTCCCATTTATAATAATTTTTAAAAATTAGTGTAATTAATAACGTCGCTCAAGGAGAAATGTATGCCTCATTCGTAATATTTATGTATTTTACGTTTACACTTTGCTGCCACCAATGTAATGCATATCAAAAAGGCCAATATTTGATCCATATATGGGTGAGTTTTAAGGATTCCTATAACCTTACAATTGCTCTTTTTGTTCAGAAGTAGATTGGTAAACTTTGCACCTTTATTCCTAAATGCTCCTCGGTATTTTTCTCGCCATAGTTTCAAATTCTCTTATCTTCTCTCTATTTGTAAGATTTATGCTGTATTTGGACAACATTTCACTGCAGAATCTAATATAAAATTTTTACTTTATGTCACACTTCTTCTCTCACAAACAATTCTTTCTCCTGAAACCCAAGTTATAAAATCTCAAACTAAAATATTATATAATCCCACACTTAGCTTGTTTCAGGGTTCAAACTTTGTAGAAACATTACAATAAATGATCAAATAACAAATATTTGAAAATAGATATTCTTAAGTGAGATTGGATAAAATTTCATTTGCATAAAACTTTAGTATGATTCGCATCTCCCAAAGAAAAGAAAAGAATTCATGAGCAGTTGAACAAGTAAACCCTATTTATAGTATTGGTAAATGTAGTATCTTCCGGTCTTGTGGGCTACCAGAGGTGATGAGACAAATTAAGATGTCAACCCAATTATGAATGCATCATCTTTTGTACTCTCAGATTGGAACGAAAAAGGAAAAATACAAGTGTTGTGGTCAGGCAATTGAACGGTATAATGAGAATTATACACACACACACGCGCATCTTATAAAAATACGAAGATTTCAGTCTTTGAAGTTGTCAATGTTGAGGGCGATAACAATGCATTAAAAATGAGCTCAAATTATTTTCTCATATAAGCTTCAGCCAACAAGCAGCTCAAAGCAAAGAAAAGCTTTCTTATTGGAGATTCTTTACACTTCCTATCTTTGAGTTTGATATCTAGTCCTACTAAAGATCCCCTGCAGACTAGCCTGCATTTGTTTCCTTGATGCTTTCTCCTTCTTCTTCTTGACCGTTAGCCTTTTGGTCCTCGGAACAATCGTAGAAGAAGGCCAACAATGTAAAGTAGAAGAAATTTACCAAACTCAGAAGGCTTAGAAGCCAGTAATAGTAGTCATAGTGACCCTGGTTGAAATTGTTGGAGAGCCATTTTACTCTTCCTCCTCTTTCTGAAACATGGTTCACAATCTGCACTATTGCACTTCCTACCAAGTTTCCCACCGCCATTCCCAAAAGAAAGAGAGCAACTGCGATGCTGGACATGCTCTTCGGTAAATGAGCATAGTAGTACTCTATTTGCCCAATTGCATTGAAAGCTTCTGAAAATCCAGTCAAGCAAAACTGTGGTGCTAGCCACATTGCAGACATTTTCACCACCCCTAAAGGACTATCTGCCAACCCTTGTTGAATTGCTCTCCTTCTTCGCTTTCTCTCCACCAATGCTGCTACTGCAGTGGCTATACATGAGATAAATAGCCCAATTCCCATCCTTTGCTCGAAGCTAAGGCCACGTTTATTGTTGGCGTACTTAGCTAGAAAGGGAACAATTACTCGATCGTAGACGGCAACCCATAGTCCCAAGGTTAGGACCGCAAATGCAACATATGAGGCTGGGGGAATTTTGAAATTTCCAATTAGGCGTCTATCCATGATCGTTGCCTGGAACACATAAAAGGAAATCTGGCTAATGATTACTGAAATCATGATGCTAGTAGACCATATGGGGAGAACTTTGATGAGAGCTTTTAGGTTTTCTACTTGTTGAACCGTGCATAGATTCCAGGGATCTGAAACTGATCCACCAGGCTTCAAGTCTTTCTCAGGATTTCTAATAATGCAAGCTCTGTTGAAGAATCTGAGGAGAAACAGAACAATGAATTATGAAACTGAATTTTGTGGAAGTGCTTGAACAAACTAAAGATGGACAGGCAAAGCCTTTTACTTTGGCACCCCACCTTAGTCTCTCTGTTGGAGAACTAAGTTTTGCACCCTTCTCAAGATGGTACCGTTCATCCGAGTTCTTGGGAGGCAAAGAGAGGTGCCTGTTCTTCCAAGACACTGCAACAACCTGAGCAAGACCTGTCATCAAGCTCTTGTCTGCATTGCGCTTGACATAAAGTCTTGAACCCAAAAAGAACAAGACAGTTGACAGGAACATGAGGCCAACTGGAACTCCAAAACCGATTTTCCAGCCATATACCGTTTGAATATAGACTATAACTATGATTGCAAACATGACAGATACTGATACACAAGCGTAATACCAGTTGAAAAAGCTTTGTATGGCCCTCTTATTGTTAGGCTTATCAGGGTTTTCAAATTGATCAGCACCAAAGGCTAAAGAACATGGCCTAATTCCTCCGGCTCCAATCGACATTAAAGCAAATGATGAGAAGAGAAGTGCAAGCTGGCCTGCATTCGGTTTAATGCAATCGTTTGAGTAGTGCTCACAATAGGGAGGCCTTGCACTTGGAATCAAGGCTGTTAGAAGTAACATCGCTTGTCCCTGAATGAAAAGTTGCGATAAAAGTTAGGCACTTAAAATGAAAGAAATTTTGCCAGCTTTTTCTGTAAAACTTCAGCTGTTCCATCGAATTAGATACTTTGAAAACCACTATGGAACTAGATGGAGAAGAGTTCTCACAGCAAGGCTAACAACCGTTCCAAGGGCAATCACTGCAAACCGGCCCATGTAAGAATCAGAAAGAAAAGCTCCTAAGGTAGGCAAGAAATTGGATATGGCTGCCCACCAGAAGAGTATAGTTGCTACTGTTGCATTCTCCATGTGATACTCATATTTTAGGTAGATGGTCATGTTTATATGAAGACCAACACTTGCAACTCTTTCAAATGCCTCATTTGCTGTACATATCATCACAAACACTTGTTACAACTTCAGAAAGATGGTGAATTCAGTAGAAAACCATGAACTTAAAAGAGAGTCTAAGTTATATATACCTATAATGAAAGGTATGGTCCTCAAACCTCCTTGCCTACTAGAGACCTTTTTGTCATTCTTCTCTTTATCTAAAGAAATGACCTCCATGTTCACTGGCCTTGAAACAATCTTTGTGTAAAAGAAGAAGTTGCAACTGCAACTTTTCTACAGATTAAAAAGGGAAGAATCTAAGAACATGCATATATGCTACTTAGCCTTTCCTTCTGGACATCACTATGAGCGTATCTGTAAAACTAATATCTGGAAAGTTGTTGGCAATCACAATAATTTGGTCATCTGTAACAAGATTGACAAAACAAAGGATACTCTTGTCTTCTTATAGATTGGATTCCTTACACATTAACGACGTGAACCAATCAAAGGCGGCAAGAGATTGGATAGAGACCAGAAAACAGGTTCCCCGAACATCAAATGTAAGCTCTGCCTCTTCCTCGGGATGTCCAAATCTAATCTGCCGCTTTTATGATGTTATGTTAAGAGCATGCCGTCATGAGTTGTCTGTACATGCAAGAATACTACTTGTTGCCACCTAAAACATTTGCCAACTGGCCTAAGCTTTTGTTTTTCCCTTTTGGAACTCCAATTCTTGATTACCGTTTCCATCAATTTCTGATTTACCTATTTTTTTTTCCTTCAATCATTTTGTGGAGAAGTTGACATTCCTGACGTTAGCTGTATGTGAGGTTCTTGCATATGGATTCCTGAAAGTTTTGGAGAACTTTGTTCTTTTCCTTACTATATATTTTATCAAGTTCTAGAAAGATACCAATATTTTGAGTTATGAAATCTTGATTTCCTGTGGATAATCTTTTACACTGGAGGAGACATTTGTTAATACTAGCATCATTTATGTGCGATTGCATGTATTAAATATTTTATTTAATATTTTTTAAAATAATATTTTTTTATTCTTTTTTAGAGATAGAAAACAAATAATATTTTTATTTATTATTTAATTATTTTTATACCATTAGAATAAAATACATGTTTTCACTAATTGCATAAATTATGTCATGAAGGTCAATTAATTTATTTTACATCTTATGCTATTGTGTTTGTCATTAAATAACATTAATTTTCAATTAATATTATAATTTTTGTGATAATTTTAGTTTTTTCAATAATAATATTTTTTTTCTTTTTCAATGATAAATATTGAAGTGTATTTTTTATTTTTATTTATTTACATGATATTCAAATAAGACAAATATTTTATTTTTTGTGAAAGAATAAATTATTTTTTCTACTTCATGTTATCATTTTGAATTTTTTTTATAAACAATATTAGTATTTAAACTCTTAAAATTCTATAATTATTCCTCATAAATCATTTATTCTTTTCAAGAAATAAATTTTTATTTAATTTTTACCTTATATCTAATCAATTTATTCCAATAAGAAAAATATTATTTTTACCAACTATAAAAAATGTTTTCATGGAAATTACTAAATTTCATGTTGTTATATTTTAAAATTTTTATAAATTATAATGGTATTTAATATATATATATATATATATATATATATATAAACCTCTCATCTTAATTTTTTAAAATTTTTATTTTTTTAATTAGTCTTAAAAATTTTGATTAGTTAGGATCATTTTTAATCTATTAATATAAATTTAAACTCACTTATACCTTAATTTTAATTTTAAATTTCGTATATTAAGTATTTTGTAAAAGTCTAAGACTTTAATTATTACTTTAAAAATTCTTGATTGGTTAGAACTATTTTAACTCATTAAAATAATTTTAAACTACCTAGTACATTAATTTTAATTTTAAATTTTTGTATTAAATTACTTTGTAAAAGAAGAATGTTTTAATTATTACTTAATTTTTTGATTAGTTAGAACTATTTTTAATTTATTAAAATAATTTTAAATGACTTGCATAATAACTTGAATTTTAAATTATCCTAATTTTTTAGTGTTTACTTTTTTTAATTAATCTTAAAAAATTGATTGGTTATGATCATTTTAATTTTTTAAAATTTTAAACTAACTTATACATTAATTCTAATTTTGAATTATGTATATTAAGTTTCTTTAAATTAGTATGTGATTTTAATTATTACTTTAAAATTTTTTGATTAGTTAGAATTATTTTCAATCTATAAAAATACTTTAAAACTACTTATATATTAACTTAAATTTTAAAATTTATATTTTTAAGAAAATTAAATTTTATATATTCAGTTATTTTGTAAAGTAAAACTTTAATTATTCATTATTTATCAATAATCATATTTTTATTTTTATAATTTTTATTTAACAAAGTTTATAAATTTAAATTATTAAATTCATTAAATCTAAACTATGCATATTTCTTTCATATATAATGCACGTTATCATTATTCTCTTCTTACATTCTTTTCTTCTTCTCTTCTTTTTCCTACTTTCAACTTTCAACCTTCATGGCTGGTGCTTTCAACAGTGTCTGCCAATTTCGAGAATCATCGAAATTTTATTTGCAATATAATAGATTGAATTTGATGAACAGGCGTGGGCATTGGTGTTGCAATTTCACATGAAGAACAAAATTCATGTTGGGATCGTAACGTAGATGTTTGAAAGTTAAATTTTAATAAACCAAAATCTTCCTTCTGAGGGTCCTAAAGCTGCTGCACAAAAAAATTGGAAAAAAACACTTTCTTTTTCTGTTGTGTCCTTAAAATCCCTTGCTTTCTTAATCGGATGTCTGAATAAGAAATCTCTTCCTGACGCCACTGCTTCGCGCTTATTCAGATATCTGGTTTCTTGGGATGGTTTTCTCCAGCTCCGATTCCTTAAGGAAAACGTAGTCTTTCTGGATTATTTGCAGAGGAACCAACTGAAACTAGAGGGATAAGAATGGTTAAATCCCATCAGTAGACATTCTTTTTTCTGGCGCAATTCCGTAATCAATTTTCTGCTTCCTCTTGTTATATACTAATTTGGACTATACACAATGCAATCCAGTTCCTTTAAGGGGAATATTATTGTACAAAGAATGTAAATGAATGTAATGTTATTTTTCTTAGAATTTTCTTGGGTGGTGGGTAGTGAAAGGTTGACTGTCCTGGTTTTCGTCAATTTACAGCAGCATCCTTCAGCTTAGTCCCCATGCCTGCAAAAAGAGTTCATTCTTAGTGGAGAAGTACTGGTGACTGACTGGGAAAACAGCAGTGGTCAAGTTGCTAGAGAAAGTCTCCTGGCTATGGAAGCTAAAGAAGGAAAATGGCAGCTTACCTGGATTTTGCCATCAAATGTCCCAATCACCAAGAGATCTTCATTGCTAGATAGAGCCATGGATATAACTTTAGCATTTGTATCAGTTTGTAGTGTTTCCACTTTGTTGCGCTTCTTTTTACACCAAACTTCCACTAGGCCTCCTTTACACCCTAAATAGATTAGGTCTGAGCTTGCAGTCATGGTGCGCACTTCAAGTGTGGATGGCAGTGAACCAACCATACTGTTACTTGATATGCTCCATATCTTTTGGCAGAGAGGGTTACTAATGTTAGTTTAAGCAAGATTAACTGTGGAAAATGGTATTTGAGATATTCTTTTCCATGTGTACCTTCACAGCAGCTCCATCAGAGGAAGAACTAGCTGAATATATCAGCCCATCAGAAACTTGTATTGCATGTACAGGATTTCCTTTAGCAAGCAATTTTCGAGATCCACTCTGGATAGTGCTTTGTGTCTCTGTGGCCAAATCAATTTCTGCGAAACAACCATAGTCAGGAGACAGATGGTTATATAGAGGTGCATGTTCCTTTGTTGTGCAATGTGGTGCTAAACTAATAGAAATTCAGTTCCTGTGCCACCTGAATGCTATTGTCCTGGCATCCACTATACAATTTCCCCTGCACCAGGGTCAAGCACTTCACATATTTGTTAGGATTTAGCAACTTGGATGCTCCATTCCATGAATGCACCTGGCAATTAGAGAAGAAAAGAACATCTAAATCTATATGTAGGTAACCCCTTTCTAAATTATGATTTCTAAGCAGATGGAAATATGTTAAAATCAACTTTAAAAAAATTTATGCAAGAAAAAGGTAGTATACACGAAAGCCATTAGATCATTCTTAGCAGGTAATGTATAGGAATAACATAAAATGGAACCAATTGAAAAACTTTCTTCAAATTCCAGTTGCATTATGTAGTATAGAAGAAAGTTTTCGGTACATAAAATAGTCTATTTATCACTTATATTTTGTCTAATCAAATGTTTCAACGACTGAAGTTTGAGATTTAAGCTTCTTATCGTACCTTGATACCAATCCCCTGGGGAATGAAGCATGAGAGGCTATTTGATAGCACTAGATTGTTAATATGATCCTTCATTTCATGAACTCTTTCACAATGCATTACTTTGCTGTTAATGGACCACGCCTACAGGTAAACATTGCAACAGTTACAGCATTGAAAAATACTGTTATTAAGCTAAAGTAAGAAATGTATCATTACCCTCACAGTCCTGTCAAGAGAACCACTGTACAGCCTTCTCACCGATGGCAGAATTGCCAGGCTAGTAACTGCCTTGGTATGTTCTTGAGATTCTTGTATGAGATGTAACTTTTCACCTTTCTGAGTCCAGACCTTTAGCATTCAAGTATAACGATCCATCAGTATCAAATTTGATAAGACTTTTTAATTTGTTACTAACATTAGACACTTATTAGTGACTAATCAATTCTCCAAGTTTTCCCAGAAATAAGTCAAAACATAATTAACATTCATTCTTCTTTTGATTCATCTTCCCATTGTAGAACAGGTATATGTTGAAGCGTAATGCTTTCATAGGATTGTGAGATGATCTCCTACTGATAAACGTTTACCATTGAAAGCTCATACAATCTAAGAATAAAAACATATTTGATGATTAGCTCAACATGAAGTGTACTGTGATTCCTCTTCCTTTCTCAAACCCTCGAGTAAAAATCTCTTACAGTGAAAAAGACCGAAGTACCTATTCCAGATTTTAACAGCCCTCTAGTGAGCTAGATCAAACCTGTCTCACAGGTGTTTGGTTATCAGCGCACTGTCTGTCCTAGTTCAGGACCTCACATGCCTGTTGAACACCCAAGTTCCCAAACATAGACTGTATGGTAAAGCAGCCCCAGCAATCTACTAAAGAGCTCCAGGTTTTACAGTGAAGGAGTAGAATATATTTGAAAAAGAGAATTTCCATGTGGATTACTAATCACTTAAACGTGTTTCAACATTGTTCCTACAGTTTTACAAATTGCTCTTGCAGAGAGTTTCTGCTTACATGTACCAGCAAGATCAGTTCAAAAACTTGTTTGCTTGTGTAGAGCTTTGTGTTAAAAGATGGTCAGACTAATGCTCAAGTGCTGTATTACTTCAGGAATGTTCACAAATAAAATGTTTGTGCATGATTTGGTTGAAAGCCAGACAATTTTGAGCTGAAGAGAGGGCAGTTCCAACGGAACTCGATGAAATTTGATTGACTAAAGAGAAAGCAGTTTAAACGGAATTGGATGAAATTTGGTTGACTAACCTTTATAGTTCCATCAGAATGGCCAGAAAAAATCTTGTCTTTGAAGCAAATGATGGAGAGAACTTCTCCATGTGTGCTGCAATCTTCTTGAACTAATTCTTTATGACTCCATAAATCCTGCAGCCCCTGAAGATGAAAAACTTAAGAAGCTTGTTCATTTCAAATTGAGAAATTATCTGAAATTCCTAATCACTTACAGCACTAGACTCGTGCTCCTCTGACAAAACTTTTAGCATTTGAAATGCCAAGGCCGAAGATCTTTTCAGCTCCCTTAAGCCCCTCAGAATATCTTTAATGTGGGTGGTTAGGTCATGCAGTCCATCTGAAATTTGGAATGTTCGATATCAGCAATATTTTCAATATAGAGAATCATGTAACTGATACAACGACAAGTTAACCTGACAAGAAAAGTTAAATGGTAACTTCTTGAAGAAAAAACAACTAATCTTGAAGAAATAATTTTCAGGTACCGTGCAACTTTCTCGCTTCTCTATTATTTACATGGTTGTGATGTAAAATCTTAGTATGTCAAGTCTATAAAAAAGGAAACCTTGATGAGGATGCTTGCATTTGAAGTCTATGCTCAAATGGAAATTACTTCCTGACAAGGATACATGAAAATGATTTAAACAGAAAATTACATGTAATTCCTTCAGAATGTTGAATTGTATGTTTTTTATTCTTATATATAAACTGCCACAAACCAGAGTAAGAGATGAAGCAGCTCAGTGCAAGGATGGAAAGGATTTTATCTTCTTTATCCTTTGAGGACTTGAATATTGAAATGAAATGCCTCAATAAGCATGCTCGCGCTGCTCCTTTTACGCCTGTATCTGGAAGAATGGCGAGCATGTGAACAAGCCATGTGGCTGCTATAAAGCATGCTGAACACAGCTCTGCATAGCTACTTCTTAAGCCTTCTGACAAGGCCTCAAACACTAAACCAAACTCGTGGCTGATTAGAACAAATGCCATTTTTCTCTCCCATTTCTCTGCAGCTTTTTCTTCTTCCTATTAAGAATTGTTTTAGATTTTTTGGAAATTCAGTATTAGAAAGTGGAATGTCAGGTAGAATAATGTTGCTAGACATCTAACCATGTTTTCTTGAATATGGCTTCCATTCTGATCATTTTTCTTCACAGATCCATAACTTCCATTTAACCCAGCACGTGTAAGGAGGAAAGCCCGAGCAAGGGGTTCTCCAGAATATGAAAATCTTCCCTGGAGGCACAGAATTGTCTCAGCAGCAGCTATTTGAGCAGCAGGAAATTCTGAATTTTTGAGGCATGAAATTAGAGAATCTATGGCCTCTTCTCTGTATATACTCATTTTCCTTGGTTCTGCCTGCCGGATGAACCATAGTGAATAAGAGATTACTGGAGTACTTTGAAATATATTCCAGCATTTTGCACAGTCAACTATGTGCAAAGAGACAAAGGTTCGGTATCACCATAGAAAGAATTTACATACTGTACGTGGGAAGAGAGAGAGATAGAGAGAGAGGGAATGTCTGCTTTACCAGAAGATCAAGTTGAAGGAGCAGACCGGCTACAACAGGACGTTGTTCCTGGGTAGCTATCTGAAGATACGTAAGAAGAGAGTGCATTGTGCTAAAAGTACCTTCATCTTTAATGATGTGCAAAACTTGTTCACTGAATGTCCTTCTGCAGATTATCAAACATGGCAGATTAGTTATGTTGGAAAAGTGTCTTAAGGTACTCAAAAGTTCCTTGTAGAGAATGATAAACTGGCGGGAAGATACCTATTCAGTTTGACCAACTCTGAGAGAAATTGCACTATTTGAAACCATTCTCCCTTAGTTGTTCCCCTGAAGCTGTCCAATATTGGGGTCAATTCAGCTTTATCAGCAATTATGTTCCGGGACTTTCCATTCTCCTGCATGCATCTCAACAAAATGACTATAGCTGATGTTCTTTCCTCCCTCAACTCAGATTGTAACTGATCGACGATATTCTCAATTGCATTTGCTGAAATCACACTCCTAGCAATTTCAGATGCCTGTATGTCCTCAGCAATCTTCAGAAGCTCACCAAGCAGCACTACTGAAGCTGTTTTTGGTTTCATAAACATATCACATAAATCATCCTCTCTGGTTTGAAGAACCGCTAAAAGAGAATCCACCATGTCCATTTCTACGAGGCTCATTGTTAAAGGTGTCAATAGATAAATCAACACAACAGCCTCCAGCAATCCTCTCTTGAAAAGAGCAACAATACACTCCACATCGGAATCAACTCTCGTGAGTGTTTGGAGGACAGCAGCATCTCTAGCTCCAAGCTCAGACAGAAGAAAAACAGTTGCTCGAAGGACTCGTGGATCAACAGAGTTGAAAAGAATCTCCACGAAACCATTAAGAACTGCAGGTTTTGAAATCCTGTTTTGGATATCCACCTCTATACGGGATTCAAGCCACAACTTCTCAATTTGAAGAACTGCGGTTTCAGAATCTTGCAAAACTTCTGACATGCAAAGGCTGGTAATTGCAAGTCGTAGATCAAATATCTTGCCATCAACAGTCGCTTGACTTATGACAGAATTTGGGGAAGGGGATTGTATAACTGGTTTGAATTTTCCTTCGAACCTTGGTTCAACCTCTGGCTGTGATTTTTCCTGTTCCTCGAGAGCCTTGCTTGAGTTCAGTTCTTGCCATCTTGCTATGAGACGCTTAAGCACATAATTTGTCTTAGGCAGCTGAGTACTATGCAGCTTCTGGCGTGTAATTGGGCAAGTGGAATTTCCTCTATCAATCCATTCCTGGATTGCTTTTCGTTCATAAGTCTGACCGGTCTCAAGAGTAACCGGATCTTCAAATATGTGAGTTGTTATGGGGCAGACAAAATCCTTTGGGAGTGTATGTTTTCCCACTCCACCATGCGGATTATCAACATCTTCCATGAGGTTATTTGGAGAACTGGCACAACAGGATAATCCAAAAGCAAGTTAGTCTTGAAGACAATGTAATGCTAATGAGTAATTTCTGTATCACCTACCCGCTTGATTCTTCAAAAGTGGGCTCTTCTTGTTTCGTTGTCTTGCTCTGCCTAGAATGGGACGATGCCATTTCTTTGTTCTTTTCCTAGAAGACAGACAACGGTTTCAATTGAAAAGCTGATCAGCATAGTTATATCAGTCGACTAAAAGTATTTGTCTGTTTCCATCAGTTACCTCTTGTTCCGCCCTAGAATCAGACGAAGATGGGTTACTGAAGTTGTCGTTCGAAAAAGACTCAAGCTCAGGATCAGAGATATAAATAGCTGATGATGGGGAATCTTTTGACGATGCTTGTCTCCTGAGAACTTTTGGGGATACTCTTTCGGGCAAAAATGATGGAAACTTGGATAGGCCTTTGGTATTGTTACTTTTAAATTCAACAGATTGATCTCCTTCAGCCCATATTGGCTACATGTAGAGGAATGGCAAAATTTAAGTTTCTGGTCGGTCGCACTCATGAAACAAAACTCATAGTAAACGTTTAT
This sequence comes from Rauvolfia tetraphylla, assembly GCA_030512225.1. Taxonomy (NCBI): domain Eukaryota; kingdom Viridiplantae; phylum Streptophyta; class Magnoliopsida; order Gentianales; family Apocynaceae; genus Rauvolfia; species Rauvolfia tetraphylla. The sequence goes on along the minus strand of JAJQKT010000045.1, from coordinate 6,663,515 downwards.
GTGGAAGAAGTCAACAGTAAGAGAGGGAAACACCCGATTGATGTAATTTGACTGAGAAGGTTCTCAAAGGTTTTAATAACCAAAAGAGAAAATCTTTAAGCTGTAAACAGGATTAACTTTTCCAGATTATGTATTTTTGCCATTAACAGAACAAGAAAAGGAGGGAGGAGAAAGAGAACTGTGACAATATGATGGTTGATTTCACATTTTGCGCTTATAGGGCAAAGCAAAGTTTAGTGCCAAACGAGGAGGAGCTTGCCTTGTCATCTATCAGGACTCAATGGGAGCTATCACTTTTGTGCTTGACCTTTTATCACATTGAATACCCACTCACAGATAAAGACGCCAATTGATGACAATTAGTATATCGATTTCAGATTGCACCCCAAACAACTGGTAATATGAATTACCCTATCTTTATTTGGATAACTAGAACTTATGACATCTTCCAGCAAGCAGAACCTAGAAAAAAAACCCTAAATAGTATAAAAGGGGATATTCTGAAGTAACATGTAAAAGGGAGTTTAGCAGAAATGCTGGCAAAAGCAGATAATTCTGGTAAAGTGAAAATTATTTCATGATAGGAAACCTGATCACAGGTTAATTTGTTAAAAAGCTACAATGGCTGTTAGGAATTGTCTAACATTGACTAAACTCCACATTAGTATGATATTGTCCGCTCTGAACAAATCTCTCACGAATTTGTTTTTGGGTATCTCCCAAAAGATCTCATACTAATGGAGTTATCTTGAATCTTATATTTAGATAACTCTTCCATCAATTTTTCCATGTGGGACTTGGTTTGCATCCCAACAATCCTCCCCTCAAACTATGGACCACATAGGTCATGACCTCTGAAGGACCTCTCCTTCAGTGGTAATCCATTTGATCTGCCAACCATCTTGCACCGCCGCTATCAACCAACGGGACACGCCGTCTGACCACCACATTATCAGGAAGACTTTCGACACAAGGCATCAACCGCAGATCTCCAACGAGGGGAGCTTTCCACACAGTACCATATCACCCAGACGAACCATCGGCTCTGATACCACTTGTTAAGAATTGTCTAACATTGCCTAAACTCCACATTAGTATGATATTGTCCGCTCTGGGCAAATCCCTCACGGATTTATTTTTGGGTATCTCCCAAAAGGCCTCATATTAATGAAGTTATCTTGAATCTTATATTTAGACAACTCTTCCATCAATTTTTCATGTGGGACTTTGTTTGCATCCCAAATGGCGAATTCAATCACAAAGCAGCCACTTTTATAACCCCTCTCTAAATCGAAATCACCAAAAAATTGATAGAAAAAGGGAACTGTGGGATTGTTCTGTGTTTTGAACTTTTTTCTTCTTCTCCTGCTGGTTTTTACCGCAAGATTTATCTGTGTTGTTGTGTGAAGTTCGACAGAAGAGGAAATAGAACGAAACATCACTGAAAGGACAAATGTAAGAAAAGAATACAAGAAAAAAGAGCATTACATTATACCGTCCATTTTTCAAGCTGAATTTCCTTTTCATTTGCTGAGCTTTTTGACTGCCAGATTTACCACCTTCTCCAATTTGTAATACCACTGATGGTGGATCAACCAAATGGTTTCTATCTTTGTTTTGCAAAACCTCTCTAAAATACTTAGCAAAACGCCTGCAATTCTCATCAAGGATTTCCTCATAATCGCTCTCTAGATCTTTCATTCCTGAAGCTTGATTGCCACTCATGTTCTTCAACAACCTTGAAGGTGAAATAACTACTGACAGCTCATCACTATCATATCCAGAAGCCAAATTAACTGATGAAGTCGATAAAATTCTTGACCTTTGCTCATTATACCACTCAAGAACAGGAAGAAAGTGAATAAGAAACAATTCCTCAAACAGAACAGGCGCAATTTCCAATCTTGCCAATGAAGGATCGGCATTGAATATATCAAGTAGACTAAGAGCTGCATCACAGGGACGTCGAAAGAGAGCGTAAATAAGAGACAAAAGGAACGAAGAGAATGGATTTCTGGGGTAAGATTGAAGGAGCTTTTCCGCAAGGCGGAGGGAGGAGGATTTAATGGAAGCGTTGGCAGTGGACAACGCAGTTTCAAGAGTTTCAGAGGCAAGTTTTAGAGGTTTGAGGGGAATTTCATCCGAAGATGGAAGTTTTTCGAGGAAGGTGGAGGAGAGCCGGTGGCGGAGGTTGGACTGCGAGAGTACTTCCCATAGGTAAGCGGTGCTTTGCTGAAGAACTTCGGCGGAGGAAATGGTGGTTGACATGGCGGTGCTTAATGGGCTTCAGCGCGATCAAACTTTTTCGCCGTCTCCAGTTTACGGAAAGTGGCGATAACGGAAATACCTGTTCTGTTCTATTGCTTGGCGCGAGAAGACTGTAGGACGGCTATGTGGAATTACTTATTTACCCTTCCAACTTATATACCAAACATTGAGACCAATATTTTTTACTTTTTTTTTGTAAGTAATTTTTAGATTATCTTATTCTTCATAAAGGTTTCCTGTGCAACGTGCCACATATAGGAATTTGGCAACTTGGGTTTATACTCCAAGTAGTTGGAGAAACACTTGTTAGTTTCAAAATAATTATTTTTGAGTTTTTCGATAATATTTAAATTTAAAATATTTTTATTTGAAGAAAATAGAGAAGGTTGAATCTTAGCATTAATTTCTTTTTAAAATAATTTAGTTAATAAACTAGTGATTAAGTGATTGACTTGTAATTCAAGAAATTAAATGCCAAACTTTAACAATTTTAAAAGAAATTATTCTTTTCCTTTAATACATCAAGAACATATGTTAGAATAGTTTCATAAACTACTTTAAGGATTGGTAAAAGGAAAGAAATTTGTGAGAATTTTAATATGAAAAAAGTTTAAGGATTTAAACGTAAATAATATAAAGGTTTTGATCCAAATAGAAAAACCTTTAAGGATTATATCACCAAAAACAAAATATTTTCAAGATTAATTCGCCAAATTTCGCCAAAAAGGGAGGAGTCTAATATGGTAATTAAGCAAGTTTGAACTTGGAGCGGCTACCGTTGCCGCCCCCGGCCGGCTTAAAGAAAACTTCAACTCCTTCTGCTTCCTCCAAAAGGCTCAAATCCGGACATCAGTACGAGCGAAACAATTCCCTTGTTACTTGCCCTCATTTAAATCCAGAAAATACAACTTAGAAAAAAAAAATCTCAATTAAAAAACTTTCCTCTCACTTTCATTATTCTTTGAATTCTTCCATTTCCGTGTAGCAGTGGAACAGAGGATCACCACAAAAGACAGCTTTTTCTTGAATTCTGAAGATAGTCCCAAGTTTCTATCCTTAGTCTAGTCAATCTCAAGCATTGAAGGCCAAGAAAACAAAATCAGCTTTTCAACCTGTTGATGCAATTTTGCAAATTTTTGAAGATCTTTGTAAAAGCTTCATAGTTTTTGAAGATTAAGGTTACAGAGAAGATATGAATCTCATCAAAACAAGGACTGCGTTCTGAGCTGCCAATGAAGCAAATTCAGCAGCTTCGTTGGACCCAGAAGAACCACCGCCGGCCAGATCAGATAGAGCTCTGATTACAATGAAAGGTGTTCTTTGCTGGAGGCAAATGAGTGCAACTGCAGCACTTTCCATGTCGATTGCAGTTGCGTTGAATTTGGAATACAAGAACTGGCGATAAGCAGCGTTATCTACAAAAATATTGGAACTAATTCCCCTTTCCACTCTAATCACCATTGGTGTTCTTGGTAAGCAAGTTGAATTGACACAGCTTCCTAGCTTCATCCCCTTCAGAAAGAAGACAACAATCCAATTTAATTACTTTCTCAGCGAAGGCAAATTCACTGTTTAAGAACTCAAAGTGATATGGTCATGGAGGTTAAAAGTAATGATGGAAGAGAGGGTGGGGCTGGGGAGTTGTAGATAGATACCTCAAGCTTCTCTGCAAGTGAAAAGTAATGTGAGTTCGTGGGAACCCAGAAGGCATGTCGCCTCATTTCAGGATTTCCATCTGTTGGGAGGTTGGGATAAATAAAATAAAACAATGAAAAATAAATCCCAAAATAAATAATCACACTACCAGGATTAAAAAGACTCTCCCAAAACTCTAGTATTGATAAAGTGAGAATTTATCAATAACCACCTAACAGAAATAAATCTGACAAAAACTTGAAAATATTCTAACACCAAGATTTACGTGGAAAACCCCAAAACGGGTAAAAACCACGGGCCAAATATTGACCAATACTTCCACTATAAAAAATGGGGTAACAAATCTTCCTCTAGATATACTAGAAGGTAACACAACTATCTTCACCAAAATAGGTGGATATAAAAAAAAAGAGATGAAAAATAAACTCACAAGAAGAATAGCAAAACCTCACTCTATTCTCTTCTCTCTTTCTTTCCTTCTCTCCCTTTCTTTTCTTTCTCTCTTGGTGCCTTCAATTCTCTCACCAATATTACCAATGACATTCTCTCATTATGCATTGGTATTTATAGGCATATGCCATCCACAATTCTTGAATTTAAGTTGTTATTTTTGACTTTGAATTGCCTAATTTTTGCCAAACAATTCAATAGTCAATTTTTGAACACTACCTACAATTTTAGACTTCAAATTGTAGCCTCAAATTTGGACCAAGTTGAAACCTAACAAATCTCCCCCTTTCAACTTATTGAGAGAGTTTCACCATACCAGCCTTCGCTCGCAAAAGTCAAACTTTTTCTTTTGGCAATGACTTGGTCATCATATCCGCACTATTTTCACAGCCAGTGTATCTTTTCGAGTACTAATTCTTTTGACTCCAAAACATTCGAATCCAATGATACCGAACATCGACGTGCTTTGAACGAGAATGAAAGGTTGAATTTTTGCAAAGATGGATTGCACTTTGACTATCACAATAAAGTTCATACCTTTGTTGCTTAACTCCAAATTCTTGTAAGAATTTCTTCAACCACAGGATTTCCTTACTTGCTTCAGTAGTGGCTATATACTCTGCTTCTGTAGTAGAAAGAGCAACACATTTTTGTAGTCTGCTTTGCCAAGAAATTGCTGCACCTCCAAACTTCATTAGGTATCCCGACGTGGATCTTCTATTATCAATGTCTCCAACCATGCTCCGCATCTCGTATAACATTCTAATACAGGTTTTGCATTTCCAAAACACAGACAATATTTTGTTGTACCTTTAAGATACCTGAGTATCCATTTGACCGCATTTCAATGCTCTCTACCAGGATTAGAGAGAAATCGACTAACTACACCAACTGCATGAGCTATATCTGGCCTGGTGCACACCATAGCATACATTAAGCTACCAACCGCTGAAGAATAAGGAACCTTCTTCATATCTTCCTTATCTTGCTCACTTTTAGGACATTGCTTCGTACTGAGCTTGAAGTGACCTGCTAGTGGAGTAGAAACCGTCTTGGCCTTGCTCATGTTGAAACGGTCAAGGACTTTCTCAATGTACTTCTCTTGAGACAACCAAAGTTTACCATTTTGTCTATCTCGAGTGATCCTCATTCCAAGAATTTGCTTAGTGGCTCTAAGTCTTTCATTGCAAAAGACTTGCTTAACTACTTCTTTAACTCGGCAATTTTGGCGAGATCCCGGCCAACAATTAACATATACATCAACATAAAGAAGGAGAATAATAAAATCACCATCGAAAAATCTCTTCACGAACACGCAATGATCCGGTGTGGTCCCTGCATAGCCATGTTTCGACATGAAATAATCAAATTTCTTGTACCATCGTCTTGGTGCTTGCTTCAACCCGCATAAGCTTTTTCTTGAGTTGACAAACAAGGTGTTCTTTTTCCTTTGACTTTGAACCCCTCCCGACTGCTCCATGTAGATTTCTTCTTCAAGATCTCCATGAAGAAAGGTCATCTTTACGTCAAGTTGTTGAATCTCCAAGTTCAAGCTAGTCGCTAGTCCAAGAACAACTCTGATAGAAGACATTTTAACTACAGGAGAAAATATTTCCTCAAAATCAATACCTTTCTTTTGATAGAAACCTTTCACGACCAACCTGGCCTTGTATCTTGGTTTGGAGATATTTTCTTCTGCCTTTAGCTTGTACACCCATTTGTTCTTCAAGGCTCTTTTCCCTTTCGGAAGTTTTACCAAATCATATGTATGATTGTCATGCAAAGATTTCATCTCTTCTTGCATAGCTTTCAACCACTCATTTTTACTTTCATGGTTTACAGCTTCTTCATAAGTTTCTGGTTCTCCCCCATCAGTGAGCAGCACGTACTCTTGTGTATTGTATCTGGTGGAAGACCTCCTTTCTCTGGTGGATCTCCTGGGTTCCGGTTGTGGTTGTGGGAACTGGTGGTATTATCGGCTCGGGCTAGTGGAACATCACCATTGTTGTCTCGCTTCCGCCTCAACTCCCCCGTGCTCGTCATGATTGCTATGTTGAGGTGCTGGGTCTAGGTTGATTGGAATTTCTGGATCCGCTCTTGATTTATCATCTTTCTTGATGTCTTCAATGATTTGATCTTCAAAGAAGACAACATCTCTACTTCTAATCAATTTCTTATCAACAGGATCCCAGAGTCTGTATCCAAACTCTTCATGTCCATATCCCAAGAAAATACATTGTTTGGCCTTACTATCAAGTTTAGACCTTTCGTCTTTGGGAATGTGAACAAATGTTCTGCAGCCCAAAAACTCTCAAATGCTTGTAAGAGATTTCATTACTCGTCCAAACTCTTTGAGGACTATCACCACCCAAAGGAATCGAAGGAGAAAGGTTGATCAAGTGAATCTGTCGTTCTCATTGCCTCACCCCTGAAAAGGTTTTGGCGATTTGGCATGAGAGAGCATGCATCCGATGCGTTACGTAATTGTCCTGCTCATCCTTTCAACTACACCATTGTGTTGTGGAGTCTTTGGTACACTTTTCTCAAGTCCCGATGCCATGACTCCCTGCAATATGCTTCAAAAGGGCCTCTCGTATTCACCACCATTGTCACCCGACACACTTCACGATTTTCTTCCCGCTTTCTCTTTCCACCTTGACATGGAAGTTTTTGAAAACATCTATAACTCCGATCCTTTGACTTCAAAGAAAAAACACCGGACCTTCCGAGAAAAATCATCAATGAAGGTCACAAAATATAATGCACCACCAAGTGTTCTTACACCTATATGACATACATCAGTATGAACCAGCTCCAAAGGAAATAATTTTCTAGATGGAGGAAATTTCTGAAATGCAACTCTATGTTGTTTTCCAACTAAACAATGAGTGCAGGATTTGAGACTTACACCTTTTACATCCGGTAGGAGTTGTTGTTTGGCAAGTCTCTGGAGTCCTTTTTCACTCATGTGGCCAAGTCTTTTATGCCAAAGATTTGAGGAAGATTCTGAAACTGTATTTACTTCTCCATTGCTCAGCTTTGCTTTCATCACGTAAAGTGAGCTTGCTTTTGTACCTTTGGCGATGATAAGATTTCCTTTTGTCAGCTTCCATTTTCCGTTGTTGAATTTGTTTGCATAACCTTCATCATCAAGCTTGCCGGTGGAGATGAGGTTGAGACGAACATCTCAGTACATGTCTCACGTTCTTTAAAAATTAGTTGACAACCCAGATCTTGGAATTAAGGTGAATGTCTCCAATACTGGATTATTTTGCAAGAGCCATCATTTCCCATTTTTACATGACCAAAATCTCCGGTGTGTAAGATGAGAAGAATTCTCATGAGAAGTAACATGATAAGAAGCTCCCCGAGTCAATAACCCTAGCCATCTGTTATGACAGACTAGGTTAATACTTGGGAATCATCACAAACAAGTTCGATTTCATCATCGGTTGTTGTGGCATATGCTTCGAAATTTCTTCCTGGCTTCTCTTTTGTGTTGGCTCGATCTTTCTTCCATTTCCGGCATTCATTCTTGTAATGCCCTCTTCTGTGACAATAGAAGCATTCAATATCTCTTTTAAACTTGGACTTACCTCTTGATCTCATCATATCTGCTGTGGGGATCTCTGGACTTACTTCTCCCTCCCAGGTGATTCCTTTCAAACAACAAGTGCTTGAGACTCGAATTTAATCCTCGATCCTTCCTCCCTGGTTTCTTCATTGTACAAAGCTTCTTTGACCATCTCCAATGTAACACCACCACTTGGAGCAGAATTTAAGACATGAAACAACAAGTGTTTCCCAACTACCGAGGGAGTGAAGTAAATAGTAAGAGTGCTTGTACCTCCTCATCTAGCTTCAGATTTACAGCATCAGTGCGGTTTATTAATCCCTGAAAATCATTCAGGTGCTCGGACATATTTGCTCCTTCTTTGTACCGCAATCGCGTAATCTGCTTCAACAAAGAAACTTTGTTAAGACCATATTTTCTTTCGAACATGGTCTCTAATTTTTTTCCACATCACATCTCGCTCTTGTTTCGCTCGAAACATGATTGAACACACTTTGGTCAATCCAACTCCTAATATGACCAATAGTTTTTCTATGCATTTTTAGCCCATACAACATCGTATATACCCTCCGGTTTTGCAACATCACCAAGAATGGGTTCATACATATCTTTACAATATAACAAGTCTTCCATTCTAGGCTTCCCAAAACAAAGCATAGTTACTAGAAGTCAATTTAATCATGCTACTGTAAGAGAAGTTGACTCCTCCATTAAAAAAAAATTGATCAAGGCTCGATACCACTTTGTTGGGAGGTTGGGATAAATAAAACAAAACAATGAAAAATAAATCCCAAAATAAATAACCACACTACCGTGATTAAAAAAGACTTCTCCCAAAACTCTAGTATTGATAAAGTGAGAATTTATCAATAACCACCTGCAGAAATAAATCGACAAAAACTTGAAAAATATTCTGACACCAAGATTTACGTGGAAAACCCCAAAACGGGTAAAAACCACTGGCCAAATATTGACCAATACTTCCACTATAAAAATGGGGTAACAAATCTTCCTCTAGATATACTAGAAGGTAACACAACTATCTTCACCAAAATAGGTGGATATCAAAGAAAAAGAGATGAAAAACAAACTCACAAGAAGAATAGCAAAACCTCACTCTATTCTCTTCTCTCTTTCTTTCCTTCTCTCCCTTTCTTTTCTTTCTCTCTTGGTGCCTTCAATTCTCTCACCAATATTACCAATGACATTCTCTCATTATGCATTGGTATTTATAGGCATATGCCATCCACAATTCTTGAATTTAAGTTGTTATTTTTTACTTTGAATTGCCTAATTTTTGTCTAACAATTCAATAGTCAATTTTTGAACACTACCTACAATTTTAGACTTCAAATTGTAGCCTCAAATTTGGACCAAGTTGAAACCTAACACCATCAATGGGGAAAACTTCTTCAGGTTGAAACCAAATATTATTAAGGAGGTTTTGCGTGGGAGTTGTATTTTTAGTTGCAGTATCGAAATCAGAGAACTTGAGGTAGCCAATCGATCTTGTGAAGTCTCCATTAGATTCTAAGGCCAGTTCGTCACCAGGACCATCTCCAAACCTCTGCTCAACAACCATTGGAAAGATCAAACAGAGAAAGATTCACTAATAACCAGTAAATCAGAGAGTTGCAATACTCAAAAACTGTAAATAGTACTTTAGCTAAGGCAATTTGATCTAAGCAACAGCCACCATCCAAGTCAGTCGACCAAAATTGCCAATTTCAATTGGTCAAGATGACCCAAGTTAACATAAAGATTCCTCATTCATTCTAATGTTTGCTGTAAAATGTTCTAGTCCACTTCATAAGACAACTGGCCCAATCAAAGATATCCTAAAAGAACTGGGAAGAAGTCATCAGTCTGATTACCTGCCAATTCCAGAATCCTGTATGAGCCCAGTACTGAGGAATGGTGACATCTCCAATTTGGAGTTTAGGGTTGGCGTTTCCTGCTATCCCAATGTGAAGAACTCCTTTGACTTTGAACAGACTTAACAGCAACTGTGTGGTTATGCCTGCATTAAGCTACAAAAGAATACAAATCCCAGTTAGAATTTTCCCTCCAATGATATTCTTGAAAGCCAAAACGCATAACAAGAAAACAAAGAACAACGTATTCGATGTGTACCATGCTTAATCCTGTCATGACAACAATAACATTTTTGTTTGCCACAGTAGCAATCCTAAACCTTCTTCCTAGAAACCAAAAAGCCCTGTGTTAGAATCATTCAAAGTTCCAGCAGATACTGAGAAATTATCAAGATGAGGTCAGACTGAAGGCTGTATTACCAGCGAAATCAAGGTACGGGGACCTTTTATGAGGCACGTAGCTAGGAGATCGAAGGAGAGGGCTCAACTCGAAGCTGTTAGGCACCACAATGCCTAAGTAATCACCTTCCTGATTTATTCTGTTAATGCGTTGCCACACATCTTCTGATGGTGCACCATCTGCTACACTGATCACTCCTGCTGCAACAAAAATCAATCCCAGTAACACAAACTTATGAATACATGTATACATTTTTCGAGTTCTCTCAATGCCCTGAAGTTGAATATCATATCAATACTCGAGAACGGGGCTTATTATAATGCGGTAGAATTGTTGATAAATAAAGGAGATAGTCCTACCAATCACTGTAGGCGCAAAGTCAAACTTAGTATTCTGACACCGTACGCAATTACTACTAGTCTAGTTGCAGAAATTTCCGTGGAGTTTCTGTTTGGCATATGGAGAAGAGAAGTTTTGGAGTAAGAATTCTAGGGGCTTTCTCAAAGTCAAAACTTGGTGTTTTCTTTTGCTAGTTGGAAAAGAATACTTGATTACTATGATAAGAAAAAGTGCATATTCACAATATTAATATTATATGAATCTCAAGATGATTTGGATTTTCCACAAAAAAATGTTAATTTCGAGGGGAAAAAAAAAGATGAGGGTTGAGATAGTTTTCTCTCGTACGTAATGTCCAAAATTTTGGACACAGGCTACGGCAGCCCGACCCAATATAACTTATACAATGTTCTAACTGGCCCAATGTAGGTTTTGCTCACATTTGACAAAGACTTTTTCCTTTTATTCTAGTTGGGTCAAATATCAAGACGGGCTTTAACATTTTGGACAATGATTCTATAAATGGGCCAAAACCGACATTGAACAGAATGCTCTGTCCTCTAATTTTGAATATTTATTTTTTTGTTTTTCAAATAAAAAATAAACATTCAATTTTAAAAAATTAATATAAAAATTCTGAATTACGAGTACAAATCATGTCGGAGAGGACGGCTTCCATTTATGGCTTATGAAATTCGACAAAAAGGGAAAATTTAAAAAAAACAGCAATTCAAGTAAGACTAAAAACAATATTCTTGGATTATCTGCATGTGATAATTTTTTTTATGCTTGATAAGTTTAATATTAGTTGAATTAATAATATTAATTAATTTAATTCGCGACAAGTTTCTCACAGATGAAGTATGCCAATGCAAAAGGATTCGCAATTAACTCAAGAGATTAATTGGTAGACGAATTTTCCTTTATTTTGCGTTCCCAAATCTTTATGCCAGAGTCACGTCAAAATGTTCCCTAGGCAGAAAAAGAGCAAAAACCAGCTTCAACATGAAGAAATCTCGTTGTTCTTTGAAGGTGTATCACTAGCATTTGATTGCCATCTTTCATCTAAAACTTTATAGGATTGTTTGGTCATTCTTGGTAGCCCTCTTTGAAAATGTTTCCAACTCCATCTTCTTCTCTCTGATGAGAGGTAAAACTTTGAGGTATAGAGTGAATGATGAGTATGACAACTTGATTGGACAAAATCTATTAGTTTGGACTTTTGTAATGATGATGAAGGAAATATAAAGAACAAAAGAAATATATGCTTCCACCCTCTTTAAGTGGAAATCATATTTCCAAGTTCCATAAACAACTAATTTAAGATTGAATCATTTCTTTTGTAAAAACAAGTCTAGAGAGAGTATTCCCCGCCCCCCCCCAAAAAAAAAAGCAAAAGAAAATACTAGAGAAGGAAATTATTGAACTTGAAATTAGTCTTATAATAATAAATCAAATTATTGTGATATATATATATATATATATATATGTGTGTCACATTTTCTGTTCCCATATACATTATGAGATCAGAATGAAATGAGGGTCAAAGTCACCTCAATCCTTAACCAGAAAAGAGGTTTTTGAAGCCGAGTTAACTGATGCCAAAATGATAAAAGAACTATAAAGAAAAATATTTTTAAAATTATATTATCATTTTAATTATCAAATATTTTACTTGTAATTAAAGACTTTTAATATTCAACTCGTGCATGGAGAATATGGATATTATTAGAAGAAAAAACTAGCTGCCTCCGGTGGCCCGCAAGGTTTACATAGAGCCGAACTTTACTTGCTCCTGAACAAGAAAATCCCAAAGGAAATGTACGCTCCTCAATAAACATCCCCACCTTTTTAGTTTTTCAAGTCCCTCATAATGAAGATGCTGAATGTTCCTTCCGTAATCTGTTGGTATGCTTCTTCCCCAGATTTTCCATCGGACAAAATTGCCTGGAATCCCGATTATGGTCCAAACTAGCTATCTACTATAATGAGCCAAACTCCTTTACCATTTTAAGGTAACAAAAGTTACGGGGTTGTAACTTTTACAATAGTAACTTAATTGGAAGTTGTCTTCACTAAATGAAAAGTTTGGCGTACAACTATTCACATCCTCTTTTATTTATCTATTTAGGTGTTACGTCTTCTCTTTCAATGTATTTATTGAAAAAACCAAAACTTGATAGTCTAATAATAAAGCATTTCATTCTCGAAAATAACTCAAGAAAGGATATTAGAATGGATGAAGAAAATAAGGTGAGGGAAGAGTGCTGCAGAAGTAGCACTAAGATTGATTCATGATAATAGAACTGAAGGGCATATACATGAACGCACTGTAGTATCGCTCATGGACAAAATGATCATGAACTGATAATAAATAGTAGTATATCTTAAACCACAGAGAGAGTAGCTAAGCTTAGTGATAATTATGATATGTTACAGCACATCGAAATCTGGAAAGATGCATAGCATCATGAGCAATCAACCTTATATTCTTTTCAGCAGATTGGCTGCTCATGATGTTATATCATTGAATCAAAGTCCCTTGTCGTGTGTGCTGCCGTCGCCATGACTGTGTTCGCCTATCAGAAACCACCGCCAAGCGCCGGAGCCCAGTAATCTGCACCATTGTCACTCCCAACTTGCAGCGTGCAGGATATGGGAACTAGGCACAGCCCTCTACTCCTCAGATCCTTCTTTGGTTCTTCATGAGAATCCTAACGTGGTTTAATTCAAAAAATGAAACAAATGATCAGTTTTGTGCAGAAAGCAAGATTCTCAATTTGAATGAAAGCTGTATATATACATGTGCGTGAGTGTCGAAAAGCCCTATATACTATATATGGGAGCATATATAGGTGAATGCTTGACTCGTAGTTCAGAAAATCAAACAACTTTAGGAGGGGGGTGGGGAAGGGGCTGCCTGTAGTTTGTAGTACCTGCTCAGAACTGGCCTTCCTCTTCAGGCAGTTATCATTCAAGAGCTGCATAAAACATCAGACTTCAGACAATGAAAAATAGGAAAAGAATCAGAAGCTACAAGTATTTGAGTTCAGCAACAATGTGGCTACATTAACTTATGTTCCTTCTTTTAGTGGCACAGGTACATTATACATGCTAAGATTAAAGGTTTTGCAAAGCTGAAAAAGGGTTGTGCTTGGAACATTAGTTTTATGGAAAAGAGAGAGAGAGATGATGAATTCCTAGCTTTTCCCAAACAAGCAAGCTTCCGTAACTATGCCTTTGAAGGCAATAGATCCAATAAAGCATACCTGACCGGGGTCTTCTGGGAATAAACAATTCCTCTCCCCTTGAACCTGAAAGGAAAATAATCATTAATCAATTAATGCATGAACAACTAACATTAATTGCAACTAGGATGCACATGCTTATATGTAAAGTTCTAGCAGAAATCCACACGCAGATAGCAGAGGGAAAACCCCCTGGGAAGAAGGGGGGTTGTTTAGTGGGTGGGAGGGAGGGGAGATGAGATGAGGTTTCTCTTACAGGTTGCTGCTGCCTCATGTTCCCAGATTTACTGCCCAAGTAGGGTAAGCTAAGAGCCTACAATCAAAAGGAAGAAGACTAAGGAATCTATTTTTAGAACTCCAATAATGAAAAGAATGTGAAAGTCCAAAAGAATTCTGAGAAACTGCAAATTGTGCCATCGCTGTTCTTCATGGTAGTTTGCGAAAAAGAAAGAGGAAGAAAAAATCACCTCAATTTGACTCTGAAGGAATCTGATGTACCCAATGGCTTCTAACAACACCGAAGCTGTGTCAGTCTGCCAAAAAAAGAAGAGAAGGAATATAATATATAAGCAGCTTCCAACTAAACTCAGAAAAATTCAGTTGATGCTTCTTCTTTAGTGCTTAAAGAGAGCGGTGGTGCCATTACATGTTTATTGTACTCGAAAAAGAGAAAGTGGAAAGAGAAGTATCATCTTTATATAGAGAATTTTTTTGTGGGTTTCCTCAGAGAGAAAATCATGCCTCTGTTATTCCTGGAAAAAGTGCTACAATATCTAAGTCACCAGTGGGTTAAATTTTTTGCTTAGAACTTACCTTCCCGAAGGGGGAAACTAACTGGTGAAGGGCTGTTATTCTGTCCCCCAGTTTTTCTTTCCTCACCTGTATTTTTGATAAAAAAATATCGCAAAGAGAAGGGATTAGATACCAACTTTCTTTCTCAATTATTATCCAACTTTTATCCTTGTATATGTAATCTTGTTCCCCTTGTGTGGATGTGAATTGTGAGAAAAGATAGGGAAAGAACCACCATGGTCAAAGAAACAGACAATCAAGAAAGACAACCATTATATTCCAAAACATAAAAATGGGGCTAGAGGAAGAAACAGGAAGGAAATGGGACGTCAGAGATGGAGACGGAATTCAAATCTTTCCAGTTACCTTGAAGGTAGATTGAGTCGAAGATGGCTGAACCCTAGCCTTCTTAGCTGTCCCTCCGGTGGCTGTACTGTTGCACTTCACAATGGTAAAGAAGAAAAGTCGTTAATCTTGCTGAGCAAGATCTCAAACACTAATTAATGACCATTCCAAGCATATAATCAACCAGTTGATTCGTGATAATTAGAATCTTTAAGTTCTAACACATACACGGAAATCTTCCCAATGAATGCAAGCTATATATATAGCACAGGATTGAAACTTGCCATTGTTAATATTCCGGTACTATCTAAAGAAAAAGTTTGGAAAATATATGCCAGTTCCCGTACCTCTGACGAACGATCTGGTGGTGGATGCCTCCCATCTGACTTGTTGCTAGAAAAATCCAACATATTACTACTGCTTAAAGTGGTAACGCATGAAGTTGGAGAAGAAACTGGCATCATCTGGGACCAAGTAGGTTTTGCAGCCTGGAATTCCGCATTTTCATGGGCATACATATAGCTATTTACGGCAGAATTTTCTTGCTTCACATCAAAGATAGACCCCCTTGGAGTCTGCTGGTGCAACAGTTGTTCTTCCCAATTCTCCAACTTTTTAGCCTGCAGATTGCTCAACCCAGACTTCTGATCATCTTCGGCCACCAAGCCACCCCTACATAAAAACCCAGAGACAATATTCTGGTCAGTGTCCAACTTTGTCAACATCAAAAAGCAGAAGTGGTTCTGTATTTCCAGATCAAAGCATGTTTAGATAATCACTTTACACAAGCAAAAGAGAAAAAGGAAAGGGCAGGGAAGAACATGCAAGTAGCAAAAATTGAAGATCTTCGGATCAGAGAATAATATAAACTTGGCGTATATCTTTTAGCACATCAAGTACAAGAAACCACTGCACTAAGCTCATTTCACAAACGTGGGCTGCATGAGATGGAAGCTCTGGAAACTGTACATACTATATGCCGTTATGTGTTTGCGTGCGCCATCAGAAACACAGAAAACACGGACTGACAGAGGATGATCCAGAGAAAGAGAAATAAAGAGGGAGAGAGATTTACAAAAGCAGTTGGCTCCATGACTCAGGAAGCTGCTGCTCCTGATTATCAGTCCACGGAGAGGAAGATGGTGGCTGAGGTGGTGGTTGGGGCATATATTGAGGGAATAGATTGGGAGGAGGAGCCAGAAAAGAAGAAGATTGTTGAGTTGGAGGCCTCATGTTATTGATGTTCCACCAGTTTGGACTTCCGGCCATCATTTGCTGCACCGGCGAGCTCTGAAGAATCCCTCGATTCATCGTTTCCGTTGAAGAAACGAAAGAGAATATCTCTTTGATCTTGCTAGCTATAAGACGTCTAATATGGAGTATATATCACTTTCACGCACAGTATATATATGTATATGCTGTTCTTCTTCTGCTGCTGCTTCAAATTCTTCTGATCTCTTTCACTTTACTTTTCTTGAAGCTCCCAAACAAAGCTTTGTAGAAACTTTTACTCTTGATTAAGTAGAGGAAGAAACTCTCTTTCTCTCTCCCTCTCTCTCTCTCTTCAAAGTCTTCTTGTTGTTGTTGGAGAGAGAGATTTTGAATTATGGGGTTTTGAGAACCTTTGTCTGTCTTTCTCTCCTTTCTTTATTAGAGTAGCTTTCTCTTTTCTTTTCCTTCCTTTCTTTATTGTTTTTCTTTTCTTTCTTTGCTTTTCTCTTGCCTTTTGCTTTATCATCAAAGTGGGTAGAAAAAGGCAGTAGCAATTCTCACTGAGTAAAAAGCTTCTGAGGGAAAGAAATTGGATCCTGCTACTGTCACCCGAGGGTGCACGATTTTCTCATTCACTCCCAACAATCATGTTTGATCTCTTACCATACATTTCTACTGGGATAAAATATTGTTTTTCATCATATATTTGAAGGCTATATAATTATTTTTTATTTCATTCAACTTAGTGAATACGTTCTAGAAAGACAAACTAATCCAAATCTTTTACTCACTGATATTGTGTTAGGTTTTAGACTATCACAAACGTCCACAAATGAACTTGTAAGTTTTAACTTATCATGAAAACTACAATACAAACAAATTTTATATATGTTGATCATTTAGGGTTGATGATTATATAGTTACTCCTTATTTATACGTTTAATGACTTCAATATTTATTTAAAAAATAAAGTATGCAACAACAGATATTTCGTATAATATAATTATTCATAAAAATATATTTTTTTGGTCTATTCCATAATTACTTTTGATTAGACTTTTCTACTAATAGCGAGAATGTATAGTTTTTGAATTTGAACCATTTGATGCTATGAAAAAGAAATTTGGTATAAGTATGTCATATCATAATTAAAATCTACCAAGTCATCATACTAATTGCGGAAAGGTAAAGAATGAGAAATATTTCTAAACCTAATTATGGAAATGGAAAAATGACAACAAAAAATGAGCATTTAATTTAAACTTCAGGAATAATATAGATATTCCATAATATTTTCTTTCATTAAATAGCCTTCTCCCAACTTATATGAGTACTCCTTTTTTTAACCTATCCAAAAAAAAAAAAAAGAGCACTCATTTTCTTGTTCCTGCCGTCTTTTGCGCTTCTTTTTTTCGCTTTTGTTTTTCCTTATAAAGACATAAATACTCATTTAAGGTCCGTTTCGTTGGAAATTTGTGGATTTTCATGAGGATAACAAATTTAACGGCCAGAATTTAACAAACTAACATAGGACCCACGAAATATACATACCAAGAAAAGAACAAAACCCTAAATTAGTTATAAATATCAGAAGTACTATGGAAAAGCTGAGTTTAAAAGAATTTGATACTCTCTCCAATTCGAAATATAAAATTTTTTAGTTATTTTTTAATAATATTTTAATTTATTACTAATTTTAAATATTATTTTTTAAAAATTATATTATTATAAATATATAATTCTTTCGTTCTCTATTATATTAATACAATTAATTAATAATATAATAAAAATATTTCTTATATATTTTTTTCTTATTTAATATATATATAAATAATTAAAAATATTATATTTTAAAATAAAAAGAGTATGAATTTATTATATTCCGTCTATATATACTCGTGAATCGTGACATATATTCACTGTTTGCTTGAGAGTGAAAATAATAATTATTTCGTTGTCCTTATTACCACAAAATTGGTTTCATTACCCTAAAAAGACAGAGGTTAATTTAAAAATATATGCATGTGGTACGTGGAAATAGGTGAAATTATGGACGCTTTTGTTTGTGTAACCATGATCTTGGCATTATTGATTTGTAAGCTTTCAGTTAACAGGGGATCCAAAAGAGAGATAAAATTAACTCTAAGGTAAGAAGCACGAAGCATGCAACTCATTCACAAGTTTCAAGCGGTCAAAGTACGGTATCTTTGAGTAACAAAGACTGGAATTATCGCTTAATAGTTTTTTAATTATTAATAATTAGCGTACATTAAATTGGTTACTCTTCAATATATTCTCTTGTGGGACAGTGGGAGAGATAATTCCAAACAAGATTCAGGTTAAAAGACCACAAAAATCCCAGAAAAGCAGTGAAGACAATTAACCTTTTTACCACCTCACGACCTCGTGACAAAGTAGTATAGCATACATATTCATACAGAAAAAAAAAAGAAAAAGAATAGCATATACAGTGTATCTCATAAAGTTTAGGTAACAATGCAGTCAACATTGCGTCACCCATGCTCTGGCTGGCCAAGGGCAGGAGGAACAACATGAAACCCAAAAAAAACAAAAGTACGAATAAAAATATTCTCGAGGGAATTTTTAGAAACCATACAATTCCCTAGAACTATTATTTTAATAGGGCTAGAAAACAAAGCCACCCTTAAATCTAGAGAATCGAATTATATATACTGTAATAATACTATTATTTCTGGGGCTGAGTGAGATAGATAGAATATAAATATTATTAATTAATACTAAGTACCTATATTAAGGATTTTTTTTGTTTTGGTCCGTACTGCTAAAATCTTTGTCGGGGGCTCCCTGTCGTATCCTACCCCCTAACATTTTTGCCAAATTGAAATTAGTATTCTCATATCCTCTTGTCTCCCTTCCCCTTCTAATCTTATAATTCCCAAGAAACAAACTCCTCCTTCTTGTCCTCTTTCTATCTTCATATTCCCATGCGCATACACACAATTCTACTTCTGCCTCCGCCTTCAATTCTTTCCAGGTCTCTATATCTATACATACTAAGTTCTGGTTTCTGCTTTTACATTTTAAAGATTCTATTTTTTAAAGGAAAAAAAAAGAAAGTGCATTCTCATGTCGTAGATAGAATGAGTATAAAAATATTTTATACTGTAAATAATTTAATACATCAGTTCACAATGATCAGTTAAATTAATTCCGTCAATAATAAATTAACGTTAAAAGATAAGTTTAATTGAAATTAGTCATAACCTACTATAGACTCAATCATATTCTTTAACAAAGACTATAGTTTGGGATGAGGTCGATTGAAGTTCTCTTTCAAATCATTTATCCCAACATATGTATTCATGAAATTTATCATTTTTTAGGCACCCTTTAGTCTTCACATCCTTTTCATTTGATCATTTTGAATTGCTTCCCAATTACGACAGCCGCAATTAGTCACACTTGCAATTCTATCCCAGTTGATCTATACATTAAGAGTTGGTAAAAAAAACAGAGAAGAAGATGTTGTTTTGTTCTAAAAAAGGAATAAAAATTTGACATGTTTTGTTGGGTTATGATTATTTAAAAAACGACTATGGAAATCAAGAACATTAGCAGTCAAATTAACAATGTTTAATGAATTTGGACATTTCTCTGAAACTTGCTGTGTCTTTTCCTTGTACATGGAATATAAATCCATCAAAGAATGTGTTGTTTTGTTTCATCTTCACTCATGCTCCATCATCGGATTCCTCATAACATGCTTGAGAAATTCCCTTGATTTGCTCTATTATTCTTCTTTATGATCCCCAGATGGCATTTCATTATTTAATTAATTAATTAAATCCCTTTACTTTTTTATTGATCACGAAACCCTATTCCATATATTTATGTATATAGCTCTAGCTTAAAACCCTGGCAACCAAAAGGAGTGGCACAATCTCGCGCTTTTTGAGTAAGGCGGAGACAAAACCATAGAATTACTGAAAACGGGGTGTGTTATCACCTTTTCTTGCTCCGAAATTCAGATATATACTACTCCATGATGTAGCAACTATAGAGAATTATTTTTCTATGTTAAGCGAGTTTATATCAGAATATTGATTGTCCTCCAAGTGCATGGATCCTCTCCCTTATTTTCTTTCTCGTCCTCTCTCCCTCTAATATAATAGTATCACGTAATTGTAAAAAAATTTAAAAAGATATAAAATTCTATAAAAAATTCTTAAAATAATTTGAGTAAATAAGGGCGTGTGAGAGTTCAAGACTGCTAGAGGAGAAAATGAGGAAGAGACTTGGAGGCGAGCATCCTTAGTGGTCTTGGAGGATCTTTGGATGAGAGGATCCTTTTCATTAAGCCTCCCTAACTATTTAATTTCCATTTAGGTGGATAATTTACTGGGATCTCAAAAACCAAAAAAAAAAAAAGATAAATATTCAATCCTTAAAATGCAGCCTTACCATATAAATATTGCAGATTTGACCTGCATCTTCTCTAAAATAGATTCTCTCCATCTTAAATTAGACATCTATTTTTTAAATTTATTTCATATAAAAATAAATATTTAATTTTGACGAAAATAGTAACTTATGAAAAGTTGTTGAAATGAATAATAACTAGGTCTTTTCTAGAAGTCCTTCAAGAAATCTACCCAAAAAGTAAACGCTGCGTGTCATATTGGTAAAGAATTTTCCTTAAGTCAATGTTTATGCTTTTTTTTTCCTTTTTTCCTTTTTGGTTTGATGAAATGGACATAAATTTGGGACTCGAGACATGAAATCTTCTTGGAGCTAACATAAAGTAATTGATCATAAAGTTAATTAGAAGCCGCCAAAAGAAGACAACATTAGAGAATAGTAAGAACTGGTAAGAAACCATTAGAGTACGAAAATGATAGGGAAAGAACAAAAGGAAGAGAATGTTGTAATATTACAGCATAAACAATTGTGGGAAAAATTCTACAAACAATAAAAATCCATCCAATTCCTCAGTAGTCATATAACTACCCGATCTTGGCAGTTAAAATCCCTTGCAGTGACGATACTATTGGGATAATCATGATGGTAGCAAATAACCGAAAAGGGTTTTGAAAAAAAAAAATAAGACAGCCATGTCTAAAATGGTAACTTCAAATTGCTCTCTCTCTCTATCCATCCTTTTCTTAGAAAAGGATTATTACGCGAATTAGTGGAATAGATTGCTCTCGACCCTATTATAAGTCAAAATATGTGAAAGTGTAGAGGAGAAATTAAGAGCGTAGTTAGGGAGATTAATTAGGATAAGACCATATAATATACAAATGAATCATATCTCAGTGGAATATAAACAAATGGAACAATCATTTTCAGCAGGAATTAAAGTAAGAATAGGACTTCCTTTTTCTCTATTAATCCTAATTAAGTACTGATCCCAATACCCCTAACCTCATCACTTTTTTTATTTTTTATTTTTCCTATTCCAGTCTTCTTCTTTTTTTGGCCTTGTGGCTCAAATTGACCGTCGGGAGAAATGGTCATTAACTTTGGCCTTGTGGCTCAAAATTTCCCGTCGGGAGAAATGGTGATTCTTCTATGTTTGTGTATTCCCGTTGCTCAATCATGCACTGCTACAATTTTTTTTTCCTTTTTAATTATCACCGTCCATTGGTAAACAACTTACTGTGCGTATGAGAGAGGACGTAAAATAATTAATGCAAGAACAGGCGTTAATCTATAGTATAGGAATTATTTTTTAAAAAAAATGAAAAAACATGGCAAAGCATGATGGACTAAGCTCTTTTCTAATAGTGTTGCACTTTTTATACTAAAAAAGAGAACAAAAACTAAGAAATGAAACTAAAAAAACGAGATATATAGTTATAAAATTAGAATACTCGCATGAAAATTCAACTTCTCATCAATAGTGATTAAAGTTCCAACTAACAAGTTGGGAGGTCTCAAACTTTTCTCACTTAGCCCAACCAAACTTTTCCTTTTTTATTATACATAAAGAAAAAAATGTGATTCAAATTTAAAATATTTTACTTAATAAAAAATATTTCTATTACTGATTTATTGTCTTATTACAGGATCAATACATTTATTATATATAAAGAAAAAGATGTAATTCAAATTTAAAATATTTTACTTAATAAAAAATATTTCTATTACTGATTTATTGTCTTATTACAGGATCAATACATTTATTATATATAAAGAAAAAGATGTAATTCAAATTTAAAATATTTTACTTAATAAAAAATATTTCTGTCACTAATTTACTGTCTTATTACAGGACCAACAAGACCTTATGGACCAATAATTTAGTCTTTTGAAAGGAATAATTTGGTTATTAAATGCATCACTTTTGAAACTATACCAGCCTTATAGGCTATAAGATATTATCAAATGAATTACGCTACTATGTAATTGGTCAATGGAATTAAGAATAATTAATCATGTAGCTCCATTTAATAGTTTATTTGATAAAAAACGCATCAATTGGTAGGCCAAAGATTCTTGTCTGTAATACAAAACTCCAATCAATGATCTGCTTTTTCCTTCATGTTTATAATAAAATCACATTCTTCTCGAAGTTGCGAAGTAAATATTTATCTATTAAATTATTACTATAATGATAAATACATAAGAAAATGTGCTCATAAGATATTATTGGTTAATTTTGTAGATATTGTTTTTATTTTTTAAATTAAATGTCTATTTTTTATAAAATAAATAAAAAATTATTTAAGGAAGAATAAAAGAGAAAGAAACAAGAGACACTGTTTCTCTTGAACTATGCCATGACAATTGAAAGGACTCTGAATTCGTGACTATTTGAAACCAATAATTAGCGGATAGCATATGTTTGCTTTGTAAGAGAAAAAAAAATAAAGAATTGGTTAGATTAGTTAGGGTTTTTTTTTTTTTTTGGATAAAAGATTAGTTTGGGGGTTTTACAGAGAAAGAGAGCGGGACAGAATACCCGTCGCACGCATCGCCTCCCGTGCCTTCGGGCCGTGGCGGGCCTGAGGGAACTGTTTCTGCCGCCCAAGACTCGACGATGAAAAGAGGTTCTCTAAAAATGAAAAGTATCCATTTTTAGATAACTGAAAATTTAATAAAATTTTAAAAATCTCTATTTTTCTCTAATATTAACATGATACAATGTTGGAATTTCTTATATTTATTTGTCTTTTTAAGGAAAAAAGGAATATTGTGAATCGAATTACTCTAAATTGCTCACTAATTACTATTAATCAATGAATTAAAAAATCAATGTTGAATAGTGTTTCCATGTATTCAAAATAATTCCATCTTATTGTCATTTATTATTTTCGTCGACTAATTCCCCACTCTCCAGCAAGCTATTTCGTCAATCATTAACAATGCTTCTCGTTTCATTTTATTGAAAGAGAAATTCAACGAGCACCTTTTATTGTTCTTTAGTTCATGTTATATCATTTTCATGAATTTTTTTAATTAATTTTATATTTATATTAATTGCTTAATTTAAAATTTTTTTCTTTGTTTACTAAAATAAATAGTTTATATTGTAATTATTCAATTTTGGTTGGAGAGAGTTGTATAAAAAATTTTGAACTAGATATTACAATAGTTTTTTTTTTACTTAAAGATTTGATTATGATAATATTTTAGAAATATTTTGTGGTTAAAGTATAATTAGTTTATTTCAGGAACGTTTCAGTATTACAATAGTTATTTAAGTATTTGCTTTTTTTTCTTTTTAGTTTTTATAAGTAACTTTATAAATTAGTATTTAAAAATTTAATCATTTCACCATTCGCATATGTATCCTCACAAGGGAGATTCAAGTTTTTTTCTTTTTTTTTTAAATAGTTCATAGTTATTTAAGTATTCGATTTATTTTCTTTCTAATTTTATAAGTAATTTTATAAATTATTATTTAAAGTATTAATTATTTCACTTTAGTACATGTATCCTCACTAGACGGATTCAAATTTTTTTTTCTTCAAATAGCTCATTATTGTATAAGTATTTGATTTCTTTTCTTTTTGAATTGTATAAGTAATTTTATATTTTAATATTTAAAATTTTAATCATTTCACCTTTCGTGTAGGTATACTCACTAGGAGGATTTAATTGTTTTTCCTTTTTTCTTCAAAGAGCTCATAGTTATTTAAGTATTTGATTTATTTTCTTTCTTATTTTTATAAGTAATTTTATAAATTAATATTTAAAATTTAATCATTTCATTATTCGTGCAAGTAGGCTGGGGTGTTTCTGACTCAATTTTTATTTATTATTTATTTATTTAGAATGACAAAGAAATAATGTTAAGATTTTATTATTACTTTTAAATACACATAACAATGAGAATGTATAGTTATTTTTATAACTTTTTCCTACTATTATCTACAATTACTTCTAAGTGAATAATATTTTTTATTAAACACAAATTTACTTCATAGTTGTAAAATTTTTAAAACATATTTCAGTAAATGTTATTAGAAATAAAAAATTTAATACTCATGCATATCATGAGCTTTTACGCTAGTATAACAATATTGATTAAATTGTGGAATGTGAAAATATCGTAAGTATAAAAGTTTAATAAATGATTTTTCTAGTTAAAAAGTTAGAAGAACAATATAAATAGTTACCCAGTCCTCTGTGGCTCTAGCTCTATGGATCCTGTTAGGACCTAATATATTATTTCCAAATTTTATTTCTTAAAGAATTTCAAAATTAAACGAGATGAAATTTTATATGACAAGATAATCTTACGTTATAAACTAAAAACTTAATTTATATTTTCTTGGACAAAATAATGATACCATTAATTAAAAAAAGTGATATTCTCACTATCATTTTAACCTCGTTCGTTCTCCTTCTTAAAGGATTTTTAATACTCATATCCATAAAATTAGCTAAACTCACAAATTATTAATTGACTAAATTACACAATTTATTAAAAATATTACTATGAGTACATAATAAACTTTTTATTACATCTTCTATTATTATTTATTTAATTTTTCTAAGAAAATATGATATTGTGAAAATTTTAGATTGAAAAAATAAGATTTAGAAAATTTATGATCTCTTCTCATAAATTTTTAAATGCATAAAAAATTATGTGACTAGAAAATTTTTATGCATACAATTTACTACTATTATGATGGCTAGTGACATTAATTTTCTTATCGTAGAAATATCAATGCTATCTGAAAAGAAAGGTAATTAAGTATAGTAATAATGTATGAGATCACTTAATTTTATAATTGAAAGTATTGAAATCTTTTTATTTATAAAAAATAAAGAGAAGTAAAAAAAGGCTAAAATAAAATAAGAGTGTTGTTCATCAAATTATAAATTTTTTATTGGATTGAGACAAACATTAAAAAGAAAAAGTGAATTCCCACGTTTTCAGCGTTAGTCCAGACTAAAGGTCGGGCGGAGCCGCCGGCCATCATACCACTGGATGACTGCAATCCCGTGGGAAACCAAGCGTAGCGAGAAGAGGAGAATGGTGCTCCCACTTGCGACTGCCCACTCTCCAATCACAATCTCACTTACCCTTTTTCTTCTAGATTCACTATATGCAAATTTTTAAAATTATATATAATATAAAAATTAATTATTTTTTAAAATTTTTGTATCTCTCCTCTCTCTCTTTCATCTCTCCCATGTGGACATTAGCTATTGCCAGAAGTCACCCGAAAATTTTTATATTTTTTAATATTATTAATAAAATAATTTATGTGATTAAATAATTTTTGCTCAAATATAATTAAAATTTAAAAAAATAGTGGCTTCTATCGCTTCTTGGTGCTAGTTGAAGTATCCTTGCACCAAAAAGTGGTACAAGTGCACATAAGAGAGAGATTAAAAAAAAATTTAATAAAATAATTAGTTTATACTGTATATAATTTTAAAAAATTATATAGGGATATACTCTTTTTCCTTCCCTTGTCCTTTTTCTATTTTTCTTCTTTTGTTTTGGTATTTTCATTTCAAGAAAAGTGAAATAGTTAGTAATAGTAGTAATTCTCATTTTAACATTTTTTTTCTTTTCAAACTTACGGAAACAATCTTCTGAATGACAATTTTTTTAATCAATTGCTATTCTATAAATTAAAAAGAGAAAGAAAAAAGAATGACCATTTTTGTCTCATTTTGGTGAAAGGATAATTTATTTTTTCTTTTCTTTCATGCAGCTTTGGTCGTTTCTACAAACAACCTTCAAATAATATTTAAAATCCTACAAATTTAATGCCTACGGAGTTTTCAAACCGACAAAAAAAAAAAAGCATGCCCATTGAGAAAGAAAAAATGAGAATTTAAGGGGGTCAAATCTATTTATGGTCTGTTTGATAAAATTGAATTTTGAAATTTAAAATATTTAAGTTTTTAATTCTAAACTTTATAGTTTGAAAATTGAATATTAATGCTGAAATTTAAATTTGAAGACTAAAAACAATTACATGTAATTATTATTAATCACTAAATTTTGAAAATTGAAAAATTTTGTATTTTTATTTTTTGCTAATAATATTGAAAAGTGAGTGTTTTGTTCTATTCTCATAATTTTTAGAAATATTACATTAGTAAAAATAAAATTTAAGAAACCTTATTGTGAACTAAGAATCAATGTTAATTTTACTTTTAGCAATAGCTTTTCAATAAAAGTTTTAGGTTTGGTAACTTTCTAATTGCATATTATTTAATTTAATAATAGTTATTAAAAATAAAAATTTCTAAAAATTGTTGAAAATTTTATAATTTTTTATTATAAAGTAAAAATATATATTTTATTATAGATTCTTATTTTAAAATATTTATTCATAATTTTTTTTATTAATATATGAAAAATATATAAAATGGTATAATAATTAAATAAGTAATCGACGTATCATAATTAAGATTTAAGTTATATTAAATTTACTTAAAATTTACAATTTTAATTAAGCAAGTCTTAAATAATTAAGTAATTAATAAAATTTATAACTAAAAAAGTACTTAAAATTTAAGTATTTAATAATATCTATTATTAAACACGCTTAATTCAATAAATACTTAATAGATAAATTTTAAGTGTTTTAATTAGATTATCAAACAAGCCATTAATCCATAATATTTGAAAACACGAGAATTTCAATTCCAATGGCGTTTTCAAAAATAATGAAAAACAGAATGTGCCCATAGTGCAAGAAAAATGAGATTAATGCTTTTAAATTTTAGTAAACTTTAGCGATGATGATGAAAGAAACAAAACACACGAAAAGTGGGAAGAATTGCAATAATAAAAGGCAATACGCGTGCTCCCCGGTTGACGTCTTTAAGGCTAGTCAACTAACAAGGTCAATTTAGCTTCTCATCAAGTCTCCGCTTTCATCTTTTTCGTCTGTCAATCATTCCCACCTCCCATAGCTGTTGATCCGTGACGACTCATAGTTGACAGAAGAATCGTGGATTTTCTTTTTCTTTGTTTTCTGAAATATGAATT
Organism: Rauvolfia tetraphylla; assembly: GCA_030512225.1. Lineage (NCBI taxonomy): Eukaryota > Viridiplantae > Streptophyta > Magnoliopsida > Gentianales > Apocynaceae > Rauvolfia > Rauvolfia tetraphylla. The sequence continues at coordinate 6,635,905 of JAJQKT010000045.1, read as the reverse complement.
TGCATTGCACCTTAGTTTTATTCAGCCATTATTACAAAAAAAAAAAGTTTATTCAACCGTGTTAGAACAATTCTAGTTATATACATGGGATATATATATATATATATATATATATATATATATATATATATATATATATTATTAATATAATACATTTATTATTAATTTTTTTAATTATTAAAAATATTATAAATATTTTTTATAATTAAATTATTTTTAAAAAATTATGAATTCTTATTATTATGTTGCAAGGATTAAATCCTTAACTGCATGGATCCTAAATACTTGATGTGTAAGTTTTATTGGAAAGCCAAATGAGTGGTACCAAATTTAAAAATTACCATCTCCCAAAGTGACAATAAGTTTGTCAGAGAGGGGGCGGAGGACGGAGGAGGTGGAGGAGCCAGAGGAGGGGCGGTTGGTGGGGTCCGGTGGACGGAGATTGTCCACAAGAGCAATCTCCGCTTTCCAAATCGTGAAAGGGACATTTATGAATTTGGACTATGTGGATAGTGGGCTTGGGCCCTCTTCTCCTGAGCAGTAGTAGGGCCCTCAATAAAAACTCCCTCTGCCCAATCGCTACTGCAGCTTCTGTACCGTTACAGTTCTCCTCAACCTTAAGCTCTCTCTGGACTCCGGATTTTGACGGTTTCTTTTTAAAATAGACTCCCGGATGGTCCCCACCCCTGTAATTATTCGTTCCCTTTTTTCTTTTATGTTTTCTGGCGTTTTTGTCTTTTATTCTTTTCATAAAGTTTTCTCTTTATTTAGCACCCTTGTTGCTGCGTCATCCATACGCCATATATGACATCAACCTTCTCCACATCAAATTTCTTCCCCGAAAATCCTTTCTTCCACCACAAAAAATCATAAAACGGTTGAAAGTGGAAGAGAAAATAAGACAAAAATTTCTTCCTAAAAGAAATTGTCCAATGAATGCTTGGTATCGTTTTATTACTGTTTTTTCATAATAAGGAGTTTTGAATATCATTATTTTTTATTATTTTTATCCCGTTTAATAAAAAACAGTATTATCTATACGTTATTGATAATTATAAGTGATAAATATAGTGAAAAGAGAGAGTTCTTGTCAAAAAATGAGCAAATTATCTCTTAATTATCACGATCATCATATGAATAATTAATGGTGAGTAAATTTTTTTTTGGGAGGATGGGGTTAAAAAATCATAAAAATATTTGAGTGGGAAAATTATAGAGAGAATTGTATTGACCACTAAGAGAAATTTGGAAGACCATTAAACACATTCAAAGTTGAAACAATTCTACTTCTCTTTTGCTTCTCAATTAATGATTGCACCCTCAAGCATACTTCTTATCCAATAATAATATTGCTAAGTTGATAAGATATGTTTGCTCGAACAATAATCAACATTCAAGTGCCTCTCCTTTCTAATTCCATAGCCACAATACTAATTTTTCGAACATTATTTTTTTCTCCAGTTCTATAAAAACAACTCACTTTTCACTTTTCAACTACTAGTGGATGAATCAACAAATAAGCATCATAATTGACAAGAAATGAGTCAAATGGCAACGGTCACTTTTCTACTTGAACACCACTTTGACCTCAGCGCATAATGAGTCACATAGTTCCTATTCGATATTATTATTAGTACTAAGAAAATTGAGTTAAGGGTTCATAATGTGTTTCGAGTTTGTAAATTGTAAAATCAAGCAGAAAGAGTTGACCTTAATGGGGTGTGTTTTTTTGAGCCATAGACATCTCAACTAAGGAGGTCCATATTTTTCAACTTCTTACCAACCTTAGGCCCCGGATAAATGAAACATGTGTCATTTTCATGACTTAACTTCTGCCGTTTTACTAATATGTATATATTTCATTTGGTGAAAGTTAGTGGACACAAGATTGGCTCATGTCTATTCCAGGAGATTGCTTTGGAATTTGCTAGTGAGGTGGAGGATTTGTATATTCAAAATTCTGACTTAATGCGCTGCATTTTGAGCTATTCTCTATTACGTGAGAAAGAAGATGAATATCTATGTTCAAGTGTAAACTTATTGATTTGGCAAAAGGATAGCTATAACATCCTTGGCTCCATTGATTGAAAAGATTGAAGTGAGACTATTTTGCTTTAGAACAATAGAAAACGAAGGGAAGGCAGGCAAGACAACCCCAATTTCTGACTATTAGCTAATTGTCAATATGTTTATCTCTTCAAGTTTTGGTGAGAGGATCGTGAATGACAATATAATGTTAATATAATATCTGATTTATAATTTTGTAACAGAGTAATAATTCACTCACACAGAAGTACCTATTACCAAGTGACAACTTTTATTTTCTACAAATATCTCCAACCCCTTCTTACCCCTCATATATCAAAGATTGGACTTATAATTTAGGAGTATGAGGCATTTGTGGTTTTCTCTATGCTCTACGTGTGACACGGTGTAAATCAATGTTACAGCTCAATTGGTAAAGTTTTCATTACTAAACTAATAATTCTTACGTTTCAAAATATAATGTATTGTAACACTTTTTGTATAAATTAAGAAAGAAAAAGTTTGAAATTAGTTTTTTATTATATTTTTAAATAATTTAATTTTATTATATTTATTAATATGAGAGATAATAAAAAAATTATATTTATAAGTAAGAATAATTTTTTAAAAAATAATTCTTAAAACTTGAAAAAAGTAAAATATTTTGATAAGAAAAAAAGGGTCCATTATATTTTGGGACAAAGGGAATAGTAAGGATTTGATACAATGTCTACTTGTCGACATGAACAGTGTCAAAGTTTCTTTAGGAAAAATTAAAGGAAAGTGTTTATTTACCCTTCAAAATTGAGGATGAATATAAATGACATAGAAAAGAGGGCTATAGCATTTGCTTTAAAAAAATTGGACCTTCTTGTATTTTTTTTCAATATGTATGGAGTGACCAAATTACATTTGAGAGAGGGTAGAAGACAAAAATAGATTTAAAATCCTGAATCAAAAATGGTTTTCCTCTTATTTTAAGTTTGTCACCATGACCGTGAATCTGAAGAAACTGGAGTACATATAGATGGACCTCTTTTTAAACAAATGAGCCTTCAGTGTGAGAGTTGGGCCTCCATAGCCCACAGATGGAAATCCTCCCCCAGCTCCCCACAGTCACTTGTGATTTTGTTAGGAGTTTTGACTCTCTTTTTTTTTTTAAATCTGTCTGGCTTTGCTTTTAGGGTTGAGTCCAAAACACTCTCTAATGTTGAAGTTGGAGAGGTTTTTCAGCATCAGATATGATTTTTTTTTTTGGACAAAAAATCCTTTGAAGTTAGAAATTTTGTCAACTGAGGAATTTTTTTTTTTGCTTTTGACAAGAAATCACATACAATTAACAAAATTAGAAAAAATGATGTAGAGGATATGTAGACTACTAGCGTAAAAGTACATGTTATGCACGGGTATTAAATTTTTTATTTATAATAATAATTACTTAAATATAGTTTAAAAAATATAACTATGAAGCAAATTTATGTGTTTAATAAAAAAAATTTATTTACTTAGAAGTAAGTGTAGGTAATAGTAGGAAAAAGTTGTAAAAGCAACTATACATGCTTATTATTATGTCTATTTAGAAACAACAATAAACTTCTAAACTTATTTCTTTGCCATTCTAAATAAATAAAGAATTGATTAAAAAATGGCTCAACCCACTTGCACGAAGGATGAAATAATTAAAACTTTAAATATTAATTTATGAAGTTACTTATAAAAATAAGAAATAAAAGAAATCAAATACTTAAACAACTATGAGCTATTTGAAGAAAAAGAAAAGAATTTGATTCTGTTTGATGAGGATACATGTACGAATGGTGAAATAATTAAAATTTTAAATACTAATTTATAAAGTTACTTATAAAAATCAGAAAGAAAAAAAAATTAAATACTTAAATAACTATAAGCTCTTGAATAAAAAGAAAAAAAAACTTGAATCCACATGGTAAGAATACATGTACGAAGGGTGAAATATTTAAAACTTTAAATACAAATTTATGAAATTACTTATAAAAATCAGAAAGAAAAGAAATCAAATACTTAAACAACTATTGTAATACTAAAATGTTCTTAAAATAAAATAATTATACTTTAATCATAAAATATTCATAAAATATTATCATAATCAAATCTTCAAGAGAAAAAACTATTATAATATTCAATTCAATTTCTTTTCTATACTATTCTCTCCATTCAAAATTGAATGATTACAACATAAACTATTCATTTTCGTAAGCGAAAAAATTTTGTCATATACGATAATATAAATGATTCATTTTATATAAAACTATTGATACTTTTTCATTAACAACATTCAAAAAGAGATTAATGTTTTATAATGTACTAATTTTATATTGATATGTCACATTTAATTATTATTTTTTTGCTGAATCTTATCAAACTCTTTTGTATTTCCTAAGCCCATCACTTCAAAGAAAAAAATTCAAAATTAAAAAGAGTAATTAATATTAAAATATCCAGGTAAATTTATTTTAATTGTGATATTCTTACACTAATTCTTAAAAAAAGCCTCCGCTAAGAAAAAATATAATATATTTGCAATAAACACTAATTCCTTATCTCTCTCCACTCCTAAAATTAAATAACTTACAAAATAAATATATTAGTATTTTATATTAAAAAACTAAAAAAAAGTTTTTCCAAATTAAAATATTATCAAATCATTGCTCAAAATTTTCTTAAAAAATAGTGTTCTTGATTAATCAGAAAAAAATCATAGTGTTATTATACTTATTATACTTTACAAAAGTTATTTCTTTCTTTTAATCTACTTGATGAAAAGACCAAAAAAAGAAAAATCTCAAAAATCATCGGCAAGTACATTTCATGTCCAATGTACTACAAAGCCATGTATGTTTTGATGAAGAATGTTTTAACAGGCAATTAAATGCCTTTGTCCTTAAATTTTAGCATATGAAGGTTCAAATTAGAAAAACAGATATTAAGGGCTAAATAGATCAATATTTTTAAAATCATCCACTCAAAGAAAAAATTTTTGTGATCAAAACAAAATTGTTGTAATATATGAATATTTAAAAACTTACTAATTTTTATTAAAAGAACTGAAAATATACATTAGTGTACATAATTCAATTAAAATAAAAAGGACATGAAAAATGTAGAAAGAAAAAATATGAATAACAAAAATTAAGAGATTTAATAAAGGAAGTGGAGTTAAAAATTGAGATTTTTAAATTTAAAAATTTAAATTCTAACCACTAATAACTTTTTTATCTAGTAAAAAATTTAAAATTTTAAAAAATAAGAATGAAGACTCAAGATTAAAAAAAAGGAGCGAGTAAAAATATTTTATTAATATATATAAATATAGATATGACAACTTTAAAAAAGTACTTGTCGAACATGTATTTTAATATTTTTTAATAAAATTTTTAAAATATCATCCAAATATATTTTAAAAAGACAAATTCCTCCCTCCAAACATCATCTAATCCCTTCTTTTCTCTCACTTTTCCAGTTACTTTTCTTTTTCATTTCTCCATCTTTCACTTTCAACTCCATAACAGACAAACATTCCCCGATATAGTATATTTCCTTCATCATCTTCCACCTTATCCCATCATCATGCTCCAGCTTTCTCTTCTACCTTTCCTTTTACCCTTTCTAGTTTACTCTATTTCCAATCTCATCCCAAATATTAGTAATTATTATTTTATATAGTATTCTTATAATAATAAATAGTTACAAATAAAATATTTTTACGATAAAAAAAATTTAAATTCTAATTAATAAATTTTCTCAACTTCAAGAGTTTATTTGTCCCAAAAAAGATTCATTTGTTTAACTGATTCCCCTACCCCCCAGAAAAAAAATTGATTCCCCTACCCAAAAAAAAAAAAAAAACTGATTCCCCCAACTTTCGGGGGATTTTTGGACTTAAACCCATGCTTTTATAGAAAGTCACACGGAAATCAATTTTAGGCACCGTGGTGAGTTCGGCTCGAAAGAACGCATCGAGGAATGCGTCATTAGAATCTATCCTTACCCACTAATGCGTTCAACTGCGGAACGCATTCTTTGGTAGTACGTTCAGCCTTTCGCGCAGCTCAGCATCAAAACAAGTGAAAAAACCGACTTTGTGAACCATTCTGAAACCCTAAAAAGAAGGAAAAGGGTTTTTGATTCAATTGAAAATGCCGATTCCGGCGACAGTGAAACGGCTTTCGAGAAGCTTATCGACGGTATCTGCAAATCCATTACGCGTCTGCATCGTTGGTAGTGGCCCTGCCGGCTTCTACACTGCCGAAAAGGTTTAACTCTTCCTGTCACAAACAAATATTCACTAAGCATATGTTTTGGTACAAAAAGTAGGTAATTTTTAGCTGTTTTAGCAAATTACTGATGCAAAGTACTTATTCTTCTGAGTGACAAGGATTTCGTGTCAAACTGATTGTACCCTTGTTGTCTTTGACCTTTATTATGGAATGCTAGTATAACTTTTAATGAAATTACATTTGTCACAATTCTGTAGCTGACTAGTTGTTATTTGCTTGGATAAACATGTGTTCTTGTTGGATAGCTTTTGAAGAAGCATGAAGGATCAGAAGTTGATATTATTGATCGGTTACCAACACCCTTTGGATTAGTCCGGACTGGTGTGGCACCTGATCATCCGGAAACCAAGGTCTGATTTTCGCGTAATTTTTCGAGCTTGGCATGAAAATAATTCTTTTGTTTTTCATGTCATAGTCTTATTGAGCCAGGACTTCAGAAATGAGAAGACACTAACTTACTAGGATCTGGTTTTAGGCAGTCTTTTTCTGTCACTATTTTAATCAGGCTGATTTTTCTAACTCTTTCCTGTTGAGGCATATTTTTTGTCTGATTTTGAGGCAACCAAGTTCTCAACAAATAGATTGCGAGAACACAGGCTATATCTCTGTTGTCACGCTGATTCCTAATGAAGTAGAATGTGGAACAACTGGGATGGTTACAATTGCAAAACGGTTGGGAATAAGAAGAAATAGATTGAAATGTCATGATCATTGTGAGTGTGAATTTTGTATCTATGTATGAAGTCTTTGTTGGAAACCCTTTTAACCTGTTTGGATGGCTAAACAGGGGGGGAAAAGCATTTTAAGTGGTTTTGACTGGTAGAGAACTTGTGTATGGGCTACTAATTGGTTGTTTAGTTGCTATGGAGAAAGTTAAGTCTCAACAAATCTGCTTGAGGAATGTAATAAGTAGAAGATAGCTAATAATTATTAGAGTTCAAGCTCCGTAGGATGTATATTTTCTTATAGTGGGTAAGAAGAGTTTTGAAAGGAAAGATCAAAGAGAACTTTAGGCAGCTTTGGCAGCTTGATGGAAGAATGGTGAAAAAGCAGATTAAGGAATGTGTATTCAGGAATAGCAAGAGCAGAGCTCAGAGGAGCTCAAATGACGTTAGTTTCTTTTGAAGGTATGGGTGCTTGCATAAGTAAAATAAGTTTAGCTTGACTTCATTTCTGGATTTTGTGCTCTTATTATGGTGACTGATCTCATTAAAGAATTTTTTGTTATTAGACTATCTTAGAATGTTTGAGAGTAGATAAAGAACAGAAAAAAGGAAAATTACCTTTGCTATTGAAGAGTGCTGTTAGTTAATGTATTTAATTAGCGTATGGAGATAGCAAACTGGACTTATTTCATAGCTGCTTACTAGGAATAATAAAGTTCATTCTTATACTTCTAGAGTATGTTATATAAACTATATATGAGTCGGTATTTCAGCCTTCCTTTTATGTCTCTATTTTGTTCTAATCACTTTTTTTCAGTCATTGAACTTAATCACCTTGAACTCATGGTAACTAGGATCTTATCTTATCTTGTAACCGATTATGATTGCCACGAAAGATAACCTATACTTATCTCATGATTTACTATATTGATTGCCCACTTACAATCCCATTCTTCTGTAACATTTTCTTAATCGGCCATAGTTTACCAGAAAACTTGCAACAGATTGTGACAAATCAATTCTCGCGAGTTGTGGAAAATGAACGTTGTTCATTCTTGGGAAATGTCTCTCTAGGGTCTTCTGTATCTTTGCCTGAACTGCGTGATATTTATGATGTGGTAAGATTAAATCACTATATTAATACTTTTGATCTACATAGATTCCTTGCCTTCAATTCCTGTTTTCTAATGCAGAGACAGAATTGACTTGTAGGTAGTGCTTGCTTATGGTGCTGAAAGTGATAGGGTCCTTGTTATACCAGGAGAAGTATGCAAAATGACCTTGCTTGTCATACCTTTTTTTTTTGGGTATTTTCTATTAGTGCTTATTCAATTTATATTTCTTTAGCTCTCTGCTCTACTGTTGACTTGAGTTCTGAGTTCATCACACTTCTTAATCAATTAGGAGAATTCTGGTTGCTACTAACCAAAGCTTTTCGTTGTGTTCTATAGGAGTTGGCTGGGATTTATTCTGCCAGAGAATTTGTCTGGTGGTATAATGGGCACCCTGACTATAGCAAGCTAGCTCCAGATTTAACAAGCACTGATACTGCTATTGTTCTTGGTCAGGTACATCTAAATATTCCCATAAAAGTTAAAAAAGGCCAAAAGCTTACTTTGGGGGTGCAGAGCATTTGGAGACATGATCACCTAATAAGCATGCTGCCTTCTTTTAGGTGGTTAATTTAACTGAAAAATTGCAAAGTGCAGAACACAGTGAGAACTGTATAAAGACATAATGACATGAATCTTTTATTATCTCTCTCTTATAACCACCAAGTACCAATTACTTTTGTCTTGCGCCAGTTGGTTGCAGTTATCATACAAGTGAAGAGGTATGGAATCATAAACACAAAATATGAATGTAGGATTGCTCGAAGCATGAACATGTGCTGATTTTACCCTCCTGATCTTATAGTCAAAGGAAGAGGTGAATTATGATAATTTATACAGGAAGTTGAGGCACAAGCCTAGTACTGAAGAAGATAAGGATAATGATTTGCTTCTTGAAGATGAAGCATTTTATGACTCTATGATGCTAATTCCCTCTAGGCTTCTCCCTTCCTTCTTTCTTTCTTGTGTTTGTACTTTTATGGTGCATTTGTTAATTTTTCATCATGTTTTCTGGTCTTTTAATATGTTTAATAGTATGAGAGTGTTATTTTTGTAAACTGTTGATTTATTTAAAAAATATTTATGCAAGCATTTATATATTGGTATAAATCATCACCAACTAGATTTGTAAAATATTTCTGTACATGAATTGAAAGACACCACACTCAGATTCCTAGGATATAGTTTTCACTATCTGCATTGATCTGTACAACTATAATGAGAAATTGGGATTCCATCTTTTTCAATATCAATTAGTTCTTTCCGTTCTGTTTTAGTTATTTTGTTTACATCATCTGTCAAATCATGCAGGGCAATGTAGCTCTTGATGTTGCACGGATTCTTCTACGTCCACTGGAGGAATTAGCAATGACTGATATTGCTTCTCATGCTATTACGGCTCTAGGAGAGAGCCGTATTAGGTATGTCTTTCATTCTCTTGGACACTTCAATTTCAAAGTTCAGTGCCTGAACTCACAAATGCAATTGTAGAAAGGTATATTTGGTAGGAAGACGCGGACCAGTTCAGGCAGCCTGCACAGCAAAGGAGCTTCGTGAAATCCTGGGTAAATTTTTACTGATTCAGTTGTGTAGTTACGTTATGCAACTTTTTCCGTTTCCAGATTTGCTTTATTTCACTTAAGTGTGCTATAAAGATTATGAGTTTGGGCATTGTGTGAGTTCATCACATTATAGAATATCTTCTAGCTTCTAACCTCACCCTAGGTTGCAATTGTGCATCAGAAAGTGGGCTAAAGTTTACGGCTTTTTCACATGGAAAACCCCTTGAACTAGCTTTCACATTGATTGGATTTCATTGCAGGCCTTAAAGATTTGTACATCCGCATCAATGAAGCTGATCTTATAAAAATGCCGGGAGATGAGGTAACTTTCATGTTTCCATTTCATTGTTACCCGCATGCTATATTCTTCTGGGAAATCCCTACAGCTGATTGTACATGACCTGGCAAAGGAAGTGTTAAAGAACAGTCGGATCCAGAGGAGGGTTTATGAGTTGTTTTCTAGGAAAGCAACTTCAGGTGCTTCTGCTCCTAGTTCAGGTCAACGTGAGCTCCACTTTGTTTTCTTCCGGAAACCTGACAGGTTTCTAGAATCAGATAACAGGCATGGTCATGTTACTGGAGTGCAGTTTGAGAAGACAGTTGTAAAAGGTGATCATGAAAAATTTTTTACTTTCTAGTGTCCTAATTTCTCTCTGGATGTTCAAAAATAAATGCCACTTTCCAAATTTTGAAGAGTCACACTAGTTAAATTTCCACTCTTGCTCTTATGTAATTCTAATTTGTAGTTGGTGTACCCTGAATGTCACCCTAAATCTTCCATAACTGCCACTTATATTGTTCTTCTTACAATTTCTGCTATAATATTCTGCGAAGTCTAAGGGATACCTACTTTTGGAACATACGGAGTTCAGGAGTTAATGGCTAGATGCTTCTTTTTTTTTAATGTCATATCTTCAATTCTTTTGGGTACTTCTGTTCTGTATACTTTCATAATATGATATCTTCGTGATACTTCCTCATTCCAAACACCCCGCCCAAGGAAAAAGAAGTTAGTCTGCAAATTATCTGGTTTAGGTCGACACCAAAGTTCACCAATTGAAACAGTGGGAATGGCCTTTCAATAATTAAAATATAAAACTGACGAGTTAATGCTTTTCCATATTCCAGTTGGTGTAAGTGGATTATTTCACAATCCTACCACTAGACTGATTTGTTGTTATCTTCCTCATTCCAAACACCCCGCCCAAGGAAAAAGAAGTTAGTCTGCAAATTTTCTGGTTTAGATCGACCCCAAAGTTCACCAATTGAAACAGTGGGAATGACCTTTCAATAATTAAAATATAAACTGATGAGTTAATGCTTTTCCATATTCCAGCTGGTGTAAGTAGATTATTTCACAATCCTACCACTAGACTGATTTTTTGTTATTTGCTTATAATTTTAGAAACTTTGGAATCTGGGAAGCAGATTGCTGTTGATACAGGACAATACGAGATTCTAGAATCTGGGTAAATTTCTTGGCTTCAGCTATTACCCTATATACAAAGATGCCTTTATCATTTTTCCCATTTTTGCTTCTAGAAGTGAAGATTTCAGATGAAAGTTTATTCTTTGAGATGAGGACATGGATTTCAGTTAGAACAATGCCAGTTAGTTGCAGGAAATTATTGCTAGGGGTGTTCATTATTTGGTGCAATCCGAAAAATCAAACCGAACCAAAATATTTCGGTTCGGTTCGGTTTATAAAAAATTTGTGAAAATTGGTTCGGTTTTCGGTTTTTGTTCTCAGACTGAAAACCAAACTGAAAAATTGAAAATTTTAAAAAAATTTATATGAACGCATTTCGATAATGCTTTTTTGCATTAAAATTTAAATTTTAAGATAAAATACCTAAAGAATGCATTATCAAAATGCATTCTTTTTCTTCATTTTTCAATTTCGGTTTTCAACCGAATCGAATCGAATTATTTTGGTTTTATAATTTTTTTTAGAAAAAACCAAACCGAAAACCGAATTGAAATCCAAATGAACACCTCTAATTGTTGCTGTTAAAGTACTTTTAAATGCTACAATTTAAGACAGGCTTTTATGTGTTCTTTTTCTAATTAGCGTCCAGAAAGCAAAATTCATCCAATTTGAGAAGAGGAATTGTTACTTGGGAACACAGGGATGGGCTAAATTTATTGGAAAATCGAATCATTCAATTCATAGAACAGTTCCCTCAGAATGCTTCTAATAATTTTAAACTGGACATTAAGTCATTATATTCAAGTGTATACCCAAGGTAGATTGAGGTTCCGTAAAGTGTATTATTTTTATCTAATTTATTCAAAAAGGAGAAAGCAAGAAGAATGAAAGAAAGGACATATATAGTACAAATTAGCACTAAAGGTCCAAAGTTGTCTAACTTTGGCACATTGGAAAATTTCTGCTTTTGTAAACTAGAACTAGTAGCTATTTGTGCAGTTATCAGACTACAATTTTTTGCTGTTTCCAGGATGGTGTTGAAGAGCATTGGTTACAAGTCAGTTCCTGTTCATGGTTTACCCTTTGATTATCACAGAGGTACGAAAAAGGATGGAATGCTTGCTTATTGATTATTGAATTATTCTCTGTTTTTATTTATTCAATTTGAACCGTTCTCATAACCATATAGTTTATATGGAATAGATCACATTTTTCCATTTTGGATCAGTTTCTTCATCCTTTCTTAAAGCTTTTTTCCTACATTAGGAAGGGAGAAAAGCATCATTTTTTCTTTTTTGTCTTGGATTGGGGAGGGGGTGGTGGGGTTAAGAGTTTGTGGCCTCTAAGCTGGAATATTCGTGCTTTTGCAATTCAAATGCACCTGCAGGCATAGTTCCTAATGTTGGAGGTCGTGTCCTAAGTGATGCTGCTGGAGATCATATGCTGATTGAGAACGGCTTGTATGTGTGTGGATGGTTGAAAAGAGGTCCAACTGGCATAATTGGTACCAACCTGTTCTGTGCTGAAGAAACAGTATGTCAATGCTTCAACTGTTTTCATTTTTTTCTTTTCCTTCTTTTGTAAACTCAACGAAATTTGGTCAAATTATCTTTACATTGGGAGTTTCTGTCTTTGAAAACTGCTTGCTATTAACTTTTGATTTTGATAGCTTTGCTTGGTATTACCTAAATACTATGGCAGTTATCCTGCATATCCGAAGATCTTGAAAAAGGAGAATTAAAGTGTACATCAACCTTGCATCAAAAGCCTGGGAGGGAGGGACTGCTTAATTTACTGGACAGCAGGAATGTCAGAGTTGTTCCTTTTGGAGGCTGGGAAAAGATTGATAATGAAGAGAAAAGGCGAGGAATGTTTAGAAACAGGCCAAGAGAAAAGTTAACCACATGGGAAGAGCTGCTGAAGATTGCACGAGAATGAGTTATCCCCATTCCTTTCCTATACAGGTTTGCTGCTTGATTCTTTTGGGAAAGATTACTATACTTATCACCGTGACTTCCTTGAGCACATCTTGCTTACTGCCACATAGAAGGACGAGCTTTCTGTAGTCTGGCTCTCCACAGTAACAGAAGGAGTTTTACACTGCTGAAGGTGTCAACTAGAAGATATTTTGATGCTGCAACTTATTTTCATCAACAGTAAACTGTTCTGAGAAGCACTGTACAGGTGCTATACTTGGTCGTGCCTTTATATATACTACAGATTGTGGCTTGTGAAATATCAGAAGTTAAAATTTTGGATGATTTGACTCGAATAGATTTCAAAGTCTTAGTCTAGAAGTAGTGATCTTGTTTGATTGTTTAATTATCTTTAGATGATCTTAGGTGCAGGGTAGCAAACTGTTGCTCTGGATGATTTTGTTATCACATTCTTGATTGTAGGAAATGAGTATAGTCTAGCCGGGGAGTATGCGTGTGTGTGTACGGGTGGGTGGTTGGGGGTGTTTTTTAAATGAATGCTCTATCCGCGTTAAATGTCTAATGCGCCCAATTCGTCTTTCGCAAAGTTAATACTGGAGATTCTTGTGTTGTTATACTTGGCAGAAGCGAACTGCTTCAGAAGCAGGTTTCTGCATTTTCTGCGACTTGTTTAACGCTGTTAGAAAAGATTATTGGACAAAATGGAGGTATTGTTCTGTCCTACTCCTGATGATGACCTGACGTATGCAGATCTCCAGGGAAATTGAAGAATTATAATATTGGAAATTGAGTATTGTCTCTTAAGGGCCAAAAAAGGAAGCTGATCTCTCCTTTCGGTGGGAATACATTTCCTATACTTATTTTACAAAGGTGTTTCTATATCCTGCATGACTTTTTTGAACTATTAGAGTAACTTTGGCAACAAAAGATAATTTGATTGTTTCATTTCAGTTTCAGGTTCGTTGTTTGTAGACAAAGTCAATTTCCACTATGTTTTCCTTGGCAAAGCACTTAGGAAAAAGCTGCTATCTCTAACTTCACGGGCTCTTCAAAGTCTTCCATTATGGAGGACTTACTTTTGCATTACATCATTGGAATTTTGATTCTAAGAGTTTTCAGCTGTAGATGTCACATCATTTCTAGTATAGTACACCTTTTGTGACATTAGATTTCAACCATAACCTCCATCATGATTCCCGTTTTTGACCTCTGGTATTTCCTCCTCTCTGCTTCCTGTTTTTGGTAACAAGGAATAATGCTTTTCTTCCTTTGTTCTGTTCCTCTTTTGGCCGTGATCTACTGATGATCTTCATACAACTTGGCCATGGAAGCACATGAATATGTACTATTAGAAGTGATCGATGCGCATGCGGCATTAATTATTAGTAGCACATTTATGTACATTTATTATTGTGAATGTGTATTCTATTTGTTTTAGTAATTGAAACAATTTGAGTTTGGACAAGTAGGAGTTTGGTGGTTTCTGAGTAAGGTCTCGAGTTTGAAAATTAGTCTATGGAAATCGGAAGCTCTCCTTTCCACAAGAGATCGGACAGTTGAGCGGATTAGAGATATCAAATGTGTTTTGCTTTTAATGCATAAATTTTTGTGATGTATCAAAGGAGTTGCTAAATGCAACTGTTAGTACGATTGATACTCGCATTTCAGGACAAGCCGAATTCGCAAATCTCAAATATGAAAACAATCTCCGCAATAGTCTTCATTAGACGGTGACAATCGTCATTGGTCTTTTCGATGGAAGAAAAATGCCGGAAGTAGAGATAAATGAATTCTTGGTTCAGTTAACCTGTTCTCTCTCTTCTCCCCGGCCCCCTGGAATTGGGTAGGATGCACATAGAAAAACCTTTCTCTACTATGTGCCTAAGAAACAAATAGTAAAATGTAAATATCTTGAGGGCAAATGGCTAATTTAGTCTTAAAAATTAGGTATTTAATATTTATGATCCTAATTTTTTTTGACATTATAGTTCTCAAATAATTATCATTCAACTAATAATTTCTAACTAATATATGCAGTTGTGTTATAGGTACATGACATTTTGAACATTGTTGGTTAAAAGAAAATTCTTTGAGGATTATAATGATAAATTTTTTTTTTTTTGAATCATATCGTGATAGTTATTTAACTTTTTAGACTAAACTAGTCATTTTATTAATGTGGAATTGAATAGTATTTTAGTTTGAGATTTTTTGCCTTAGGGTTTAGGAGAGATAATTGTTTGTAAGAGAAGAAGTGAGACTCAAAATAAAAAATTTGTATTGAACTTCGTAATGAGATGTTGTTTAAATACACATATGTTGAGAAGATTTTTCCTCATCCTGCCACCTAAATTTTTGGTTGTCCAATTGGTATCTCTTTCTATGATAGGCACAAATCTTTGAGTATTACGGTTTTTATGTAATGAGATATTTCCCATTTTCTTTAAATGCCTTAAAATTGTTTTTTTTTCTTTTTTAACTAAACACTTCAAGATTTATTGGAGCTTCAACCATTGAATTTTCGTCTTTCAAGGATAAATGCACTTAGTTGTATCAAAAAAAAAAAAAAAAACGTCTACTCCATTGTTGCATTTCTACTAATTTTAGGGTATTCCCCCACTATTCTCCCCCGCCTCACACACATAAAGGTTGTCATGATTTATCCCTTTAATATCCTAAAATACAAATCAGCCGTTGGATTATTACTAAGGGGTTTTCTTAAAAAGACTATTACCTAAAGGGTAACTTTAGGATAATGTTTGGTTAGTTTCATCTTTGGCTTATGCTGTTTTTCGTTTGTTTTCTTTCGTTGATTTCATTTTCTGTAAATGGTGATCTTATGCAACTTGGCCTCGTCCATTGCTATAATTGTAAAAGTTGAGAACAATCCAAATTAAGTCAGATCATCTTATCTTGAAGTTAAGTGGTTGTTATTGAACAATGTTTAAGTACTCTTAATCACTCATCACATACAATCTTAGTACCAAATCAAATAATTCATAGCCTCATCTTAACGTAATAATGACTAGGCTGATGTCGGTGGCTGTCAACCAATACGTAAATTCTATTATATTTATTTTAAAATATAAAATTTTTTAATACTTTTTACATAATTTAATTAAAAAATATGATGTATATGTTTACTAATATAATAAAAGATAAGATAATTCTATTTATGGTGATAATAATATTAAAAAATAATTATTAAAATTTATAAAAAAATTAAACATTTTAAGCATAAAAAAATAGTTAAAAGTTTTTGTATTTTGATTTAAACAGAATAAGCAATAACTTTATAATGTTGTCTCGATCATCATCTATATCTCAAGATGACACGGTAAATATAAACGTCTTTATCCTTAATACAGATTGGACTCCTATTCTCAGTTTGCCGATTAAGGTGTCTCGACCTTTCTGTAAAACGTCACTTATTTGAAAAAACTCCTTCTATGAAGCTCGCAAAAGCCCGTTGCTTTGTGCTGTTTGTTCATCACTTTAGAATTGTATTCCCGCTGTTGGGCATTAAATATGTCACTTCACTCAAATCATCTGTAATGTTGGTTGGTTCATGCATCTGCCTCTTTGCTATGCTATCTTTCTCCCTACAAGGTGATTGCTATCGGTGTCGGAAACAATAATTTCATGAAGAAGCAGTTTCCAAGGTCAGTTTGTGTCTTGCTCTTTTCACCCAGATTCATTGAAATTATGTGGCAATGATCTCCAAGAATCTTGTACAAGTTCACACCAAAACTCTGTGGTAATGAAAATTTTCCATGCGTAAGGAAAACAACATGTCACCGTTTGCCAGTTTTGTCTTTTGATAGCAGCGGCCGCCTGCAACTGCATTGCTTGGTCATTGTACTGTGGTCCGAAGCTGGCAATAGGGAAATGAAAGAAAACAAAAACCAAATCTTGAGCTTTTTGATCATATTTCAGGGCTGCTTCTCGTGAGATCTTAAGTACGAAATTTGAGTACTCAACAGCCGCAAGAAAGCTACCTAACTTGTTGCGTGACTAGTCAATAAAATTGAAACATTACCGCGCTCGTTTAATAGAATACACTGAATTAAATTTAAAAGAAAATTTGTCTTACTATTTGAGTGAGCAACCTCTATCAGGATACTGACGTGTGGAGGCATGTTCTTTCGACTGGGGATGGATGGGGAACGGCAGGTCATGAGCAGAAAACTTGTTTTACATGCAGTTACATTCGGGAACCCCCCCCCCCCACCCAGTTGTTAAAGTTTCATCTCTTAACAGGGTCGGGTCCCATGCATGGGGCAAGTGGGAGTAAGGCTTTTTGTTGGATTCCACTAGTTTTGGCTGTGATAGAATAACAAGCTCCAGTCCTTGTCTTCCTAAGGGCTTCGGTGGAACAATTATAGGTACAAAAAGCCATGGTATTTTTCACTTTGGTAGTATCATTTGGAGAACACTTCTTGCAACAAATATAACTTCGTATCACTAAAGATTTGCAGCGTTATATTTAGTAACCTTTTCTTAACAAAACAAATAAGAATTGTGAGATGAAATGATAAGGTAAAGTGTATGCTAATGGAAGATAAGAGGGGTTAGAATGATCCATGTGGACTAGATTAAAAGTTTTTGATTCCTGCATGTTTAATCAAATCGTTGATGGGGTCCATAAATGTTTGTTTCAAGATTCTTGTTGTCTCCTACATCTAAGTCTAAAACTGTAAAAGCTTCCTTTGTTGATTATGACATCCATATTACGCAGATGCCACGCGTATAATTCCATGCTCATACGGCTTCGTTTGGACGTCTCAATTGCGCAACTGTTCAAATTTGGACTAGGAAGTTTGGTGTACTCTTTTTCTCTCTATCAAACAGATACTTTTTACTTTTACAAAATTGCATATGTAGGTCGAAATCATGTCTGTTCAGCTCCCTCGGTTAATCATGATCGAAGTTTGTAGGCATGGTATAACATATTCTCATTTATTTAAATAAAGTAAAATATAAAATTTTCAAAGTAAAAGATATTTTTAAATACATTATTTTTTTTGTCGTTACACTTAAAATTTTAAAAAATTATATACTCTTCAAATATATAGACATAAAGTTGAGTGTTGAAGATATAAAGATTTGAATAAATATTGAATTGCTTTAGAATCTTGAAGTTTCCTATATATTCTGCTATAGAAATTAAAGCTTTTAAAAGAAGTGTTTGATGTTTTCTCTACACGCCTAGCAAAAGAGCAGCAGTTGTGCACCTGTTTTTGTGTTCCTCTTCTCATCTCTTTGGAGATAAATACCCCACGAGCATAAAAGAGACGAAGAGTTCAAAGTATGGTCGTTTTTTATTTTTTATTTTTGGTTTGGGAGGTGGGGCGGGATTGGAAAGTTGTCCTTTTTGCAGCCATTAGGTCAGTTTGGTAAGTTGCAATTCTTTGTGGCCTAATCTATACACTTGTCTTCTTCAAAGGTCTTGAAAGGTGAAAAAAGGAAAAAGGAAGGTCGGAAATCTTTGAGCGCAATTGCGATCTTGAATTTCTTCACTTAGTTATTCATTTTTGTTTTTGAAAAGTAAAAGATCAATTTTCTGTACACTGAAAATGTAATGTAATGAAATATTCCAGAAGTAATCAATAAAAGAAAGAATGTCATCACTGTGTTGGAGATGTGCTATTATTTTCTGCATCCTAAAAGTTTCTTTCCTGTTTTCTGGTCAGATAATAAATAGATACTAATTGGGAGGGTAAAGGCAGTAGTATAACAACCCGTAATCTACGACTTAAAGATTATCATAATCCTTTAAACTACAATTAAAGTGATTAGGTATATATTGATCGTTAAACTACTAACTTAATCAAAATATCGATCTTTAGTATAAGATGATGAACTTATCTCCTACACCTAGTTTGGTTATACACGTGGGTTAACTATAAGAAAAAAGTGGAGGGTTATATGAACTACGATGGAACCCAAAAATGGCATCACCACCAATTGAAAGTAAATTTTGTGATTGAGGCATTGGTTTAAGTAATAGTTTAATGATTAAGTATTTGATTCTTGAATCGAGTCCAACTTTAACAACTTAAAAAGGAAAAAGGATGTCATGGTTGAGCTTGGCCAAACATCACTCAATGAAACAGAGACCGAAGAAGATGAGGCTATGAAGAGTGAAGTTCTACTGCAGAAAGTGCGGAGACCACACTCCCTCCTCATGTAAGCTCCCTCAACGGACACTGTGCTCAGTAGCACCACTCACTTCCCCCGCAAACTACTACTCACTTTAATTATTGGCTTTTTATATGGAGGCCCCTATCCATATATACTCAGGGATACTCATGATCATGGTGGGCAGGAAATTTTTTGGGGATGGTCCCACATTACAAAATTGAGCCAATTAGAGTTCTTGGATGGGGATTCTCCTCGTTTCCTTTCCTCTTCATGATCATAGTTTTGATAAGCATGTACCCTAATTCGCTTCAGGTTAGGTCACCGTTTGGCATTTTTAGTGCCTAGAAAATTTTGACATCTTATGTAGTACTTCTTCTTGCTAAACAAAAGGAGGAAAGGATCAAAACCAGTTGTACATTTATTTATACTTTGTACTAATATTAACTAGTTATAAATTGTCGATTGACGTTATATGGTACATTTGTTTAGCTCGAGAATTTGTTTAGACTTCGCAGTACATTTCTATCACTCGAACACGCTTCTAACTTCATTAACTAATTGAATAGGAAAATATAGATACTCATTGAAGGAGTCCCAATAATGAATGTGGTAATCTTGCTGTCTTCGGAGGCTTTCTTAATTTAGTGAATTGGAGGGTTTTTCTTTTGTTAGAAGACATTGTAACTTATCTGTTAATTTATTAGCTTGTCATCATGATCTGTGCCTAGCTTTCTTCCTCATATGGATGGAAGAAACTCCTTTTCATGTTATAAATGCTGTAATAGTGGATTTGATTCATGAAAAATTTTACTTTATTCCTTTTTTTTTTTAAAAAGAAGCTAATCTTGTTTGAACCAATTGCTTTCTTTTCTTTGTTGTTTCCTATTTTGTCTTGATTTTGTAGTGTTAGAGGGATCAAATGAAAGGATCACTTGTATCTCACTAAGATTGAAAATTTTCATGATTATAAAAGTCAACCACTACTATGTAGAAAGCACTTGCAAATTGAAAAAACATCTTTCTTTTTCAAATAATTTTTGATGGATTTGGAGGATATAGAATAGAATGAATGAACCGTGTTTTCTTAAAGAAGATAAGAGGAGCTCCGTGCGGGTGGTGGGGTACCGATTCATAGATTTTAATTGTTAGATTATTTTAAATTTAAAAGTAATATATACAGTTTTTGTTTGAGTATATATAATTTAAAATAATTTTATTTTAAAATATTTATTTTTTAAAATTCTTTAATTTTTTTCAAACTTTTTAAAAAACTATTTCAAATTTGTGCGAAAGAAAATATGTTCTTCAAACTATATTTAATTTTATTTTTTTGCATATTGTATTGACGAAAATTAACCCTAAAATGGCTAGAAATTAGAATTTGCATCGTCTGCTATGTGTTCCGTCTTTTGCGAGGGAAGACATAACTAACTTTTGCCTTACAAGAAGGAAGTCTCTCTACTTTCGTCAGTGTCTTCAATGGCAACAACAAAAGAAATGTGTGACTCCCGCCACAACTGGCGAAAGTCACTTGGGATATCCTCAACATCGAGGAACATGTACTTGGGTGTATGTGCGATTAGGACTGTCAATCGGGGTTAGTGAGTCGTGCTTTGCTAAGTCTGAATTTGACCCGATTGATATCGGGCTGAAAAATCATGAGCCTGGACTCGGCCATTTCGGGCTAGGGCTAGCCCTAACCCGATTTTTAAAATTTTTATATAATAAATAATAATTTTAATAATATATATATATATATATACATATAAAAAATATATAAATATATATATTTTACGAGCGGGACTGAAATAGAGCTGAGCTTACCTTAGCTCGAGCTTGGCTCGAAAATTATTTCGGGCTGAAAAAATCAGTCCGAACCCGTAATTAAGTGGGCCAAACGGGTTGGATTCGGGCCAACCCAACCTAATTGACAGTCCTATATGCAACTCAGTTTATATCATATCATGAGTTGGTACAAAAGCAAGAAAACAAACTTTCCAATATCAATGATCAGTACCAGTGAATAGGATAGAATGTAAGAAAGGGTTCCATTCAGTATCGAAAAAGAATCAAGGTTATCATATTCCTATATTGTGTATAAATTTTATGATTTCTGTTGGTGCAAATCCAATCATCTCAATTTAAGATTAGAAACAATTCTCCATTGGTAGCAAATGGTTATCCATTCTGTAAGTGGTGATGGAAGCCGGCAGTGAGCAGAAGTCCTTTTTTTTAAAAAAAATTTTGTTTTATTTATTTATTTTCATTTTTGATTTTTATTTATTTATAATTAATTTATTTACAATAATTTGTTGATTAGTTAAGTACTTTATTTGTTTAGTTATGTCGTATTTTTATTATACTTTAAGTTACAATTATGTTGCTTACTTAATTAATTTTGCTTATTATTTTGTTTGATAGCATAATAAACTAGTTTCGGTATGCGATTAAGAAATTCTTAAATATGCTTAATTTTTAAATATGTTTATTTAATAATCTAATTTTTTTGGGTTGGAGAAATTTTTCAAAAGAATTGTCGGAAAATGATAGTCCTTGACCATCCTTATACAGTGGAGGATGGAATTATGACATGCGCTATTGTTCCTACTCCTACAATTCATATCATGAGTTTTATTGAATAAATATTAGTAATAGTTATGTAAATACAAAAATCAATTGCTTGAAAACATAATCTACAGTATGAAATAATCTCTTTAAACACACAGCAATGCATGTTTCTAATGATTAATGATTATTATACAAAGTCACTATGACAATTTAGGCATGCTAAATATGTATAACATAATGTCTATTTATATTAAATTCTCACAAATTACGCTCCAATATACTAAAGTAAAGTTAAGTAAGTTGAATTAAGTAATCAAAACAACTTTGATTATTGTGACAATTGCATGATAATAAAATAAACTAATTATACATGTTCACTTTATTAATCATATTTAATAACCATATAAAACTTTAAATAAAAAAAGTGTTTATGGAGTTCTACTTTTGGCGAAACCCTATAGCTTGTTCCGCTCACGAGGGCAACCCTTCGGCTAGTTCCGCATAGTGAGGCAGAAAGAACTATGTGCATAGTTCCATTAAGTTCCTCCTCCCGAGAAGGAACTACATGGTAAGTTCCTCCAAACTTGGTGTGACTTGGTATGTCACACCTCGCGCTCGTGAGTCTGAGTGCACGATTCATGTGTCTGGTAGTACCCTTAATTAATTACTTGGCAACCGTCTACGTTATACCAAAATAAATATTCTAAGTTGATAATGAATACTCAGATCCATGTTCATATACAAATCACTTTACTTATAAATATTCCATGTGAGATTGTGGCATCGCATGGTAGGCCAAACTTTCCAAAAATTTGAAAGAAAATTGAAACGTTGATGGTTTTCTTAGTTTTTACCTCAAAATTGAAGAAGTTCAGTGAGATTCACTACTTATTGCATTGTATAACTTGATCTAATACGTTATTCATTAATTTTAGTAAAATTATAGAAAGATAATGAGAAAGAAAATGTAGGATAGAGATAGAGAAGTTAGAAAATCATGAGTTTTTTACTAGATATAGTAAAAAAATTGTATATAGTAATGGTCTTAAAGTATTCACTATAAAATAATTATTCAACCATATAATGAATAATTATTCAAACTATTCATCACGTGTAAATTTTTAATCATTTGATCAAAATTTGATGACAGAAAATCTATTTAGCACATGCTAAAAAAAAGCATTATTTGTACCGAAATCAAATTGATGAAATACCTTGCGAGGAAGGAGGGGTGTGTGGTGAATGGAACAAAGTATCATCTCAACACTTTATGAGTAGAGGAAGAACCCCCACATCATATACATGTGCCCTCTTAATTAAATTATCTCCTTCCCTACCACCTTAGAACCCATTACCATCTTGGGTAGCAATTTTCTAACTATATTCCTCCTCTACTTCCTCAAAGTAAAAGGGCTCTTGTGTGCGGAATTTATTTACAAAACATAGATATTTCATGAATATTATTGTGCCCTATGTCATGGAGATAGATATGAGATAGAGATGGGGTGGGAACCTATCTCCTTCGATAGGCCCCCCCACCCCCACGCAGCAAGTACAGTACATATTTTCTATCTTCAACAAGTATCTTTGTCACCAAACTTCAATCGAATTGCCACCGAAAGCGACCTTGTCACTTTGGCTTCAACCCTGCGACATTCATCATTAATCACCCAAGATGATCATAATTTCTTCCATCATTTCATCTCAAACCTTAACCGTTGTTTTACATTCAAGATCAAGTACCTAACTTCTAGCTTACGAAAATCAAATTCGAACCCTTAAACAAAAAAGAAAAGAGAAAGATATAAAGATTGAAGCACGACGAGCTATGCATGCATGCGTGGACATGCAAAACTGATGAAGAAGGTGGCCGGACAGTTTTGTATTATGTGTACCACAAAACCAATAAACAGATAGAAACATGAGAAGAGACATTGGTATGTGAAGCTTTCTACATAGCTTTCCCAGAGTCTTTATCTCAATTTACAGATTTGTTTCGTATAGTCTTTTTTTCCAATCTGATTCTCTTATTATCAGCTTTCCTACGAAAAATTCCTCACTTTTTTAGTTCTTTATCGACTAGTGCATTTCAGTCCTACCCAAGGTGAAACATTTTTCTTTTTCTCTTTTTCCTCACTCTCTCTCCCCCCTCAGAATTCAAACATGTTATACTTAACATTAAAAACATGCGAAGGCTTGAAATCCCATGAAATTTCTTTCCTTTCTTTTGAGATCTGTCGTTCAGAGACAGCGTTTGTCCAATCCCTTTCTGGAATTAGGTCCGTGATATGTTTGTGTCTGTCCTCTATCGTCCTTACAATAAAAGGCTGCTTTCTTTGTTCTGCGCCTCTTGTCCTGCGCATTTTAGCACCAATAAGTTTCCCTCCCGCCCCCCAACAACACCATCCCGCTTTTCTTATTTTCTTACTGGACCCTTTTACTTTTCTGATGAAAATTTTATGCAAATCAAAAGGGAAAATGAAAATAATTTGTAGAGTAAAGAGAAAAATAAGGGAAAATTTTTGTCTTCGAAATAAGGAAGGGAAAAAATTATGATTATAGAAAAGGGTATTTCAAGATTGCCGGAGTCTATATGTGACATGTCGGTGTGGTGGCCTGGGAAAAGCGAATAAGAACAACACAAAGGCCCTCAAAAGGATGAAAAAGAATTTGCAGTGGTGGCGCCGTTGCGGGATGGGATGGGGGGGGGGGAGGGGATACCCTAGAAAGGATGGGGAAAATTCCTCCATTTATCTAAGTTAATCATTAAAGTATTGTGTTCATTTTAAGTGCACAATTCCTTAATTAAGTCAGAATTTCTGGATTTGTTTTCCGTGAAACAACGTCAATTGTGTCAACTTACAAAGTGTTGACTGTTGACTTCCACTTGATAATGGTTAGAGACTTGGGGACACAGATTCAGAAATTATGGCTCTGAAACAGAAAATAGTAGTACTTAACAGAAGCCGCAAGAAAACAACAAGGGGACACGTATTCATACATTTTGGCTGCCCAAACCTTAGAATATTCGCAAGAAAACAAACCTTGATTTATATTTATTTTCATGGTGAACTTCTTCAGTATTTGTTTACTTGTGGTAGTGTTAGATGTCTACTGCTGAAACCTGATTATGAAATCCTGAAATTTTGAACGCATCATTTTCAACTTAAAGAAATGTGTCATTTTGATTAGATATTAATATTGAAATAAAGAATATAATTTTGTGTCACTAATTTTCTATAGTCGCAAAGAGATGTGAATTTGTTAATACATAAAAGAAATATATATCTTCTTCTTTTTTTCTTTTGAAAGTAGAGCAGAAGGCATCAGATATCAATGTCCAAAGCTTCCTTTTACCAATTATAGCGATGCAGCATATTGCTTAATCGCACTTGCAATTAAGCACTTAGGATATTTTTCTCATACTTCATTAGCTGTACAAAACACTTCCTGTTATAGGCCAATAATGAATCTTGATTCTAAAGTTGTTTCTTATTCTCATTTGCTTCTTAAGTCCTTTCCAAGAAATAGCTTTGACAAAATTTTCAGTTTTTGGAAAAGAAGATTGAAGATCACAGAAATGTTTACTGGTATGCCACTTCGTAGTTTTTCATATTTCACCACTAAGTAAAGGAAGGAGACAAAAGGGGAAAAAAATAAAAAGGCCAAGCTGAAAACCATTAATGGTATTAAAAACATTATACAGAATTTCTAGTTTGCCAAATATATCTATGCATTTTCCTCTGCCTCTGTTGACATATAATGCGCCATGATTGTTCTCATTCCATCCTTTGTTACAGTGAGTATAGGATCAATGGGACGTATGATTATATAGATAGAAATAAGCAAGCGCTAAAAGAAGGCCAAAGAATCTTCTCGTTCCTATTCTCCAATTAAAACTCAAGCCTCAAGCTCATCTTAATAGCATTCCCGGAATTTTTATACTGTAGTACTAGATTAGCTTCGAATTCGAACTTCTCCTCCTTGTTGATAAGTTCTTTTATCCAAGCTATTCTTGCCTGAAATTTGATGTCTTTGACCTTAGGAGAACATGATTACATAGGCTTCTCTGAGGTACCTTCAATGCAAAACTCTGAGAAGAATACTGTTTCTGTGGGAGATAATGAGAGGAAAACTAAAGGTTTGAACTTGAAGGCCACTGAGCTGAGACTCGGTTTGCCCGGTTCAGAGTCACCAGAGCGAGAAACTGGACATGGGGTGGAAGATATGAATGGCTACCCCGTTGGAGCACTCAAGGGCTTAGTGACAGGAGCTAAAAGGGGCTTCTCCGCCACCATTAATGCTGGTTCTGGAAAGTGGGTTTTCTCTGGAAGTGGTGGATCTGAGGCTGAGTCGGCTAAAGGCGGTGGCTTGTTCTCTCCAAGGGGTGTCAACGGAGCTGCCAAGACTCTTGGTATCGGTGGGACTGAGAGTAGCACTCAGCAATGTTTTATGTCTTCCAATGTCGGGAAAGAGACTGTTCCACAATCTCCTAAGCCAGTTCAGGAGAAGCCTCCGGTTTCTACAACTGGCCATGGCGTTGCCCCTGCTGCAAAGTAATTTCTCTACTTTTCCTTTGTTCTTTGTTCTTTGACGGTCAGCTGAAACAGTTCTTACTATCAGCTTCTTTCATCCTTTCTATGGGTGGTAGCAGTTTATTCCTGTCCTTTTTCTTTTGACTTGTTTTTTGCAAATGATTGTTTCTTGGATCATTTCCCGTTGAAAATTGTCCTAAGTTGTTTAAACGATTCAGATATATCTTTATCTGCATGTGATCTTTAAGATGTTTATACTCCCTTCTGATATTCCTTTCCGAAATCTTTTTCCTTGTACTTGATTTCTCAATTTAGGGGTTTTACAGATTTTGACTGCATTAAATAAGAGGAAAATGAAATCTTGACTCCCTGGAGCTAAATCGGTTTCTATTGTGTTTGTATGAGACAGGGCACAGGTGGTTGGATGGCCACCAATTCGATCTTTCCGAAAGAATTCGATGGCAGTTAATCCTCCAAAGACAGAAGAAGATACTGATGCAAAACTGGGAACTAGTTGTCTTTATGTCAAAGTCAGTATGGATGGTGCTCCTTACCTGAGGAAAGTTGACCTCAAGACCTACACCAGTTATCAAGATCTGTCCTCTGCTCTGGAAAAGATGTTCAGCTGTTTTACTATTGGTAACGCCCTGTAAAATCCTCCCCGGCTACTTCAATAATAAGAAGTGCTTAAATTGTCATCTCAAATTTACAATAAAAATTCAACTATTAGTTGAGCCCCTCGTGGCATATGCCATATGCTGTTCCAAATCAGAAGGGAAAAAAGAATTAATAAAAAAAGGAAAAGTTACTCAGTGAAAAACTGCAAAAAGTTTGGCATATGGATGTTACATTCTCATATAGGATTTCATGGTCAATTGATCTGCTTTTGGAAATTCATTTTTCTATCATTAAATGCTGTTCAGATTTTAGATTTTTAGATCAGAGCTTAGAAAACCTCCTTAATATTCATTTGGTTCTGATCTTGATTTTGGGAGAACTTTTCTTTTCATCCATTTGCTAGCAGAAGGGCTTTCTATCCTTGATGACACAACTCATTGAATTGCTGACCCATTCATTCTAATCTCTATGAAGACCCTATTCAGACTTTTCTTGTCTCATTTATTCTATGAAATTGATTTTGGGAATTTCATAAAGCACAATTATACTTTTCCTGCAGATTGTGTTCCAAGGTGATCTGTTCTGGTTGTTATTATACTTACACTGTTTTAGTTTGCATATGGCTATTTCAGGTCAATGTGGCCCCCAAGGAGTTCATATCCGAGATAGATTAAGTGAGAGCCGTTTAATGGATCTTCTACATGGTTCTGAATATGTCCTTACGTATGAAGACAAGGATGGTGACTGGATGCTTGTTGGTGATGTTCCTTGGGAGTAAGTGTAAATATAACTCTACATTCAAAAGAATCATTTTATAATTTTCCCGAATCCTGAAGGTCGTATAACAGATAAAATTTATTGCCTGTTCTGCATGAATCCACTCGTCTAATTTTGGACAAACTACATGAAACATATGAGTAATCGTATTATTGTGCTTGTCTTGAATGTCAGTGTTTGAAGCTTTCTAGCTCTAAGCTAGCCCAAGAGTTCTAGGACCTCTTGAATAGCAGCCTACGGGCAACATTCATTCCTTTCCTTCTATATTCATCAGTGAATTATTATAAGCCGTAGTATACAAAAAGTAATAATATTAATGATAATGATATCGGCAAAGTAATACCTCTAAATTGCAATGCTTGTGTGATGTAAAATTATATTTTTCTTATTTTAGTTCTGGCGACTTTGCTTACAATTTTGATGACATATGCAGATATAGCACTGTCACTGCTACTACTTGTAATATCTGGATATGTCATTCTCTTATGTGTAAGCTGCAACCTTTAGCTACCTGTTTTATGATACATGAGCTTCTTGATTTATCTCCTGTCGTGGTTACAGAATGTTCACAGAGTCATGCAAGAGGCTGAGGATCATGAAAAGTTCTGATGCAATTGGTTTAGGTAAGAGACAGTGAAAGACATTTAAGTACAGACTATTCTTTTGATTGCTCCACTTTTGCTACAATGTAAAGTAGTTGTGGACCTTATGATTCATTGCATGGCGAATAATCATAATCATTAATTGATGCATGCTTCTGTGCTCTAAAGTCTTCAAAAAGAGGATGCACATCAATCTTATGATGGCTTTCACTTTTCTAGCAGATCTTTTAGGAAATGCATTCCATAATCTTAATTAAGCATCCTTTTTTGTTTATTAATTCAAGAACTTTGAACTTAGTCAAAAAGTATCACACGTCTTTCTCTTTATCCTGTTAAATCTTGAACTGTCTTTTGGTTGTTACAGCCCCGAGGGCCATGGAGAAGTGCAAAAGTCGAACCTAGTGCAGTATTCTGCTGCAGAAGCATATCCTTGTTCTTGCAAGATAAGGAATTGAAGATTTGAAGATTCACTTCAACTAAATGCCGGACGCCTGGATTTGGACTAGAAATGGGGTGCTCGGCTTATTATAAGTCTTGTGTTACTGGCTTAGTGGCTTTTCTGTACTGAAGAACCTTTTAGTTCTAGTAAATGAGAGGTGATATTCAAAACATAGTTGCTCTGGTTATTGGTAAAGACGTGTATTTCATAATGTACTGTGATTGTTGGCTGGTCAAGGCCTCAATACTATATATACCTATGTATATGTTTGGTTTGCTACAAAGTAAAACCTGTCTCCATGTCATGCATGACGCTTCTCCTTGGCTTATTTTGATAGTATAATATAGGACTTGAATTGGCTACATATGATAATGGTGGTTTGTGCAATTTTGCTTCCTTTCTGCGGCTGAAACAGAGTCTTCTTGAGGTGCTCCGTGGAGATATCTGTTCAGGGCTGACTTAGCCCAACCCAAAATACACCTGTCAGAGCCGCCTCGTTATCAGAGCTGCAAGCAAGTCCGGTCAGGTTTAACTCACAATCTAATGGAGCTGGAGAGTTTTAAGTTGTGTTTGAATTTGAGTTTGACCTTAAATTGAACTCTAAAATAAAGCTCCATCTAAACTCAATAAGAAAGTTCACGAATTCGGAGTTTGGTTCCCAAGCACGAAAATTAAATATTACTATTAAATAAAATATGTTATTTTATTTACTTAAACGTAAAATTCAATATGTTTGCAACCTTCAAGTTGAATATTCAAATATTTGAGTTCAAAATTAGAGTCTGAAATTATACTTGAATTCAACCTTAAGCCGGAAAGAATTGAACTCCAATCCATTTATCATGTTGAATAAGAGCTCAATTCTATTTCATTCTTACTTATTTTCATATAAAATTTTAACTCAGAAGTTAATGTGTTAATTACTCTAATTGAAAGTTCTCATCTTCTCACTTAAAGAAGGTCTCATTTGTCACTTTTGAGCCTTGGGATAACAATGTTAATTTCCCATCTAAAAGAAGATGCTGCAAAAATGAAGATTTAACTAGAGTTTCCTTAACAAAAAAAAAAGGTTTAACTGGGTTTTTTTCCTTTAAAAAAAAAACCTAGGGTTGTTTACGAAATTAAAAAAAAAAAAAGCTTTTTTCAGGCACTCTCTCCTCCTTCCCCATCCCTCCCTGCATTCTCTGACCAGTGGTGAAAAACCCAGAGACAGCAGTTCGGCTCTGCCTCTACTGAAGATGAAGCTTAAGCAATTAGAAGGTCTTCTGGGTTCTCTTCAACAATTCTCCAGTCCAAAGGTACTCATCTAAATCTTACTACTACTGTATATTTTCTGCTTTCCCCTTATGGGCTTCTACATTAATTGGGCATCTTACTCTCTTTTGCCACTACAGATTGAATTGGAACAATATCCTACGGGGTCCCACATTGCTTCTCGAATGATATACACTGTAATCTCTTTATTCTCTATTATTGCTTTTCTTCTTCTTTTGCAGATTCCTGTTCAGTTTCTAACTTGAACTGCTCTCTGATTCTCGTTTTATTTTTTGGGGTGTTATTTAACAATTTCTAATGCCCCCCGCATAAAGAAGCAACTAATTTTCGTTACTCGACATGTTGTAGGCTGAGAATTCATATGGGGATGTAAGCGATAAGGTGGTGGCTGATTTTGGTTGTGGGTGTGGTACATTAGGCCTTGCAGCTGTTCTGTTGGGTGCTGAGTCAGTATTCCCTTTTGAAGTCTTTCTTTATTGTTTTCTGGTTTCTTCTTTCTACTGGAGTTATGTGCTCATAAAAAAGTTTGTGTTTTTTCTTTCTCCCTTTAAACAAATATTTTGGGGGGTGCTGTAGAACGGATCAGAAAACATTTTGATGGCATATTTTCTCCGCTCTATTGGTTTGGACAGGCATGTTGTTGGATTCGATATTGATACTGACTCTCTTGAAATTGCATCTGAAAATGCTGATGACCTTGAGGTACTCTACTCTGCATGGATGGAATGGTGGTGACTAGTATATGCTAGTATCTTATTTTTTCTGTTTTGCAAATATGCTTTTGGAAAAATGAGAAAGAAATGCTTTGTTTCTATGTGGTTGAAATGAGACTTAACATGATGCAAATAGCTTGTGCTCGAGTTTCATATTATCTTAGCATTTAACTGTTCTTTTCAATACCGCTTTCGGTTGAATTGAAGTGCCTTATAGTCATTGTATAAGCACTTATAGCAATTTCAAGGTCCTTTCTCTTGCATTAAGTTTCAATTTTGCTTGCAGGTAGACATGGACTTTGTTCAGTCGGACATCAAGAACTTAAGATGGGAAGGTTCTCTCTTTCTCTCCCTTCCTGCCTCCCTCGCTCACTCATACACACACACACATCTGTAGAGACACACATGCATACATACACATTTGTGTGTAATGCTGAGAATTTTTTGTGATTGTGGCACGAATATTTCTTGATAGAAATTTGCTCTTTGCCTTTTGTATAGGCCAAATCATTGATACTATTGTCATGAATCCTCCTTTCGGAACGAGGAGGAAAGGAGCAGACATGGACTTTCTTTCCATGGCTTTGAAGGTAGAAGGACCTTTTTCCTTTCATCATGGTTATGCAAATTATTTGCTTGC
Source organism: Rauvolfia tetraphylla (assembly GCA_030512225.1). Taxonomy (NCBI): domain Eukaryota; kingdom Viridiplantae; phylum Streptophyta; class Magnoliopsida; order Gentianales; family Apocynaceae; genus Rauvolfia; species Rauvolfia tetraphylla. The sequence continues at coordinate 6,604,548 of JAJQKT010000045.1, read as the reverse complement.
TTCAACTAGTTATAGTTCTCTGAGTTTCTCTTTCCCCCAGGTTGCTTCTGGTGCAGTTTATTCGTTGCATAAGACTTCAACAAGAGATGTAAGAGTCCCTCAATTTTCTATTTCTCATCATTTATAATGGAAAAATTATGAATGTCTATATGTAAATGATTTAAATTTACAGTTTTCCTGTGAGTTGTGCTGTGCGGATGACTGTTTTGTGCAGATAGTGACTAAGAGTTAGAGCGCATTCCTTCCAACAACTGTACTTAATGGGATTGATTGACCCATAGATCTATCATCTATAACATTTTACCGAGAGGAATAAATTCATTTTCTAGAGTATAAATTGAGTATTTCAGTAGCTGGTTAGTATTAGTATTCTAGGATTTTAATAGGATTTTGTTTACAAGTGTTGAATGAGGGCTATTTCACCAAAAATACTCTTAAGAAATCGTTGGAGAGGCAGGATAGTTCTATTGTTCTTGCCTTCTTATCATGCGATGCTCTCTTATCAATTTGTACATGGATGATTAAGTGTTCCCGGGATGCAACTGATGTAAAGAATTGTGAATAAGTGCTGTTCTTGAACACCTGAAATGGTTTGAGCTGCAGGTGTTTGAGTTTCTTTTTTGGAGGAGGGAGAGGGGGCACTTGTATCATGTGCACTGTAAAGAGCTTAATGCTGTTCTGCTTAGTGCAGCGTTTTGTTTTGCATTACATAGATTCTTGTTTAGCGCATTTTTGCTCCAGGGTCTTTATTGTCACCTAATTTATTTGATAATATTAACCTCTACTTACTCTTATTTTTTCCAAAAAAAAAAAAAAAAGACTGTTGATTCTGCTTCATGGTGTTTTTCATGTCAAGAGAATATGCCGAAGAGTTTTAAAATTAATTTATGTATTTTCCCCTTTTCTTTCCTTCTTGATTTCATTGGTCATAACAGCATGTGAGAAGAGCAGCCTTGCGAGACTATAATGCTAGCAGTGCTGAAGTTTTATGTGAGGTACATCCTTTTTTTTTTTCATTAGAGTAGTTTTCACTTACAGTGGTATTTCTTGTTGATGCTTAATTCTCTCAAGTTTCAATGATTCTACTGTTGTATTGTCCTTTGGCTTGAGAGATTTGCTTACTCGTTTTCTCCAAGGTTACCTAAATTGCAAATTCATTTTTGCCATTTCAGCTTCGGTATGACCTGCCACAGTTATACAAATTTCACAAGAGAAAGGAGGTTGACATTGCTGTGGATCTTTGGCGTTTTGTTCCTCAGAAACGTCTAGAAAATCGAACTTAGCAGTCCTCTTTTCTTTTTTCTTTTTTTTTCTCTCCCTCTCTCTTTTGTGGAGGGAATTTTCAGTTTCGCGTACCTAGTTGGGGGTATCTTGTAGAACTGACACTATATGTATCGCCTATAAAGGAATCTGTTGGTAAATGGGGAATCATTTGCTGTATAATGTGAAACTATTGTGAATTGCTGGAAATCGCTGGAAATGTTTTCGTACCACTGAAGTTTTGCAAGTTCATATAACAATTAACTGATGTTGATGGCGAATATTGCTATATGACACTCATCGGATTTGCTTTCATCAACACAGAAAGGTGGAGAGTACAACTACGATGTTTGGTCCTGAATAAGGAGACAGATTCCCGTTCTTCATGTTTAGTATTTTAAGGCCCTCTTCCAAACTTGGAATTGAAGAAGAAAAGAAAATTTTAAGCAAAGAATTTTGATTTTATAAAGAAACCGATTCATAACCAGAAGTGGTGGTAAGTGATGCAAGTGCAGCAAAAGAACCACCATAAACAAAAAGTAGCAGATAATATAATCCAACTTTGTCGTGCTAAATCAAAATGAATGATCCCAAAGAATAATATACAAAAAATGCTCATGTGAACTCATATTGAAATGCTTCTCTTCGAGTCGCTCAGGAAAGAACTAAAAAGGGAACTTCAAAATTAATACAACAGATCAATTATAATAGCCCCCAAAAAAAAGAACCATCTTGATTTCCTTCGCAGAAAAAAGAATGGATATCTTAGCCTCGCCAGTGAAACAATTTCAATGTGCATCTCCCGAAATGCAAAACTTGCAAAGATCTACATGACCTCAAGTCTTCTTACTCTTTTTCTGCATCAGTTGATTCTCCATCTTTCTTTCCCTCACTGTCCTCACCAAGAGTAAATCTAACAAACCTCCGAACCTTTATGTTTTCCCCAATAGAAGCAATAGTTTGCTTTACCAGGTCCTTCACTAGAATACTGTCATCCTTAATGAAAGGCTGCTCCAGAAGAGCAAGTTCCCCGAGTCTCTTTGATATCCTTCCCTCAACGATTCTCTCTCTTATATTCTCAGGTTTTGACTGAAGGTCTTCTCTCTGCATCTCCAACTCCTTTTCCTTGTTCACAATGCTCATTGGAATGTCTTCAATGGATACATAGTGCACCTGCGGACAGGCTGCCACTTGCATCGCCAGATCATCAACGAGTTCCTTAAAATTTTCACTTCTACCCACGAAATCAGTTTCACAGTTGACTTCAATTAGGACTCCAATGCGAGTGTCATGGATATAGGATCCAATTCTGCCTTCTGCTGCAAGCCGGCTGGATTTCTTGTCAGCAGTAGACAGACCCTTCTTCCTCAGATATTCCTGTGCCTTCTCAAGGTCTCCTCCAGTTTCTGAAAGAGCTTTCTTACAGTCCATCATGCCTGCTCCAGTTTCTTCTCGCAACTGTTTAACCAGTGCAGCTGAAACTGTTACTTTTGTAGGCCTGTGAAAGAGCAGCAATATAAGTGTTAATAGTTGTCGCTTAAAGAAACACTACACCGTGGTTGTCTAAGAATGGAATTACTTGGAGAAACATACGTAAACGGCTGACAGTTTTGCCATGCTTCCCTTATGAAAATTCATGGAGATTTACAGCAACATGATGGTTAGGAAAAATCAATAACTTGATAAAGGGGCCCATCAAACGTTGACTGTTTAGAACTAAGAATTAGTTTGGATAGGTAAGAAGCCTGAAGGTTTACCAAACAATTTCAAGTAGACAGTTTGCCTAAGTCGATTATACACACTAATACCACAATAGTTCATCAAAAACAGCAACTTACTTGTCAACAGCTTCCTTGGCTTCACTAGGAGCAGACTGTTCTTTTACTGGCGCTGCAGCTCTGGGGGCAGTTTGAGCAGCAACCTCTGCAGCAAAATCTTGATTTTTCTTTTCCAAACCTTCTCCAAGGTTGTAGCGGACGAATCTTTTCACTTTCATGTTTTCTCCAATTGTTGCAATAGTCTGCTTCACCCAGTCTTTAACCATCATTTTGTCATTTTTAATGAAAGGCTGCTCCAACAAGGCCAGCTCCTCAAGTCTCTTCCGGATCCGTCCGTCAACAATCTTTGACCTGATCTGCTCTGGTTTTGACAATAGATCTTCCTTCTGCATTTCAATTTCTCTTTCCTTATCTACAGTCTCTTGCGGAACATCTTCAGTTACAAGATATTGTACTTGAGGACATGCAGCTACTTGCATGGCTAAGTCCTCAACAAGTTCTTTAAAGATGTCTCCCCGTGAAACAAAATCTGTTTCACAGTTAACCTCTATCAAAACACCAATTCTGCTATCATGAATGTAGGATGCAATTCTTCCTTCAGCTGTAGTCCTGCTGGCTTTCTTATCTGCACTTGCTAACTCCTTCTTTCTGAGGTATTCCTGAGCTTTAATAATATCTCCTCCAGTTTCTGAGAGTGCTTTCTTGCAATCCATCATACCTGCTCCAGTTTCTTCACGCAACTGCTTCACAAGGGTTGGTGATATAGTAGCTGGATTTCATGCAGGCAGATCTTAGTATATGCACTTGGATATCCAGAAAAATATTGCTATTGCATCAAGCAATGGAATTGAAAGAAGTAACACTAGATATGTAGCAAGGAATTCATCACTGCAAAAACAAGCAAACCCACCCAGATGCCACTTAAAACTCACAGTTCAGTTAAAATAATCTCCTTATTTTTTTGTGCATGTCACAAAAACAATAGCCGGATCTATGAGATTTGGACAGAGAAATTTATCAGGTTAGGAAACAAAAATAAAAGAATCTTCCCATTGAAATAATTTCTTTGGGGAAGGGTGGGCAGGGAAGCAAGCAATCATATATATATATATATATATATATATATATAAAGGCAATATCAAATCAACACAAGAATCCCACAAACTATTGAAGCTGCTAGAAATCAAAGGAGTTCAAATCAGCTGATAAGAACAATTCTACATATCCTGATGCGTTAATCAAAGGAGTTCTTAACTAAATATGATTTTGTTTGTGATAGAAAATGGAGAAATTGCAACTTGAATGCCTTAGAAAAAATGGTAGATATAAGTTTCAGTCTAAATTTAGTTAAACAGAAATTACAGGGTCAAAGGAGATAAAAACCTTTAGCAGTTGTTTCCTCTTTTGGAAGACCAGCAGTTTGCTCACTGGAGTTTGCAACAATTTCTTTCTTTGAATCAGGTCCCACCTCTTCCAAAACAGGAGCAGCAGAAGTTTCTTCAGCAGGACTCTCAGCCTGGGCTCCACTGGTGTCGATGATTTGGTCAATCTGATTCTGAACTACTTCACCAACCTCAGCTTCTGAATATAGAAGTTCAAGGTCATCGAATCATATTTTAAAGAGAAACAAAAATCTAGGAAAAAAGGAAGCTGTATTAAAACCTTTTTTGACTTTGCCGTTTAATATGGTTTTCAGATCAGCTGATAATAACAATTTTACATATCCTGATGCGTTAATTAAAGGAGTTCTCAACTAAATATGCATTTGTTTGTGATAGAAAATGGAGAAATTGCAACTTGAATCCTTCGAAAAATGGTAGATATTAGTTTCAGTCTAAATTTAGTTAAACAGAAAGTACAGGAACAAAGGAGATAAAAACCTTTGGCGGTTGTTTCCTCTTCTGGAGGACCAGCAGTTTGCTCACTTGAGTCTGCAACAATTTCTTTCTCTGAATCAGGTCCCACTTCTTCCATAACAGGAGCAGCTGAAGTTTCTTCTGCAGGACTCTCAGTCTGGGCTCCATTGGTGTCTATGATTTGGTCAATCTGATTCTGAACTACTTCACCAACCTCAGCTTCTGAATATAGAAGTTCAAGGTCAGAGAATCATATCTTAAAGAGAAACAAAAATCTAGAAAAAAAGGAAGCCATATTAAAACCTTTTTTGGCTTTTCCATTTAACATGGTTTTCAAGCATGAAACATGCTGTGAGATACACAATGTCTTGAAATGGAAAGGAATCTAATTTCTGTTGCTTTATTACTGCCATAATTCAAGTATTTCAGAATGCATTTAAACATGCGGATCACTAAAGCAACAAGAAAGAGCCAAATCAATCTTGCTCCTTTGAGCTCGAAACATCTGTATTCTACTGAATGACAGCTTCCCCCTCATCCTCTCCCTCATCCTCTCCAACTGTTCGGATAGAAGAATTTTCACGTTTTGAGAGAGAGTTTCGGACTTGCACTTGGCCATCCACAATAGTTTCTCAATTTTGTTTTCAACAACTTCAGCTGCCTCAGTTTCTCAATACATTGTGTCAAAATCACAAAAGAAAAAATCTTTATAACATAGCCCTCTGGCATTAGGTTCCCGAAGCAATAAGAAAAAGCTAAACCTTCAATAATGGCTTTATCCAGTTTAGGAGCACCGTCTTGCTCCTTTCTGCTAGAACCATCTCTATTCTTCTCAACCACAGGTTCTCCCTCTTCCACTCCAACTGTTGGGAAAGAGGAATTGTCACTTTGTGAGGCAGGGTTCTGGACTTGAATTTGATAATCCACAATTGCGTTTTCGATTTTGTTCTCAACAACGGCTTCAGTAGCCTCAGTTTCTGAAATACATCAGTCCAAATCATGAAAGAAAATTCTTTATTGAGTATCAGCCTCTTAATGTTTATAAGGAAATAGACAAAATATATCATCTGATTGTTTAGGCATATAAAATTTCCCAGGAAAATATTCTCATATTTTCTTGAATCCAAACATGTCCCTGGTTTTCCTTCCTTTGGCTGAAAATAGTATATGAATTTAGGGGGTAAGTTTTTTTGTGAACTACTCAAGAATATTACCTATACCAATAATGGTTTTCAACATATGTTTACCAAGCAGTTCACTCCACCCCTCAATGCTCCCAACCCTGAAACAGGACCTGCAGTTGTAGAACTATTTGAAAATACGGTCTTTGTGGTTTTAATCTACTTAGATGACCTTTCTATTGTTCTTGTCTACCTTTTACCTCGGCTAGTTCTTATGCTTGCATTATCATTACTCTATATCAATTAAAAACATGATATTAACAAACTAGACACATGAAATACATATACACACACAATAAAAGTAAATTTTGCAATAACATTTGCAAAGTTACCATCCAAAATGGCAAAGCTTCTAAAGAAATTACATTTGGAAAATGTTGTTGACTGAGACACTTTCTAACAGATATCTCAAGCCCAGTCAGAAGGAGCCAAAGCATGAATATCTTACGTCATAAATTTTCTTTGGTGATAATCAAGAAACAATATATGAAGGAATCTTCAAGAAGAGGAGTGGCTGAAACTCTTAGTCAGTGAAAGATAAGATGGGCTAACAGAGTACTACTGCTGCAAAGTGATAAAATTGTTAATTATTCAATGATGTCCACATTTCACCTCTTCCTTCAACACTATAGGTAAAATATTCTGGAACCATCTACACTAAATACGACTACCGAGATGCCAGAAGGATAACATGTACATGGCTACGTCTTTTTACAAATCTTTGGAACAAAAGATTCATGCTCAGATACTATTTGGATGCAAATGGAAGAACGCTTTGTAAAAGGAAATGAACCAGATTACATACCTTTTTTCATATTTTGTTCCTCAGCAACCAGAGATTCTGATGACAAGGTTTGATCAGCTATTTCTCCAGATAACAGAGATGTTTTGTCAATGGATGTGCTACCTTGAGAAGACAATGTTTCAGAAACTGCTTCGAACTGTTCCTCTGAACTATCAACTACACTATCCACAACCTTTGAAGAATCAGAAACTAAGACTTCTTGGTCTTCATCCTCATCCACACTTTCAGCATTATCGAGCACATTAACTGTGGCATTTGTACCCTGTACATCTTCTGATTTTTCTGTTGATTTCTCTTCTTTCTCCTGTTCTTCCAAAAATGAAGATATGTCTTTATTACTACGGAAAGCCAAGACAAAGGGGTTAGTTGCAGAATGTACAACACCCTGTCCAAGTGCTGAGTCCAACTCTCCAGCATTTTCTTCCTGTTTCATAGTCAGTGTTACCTGTCCTCTATTAATGCGCAGCACACGAACTTTTACTTCTTGTCCAGCTTGCAGAGAAGTTTCTCCCATTATGCTTCCAAAACCTTCATCGCCTTCCTCTGATTGGGGCAGGAAGCCTTCTTCCCCTTCAGGTAGAGATACGAAAGCACCAGATCTGGTTAGATTTTTAACAGTGCCCTCTAGTTCTTGGCCCTTCACAAACTTGGAGCTTTTCTTCACCTCATCTCTCCTCTGGTTGGGCCTAGAAGAGCTCCTTCTGGGGGGCCTGGATTTATCACCGCCAACGGGGGCATCTTTCTGCTGCTGCAGCCTACTAGTATTATCACTTTCACGCATTGTGAGAGATATTCGCCCTGTTTCAGTGTTTGCTTCAACTAACCTTACAGTCACCTCTTGTCCAATGGAAACAACATCAGCAACATCCTTCACATAACTATCACTCAACCTGGAAACATGCACAAGGCCGTCTGTGAAAGCTCCAAAATCAACAAAAGCACCAAATGGCTGGATTGATCTTACTTTTCCCATAAAAGTTGCACCAGGAATTAGATCTCCATTATTTACAGGAGGCATATCACTCTTTCTAACAGGTCTAGAACGTTTAGCTTGTGCAGGAGTAGGGCCTTCATCCGATTTAACAGAGGAATCTTCATTCGTTTCAACAGCATCTGATGAAGCTTCAGAGGCTTCAGCAGAATCTTCACCTGCAACTGGTGGATCTGTCTCTTCTACCGCTACATCAGTCCCAGTTGCTGAAACTATATAGGTCCTTGATTTAGGTTGTAATGCGCATCCAATCCTAAATTGTGGAAATAGTCTAATAGATGTGGATAAAGGTATTGTATATCTTTGGGAAGGCAGTATTTGTTTCCTAGATTTCCGTATCACAGTGCATCTGGTTAGAAAATTATCCTTACTGGCTATGATAGCATTTCCTGGAGTAATTAAATTATTGCTAATAGAACCTGGAAGCACGGGTTTCATATTCCCTTGAAATGGAGAATTGGGTAAAAATTGCCAATCAGATATCTTCCCAACTATTCGTCACCTGCAAAAATATACAAAAGTTGTAAACTTCCAGAATATTGATTGCAGCAAACAGGAAAGACACATTTTACATATCAAACGTCTCAAGGTTTTCTTAACATGAAGTAACAAATTTGCTGTTAGTATAAAAACATCTAACATAGAAAAGGATGGCGTCTCAAAAGCTAAACATTTCACTACTAAAGCCCATCCTATTCTCCGCCAACCCCACCGGCAGACAACCAAACTCATAACAAAACCCTTTAACTATCAATTATTGATCATCATGAAATACTCAAGTCAATTTGGTTCATATGACCAAATACTCCATTAACCTGCTCAGGCGTTAGTAGTTCCATGACGATGACTCTAATGACCAACTACAGTGAAAGTCTTGCACTTTCGGGAGAGGTTTGATAATGTCAATTCTCCAATATACAAAGCTTTGTCTCCGCATTCAAACTTGTCCTAATTTAAATGATTCTTAACCCAATCAAGACCCAAAGTTCACCCAGAAGACCTAAGGATACTAGAGCCAGCAAATTTAATGGGTAATGAATGAACCTGCTAATACAAGAACTATTGCGTCTCATTCATAGACTGAAACAGAGTTTACAAACGCTTTCTCCAACAATTCTATTGACACAAAATATACAAACATAAGCTTCTAGGTCCAGAAAACTCAACTAAATGAGCTCCAATTCAATATTCAAAAAGAAGAACTGAGTAAAAGAAGAGGAATTAACTCAATGGATGAAAAGAAACAGGGAAACAGCAAAACTTCTTGGAAATTAACAGAAGCCCATCATCAAGAAAACTAAAAATCCACTTGCTAAGAACTACCACAGTTTCAGAAGATCAACCAAGCCAGAAAGCATACCTTTAAATTAGCTTAAGCACTCAAATTTTTATTAAACTCCAATCGTGAACAAACCCAACACAGAGAAAGACGTTCTTTTATCTCATTGAAGCATGAAGCTTACACGGTATAGGATATGGGGTCCCTCTTTCTCTATTAAGTCCCTCTTGGTGGTTCTTGTGAGTGTGGCCTAATAAGAAGTGAAAAAGAGGGAAACGAAAGGTGAGTCGTTAAATCCTTATCTCATCGCCATCATCATCTTCATATATGAGACTGTCAAACACTGCACTCCCCGCTACTCTCTATAATATTTTAACTATAAAAATTTTTATTTATAATATTATAAATAAATAAATAATTTAAACTTTGAAAAAATTTAGTTATAAAAATTAAATTTTATATTTGAAAATATTACGTAGAGTTATAAATTGAAGGATTATTAACTTCCACTTTCTATTCTGCTAAAATGCTAAAGATATCAAATCACTTTTGCATTAGATGGTATACGTACTATTTTACTCAAAAGGATCGGAACTCATGTCTGCTAGTTATTATTGACAAAGAGGAGAAAATGATTCAATCAGCTGAGTTAGAAAATTGATGGTAGCTGAAATAAATATACAAAAAATAAAAGGATTGAGGTTGTTTTTTTAGGATGTGATTAGATATTGTTTTGAATTGGAATTTTGTACTTTGAGCCTTTTGAAAGAGAATTGTTTATGAGAGAAGAAGTAGGACTAAAATGAAAATTTTATATTAGATTTCGTAATAAGATATTGTCCAAATACACTTTTAATTAATTTAATTTTAAAATTAACAAGAAAATACTTGAGGCTATTTTTTTATAACAAAATGATTTATTTTTTAGCTGAATAATTTATCTAATAAGAAAACCTACAAAAATACGAGTTTATTTAGATTGAGTTTTAGTTTGAATTTTTTTTACCGTAAAAAATATTAAAATAAAAATTTTCTAGAGATAAGAGGAATCTAAACAAATTTTTTTTATGCTTTAAGTTGCAATTCAAGTACCCTCTAAATAATTTTAAAGTATAAATAATATATGCAAGATGATTTTATTAATACATAATAATTTTTTATAATGTTAACTTTTAATAAATTTAAAATTTTTTTAAATATTAGTTGGGCGCACCACCATAAAATGGGGGCGCCCAACTCGTGTCTACGCCAGCTTTTGTGGGCTGCGCCAAAAGTTCCTGCAGACACCAGGGGCGGCGCACCCTCCACGCACCTCATTTTATTTTTTTTTTATGTTTTTTTCGTTTATTTTATTGTTTTAAATTTATAAATTATATTATTAATTTTATTTAATAGATTTTTTGTTGCTTTAATTTACATTAAGTGCTTGACTTTTTTAAAAAAATTATTTATTATTTATTTATTTGTTTGTTTAAATTATATTATATTATTAAATTTTATTAATATTTTTTGTACTTTTTATTTTTTATATATTTATCCTAATTAATGTAACTAAATTTAATTTGTTATTATTTATTCGAATTCGGTCACCTATTTAAATCTTCAAAATAAGAGATAATAAGAAATATTTAGAAGATTATTATTAATTATAATAAAATATTTAATTAGTTTTGAATAGATATAATTAATTAAAATATGATAAGGCTATTAAATTTTAATTAAATTTTATCATCTATTTAAATTTTTTTAAAATTCATAAGACAAATTAGATCTTTAAAATTCTAATTGATTGTAAATAAATTTTAAATTAATTTTAAATAATTATTATTGAATTACAATTAAAAAATAAAAAATTTAAAAACTTATTAACGGAAGTTTAAATTTAATAAAATAATATTTATTAAAAATAAAATTTTATTAATATTTTAAAAAATAGAAAAACAAAAAAAAGGGGAAGCCTATTTATCCTTTTTAATTTAAATTTATAAATATTAAATTTATTAAAAATTATCCAACTCCCTTTTAATAACAGGAGAAGCTGGATGGTAGTAGGAACTTTCATAGGGACTATGTGTGGCCCACTCAAGAAGACTGCCTGGGGCTATTAACTTTGGACCGTTTCCAAGGAGTTGGGCATGTTATGAGGTCGCCCAGTTTAGCATTTGGTCCGTCTTAAAGTAACTATGGGCCAACCTGCAGCTCCAAGTCTACTTCTGTACAGACCAGAGAGCTAATTTATCAAGAAGCCAACAATTTCTATTGATAGGGGGGAAAAAAACCCAAAATCCATAGAACTTCACGTGAATTGTGATGAAGCTTAAAAAAACCAATAGTCGTTATCATTTTATTTTACTTTGAAATAGTAAGCTTGCTGCCTACCTCAAAGAAGTCAATCACTCCATTTTATCGTATATCTTAAGGTTTCAATGGAGGACTGGGGAATAGAATATGAATAATTTGTCCACATCTTGAGGGAGATCATTTTGATCTATTCTGTTCTTCATTCATTTCACACTATAATTGGTAAACGTACCTCAGAGAGATGAGGATCAGAAACCAGCTAGCTCAACTTTGGTCAATTTTTTGCCAAAGATGGTGCTTCAATTGGATTTTTGAAATGTTGGAATATTAGAACGTGAATTGGACCAGCAAATAATCACGTTTAATGGCTCAATTAGTTAGAAATATTTTTTTCGAGTTGATTCATTTTGAATTCGATTAATATTATCCCTCACTATTGTACTAAAGAAGAAAAGATTTCAATAAAGATCGAAATTATGATACTAGCTATGAGTGGAATACCTCAGTTGTGTACAAAAGGATTACCATAGTAGGAATTTCTCAGTCCAAAAGAATGGCTATAGTAGTATATGGTGATCATTTTTTCCAATAAGTTGATTGTATATTTCTAGTAGTTGACCAGATTGCATTGTGTTTTAATATCATGGCCATTCTTTTCAATCTAGGAACAATCTAATTAGATTTTGAACAAGTTTTAAAATCCCTTACCATTTGTTGTTTGGCACAAAGAAATTGATTAAGGTAGTTTCTTATTGTTTGTCCTTAGTTCAATCCTTTTCCAAAATGTATGTATTTGTTTTAAAGGTCACACTTTGTAATCTATAGTTGATTGTTTTTGTTCTTTATATACTTGAAATATTATAGTATGTTTTGATTGAGAAGTATGTTTTGAAATATCTTAGTAAACTCTTAGCTCTTAGTCCAAACTAGCCAAGATAGATCATTATGGAAAAAGAAAACTTCCATCTCAAATCAATCAATATTCTCTGTTAACATATATCAACTTGAGTAATTCTTTTTTAAAAAAAAATGAATTTGATTCTTAAAGTATAAACAAGAATTTGAATAATTTCACGACCTTGAATATGCTGGCCAATATAGTATCAATTAAAGATGTCCGGCTGCTTTAACCGTCATCATACATAACGTCAGAAACTAGAAGTTTTCATGTGTTTGCTGTCTAGTCTTGAAGCAAGTTGCAAGGACATCAAATCTTGTAAGCAGCTGGTAGAAAAACATAAGCTATATGTATCATTCCATAGATTTCATCATCAGATAATATAAAATTTTGATATAATATGCATGGAGGATAATAAAACAAATAGTATGCCCATCACACCTTAGACAATGTAGCGATATAATTATTCAAGTGCACATCCTTAAAAGCAGTTCAATAATGTTTGCACAGGAAACTTCCTTACTGTTGTTCACACTCTCTGTGTCCGAATCTACGCAAACTAAGGCAATTTGAAGCAAAGAACCTTTATGATCACTACTTGAACCAAAAATATTGACAGATTGCAGGCTTTCCAGAGAGACAATTTGGAGCTTTTAAGGCGACTTCTATGTTTAAAAGGAAAAAAACCAGAAACTTCACAAAGAAAGGACTAAAGAATTGGATATTATCCGCTAAATGAATCAGATTTTGAAGATGCACGAGATGCAGCCTCTCTTGAACCCCTTGAAAAGCTCAATTAATCTCTTCGATTTTACGCAAGCAACCATCGTTGAATCCATCGACAAACACGAAGTCCCTACTGGAAATGAAAATCAAATCCAAGATAGATCTTAGGAGCACTGCGGGATGTTTGTTTCCAAGAGTGATATTTTTCCAAGAAGCCAGAGACAATGGAGACCAAATGCATTAACAATTAATGCTAGTTTTCTGGGGTAAATGTGGGGACCTGTCTAGGGTTTTCTTAATTTTCTTGATCAAGAACTCGACGATCGAATATCCAAAGATGAGGCCAAGTGTTGAGCTATGCAGCATCTTCACACGTGGATCAGGGAATTTCATGGTGGTTTCCATGGTCCCATTTCCAGTTGTATAAAACATATACTTGATTACAAATTATTAATTAAACCATTAATTATACAATAAGATGGTTGGCTAAAGAAGACTGGTTGAGATTGAAATAATTTGAATTTTTCTTCCAGTTTGCTATAGCTTAGGGTGAGGAAGAAGGAGAGATATGTATTCTTCTTCTCTGCAACGGCAAAACATGAATGAATTCACAAGGGCAAGCAATATTTTATGCCTACCTAAAGCGATCTTGGAATCCATAAGGTGATGAGACTCAATCATGCAGACAAATACATATAAAAGACTAGTTGAATTAGTTATCACGCAAAGCAATGGAATATATATATAGCACCCACATGTTCCACCAAGTCTCATGTTCTTGCAAGAAAATCGATTAATAAATGAAATCCCATGCTTGCTTGCAACTCTTATATCTGACCAGCTGAACCTCCCTTTGAATCAGCAACAACAACAACAACAACAATCTGCTGTGTATGTGATAAACCAAGTTTCCAGCGTTCATTGGTTGTTTTTTCCTGGACTAATCCTTTCACAAAGTTAAGGAATATTTACTTAGTAATTGTGAGGGCTAAGGTTATATATATAATGACTTGTGATTAATTTTGCCCCTTTTCTTGTGCACGATTGTTCTTGCGGATCAACTTTGTGAAAGGGACTGACCTTCTCAGGTACATTGGGCATCTAGCTAGATATATATATGGACAAGATTGAGTTTGTACCATGATATCCCAAATTGATATCATTTCCACATCATTCTTGCCTCAGGTACACATGATAAAGCAGAATTAATCATTCGATTTGTTAACTAAACAGGGCCCTACTTGTATGTATCATTAATTAAAATTATGATCTTGAGATCATGCTAACAAATATGCTCTAGAAGCTCAAATCAAATAAAAAAAATTATGTTAAATGTGTTAGTCATTATAGGGTAGCCTTCATATTGCACCATTAACCAAATAGTAGGATACCTGACCCGTTGATATGGAAAGCCCCCACCCTTAAAAAAAGAATAAGAAAAAGAAAAGCTTCATTGCATTAGTATTACAATTTAGTGATTTGTCTTCTTAGTAATGAAGTATATGGATTAAAGTATGTAAATGGATAAATATTATGAAACATGGTGGACCAATTGCTGTCGCCACTAGTCCATTCAATCATTTCTCCTACAGGGGAGATCTAACTAAGCACAGAAATAAATACAACAACTTTGAAGTTTAGTGGGTGACTAAGGGTTAAAAATGGACAATGTGGAAGTACTCGAACGTATAAAGAGATGAAATCAGAAGAAAAACTTTACTAGAAAGTGAAAATTCATATAAATTAATTAAACTTTATTAGCAGAAAATGCTACTAGTAAAATGATTAGTTTTTTTTTTGATAATTTAGGTTTCTAAGCTAAGCCTAACTATTCCTGGACCCCATAATCTTTGTCCCTAAGCTATAGAGTATGTAAATCGCGGATGTGTACGAACTGGGTCTCAGGTTCCCAAAGCCCCTACGCACAAGGGACCTACTCCAAACTGATTGTTCTACTATATCCCCTCAAATATAGCTCCCAGGTTTCCAGCAGGAGTTGAGCCCCCACCCTGCCGCTGGCAGCGAGAGTACCTTGATTGTTCTACCAGCTCGCATATGCTCGGGGGGACTGGATGCCTCCGGTGAGGTTTGAACCCTCAACCTTTGGGTTGAGGGCCAAGCCTCTTGCCAGCTGAATATTACTGAAAATTTTGTTCAGAAATTAAAATAAACTAATTAATTTGACTTAAAAGATTTTGATGATCAGAAGCTCCTCCTCCTCCTACTCTGATCCTCTCTTTAAGCACATGCTAGAGAAGCTGGCCTGACATGGTAAAATCTTACCAGCTCATGCCGTCAGATCATGATATTCACTCTCATTTGATCGTCTTCTTGACGAAGTCCGATCGATATGCATCTCTGCAGAAGGGAAGGGTCTCATTAGTTTGATCATTACAGATGTCTACATTCATGCTATTTCACTTTTGCAATAACTGCATGATCATCAACTAGCGTTTTTGCTCCGGGTAATGGTATTCGTTTGTCAACCACATCAACAGGAAATATGACATATATTCAATTTTACGGATTTGAGGTCTAATCATTAAGTAGAGTAATGATTTGATTGTGGTTATGATTACATTAGTATAAGATTTAGATTTTCTGCGTTTATAATTAACCATTGTTCATATGTAAATGTGTTCATAAACAAAATGCAAGATTTGATACTCAATAAGTCTTGTTTGAGAAACAAAAGTTGAGGCCTCACAAGGAAAGAATTCAGACATTAATTCCCGCAGAATTGAGTACTCTCCTTTATAATGGAACTTGTGACTTTGAATTTTACTTGATTATTGATTATATAATTTCTATTAATAATATAACACTTAAAATTAGATAGTGTCTAATTTTGATATTTTTATTTTAAATTTATAAAAAATAAAATATTTATAAAATAAAAATGAGATCAAATTGAAAATTTACTATTGAATTTCAAAATAAATTTTGATTCAATTCTAAAAAAAAGAAAGAAAGAAAGAAAAAGCAACGTTGGAGCTGCGTGAAAAAAGCTTGCATGTGCTGGCTGAGCATAGCGAAGGCCTCAAGGAAAAGGTACTCTATGCAGAGACCACAAAAAAAAAAAAAAATACAATTTTGTACTTAAACGAATCCCAGAAAGTGTTCCAACAGTGACACGATTTCCTGCAGAACTTTCTCGGAACAACATTCTTTTAATTACAATTAATTGCTTAAGAAAAGTTATCAAAATAGAAAGCGTGCCCTTTACTGTGGATATTTTAACAGAAGGCAAAAACAAATCAGTTCTTGGGGGGCAAAAGATACCGTACATTAAAATCGTATCTTGCTAAAATGCTAAACAAATACGGAGTACATACTTTTTCTTCCTCTAACTTCTTTTCGGTGTCGGCTTGTCCAAATTAAAATCACATCACTTTTCATTTTCCCACTCCACTTGATTTGTAACCTTTTCCACATAATGATGATAAAAAAATAAATCATTTAATTCCTCAAATAGTTGTGACTATATCTATAAAATGCTTCAACAAATTCAAGATTTGGCAAGGTTGAAAAATACTCAAATTTAAGGTTTCCAAAAAGGGAAATTATAATGTAATCCAAGAGTGAGAATTCTTGGACTACCTCAGAAAAGGGTGAGAAGTCCTGACGTTACATCTACTCCTAGCTTTAAATCAGAGTCTACTCAAAATAGGAGGTAATTGTTTGACATTCGGTACAAGATCTATATACTAATTAGAAAGAGTCCTCATCCAAAAAGGGAGTAACATTTTCTAATTATATATATTCATTCAAAAATATTCAAAGTGCGAAATATATTTGATTTTAAAGAATTATACTCATAGCAGTGCGAATGTGTATGTATATGATGTAACATTTTAATAAAGATCAGTCGAGCGGATGTCGTCATATAATGAGAGAAGTTATGATGTATATGGGATCAATCTTTTGTAGAATCTGGGTTGATTCCTTTCTTAATTGGAACATAAAGCGTGAAAACAGCAGTGTAATCCTAGAGGCAAAGAGACACGTAGCCCCTAGCCTTTACGAGGATTGGGTACAAGTCCCCATTGTACTGAAAGAACTGTATATTAATTGAAGAATCCCATATTCAATAGGATTGAGGTTGATTTGGTGTCCAGTTGGATTGATTTGCAACTGCTGCGAATGGGATTTCTAAATTGTTTTCTTTTTATTTTTTTTCCTTTTCTTCACTGTCTCTCTGCGGAACAGACAATGGGATTCAGCAATTCCAAGGAATCACAATGGGAGGCCAGAGGGAAGAAGAGAAAGGAATTTTAAAAAAAAAATTAAAAAAGAAAATAAAAATAAATGTGTATATGCTAGCTAACAAAGAAGAAGGGATTGCTTTGTATATGGTGTGGATTAATGCATTCCAAGGTAGCTTAGCATGTGCCCAAAATCTATAGTAGATATTCTCTTGTACTATAATATATATAGTAATTATCTTTTAATTTTTGTCTTTGTTTTTCTTACTTTTTACTAAATCATATCAATTAATGCAACAAACAACATCAAATCAGAACCTAATCAACATAATCCCTTCTTTCCTCCTCTGCCTAATCCTACCTATTAGTCTAATGATTTGCATATTTGATTATTCTTTTAATTTTGTTTTTTTAAAATTGCAGGTAGCTAATCATGGATTAGGCTACCTTATTAGTACTACTTATTAACAGAAAATGAAAACTCAAACTTTTTTTTTTTTGCTTAACATTGAAGCTATTTATTATTTGTTTTTCCATATGTCATAGTATTTCTAGAAGACTAGTGCTTTTTACTATTATTTTGTAGCAGGCATTTTCTATTTTAGAATTTATAGAAAACATTTATATGCATTCTTTTTTTATATGGTGTATTTGAAATTAAAAAGAAAATATTAAGATGATGTTCGCGTTGTGTCATTCTTATATTAACTACCTCTGACAATATTCCATTTAAAAATATTTCGGCCAAGAAAAACGAGCTGAGCTAAATAAGAATTAGGGTTCTAACTATTTTATGTTACAATATTGTCACAAGAATGGTTAAAAAAACAAAACAAAACATATTTTTGTTGGAATACCAATGAGGTTGAGCCATGTAGCAGCAATCAAAATTGTCAAGTGAACAAAGTGTATTTGGACACCGCCGCTTCTTGGACATTTGGAGAAGCTAATGAACTGTGATGTAACCTAGATTTCATTTTAATAATACTTAGTGATTTGTTTATGATTAAGGATGTCAAACTTTTTACTTTTGATTGCTGCAGAAACCAAATTATTTGAAAGTGAGTGACGCTTGACATTATTTTTCTTGGCTAAAATATTATTAGTACTATGGTTTTTGGGATTCTGAAATTTGACTAACGGGAAAAAACCTCCACCTAAGTCGACTTTAGACCAGTGTGGCATCCATTTCTATGCAGACATATGCCCTCTTCACTAAGTTAAAGAATAAAAGGAGAAACCCTTTAATGATTTCTTTTCAAAATGTAGCATATATATAATTAAAAGAATATCCCTTTATATATTAGTGTTGGACTTAGATCGCACATCACTTCATTTTGAAGTTAAAACTCAAATTTTATCTTAAATTTTGAAAATTAAAGAGATTTGTATTGAAATTAAAACTTAAATTTTATATGCGTATAAGTTTAATTACATTTCACGATTATACTAATGGCTTTAGTAGATCAAACAGGGCATTATTAGTTGCAAGAAGTTGAAAACCCCAATTGTTGGTATTAAATGGGGAAAAAAAGATTAACGTGTTGCTTTATAAGGAAATGTTGTCTTAAAAATTTGTATTCACCTTTTGTAACTGAGTGAGTTCACATGTCTATTTAACAAATGGAGGATTCAACTTTCCATCACACAACAACTCATAGAATATGACCCACAAATCATGCGTGGAACAGCTCAATTAGATTTGGTGCGAGGCAGCTCACAGTTAATTAAGCAGTATTCTATATGGTTTTTTGACCAAATAATTAATTAGCATGAATTTGTCATTTACAAACACAATCGATCCTATTAATTGTCCCCAAAAGAATGGAAAAAATGAAAAATTTCTTGTAAGAAAGAATATATATATCAAGTGGTAAGATTTTCCAAATCAAGCAACATATTAATTACAGGCAATTTAGAAAACTATTTGATCTTTTTTTTTTTTTTTTGCTGTAACTTCATATGATAATAAAGTTGCCTGAAGATTGCTATGCGCTCAGTGTGGTTTTCGATATATGAAATCCACAGAAAAGGCAGGATATGCATTGACAAGAATCTAACACAATCAATGTTCAAGGAGAAACAAAATGGCCTAATAGAAAAGGTACTCTTTCTATGATCCACACAGCAAATAATATCATAGATTCCCATTTAAGTAACCATCAAAAGAAAAAGTTAAAAAAGAGAAAATTCCCATTTAATGAAAAAAATTACTATACTCCTTTTCTTGTAGTTAAAGCTCTTAAGCGAGCGGCATACCACAAGTGTGCTTCTTTGTGAACCAAAATCGCGTCAAAGGTCAAATAATGAAATGTTAAACATGGGTTTTACCGACTTTTCATTTAATTTTTTATAAAATTATATTCTCTTTATTTCAAAAATATAAATTTTTTAAATTATTTTTTCTGCTTAAAATATTTAATCTTTTGTAAATTTTAAAAATTATTTTCTCAATTTACCATTACATATCTCTTATTCTCTCTCATATTAATAAAATTTAAATTAAATTAATTAATGATATAATAAAAAAATATATCTTATCCTTTTCTTTTTTAATATATAAAAAATATTAAAATATTTTACATTTTAAGTTGAAATGAGTATAATGTTAATTAGTATTATATTTAATAATTTTTAAAGTATTATAGATAGGCAGTGACCGCCAACTCCACCACAGTAGAGAGTATGAAAGGTGGTAATTGCCATGGAAGCGCGTTGGGGAGAGATCCCTTCTGTATGATGGGATATTTTATTAGTTAAAAATCAGAGACAATCACTTTCAAGTCTCTGTCTTCCAAGTCCACGACTAAGGGGAAAAATTTAGTAAGGCAATGTATGGAAGGGCTCAAAAAATGGGAGAGAGAAAAAGAGCATAAAATCCAAGTAAATATAGTTAAATGAATCATATAAATCTAGATACAATCTGATCCAGCGATGCAATTATTACTGGTTTGCAAAGTGTTGACAGCTTAAAAAGGGGATTGGAGATCTCTGACGCCATAGTAGTTGTTGCAAGAAAGTTTTTCTTTTAATTTCTTTCAAGAAGAAGTTGTAAAGGGATTCTCTTTCTCTGACTCTGCTGCATCTCTGAGCAGTTTCTTCTTCTTCCTTCTTCTTCTTCTTCTTCTCCAACACAGAAAAGAGAGAGATGGGAAGCGGTTATTTTGGGGAACCAAACCTAGGAAATGAAAGAACAGGGACATCAAGGAAAAGCAAGAAGAGCAATTCGGACAAGCCTAAGCAACCTCAGAGAGGTCTTGGTGTTGCTCAGTTAGAGAAGATTAGATTGCACAGCCAAATGGGCTGCAGCTACCTACCTAATTCTCTTCATAATCCTTACTCGGCCCCTACCGTTAGCCAGGTTTTGAAAGTTCTCTCTCTCTCCCCCCCTCTCTTCCTTTTCTCTCTGGGCTCCTTCCTTATATATATATATGTATACTTGTATCATATATATGCAGTACTGTTTTTGATGAAATATTTGACATACTTGCAGGAGGACATGAGACAGCAAACAGGTTATTCATCGTCTTCGTCCTTCTCATATTCTACTCCAACGTCAACGTCTTATGGCTTTCCGGGCCCCCAAAGCATTGTGGTACAAACTTGTAACCTTATACAACTTAATTATGCTGCATAGGAACATCGTCCTTTGTCAAATTTATCAGGCCAAGTTTCCAAAACTTGCATTAGGCCATCTCACATAAACTTCAGACAGCAAAGCTCACGCATAGATGCACAGCATAAGAAAGACACCCCCGGAGAATAAGTGGACATAGAGTTTGTCAGGTCCTTGCATAATTGACTAAGAGTTCTTGTCCATCAATCCCACGTTGTGACGGTTAACATCCAAGATTAGTGAGTTTTGTTTCTCCTACTTATCTATGGGAATATTGGGATTCCCAAATCTTCGGAAGTGATTCCAAGACGTTCTCTGTATCAAACCCTAGGTTTCCCGACCACTTCTTCTGAAAGCTTCATCTGTATGTTTGTGATTTCGAGAAAAGAGAGTAGCAAATCAAGAATTATTTGGGACTTCCTACTTGTGCATGTATTTGTAGATATCCTCTTACAGAAAATTACTATACAGGAAGAAGATTGTTTGATATTGCCATTCCAAAATGAATGAAACTTTGTGAGCAGGATCAGCAAATATATGCTTCAATTATGTTTATAGGATTCTTATCTGTGGATACCATTAATCGTTTGAAATTTTCCAATATCTTTTCAGATGGGTCTGAGCGATTTAGAAAGGGCAAATATCAGATATGGAGATTCACAGCCTACCAATTCAACAAGGTAACAACAATGCAGCTGAGGTTAATTTCATCTGTCTTTCTACACTTCTGTCTTTCAAGTAGGTGGAGAGACATTCTTCTGCCAAAAGGGATTTACTTGTTGTGATATCCATTTCTTTTTATTTTCTACTTCTCTTTTGGGAAGAGCAAAATCTTCTTTTTGTTGTGATTACCAACTTAATCTCCTTTTTGTTGTGATTACCAACTTAATCTTGGTTGGAGAGTAAGATTATTGATCTAATTGTTGAAAATATCAGATGGCCCCCTGGCGATGCTTTCTTAGATGGCAAACAATTTACTCAACCAAGCACGACTAGACAGCTCTTGGACCTACAAGGAGAGGTATTTGGCTACATTTTTACATAAAAACTAATGCTGTGAAACATAATTAGCAAAATCTCAATGGGATCATAACTCTTGGTCTTCCTGCTGATCATCTCCCAGGACACATTTGAAAAGAGAAGGAAAGATGGAAGCGAGTCGTTCGGCTCGAGTAGTCAGAACTCCGAATCAAGTGGCAACCAAGACCTAGATTTGGAGCTCAGACTTTCACTTTAGTCTGCTCTCTTCTTCTGTGCCACATTGTGTATGCTTGTCTTCAACTTCTTGAAATAGAAAGTAGATTTAAAATGGGATAAATCAGCAAATTTTATTCCCCTCAAGATAAAGTAATTCCATTGACTTCACAATTTACTTTGGCGAAAATGGTGTAATTTAAGATACATTGATTCTCGACCAAAAAATGACATTCTGAATTTTGACATTTCTTGTCTGGCGTTACAGTTTTATTACTGCCGTGGTGGAGCATATAATACATGAGTTTGAACTGTATAATCTATTCTGTTAATCTTAATTGCTCAAAAGTATTACACTTTATCAAAAGTAGATTAAAGAGGGAACAGAAAAAGCTTGATAAGATGAACTTGGGTACGATATGAGAAGATTAAAGTTCCTTTGCATGAGGTAAAAGGGAGAATTGCCTAATTGCCTAATTTTCATGTCATCTTGATTGAATGTATATTGTGCCATTTTACAAGCAAGAATGATCATCTTGGATTTTGTGGAAAGCCATCAAAATTCTAGAAGGAGTAATTCCCATCAAGCCTAGCAATTCATTGAATCTGTTCCTCCGCTTTTGAAGCAACCTTCTTTTGAACATTTGGCTGTGTTGTTGCGTGTGTGTGGGTGGGAGGGGCGGTGGCGGCTATGAAATCTTGGAAGAAAAGGGAGAAGTAATATGTTTAAACTGCCATGAAGCGATCTGTCCGATTAAAATTTTGTCAGAACCTTGTTTTGTTCTCCATCAATCGGTAGAAGATTATGAGTTTCTCATCTTAGCATTTTATAATTATTAGTACTAGGAATTCAAGTGTCTGCTGCTGCTGCTGCTGCTGTAAGAGTACTTCTTTCCAAGAAACCAATAGCAAACTTGATCTGCTCAGCAGAATTTCCTTCGTCCCCCAAACATATATTGGATCACCAGATTTGGCCAAAGATTTATGTAACATATTAGGGTTAAGGCTAGAGATCAGTTAATTAATGAAAATGTTAATTAGATCCAATTTGTGTTTCCTGTTGGTTAACATCTGTTTTAACAAAAATAATCAAACCCACCAGCATATATAATCTTGAAGGAATCTGTATGAATAACTTCCTGACAGAATATAATCTTGAAGGATTGAGACCAACCACCTCCACAGATCCAGTGGCGTCAGTTAGCATTGATGATTATGATATTTGTCGAGGAGTTTCTTTTCTTTTTTGATGCGTTAGAAAGGAATATTAGAGAATGAAGCCCTATCTGGTTAATTAATTAAGATTTACTTGCAAAAATTTCTTGTTAAAAACAATTTCAGGAATCTATGATGGTTATATCCGGAGATATTTATTGCAATTTTTGGAGTTCGAGTTTTTAGGAACCAAATGATGGTTATTTGGTGTTTTTTTACTGGGAATTGAATTGTAAAAGGATTCAATGCAATGTATGAAATCTAAATTTATATGAATTAAAAGAAAAAAAAAGGAGAAGGAAATTATCCATTTACTAATTTTTCATCAAAAGTCATTTACTTTATACACATATATATACAGAAGTAACTTAGCGTAAAATTGTTATGTTTGAATATAAAATATATTGTTAGAAAATCAATTATGTATATTTCTTTTTAAAAATCAAGTATCTTTTTGTACTAAAAGCAACAAATTTAAGAGAATACGTTGTTGATATGGAAGCTCTTGGTAAGAAACAATCAACCCAAAATCTTTTTTTAATACATATTTATATTTATAAGTATTTTTTTAATATAAGAAGTGTTATACTATTGGTAGATATTACATAATTTATAATCAACTATAACGCAATACAAGCCTTATTAAAGAAGAAAATTAACCTATTAAAGTTACAAACCTTATTAACCTTATAAAAAGAGAAAATCAACTCTATTAAAGCCTTTCTAAAAGAGAAAATCTACCCTATTAAAGTTGCAAATCTTATTAAGTTGGAGTGCAAAATCTGTACAAGACAAAAGTCGAACTCCTAACCTCTAGTTTGACATTGACAAGGCCTCACGGGATTATAAGTAATTAATATTACAAAATTATAATATTATCTAACTAACTAAACTCTCAACCGCAATTAATTTTTCACAAATACTTATAATGTTTACTCGCGCTCTCAAACATAAATTTTACCAACGTGACTCTTCCATCAAATAACTAGTCGTATCTTACTTTTGGCATTTTTAAAAAATATTGTCCTTCTTTTTATATTTAAAAAATATCCCGTGATTAAAAATTAAATATCCAGTTTTATATTCATTTAAAAACATAATGAGTATAAAGTAGGAGTATTGGCTTTGGCTTTACGAAAACTAGGCATGCTCATCAGGTGGTCAAAGGTTGAATTTTTCTCACCTTACCAAGTTACTCATCACGGGAAAAAAAAGGAAAAAAAGAAACTTATTTCCATGTTTAACGGTGAAATTGGTGGTAGAAATGAGGCATCAGTTACAGGCTCTCACGCTCGGTTGCTTACCCTCTTAATTTGCTTTATTCCCAACTTTTACTGTTCAACAGAGGCTTTTCCGCTGTTAAAGTTAGAAGTCCCCGTTTCTAAAGGTCCTTTTGGGCAGATAATCCAAAGAAAGCTCCCCGTGTTTACCAAATTTACAATAATGCCACCTATAATATCCGAAAATATTAACTAAATCCAATTCATTAGCAAAAAATAATAAAATAATTTGGACATAAAATGTAGAAAATAGATTTAAATAACTCAACGTCTTTAGCAAAAAAAAAATCAATTTTTTTAGTTACACTATTTTTGTTTTTACTTCTGATTTTTTTTTTCTGATAGCTTTTACTTCTGGTTCAAAAGAATGAAAAAGGAAAATGGCATAATGGACAATTAGTTCAAGTGTATTTGGTTTCTGTAGAAAGTTTTCTTTTTTTGCTCTTTGCCTTGAATTTGAGTGGACGAAATTATAGTCAATCATAATCACCATTTTCCGGTTTTACCTTGTCCTTCTCAATTTCATGCAATGCAACCATAAAAGGAAGCCATGCAAAAGCCATCATATTTATTCAACCAAAAAAAAAAAAAAAGAGTTTCTCATTGAATGTTGAAGCAAGACAGCAAGGAAAAAGACCAGCATCCACTGGGAAAATATACATTTCAATGCCTTTTTGCAAGCCTCTTTTTCTCCTTCCTTTCCTCTTCATTTCCGCCTTTGGCCACCAAGCAAACGATGTCAAGCACCTCGGCAGTAAATTTTCCTTCGACTTTATCGGCGGAGCAGCCTTCGGTGGCCATCACAGCATCGGATTCGCCATGGCGCACAAGGCTGGTCTAGCGAAGGAGCCGGAACACGAGTCAGATGACGGAGGCAATGCCGCCAAGAAGCCCAATTTTAAGACCAAGAACCCTGGTTCGTGGAAGATTCATAACAAGAATTCTGGGGTTTCAGCCATGCAATTGCAGTTGATGCCGAACGGCAAAATTGTCTGGTTTGATACCACCAATCTCGGCCCGTCTGCAGTTCTGAACAACCCTCCATGGTGCCGTCCTGTTCCCAATAATCCTGCTGCGAAAGACTGCTACGCTCATGCCATCGAATACGATCCCGAGACCTCAAATTACAGGACGTTGAAGGTACGTTTAACTTCTTTCTATTCCCTTAACTTTGATTTTCATTTTCATGCCTGAAATACGTAATTACCTTTACTTGCACATCGGGAATTGCTGTGGGTAGATATCCGTTTGGTTGTCAGACAAAGATCATAATGAGGATGTGTGCAAATTAATAGTAGCGTTGTTCTTGAACCTTGTGCTAGCTCTTAAACAAGAATGTTTCCAACTAATGGTGCCAAATTTTGGCACAAAAGTGTGCTGAAAATTGAGCTATTTCTAATTAAACAGATGATGTATAAACCCTTCTAATGTCATCTTTTTCTATTTTTGCGGCAGTTTATGACCGATCCATGGTGCTCATCCGGAGGATTGAAGGCTAATGGTGACCTCATAAGCACAGGAGGCGCAATCGAAGGAATGAAAGCTGTTAGGACCCTTTCCATGCAGCCATTATCAGAGTTTGAGGAAAATTCAATTGCCCTCGCAGCAGATAGATGGTACAGCAACTACTACTTATAGCCTTTGCATTTACACTTTATTTGCCTCTAGAACTTATTAAAGATGATCAAAACATTCAAGTAAGATATTCTCAATCGAAAATGGTAGAAAGGTATTGCCAATACTAATATAATATACTAAAAGAATATTACACCATTGATCATCAAATATTAATTGCTTTGTCACACCTTGTGAATTATATGAAAATATGATATTTATTTTGACTTGAAGAATTTTATTAAGGCTATACTTGGATTAAGTTTTGTTGCGTAATTCAATATAAATTTTTTACTTTACATCTTATTTCTTCTCTCACAAATAATTCATTTTTACAAAACTTAAAATAAAAAATCTCAAATACAAATACTATGAAATCTCACCCTATAACTCCAAACAAAACTAAGTAGTTTCTTACCTTGACTATATACGCAGGTATGCTACCCAAGTAGTGTTGGAAGATGGTAACTATATAGTGGTAGGAGGTCGCAGATCTTTCAACTATGAAATTGTTCCGCACAACACATTACATTTCCAGCCAAAGCTGTTTGATCTTCCTCTGCTTAAAGAGACTAATGATGAGAAAGAGAATAACCTTTATCCCTTTGTCTACCTTCTCCCCGATGGAAACGTCTATGTGTTCGCAAATTACAAGTCAATCATTCTCAACCCACATACCGGTCAAGTTGTTCGAGCTCTTCCGGATCTGGATGGCTCTAGGAACTACCCTCCTTCTGCAATGTCTACTCTCCTCCCGCTCGTGCCTGGTGCTAAAAACTCCGAGGAGATTCCGGCCGAAGTCATCATCTGCGGTGGCAACACTCGTGATGCAGCCAAGTACTCGGAGTTCCCACCAAGGAAGTTTTTTCCGGCATTGAAAGACTGCAACAGGATGGTTGTCACCCATCCGAATCCTAGGTGGGATAAGGAGGACATGCCATCAAGGAGAGTCATGGGTGATATGTTGTTCCTTCCCACCGGAGATCTCCTTATGCTCAATGGTGCAAAGTCGGGAACTTCTGCATGGGAGGCTGCCGAGGATCCCAATTTCAAGCCGGTGCTTTACAGTCCCAGCAAGAAAAAGGGTAAGAGATTCAGGGAACTGAAGCCCTCACAGATTGCTCGCATGTACCATTCGTCTTCTGCGCTCCTCCCCAGCGGAAAAATTATTGTAGCTGGCAGTAACCCCCATCAATTCTACAACTACACAGTCAAATATCCTACAGAACTCAGAGTTGAGATGTTCTCCCCGCCTTATTTTGCTAATGAGATTCAAAAGCACTGCCCTAAAATAGTCCAAAAGTCTGGCAACACAAAATTGAAGTACGGGCAGCCATTTAACCTGTACATCGAATTGCAAGAAGAGGTTGACGAGTCGGGCATCAAGGTAACCATGATTGCACCGCCATTCACCACACACGGCTTCTCTCAGAACCAGAGATTGATAGTCGTGACGCTGAAGAAGGTGACAAACAAGGAAATCCAAGCAGTGGCGCCGCCGTCTACTAAAATTGCACCAGCGGGCTACTATATGCTCTTCGTTGTTCACCGTGGCGCTCCAAGCCCTGGAATATGGGTGCACATAGACTAAAATCTGAAATTCTTTTCTCTATAATTTTTGAATTCCAAAGAATCTGTAAAGCAAATTTCCAATTTTTTTGTTTTTGCTCTTTCTGTAATAGCAATGTCATTAATCTTCACTTGATCTTCAATGGAAGTAAAAATCATATTCAATTGCTTAACTTATACTCTTTCCTTTCAAAATATAAAACATTTTAGTTCTCTTTTTTTTCTCAAAATGTTTGGTCTTTATAAATTTTTAAAAATTATTTTTCTAAAGTTACACTTACTTATTATAATTTTTCCATTCTCTCCCTAGTAACTTAGAAAATAAATTAAATTAATTAAAGATAAAATAAAAAAATTATCTATTACTTTCTTTTTTTAAAATCTATGTAAAAAGTATTAAAAAGCTTTATATTTTAAAACATATTGAGTAGTAGTTTGACCTTAATTTGTGCTAAGGAGGCCCTTGGCTTAATGCTATGCATAAGGCATTATATTCCTTTTTAACATTTTAACCACTTACCTGGTTCTAAAATATTGATTCGAAAGGAAATAAAAAGCTAGAAATTTATGGTTTAGATTCCAAAATGTTAAAAAATGAAAGTCCTCCATTGGGAGAAGAAATTAATTTGCACAAATTATACACTTAGACCTTTTAAAAATATGTGAATTTATTTTAATATGAATTACAAAATCAAGCTTTGGAAGCCTGTAGTAGAAGTAAGGCACCAAACGGGTCTAAAAGGGTTCAAAACGGCTTGTCAGTTGTCCCATATCTAGTGCTGTCAAAACGGGCTTCAGCCCGCGGGCTGGCCCGTTTTGACGGATTTGGATTAGGTATACTTAAGTCTGTTTAATCGTGGGCTTTTTGGCCCGGTCCGTTTAGCCCGCGGGCCGGACGCGAGCCAGCCCATTTTTTTTTATTTTTTTTATAATTTTTTACTAAAAACGGCGTCGTTTTGAGTTTTTAAAAAAATTTAAAAATATATTTTTTTTCAAAACAATATCGTTTTGATATTTTTTCCTCAAAACGACGTCGTTTTAATTAGCTCGCGGGCCGGCCCATTTAGCCCGCGGGCTAACTGTCACGGGCCGCGGACCGGGGGTTCCCAGCCCGCGGGCCAAACGGGCCGATCCGTTTTGGCTCGTTTTCACGGCCAGCCCGAGCGGGCTGGCCCGTTTGACAGCACTACCCATATCCAGGTTACACATAAGAGGTCTTGGATGTGGATCCAGAACCATACAGGTTCATAATGTGCATGCTTTTGTCCTATCCTAAAGGGTTTCGAATTTGGGTTTGAGATACTCATTTTTTAGAATAATTTTTTAATATGAATTACAAAATCAAAAATAGTGTTACCTACATACTTTTAATCAAATAAAATGATCACTTCCAAAATCTTATAAAAGAAAATAAATCTATCATTCTTAATTTTACGATACAATATTCAATTCACAGTATATATAATATAAAAATATCAATCCAATAAGACTAAATTAATATGAGTATTAATAAATTTACTTTCACACAAACTAAATAGTAAAAATACATTTTATATATATGTGTGTGTGGAGTACATTATATATGTATGTATATATAAATATTATAATTAATAAAATAAACCAGGTTCAACGGGTTTGTAACCCTATGTTCTAAACCAGTTTTAGTAACTAAAAATGGGTCCAAAGCCAAATTCGGGTAAATGAGTGTGGACCTCTATGCTGGATTCATACCATTTACTCGAATCCGAGATGGGTCCGTGTTTATACTCAGACCCATTTGCATGCTTAAGTGGAAGGCAATTCTTAAGGCACGCACGTCTCCGTAGCCTCTCAAAGAAGAATCACAGACAAGTTCTTTCCTAGTTCTTCATCGCTTCACTCACCGCATTCGGCCAGTTTTGATAATCTCGTTAGCCTTCTGCACGTTGTTTTAATTTCCTAACCGGCTGCCACTTCCGCCCAGCTAAGATTACCAACTCGACCTTTGGTAGTTCGATTTCCGATTCCATTTTTCAAACAAAAATCATATAAAAACGGCGGATATTGTAAGCTCAACTTAGACAACGCACAAAGGCTGATGAGAAATGATATTCTTTGTAAGTTTTTAATTAAAGATAGAAAGAACGCTAATACTTCTCTTATCATAATTATAATTGAATATTCACTTTTTTATTTTAAAAAATCAATTCTAAACAAAGCGAGTCTTATTATCTTAGGCATCCCGTTCGGTTTGTCCCACATTTGGACACGTAACTACTGATTCTGATTAGCTGATGAAACAGAGGAGACGTTGTGACAGGTTCTGACCAAAATGGAATTTAAGTTTGAACATTCGACATTATTTACTAATCTTGAACCCGAATGTCCAATTCAGACATTCTCCGGTAGAACACTAAAGAATAGGTCAAGAAACAATTATACGAGTTGATCCAAGACAGGCATTACTAGATAATAGGCTATATATAGTAATTACACGTCAAGAAGAAATCGCAATCTGTTTCAAAGACAAAGAGAACCAAAGAAATCAAATAGTTCGCCAGTGATTCCAATGGCGAGATTCCAAGCAGTCTATCTTGTGTTTCTCCTCTGTGTCATAGCATTTCAGTTCAGTATTGTTGAAGGACGCATGGTGAAGAGCATGTACATCAACTGGGGTGCTCATCATTCAGCAATTATAGACGATGATCTGCAACTCGTCCTCGATCAAACTTCAGGCAAGTACCAATTATTCATTAAGAATACAGTTGTGCTGTGTACTGTGCTCGAACAACATAGAGTAATTGATGATATTCACCATGATACTCATTTACACGCATCAATTCTGAGACTATAACCATAAATAGAACAGAAGGGGAGGATTTTAGCGGAGTCTAAACTCAATTTTGTTGAAATCTTGATAATGTGGTCTGCATTTATCGGCCAAAATACAAGCAGCAAGAGTATTTCCCTCACACCAGTCATGAGAAACTTGCCTTCCCTCACTTACGAGCAGGATTCCTAGAAAAGGATAACCGTTATCACCCCCTTTAGATCAATTTGAAAAGGTAACTCCCATCTGACACAACATTCCCTTGCTTTTCCAGGTTCTGGAGCACAATCAAAGAAACCATTTCTATTTGGAAGTATTGAAATATTGATCAAATTGGTAGCAGGCAACTCTGCTGGAACTGTTACTGCATACTACGTAAGTGCAAGCTCTGCCTGCACATTCAATCACCCCAGGAAAATGGACCTTTTCTGTATGTTGTCCAGAGAAATGAAATCAAGAAACATTGAAATCAATCTTCATCGCTAATTATCCGTAGATTCATCACGTACATAGTGCAGATACAAGTCACCAAATATAACTGACCATAACCATACAAATCAAGTAGAAAGAAAATTCATTTTTTGCGTATCTTGACAGCTATCTTCCATTGGCGAGAAACATGATGAGATCGACTTTGAGTTTCTAGGCAACATATCAGGACAACCTTACATTGTTCACACAAATGTTTACTCTCAAGGACAGGGAAACAGGGAGCAGCAGTTCTACCTGTGGTTTGACCCAACTGCTGATTACCACAATTATACCATTCATTGGAACCCTAATGAGATTGTGTAAGCCAAAACTATTTGCCTCTCCAATATCCAGTTCCCATATATCTCATACAATTGTATATCCTGCTAAACTGTAAACTAGGAAAGTACATCCAGAATTTGAAAGAAATGAATCTGCAATAATTGCTCTGCTTGGTTTAACCTTTTACCACCTTTGATTCCAGTTGGTACGTTGACGGGATTCCACTCAGAGTGTTTAGGAACTATCAGAGCAAGGGGATTCCTTATCCAAGTCAACAAGGAATGATGGTTTACACCAGCCTGTGGAATGCCGATGACTGGGCAACCAGAGGTGGCCTTGTTAAGATTGACTGGATTGGTGCACCATTTGTTGCCAGACTCAGAAGATTTAGACCAAGAGCTTGCAAATGGAATGGACCAGTTAGCATCAGTCAATGTTCCATGCCTTCACATGGCAACTGGTGGAATTCTCCAGCATACAGTCAACTCAGTTATGCTAAGCTGGGTCAGATGAACTGGGTTAGAAATAACTATATGATCTATGATTACTGCAGAGATACCAAACGGTTCGATAGACAGATGCCAGGGGAATGTTTTTTGCCACAGTTCTAGTGATAAGGAACAGCATTCTGAGAAGTAGCTCAATGTTTGTGTTTGCTGAACTGAGAGTTGAGAATATATTGTTGAATATCTTTCTGTTGGAATTCTTCTACTTTCTTTATTAGCAAACACCGTGATATCCAATTCTTCTTGTAATCTAATATTGGCTTTCAGTTGATAATTTGGAACAAAATTTCTCTTTTCTTTTTCTTTTGAGTTTCAACTACATTTTCTTCTTTCCTTGAATATCCAAGATACTGTATTTTCCTTGTATTATGAACTCTGTGATTCTTCTGCAATCAAGTTCTTAACTTCAGAGTTCAGAATATGGAAGATACAGCACTCAGCCTTACTTCACACCAGAACCAGAAAATGTATCAGAAGCAAAATTAACATGTAACAAGCGCACGTCAACCAATCTACAAAGCCAAAGGCGAACAACACACATGGAGATATTGAAGGGGGTGTATCTGATCCCTAGAAGTTGGAGTAGGCTCAAGGCAGTGAATTTTCTCCGTGCATTAACTGTTAGTGTAACCAACTCAATGCAAACAGCAGATGTATCGTTTTCAACTTCCATAGCATCATCTTTACAAGCACAATGTAAAAGATGCTACCACATTGTATAGATTTTAAAAGTATAAAACAACCTTTAGTCAGTAAACTCAAAATGTCCCTATAATCCTGATAACTGTAATATTGAATTTTGAAAAAAATCCGATTATCTCGAATAATTGGTAGTTTCAAGCACCAAGCATTCCATTATAAAACTAAGCTTGCTAGTCTAACGAAGGCATGCTTTATTAGGATTCAAAAAATAATATGGCTCCTGTAACTTCAGGTTCCTCAAAAAAAAAACAACTATAACTATCAGTTCTTCATATTATCCACTTCCAACTAGGATCTGATTAAGAAATCTTAATCTCTGAGGACATAGAAAATATCCACCCAAGTTTTACTCAACGTTGCATCAATAGGCAAACATTTCTGGGATCCTTTTTTTTCCCACATTGGTTTTGTATCTTGGACCATGAAATTTAAGTATCACTTAACAACCCAGTTAATCCTTCGGGGAATATGTAAATGCTTTGCCATGAACAGTTATGAATATAATTTGCCTAGTTTAGGTCTTGAGTGGTTCGACAGTATTTCAATTCTTAATAAAATATGATCTAAGTAAAAGAATAATGAATTAGGTTCAAGCATCAGTCTGATTCAGTTAACCCCATGAAAATTACTATTTTAACTTCCTTTATCTTTTTCTGGCTAAGACATTAGCTATTCCATTTAATTCTAGCTTCTTAAACTACAGTATTATGAGACTGATGAAATTTGTATCTACCATGAAGAAATAATTTGTTAGGAAAAATAAATTTTAGACCAAAACCAAGGAGATTTGATGATTAATTGTATCCTACCACCTCATTCTCTTTGATATTTCTCGTGGTCATGCTTCTCTCCAGATCTGCCATTAATTATCTTATTATCTATGAGACCGATTCAGTTCCCTGAGTCCTCCCATAAACCTCCTGAGACTAGTGAGGAGTAAAAATTAATTTCTGCCAGCAGTAATAATCATGTATAGTATTCTGGAAGGACTGTACATTTGAAAATTTTGAAGCTGTAGCCTAGGCTACTATCAACCATGACTAGGATTCAGGAAGCACAAGATTAATAACATTGACAGATTTTCTCAAATTTTAACTATCTCATATTATTAGAGGCAATCACCACAAAGAATTCAAAATTTTCCCACTAATAAATGTTAAAGTCGAAATTTCCAACCAAATTTACTGTGAAATTACAAACACAAAGACCTGACCAATTTGACAATGCACCACCAAACAGGAATCCAGTTGCAAGCTTTGTACAGTTGGCAAGAATAACAGATAGGAAATCACATAACATGAAGCAGCAGTTAATTTATAGATGAAAATGTACTAATTCTAGAAAATTGTTCATCAAATGATTATATGAAGAGTAATATCTACACAAGGTATATTTTCAAAGATCATTAGTAGCTATAAAATTTGAAGGGGAAAAACTTCATCTTTATGGCAAAAATAAACCAAAAGACAGAAAAACAAACATCTCCATTTCTTTTGACATTTACCGAAAGGTCCGAAGCTAAAGGAAAGAACTTGATCCAAAATTTAGCAGCCTGACGAAGTATACTTTAATACGTGATTACAACTAGCACTAGAGAAAAAGGAATCCATAAATTGAAGCCATCACAGCAACTCAACTTAAAATTTTATACAGAAATAGACACCAATAATAATAAAAAAAGTACCAAACAAAGCTAAATCAACGCGGGTCTCTTCACCAAGAAGCATTCCGGATACTGCAGTGGCAGCAAACGTCGTCGCATTGGTGACAGGAACAGCCAGAGAAATCGGGGTCTCACTGAGAATAGCAAAGAAAGTGGCTGATGCGGAGAGATTTACAATGAAAGGTAGAGTGTATTGCCAAGTTAGTAAAAGGTTGAGCCAATTCTTGAGGGTCTTGAGGACTGGATGCTGGGGCGTGTTTGTTTGAGAAGTTGATTTGATCTTTTCGTCCCATACGAGTGCCCCTTTCCGCATGAGGGCGTTAGTTGCCCCCCAAACAAGGCCTACAGCAACCATCTTTTCCACTTCTCTCATGGTGTCGCTGGTATCCCTCTCCCGCTGTATCTTTACTGCGCGATCGTGCCTGTTGGACTGTGAAGAGAAAAATCACCGGGTCCTTTGACCTGTTTAGCTGTGTTGAGCTCCTCAAATGGCCGGAACGACTGTTGATGTGTTATAATTCAACTCTTTAACCGATGCGTTCGTACCTTAATAACATGTCGCATCGGCCCGTGCGACTCCTGAAATGAATTGCATAAAAAACGCATCAGGCCCTTTAAACAGGGCTCTTATTGTTCCCAAAGGCGAATTCCTCGCCCAGGCTCACACCCTGGCCCAAGTAAATTTTGCTGGGTATATTTTTTATACTAATTGATCCATCGCACTGTAGTCCCACCACAAAAAACTCCACAAGTCTTCGGCTTGAACCCACTATTAATATACATTATTTTTCCTTACAATCATATCCAACTTAGGCTGGAATTTTTTGAGAGCATCAATACTAGTGATACATCCGCTTAGATTTGAACCCTCAATCTAAATTGAGGGCCAAAACCCTTACCAACTAAGTTGACAACTATTGACTCTTTAATATTTTTCTTTCACTTTCGATTGCTAATATATGTGATAAACCTACTAATTTTATGTCTATTTCTATTTCTATTTCTTATATTTTGTGATTTAATTTTATTTTATATACTATTTATTTTAAGAGTTATAAGATCTTGATTTTAAACAAAAAAAATAAACATTTCTTCTTAGTACTGTTAAAATTTTAACTTTTCTTCGATTGGTATATAATTTTTTTTAAAATGGTCCAGTTTATTATCTTTGTTAATTTTGACCATCGATTTCTTCCTAATAAAACATTCTCAAATTGTTCAAACATTTGAAGAGAAATTTGATGGTGATGGCAAATTAAACCAGTTTGGAGCAGAGTTGAAGTTCAATAGTGATGGAAGCTCAACTCTATGATTGGGATGACGGGGAACACTGGATGTGGATCAAACACATAATCTTTTTTTTAAAAATAATGAGTATTTGTTTCAAAAATAATAATAATAATAAAGTACTTTTTAACTAAATAAATCAATGTTTTATTACAACAAAATAATATTGTAATATAAAAAATATTTTTTGCAATAAAATGAGGTTTACATGCCCTCCACTATGAGAAAACGTTATCAGCAACCACAGCTAATACACAATTTGGCTCACCGCTATATTAAGGGTGGAAATTAGATAGTAATTTGATTTAAAATTTTTTATCTTATGTTTCATAAAAGTAAATTATTTGTAAAGAAATAAGTAAAATTCAAAGTGAAAAATCTGTATTGATTTCGTAGCGGAACTCAATCCAAGTATAGCCTAAGAAAATATCAAACAAGCAATTAGGTGAGGAAGTAATTTTTAGGTGATCATATTAAAAATAATGTTATAAATTGAGCTAGTTGAATGCACAGAGTAAACAAAGATATACAAGAGTGCCTTCTGAAAAATTTGATATGACATACATAAGCATGTCTTAAAATTATACATAATTATATTTAACTAAAAATGGTTTTATAAATAAAGACAAACTATTATCCAATGGTTTGGACAAATGACAATTGTTGTGATAAAAGTTTTCCCATTAGTCTTTTTGGAATAGAAAAAAACTAGCAGTGATCTTTTTTTTTTTTTTTTGCGATGGTGAGTTTGTATATAACTGTGAATCTTCTAGTATATTTTCTAGTATATTTCTAATATACTACTAATTATAATATTTAATATTTAGAATTTATTATTTAAAATTTAAAGTTTATTTTATTTTGTTTATGATATATGAATAAAAAATTATATATTTAAAAATGTTAGAGAAAGGTATAATACAAAAGTGTTACGGAGAATCCCAACTCAATAGATGGCAATGATATTCTAGTCATTTCCCTTATCATGCATTACTGGTTTTATTTTCCCACAGGGCCAGAAACCATTGCTCAAAGAGGAGATTTTTCAAATTATACATTGAGCTTACAAACTGAATTCAAATTCTAGTCTTATTTCTAGTTCTATTTTAATTATTCAGGTAAATTTTATTTACTTACACACATTGATGTAGACATACCAACACACATATACAGAGCTCATTTATTCTAAAATTAAGTATCATATCACTCTTATTAATCGAAGAAATAAGTCATGGGTATCTGGATAAAAAATCTACTTAATTTAGCAAAATAAACAACTATTTTCTAACATTCAAAAATAAAAATATAGATATCTAATTCTTACTAGAGATAATATATTTTTCAAGGAATGAAGAGAAAATATAACACATAAAAGATTATATACAACTGAATGCACGCAAGTTAAAATCGAAACAAATAAATATATTTATCGATTGCACATTTTATTACGTATTTGAAAATTAAAAGAAAATAGAGAGAGAAGGTCTTTTTTCAAAAAAAATAAAAGATAGTAGGTGTATTAATATTGACATATTGTACAAATTCAAGATTTAATTTTTTAAAAAATAAATTATCAAATCTTAAATATTAAAAGATATGGATAACAAATTAAAGCTCAACTTAAAGGAAAGTGTTCAATATTATTCAATGGACTATATTTGGCTGTACAAGCATTTACTTAAATTGAAGAATATTCGTTTGAGTATAATTAAATTAAGGAATATGATTAAGTACTTTCTTTTATGAATTAAGAAAATTATATTTTATTGTAACCCCATTTTTTTCTTCTTTTATTGTCTGCCCACGCCGTAATTTTATCGCCGCTTGCCCCGTGTCGCAAAAACCGGGCGCACCTACCACGGCGATTCCTTCAACAATCTAACAGTAGTACTTGGGCCGTCAGAAACACACTATTCATTAAAAAAAAAAAAAACGAAAAGAAACACACGGCTGCAACAGTAAACGCTTACCCTACGCCCTCAAAGAAGCCATTATCATATCCGCCAGCGCAGCCATTGCTGTCAAATATAATACATCATGCTTTACAAGCTGTACTCTTCCCCTGCCTCCTATAACCAAACCCTGGCATCATCACCCGCGTCAACCGTCAAAAAACGTCCGCCTACTGCAGATCCCCTAAATACCCTCCAATAGATATTGTCCGCGTGGCGATTCTATCCTCAAAGTAAACGGCAGCGTTCCGAGCTCCTCCAAAGGACCAAACCCCTTGCTCATAATTCCCCCCCACCTCCCCGGCGCTGGCGTCTGGCGTATCATTTTTCACGAGCGCCTCTCGTGTGTAGTATTTTACTACTGGGGTATTTATTTCTCTCTCTCTCTCTCTCTCTCTGTGTCTTCCTGTGTGTGGTTTCGGTTTCTTGAGAAATCTCAGTGAATTTGTTGATTTTTCGTTTAGCTGTAATTTTGTTAAACCCAGCTTCACATAGAGCTGCATGATCTGAGGGAGTGGTGGAACTGATCTGATCCGTCGATCTGAAGCGGAAGCATGGAAAGGATCGTCGGCGGCAAATACAAGCTCGGCCGTAAAATCGGGAGTGGATCCTTCGGCGAAATCTTTCTCGGTTAGTAAACATACATCTGCTTATGTGGACAAGCATGCAGGCAGAAATTCTACTCCTCTGCTTTTGTTTTGTTAGCTTTTGTGATATTTCTGAAAATGGGCCTTGGTTTCATAGATTTGCTTTTCGGTTCGAGTTTAATTCGTTTATTGAATTTGATTCTGCAGCTACACATATCGATACCTTTGAGATCGTTGCCGTAAAGATCGTAAGTTCTTCGTTCGTTTTGAATCGACTTATTGGATCATTATAAGCTGTGTTTAAATTATCTCGCTCTATTTCTCTGTCTTCTCGTCTTTATTGTTTTTCAATGGATAATCCATTTTTTTAATCTTTGTTGTTTTGTTCTGCTGGTTCGTTCCTTTTTCAAAATTGAATTCAGTTTGAGAGCTAGACATATAGTTGTATCGTTCACTGTGCATCATTTACTATTAAATGGATGATTGAATGAAAACGAAGAAGTTCAGCTGGACAATGGTTTTCTGAGCTAGAGAAAAAACAGTTTATGGCTCTAAAGCACGAACAGCTCAAATGTAGAATTATTGTTCTTCAAGGTTTTGTTGGTTACTCCGAGAAATCTGGGAAACTGCTGAGATTGCGGTGATCTAGACACAGGCGTTATTTGGTGGTTGTTAGGCATACATGTTTGGGGTATCAAGCAGAATGGGAATGCATAAATCTGTTGGGTCTGTGTATCAAGTCAACCTGACAATATTGATATGCGTGTATTACTTTACTAATCAGGAAGATATGGTTTTTAATTACTTTTCAAGTAGCTTTATAATAACTTAAAGCATATAAAAGGAAGTAGAAAACTTCTAGGAATTGTTCGTAATTCATGTCCGTTACTTTTTAACCTTTGTGATTATGGACTCAAAACTCAACCTGATCTCTTGTTACATACTTAAGCACATTACTTTGTTTGTTGCCCCCTATTTTCGTTTTAGAGATGTCAAAGATAACGTTCACTTCTTAGAATGGACCCCAATCACATTCCTTATTGATCTGTATTGCTTTTTCAGATGTTCCAAATTAGTGTCTACTTTCTTAAAACAAAATTTTTCCCAATATAAATTTTAAACATTTTCCTCGCTTAAAAGGAAAACAATATGGGACCGGTATCACATACCAGTCCTATAATTATTAATCAAGAGTACGACAGTTCAATATAATAAAAGACAGTGAAAATGCTCTGCTGCTCTTCTGAACTTCCATTCCATGTTAATAACACATGCATTCAGTATTGGAATGGGTACAAAACAGTGTGTTTTCTTTGTCAAATGAAGATTCAAGGTGTCTCATGCTCTAAACTATGAAATGCTAAATCATTGCACGTGGAAGGATAAGTGATGGCCCAAATTCCAGACAACATGGATAAAAAATGAAAGCGAGCTTCATGCTATCTTTTCTTTGTTATTTGTGCTGGCTTCTGTGCATGCCGTTAATTGTACTCTGCTTTCTTTGACAGGAAAATAACAAGACGAAGCATCCACAACTCCTATACGAGGCCAAGTTATACCATATTCTTCAGGGTGGAAGTACGTAACCTCAGAAGTGCATTATGTTATCTATTTTGCAGATGTTATCATTCGTATGTGTTTCTCCATATACATGAGGAATAAATTACTTATTGTAATTTGATGCATCATCTTTACTATCCTCTATTTCTTTTACTTAAGGTGGTATTCCTGGAATAAAGTGGTCTGGTGTAGATGGGGAGGACAATGTTCTCGTCCTTGATTTGCTGGGGCCAAGTCTTGAGGATCTTTTCGTCTACTGTGGCAGGAAATTTTCCCTGAAAACTGTATTAATGTTAGCTGAGCAGATGGTAAGATATTATTCATAAGGTTAGGGGGGATCCTGTGTTAATCAGATTTGGGTATTTTGGCTGTTATTTATTTTTGGTATTTGATGAATGTTCTTATGTCAAATGTACATATATGCAAAGAGTGGTTGTCCAATTGCTTTTTCTGATTTGTTTATGCCTGTATCTGTACGAATTTATTCTGGGTAGGACAGTAATTTAAATTTTCTAGTGTCTCATCTGGAATCGGTTGTTTCTTTATCATGGGAACTTAAAGAGTTTCACAAAAATCAAAGGCACAAGAAATTGGATTTTCAACAATTTTGCTTGGTCTTGTTTTCCAGATAACGAGAATCGAATATGTGCATTCTAAAGGGTTTCTGCACAGGGATATCAAGCCTGATAACTTTCTTATGGGTCTTGGTCGAAAAGCAAATCAGGTGATGACCATTGCTCTACCCTTTACTGTGATTAAATCTAGTCATTCACTGTGCTCCTGCCTGTATAGTTCTACCCTTTCTTTTCTTTATTTTGTTTGTTTGTGTTTGTGATGACCATTGCTCTACCCTTTACTGTGATTAACTCTAGTCATTCACTGTGCTTTTGCCTGTATAGTTCTACCCTTTCTTTTCTTTATTTTGTTTGTTTGTGTTTCTGTTGTATTTAACCCCTACTATCATGCTACTCTTAGGTTTACATTATTGATTTTGGTCTAGCTAAAAGATATCGGGATGCAACTACTAATAGGCATATTCCTTACAGGTAACTTGTCAAATCCATAATTATGAGGCTTTATTATTCTTATTTCTTGTGCTCCTATTCTTTATCAATTATTGTTTTCTGTTCTCTATCAATTTTGAGCTGGGTCATTCTAGAATTATTCAACTTTCTATCTCTTAGTGTGACTAGCTTGTATCACATGTCAAGGCGACACCAATTGTCTCATTTTGGTCCTTTTTCCTGAGTTCTTTCACGCATTTATAGTTTTATTTTATTATTATTTTCTTAACATACAGGGAGAATAAAAACTTAACCGGGACTGCGCGCTATGCAAGTTGTAATACTCATCTTGGAATTGGTGAGCTCTAGAAAACTCATCTTATTTTATTATGTGTTTCTTCATTGTGCCATATCTATCTGATTCCTTGAGGTTATAGAGTATTAGTGTTGGTGGCAGGTCATTATAGAATTGTCATCTTATTTGTTTTGTAGAACAAAGTCGTCGGGATGATCTAGAATCTCTTGGATATGTACTTCTCTATTTCTTGAGAGGGAGGTGCGCTGTTTTACTTGGTTTTTGCCCCTTGAAATTTTTACTTTGTTCTTTTGTTACTTTGTACTGTTATTTGTTTAGATTCTGAAAATATATTTCTGTTTCTTTGCTATAGCCTTCCATGGCAGGGTTTGAAAGCTGCCACAAAGAAGCAAAAGTATGATAAAATATGTGAGAAGAAGCTGTCAACTCCCATTGAGGTGCGTACTTCTGCATGTTGTTCATTTTTTTCCCTTCTTAATTTACTTTCTTTGAGAATCTTATTCCAAGATATGTACCCCACCATTGCTGCAGGTCTTATGCAAGTCCCATCCAGTGGAGTTTGCTTCATACTTCCATTACTGTCACTCTTTGACATTCGATCAACGGCCTGATTATGGATTCTTGAAACGCCTTTTCCGTGAACTGTTTACTCGTGAAGGTATATGCTTCTTTTGGCTAAGTGTCCATGCATTGGTAGATTTATGGAATAGTACTCATAAATATGAAGCATATTGAGATTGAAGATTTTCCATCTTTTGACATCTCACTTAATCCACCCTCTGTCTCTATGTT
This sequence comes from Rauvolfia tetraphylla, assembly GCA_030512225.1. Lineage (NCBI taxonomy): Eukaryota > Viridiplantae > Streptophyta > Magnoliopsida > Gentianales > Apocynaceae > Rauvolfia > Rauvolfia tetraphylla. The sequence continues at coordinate 6,562,849 of JAJQKT010000045.1, read as the reverse complement.
AACTGGCAATTGGGAAGAAATATAAAATCTTTCTGCCTCTTGATGTGTCTGTGTTATGCAGGGTATGATTTTGATTACATATTTGATTGGACCATCCTAAAGTACCAGCAGTCACAATCAAGTAAAGGGCAGCATCGGGTACTGTTGGTCATTTCATTTCTCTTTCAATCTTTGCTGTCGTTTTCCAGTTTGATCTATCTGCTTGGTTGCATTAAATACTTTTTCAGTGTGATTTTCTCCAGTTGAATGCTGCATTAGGTCATTTTTCCCCCATGAACTAAGCTGTGTAAATATCTGTTCTTTGTGAATTTTTATCTTGAGGACATAGTATCTTACATTTTTAATAAGTTTTTATTCGTATTGGACAGCCAACACCTGCTGAGAGCAGTCGAGCAGTTGCAGTAGACATGGAAAAACATCAAGGTTACATCTTTCTTGTGTTTTTATTGCATTCAAAATCGTAACTTGAACCAATGGATGTTTGAAACATGGATATGGGGTCGTCATAAAAATTTTTAGTTGTTCACCCGGTGGCATGCTAAAGATCCAATTTACAGTTGGTAGTCCAAACTTTACCTTGGTAAAATGTATCGATGCAAAATTTTTATTTCCTAATTTCCAACTCTGGCTCAACAAGATTGAATGGGGGTATGGGAAGAGAGGAAGACAAAAGCAAGATAGGTTCTGCTTGTGAGATATAATTTTCAGTTATTTTAATTTTATTTTCTCTTCCCTTTGCAAGAATGTGCAAAATTTGACCTGTTTCTTACTGATTTCAGGTGGCAATGTTGCACCTTATTCATCTGAATTGGCAGAACGTATGAGATCAAACAATGCTACCAGTAATGCTGTTCACATGCAATTTAAATCACCTACAAACAGGAATATGACTTCTGGAAGTAACTTTGAGAAACATGTAAGCCAATGTCTCTCTTTATTAATCAAATTGTCTGATTTCCCGTTTTCTACGTCTTTTCTCATATGGTGTGGATGCAAGTTTTGTTTTCAAGGTTGTTTCTCTTCCTCCTTGGACACATTTTGCTTCTTTGCTTCTTCTAAAATATTTGGTGACACAGTGTTGTTGAACCCATAAAGGTCTGCTGATATTTGAACTAGAGTGAGTGTTTATATCTGTTAGCTAATGTGCATCCTTAATCTTATAGATGTTGAGCACTGCAACACAGATGCCATCTACTTCATTCTCTCCTCATGGTGGCCCAAAAGTTAACGTTCCAAGGCCTGTTTTACCTACTGAAGTTCCAAGCTCTGGTCATGGAAATGGAGAAAGTAAAGGTCCTTCAAGCAGCTGGATCTCTTCTCTGCGCCGGATTTCTTCCTCAAAGTGATCTACATGGTAATCTAATCCTGCACAATTTATTGCCCTCTCACTCTTGTCCCTTTTCTACTTCATCACACCAGACTTTCAGAGTTCTGATTTTTGGATCAGATGTTTTTAGCAGGAATTTGATGATACTAGTTCCTCAGTCTCTTTGTATCAAAATATTGGTGAAGCATCGAGCTACAATGTATGTGGTGGAGAATGAACCAGTATCTGTTTCTAACTGCTCGGATAAAATTGGTTCAGTGGTGCTTAAAGGATGTATCATGGCTGATTTTCGCATGCTGACCTTCAGTTAGACATGATCTGTTGATGCCTTCCAATGTGCAGCAGGTGTGCAATGAGACCACATTGGTTGATCCTCTCATCGAGCCTAGAGCTTGGGTTTCCCTCTATCATTAAAAGCTCGGGTTAGACATCTTTCCCCAGATAGATACGCATATTGGTTGGTGCTTTCCTAAAGATCAGAGCTCGCTTCTGCTGCTGTATATAGATGTAACAAATTACGCTTCGACTATGTTTTCTATTCAATGTAAAATGAATGATATCCGAAGTATTCTTCTCTCAATAGATCATGCAGTTGTTGACTGCAAACATTATCTTTCCTTGCTTCATGTGTTCAAGTTGCTTGTGTTGTAAACTTTTGTTTCTTTAGAGAACTTACTGGCAACAGTACTGAATTTTGTTAATACTGATTGTGTCAAATTCTGGTTCTTGTTGGTATAAATACCAAACTAAGAATGCATTGGCTTTGCCACACAATATATCACGATTCTATGGAGTTCAGAATCCTGTAGGTGATGGATGATATTCTACGGCTCTTATCTGAAGCAGCGGAGACAGAGCAAGGAGCTGCTCTAAGTGGCTTCTTACTTAATTTTCCTACTTGTGGGTCCATTTTAGCTATTCTACTTGGTCCACCTTGTTGTAATGTATCCAACAGTGTTTCCAGACTTGTGGCTTCCTGCCTTTGCTTCCTTGCATTTCCTTCCTGCTTTTCATCTTTGTACTGTACTTCCTTTCCTCCCTTAACACTGCCATCATACTTAATGTATCCTGAAGATGATATAGCCTTCTGTCCCTGTTCTTAGCAACTCCAAATGGTTTTAGTTTCATTACTTTGTCCTAGGGGACAAGCCGGGAATGCTTGATCTCATTCAGGCTTGGATTCTGTCATTCTAATATAACTTCATTCTAGATTACATTCTTGCTGCTTATTTTTCTGAGCAAAATTCTTTCTTAGCCTTGGCTTATTGACTATATTAGATTTATCTTAATGCCTCAATTATTTCTTCTTGCTTTGAAATTTGCAGGATGCTGGTCAAACTGTGCATGCCATGAGCTAGATTGGGAAAAGAAATGTCTATGAAGATGGTACTGGCTATTATGGCTTCTTTCATAGAAATAGTGAACTGATACACACAGATATCTATATTGGATTTTTTTTCTCCTCATCTGAAAAGGCAAGGAACAAATGTCAATCATGAGTTTCTCTTCGTTGTGATTTCAATTTTGGCTGTCTTTTCATTCCTAAAATCCTTTAGTTGCTGGAAGGCTGGCATTAGAATTGCATGTATATATTGCTTAACTGCTGCAAGGCTAAGAGATTCCTCCTTATTCTTGTTCATGCTATAGTTTCTCTCAGCATTGATCTCAAGCGGATTCAGTATGCTGCTTGTTGAATGCTGCAGAAGATGTAATGGGTGGATCTTTTCCCAAGCTAATTGCAAGGTACTGGAGAAACTTGGTAGGTTGCGGCCCTTAATGTGGTTCTGTCTTTGTATTCTAGGGGCTTGACTTCCATATGAGCTGCTAAACAAAAGCGGACAAACTTATTGCATAAGGCACTAGCAAGGCCATGTTCCTGATTTAATCTTTTTCCTCAGGTTAACCGGCCCCCCAATTAGCGTTTACCTTCCTCCCCTTCTGGATTCTGGAGCTTTAGTACAAACTACTGCTTTCTGGTAGTTGAACTCTTGAGTAGGTTGTCTAATATCTGTTCATTACTGAATGATATTGTTGTAGGTGCTTTTACTTTTGTATATCTACCGGGCCTTTGTGCGTCTTTGATTTATAAACCTAACCTGCATTCTTGGAGTGAAGTGTAGCATCAATGTGGGAAAAAGTAGTTGCCTTAACAAATTGCTGTAGTAATTAGAAAGTAGGCGCCACCTTAATGTAATCACTTTACTTTCGCAACTACATATGCTGTCATTTTCTAATTTGGTACTTGTTACATGTGGTTGCGGTATGACAAATGTTGTCAACTTCATCCCACTAGCTCATAATTTGACAGAGTGACACAGAAATAGTGATGCGACCATCGAAGCCCATCATAGTCATCTTTCCAGGTTTGGTACGGGTCATACAGAATCGTCCGTTCCCTTCATGAATACATCCATTGTGGAGCCAGTATAGACCCCATGCATTAAATATAAGGATTTGTTTAACGGAGTTTAATGCGTTCAGGTTGTGATGCTGTAGCGCTGGTGCTGGTTTTCATGTTATTCCTTTGAGAACGTTGGTATTTTGTAGTTTCTTTGGAAGTGTAAGCATCCAGAAGTTAGGTATCGCATTCTTTGCAATTTGGATCATGTGTTTTCTGTTAAATCCTTGCAAATTGGATCCATGCATATAAATATATGGACCAAATACAGAAAAGCTGGCAGGTCTCGGCTCCGCTCGTGGTTGGAAAGCTTGGATAAGTTCAGACCTTATCTAAACAAGGGAGAATTTCCACCGAAAAATAAGAATGTGATGATTCTTCTGTGTATTTCAAAAAATCCACATTCTGGTAGCATTTGAAATATATTTTGGTCAGATTTTTATTCTTGTAAGTATACTTCATTTCAATCCCTATTGTTAACCATCTCTCGCTTAATATATGTTAGATAATATATTATAGACATGCTTGAGAGCATCCAGCCAAAAGAAAAAAACAAAAGAGAGGAAAAGGTCAACATACACAAGTATAATCGTTACTAAAGCATAAAGAAACAGATTATGTGCATGGATTATCAATGCAATGAAAAAACTAGCATGTCTTAGTTCAAGTCCAACTGCACATGAACAAGGTTAGGGTCTTTGTCTATTTTAAGGTTACTTGGATCAAACAGTTAGCCAAAGACTTCAAAAGGAGGTGCGGAATGTCACTTGTGCATTCTGGGCATCAAAAACTCTCCATTGAAAGCGGCAACCACAAAACGAATCATGTTCCAGGAAGAGGGAAGAAGGAAAGGAGAAGGAAATTCATGATTCCCAGCTAAAGGGCAGTTGTGGCATTGTTAAGATACATATCTGGAGAAAGTGAGCAAATCAGTTGCATTCCTCACAATAATTACTTTTTCTTTCCTTTGTTCCATCTAAATTACAGAGGCATCAGAGTTCTATTTAGCTCATGCCATCTAATCAAGGACACAGCTTTCCAGCGTAATGTGCATATACCTGTAGCAAAATACCTGCATATATTGCAGCTCAATCACACACCCTCGCCCAATTGCCGATTGTAATATGCAAAAGGCTCCCGCACAGGTCACTTCCAAAATGCCAAAATTCCGCGGTCAAATCCAGTTTTGCTGCCAGATAAGCCGGAGGTCAAGTTTTCTACAGTTCGAAATCCAACCTGCAATGGTATAGAGAAGTAAAATATTACGGAGTTCTTTTAATGGCATCTCATACCTAATTCACAAGCACCATTCACCTGACTGCAAATTCGATGTTGATTTAAAATAATTTTAAAAAAGCCAAAACATACCTTGTCTAGAAGTATATCTTGAAAGTCTTCTGGTCCAATCTGAATGTTTTGATAATTAATAGAAGCAGTCTGCAAAATAAGCGGACAAGAGTTGTTTTAGGGTCTTTTAGCAATTTAGTTGACAATACCTGATATTCACAGTACACGTTACCAAACTATCATCAAATGAACAAATAGGTCACACTAGGTCAGACAAATATTCTATTTAGGAATAGACAAAACTGTTGTATTACCTCAGAGACTTGGCGATTTTTGGAATATGATATCCATGGCTGGGGTTCCAGGATAAAAACACCACCCTACCAAATATCACAAGGGCGTTATAAATCAAGTTTAGGAATGCATATGCAATAAAGAGAAGCTTGCATGACAAATGAATGTCTTTTAACAGATACCGGTTGAAGAAGCCTCCAAACTTTTGAAAATAAGTTGATTAGTCCATCATCACCCCAGTTTAAGTGGATCCATTTTGTGACGCTTAAGCTGCAAAATCGAAAAGAAACAATTATGTTAAAGAGAAGATAATGTTAGTTGGACCTAAAAGCAAAACAGGATGCCTGCAACATGTATTGGAAAAATCATTGTGATAATGAAGCTCGCTCCAAGTCCTGTTCTTGAGACAAGGGATGAAAAATTCAGAAACTATCATTTTAGCAAACTAGAAGTTGAACTACAAGGACCCTTGCCAGTAGAATACTCAGAATCCGCTAAATTATGTTTTAAACTACAAAGTAATAAGGCAGTTTTTCATTAAACTCAAAACAAAATTATTACCAGTAATTTTCCAAGTGCTCTTGGTTTCTAACTGCGAAAAAATGCTAAGCAGAAGAAGGTACTGACCAAAGAATTGCATGATAAGAAGTACTCTCAGGAGGTTGCCAACTCTGAACAAAATTTCCTTTCTGGAATGAGATTATATCAAACAAATTCTTTCCCTGGCTACTATCAGAATTGGTTTTCACCCTTTGGCATTCACATGACGACTCAGTTATGTCTTTCTCTGATCCATTTGCCTCTTTCTTTGAGTGTATGGTTCTTGCTGGATGTGACTTACGAGTTATTACATTCACAATTTTCCTCAGGGTCCAGTAAGCATCCTGAACCCGAGCTGCAACATGATAAATAGCAATTAGTACTTATTTAGCGAATAGTGTCTCATAGTGAGAAGTTAAATTTAACTTCACATATGGTTGAATCAAGAGTTCTACAAGACTTCAACTTCCTTAAATATATTAACTCAGGAAAAAAGGATTAAAAGAAGATAAATGCATCACTCTCAAGGCATTACAAACATAATCTGGGTTTTTAAACGAAAAAAATCCTTCAGATCCCATTCCTCTCAACGAACGGGTGCTTATTGAAGATTGGTTTCTGAATATGTGCTGGTAAACAGCTACTCCCTACGTCCCAAATTACTTGTTAAGTAACTACCAATTTTTTGTCCCAAAATACTTGTCAATTTATCAATTAAGAAAGCATTTCCTTACTCATTTCCAACTTTACCCTCACATTGATTAATGCGCCAAATACAAAATTATTTATATTCAAAGTTTCAAGATGGTTTTTTTGTTCATTTAACTCAATAAATCAAACCAAAATCATTTCATTAATCTGAGTAAAACCCGCCAAGCTTGACACATAATTGGGACAGGGGGAGTATGTTGCAAAAATATCTATTGTGCAATATTCAGTGTCCATATAAAGAAACAATGTAACTGCTTTTTATAAAATGGACTAATTTGTTTCACTGTCACTAGACATACATATATTCCAAAATTTTGTTTAAAAGTTCTCAGTACTAAAATTTTTCCTCATGTCCACAAAAGCAAAATATTAACGTAAAAGGTAAACTGGAGGAAGCAGAGATAGTTAAGCTTGAAACACTTACCACTGTCAATGTCAACTCCAAGAATACTGCGGCAACCAAATTTCCTTGCTGCATATGAGATGACAATAAAAGAAAAAACCAATTTGGTTATTCAGGAAAGAGAGAAAAAGCAAAATACATACTTTCCGAACCTAGGGCTACAAACTCGAGGAACAATTGACTAGAGCAAGAAAGTTCTGGTTAAGGAAGCATACAAATCTGAAAACTAAATTACAACATAGAACCCACTTACCAATGCTTATAGTGATAACGCCACTATTGCAGCCAATATCAAGACAATCTTTTCCTTCAAACCATTCTTTCTTCAAAACCTTTAACCTTGGATCCTCCTCCAAGTCTTGATCTATCTGAATAAACAATCAATCAAAAATCAATTCGACAAGAGTTGCATTTAAGGAAAAATAGTAAATTGGAACTCAACTATTCTTCATCCCTTTGATTGCAACCCATCAAACAGAAATCTACGAGATTAGTAAAGTACTCATCTTTACAATAACAAAGAAACTAAATTCCTCCATGGTGTTGCAGAAGCAAATCAAAACAACAAGTAGATTAAGTATTTTACCAATAATTATTCCAAGAAAATTTCCAGAAAAGATTGGAGGGTCACAAGTGGACTACTTAAATACTAACCTCCTTAGACAAAATTTTCTTGGAATAATTATTGGTAAAATAGTTAACCTACTTGGTGTTTTGATTTGCTTCCACAACAATTGATATCAGAGCCAAAAGTTTTTTTGAGTATTCTCTGTGGTTGCAGCTTAGACGGATTTTCCATATCAGAATGAAAACTCTTGGCTTATTCGCATTCCGCATTAGTTGGTTGTTAAAATTCTTGGGAGTACACAGCATTCACTTCCTCAATTTTGTCAAGAACTGCAATGACAAATGCCAGGGTGAACTTTCGTTATGTGGAACAAGACATTTCGTTATGTGGCAGGGTGAACTTTTAGATGCTTTATTTCAATAAGGTCCAGATGTTGCCATCGAAGAAAAGAAGCCCGATGAGATTGATAAAAAAGAATAAAAAACTATCAATTAGTTGACATGTGGTACAATTCGGTCGTGCTTATCAAGGGAGCATAAATATGCATTTTCAAATGAAACTTCTGCATATAAATTATGGATAGCACTTCAAGAAAACAATAGCCTAAAGCCAGTAATTAAGGCTATATTTTTGGGATAATTTACAAAGAGGAAGGAAGCTTACTTTTATAATAGGTGTAAGTAAGCTCTCCCTTACAACTTGGTTTCTAATGTGGGATAAAATCCCTTTCTAAAAATAAGCCAATAACAATACAAGGATAGCCCTCAACTTAAGTCCGCAAAGTGCAACCAGAAAAAGGGGAAGACAGACACATTTTGCAAGGCTAAGACCAAATTCACACCCGGAAACACACAAAAAACAACAGGAGACTGAGAGAAACAATTAGGATGGGTGTTTACCTTAACAGACTAGGGGCAACCAAGACGCTATCATAATTTAAATTCAAAACCCAATAAATTTTAAAACAGAATGAAAAAGAAATAAAGGAGCAGGCAAGAAATAGGGTGGCTGTGACTTACTCGATAGCCGTAGTAGTTTCTGTAGTTGCCAAAGATGGCAACTTCATTGCGTTTTCTCTTCTTACTTGTATTGGTAATGGTATCTGTATCATTCGTCAACTGTTTTTGCTCCTCCTCTGGCTTTTTCTGTTTCTTCTTGTCGCTGTGCTCAGGTAATTTACCCATTTGATACGACTATTTTTCTTCCTCTTCGAATTCTCAGATTCTGAGAGAAAGAGACAACTATCTGCTGAAATTAACGACTAAAGTAATTGTAGGGTTTAGGGTTTTGAGGATCAGAAGAGAGGTCTTTCTGTCTCTCTCTTTTTTTCCTTTTTTTAATTCTCCTCTCTTTTCTTCTTCTCCTCCCGCGAACTTTTTCCACAGGGCTTTGCTTGTTTGAACTACGCGGAGGGGAGAGAGTAGAGACGTCACTGCAAAGCCCGCCAACCTCAACGGCAAATGGTTCCGCTTCTACCCTTTCCGCGCTTTATGATCAATGAAGCAGTCTACATACCGACTTCATTTTTCCTTTTCTTTTTTTTTTTTCCTGAAGGTTAAGTAGTAATCTACCTTTTAATTAACGCAAATTTCCCCGAAAAATTCTCTTGCAACGGGCTACTTTTGTCTTTAACGAAAAAATAAAAGAAAGAAGAACAGACAATTAAAATTTGATATAAGATTTTATCTACTATCAGAAAGAATGAGTATAGTTCAGCAAAAGGAAACAAAAAGAATGTACTTTAAAGATGAAATTGGATAAAATATAATTTTTAGATTTTTTATAATAAATTATTTATAAGAAAAAATAAAATTTAAACTAAAAATATAAAAAAAAACAACTTCTAAAAAAAAGAAATATGCAATTAATGTTGTATTGAATTGACGAAACATAAAATTGTTTGAAAGAGTAATAAAAGCTTTTTTCTTATGGATTCTCATTGTTTAAGTGTTCTTTTAGAAGCTTGTACTTGGCTTTTTTTTTTTTTTTGGGTAAATGTCTTCGGCATGCTACTAGTAAGAAAATGCCACACTATTTTTTTTAATTAATAAGATAACACCACAGTCAATGAATAAAGTAGGTCAAAGAGCTTTAGACCAAATTTGGTTAAAGTGAATGTAAAATAAGAGAGAAAGTAAATGATGTAAATGTTAATTTTACTCCGTTTAATTATGATAAAAAAGTAGAGAAAGAGTGTATGAAAATAGATGCCACTCTATCTCCATATTAGCAAAATGACTTGTCCTTATTTTTCTTCTATCTCTATCAAATTAAATAAGAGTAAATCACTTCTCTTGGTAAAAGTAAAAATGCAACTCTTTCTCCCCTTTCCTTCCCTTTCCCTTTCATCCTATTATGACACTTACCATCGTAACCGCAGCGCATTCTTAAAACGACAGTTGCGTGACTGGTTCGGTTCTTCACAGCCACATTTACAGCAGGGTGTGTCCGTAGCTGTTCATTGTTGCTAGGTAGATGAAAGTAAAATTGTACAAGCACACTAACCAGTTTGCAAAATGGTGTGAGGAACCGGTAACGAAATGCCATCTCCAAAAGGACACATACTTGTACAAAGAACCTTCAATAATGGCAACCAAAGATTATACAATTGCTCTTCTCCGAGTTCTGCACTCGCTGAACAGGGAACTTGAGAGGATAAAATCGGAAAATTACACTATCAGGAACATGCCTTTCATTTTTTTTACATGTTTATTACCCAAAATTTTTAACATAAATTGGAAAAGGAAAAACTGAGTACAAAAGATAAACTATATGCTTTTTCTACCACCACATCGCAGCCGTGACAAGTTGGGTCATAATTCTGTAAACGCAGCATAATCTTGTAAATTAATCTACAAAAAGGAACCTCACACATTCTTCTCTGGGGGTCTTTTGATTCGACCAGATTTGAGATGCAATTATAGAATCAACACTGGTCCCATATACACTGTTATGTGTCCTTTTCCTAGAAGGAATTCATTCAAGTTCCTTGAGAAAATCAATATTATCAACGAAGACCTGCAAGATTAGAAGAATCACAATGAACTGAATCAGTGACATTTTCTTGGACCAAATAACATAATAATCATTCTCCATACACACAGATCTGACTTTGCCATCGCGGGAACCAAGATTAGACTTGATTTCTTCAAAGTATCCATGGATTAAAGAGAAAAAGAATTTAGGCAAAAACCAATACCGTTTTCCATCCATCTGGATCCAGGCAAGCTGTAATCTTGGTGTTGATACCAGGTAAGGGTCCAGGTTCCCTGGTAATCTTCCCACCACAGAGTCTAATTGCTTCAGCCGTTTTATATACATCATCCGTACCTATGGCTATCTGGTTAGCCAATTACAGTCATATTAGTATTCGTGTTATTAGAACAACATACCATTATCCTTTTCCAGGAAACCCTCAGACAGTATACCTGAGCATAAGCATTTCCTTTGTCATATTCAGTAACTCCATAATTGTATGTCAACTCCATCACCACATTTTTGTCTTCAGGACCATAGCCCAGCATTGCTATTGTATACTACAGAATACATGAAGAAGCAAATCTTCAGCATCCAACTTACAAACAACTAACAGCAAAGGTTAAGTGAGTTCTCATAAGACCTTGCCGGTAATGGGGAAAAACTGAAACTGCAGATGTTAATTTCAGATATTACAGAAATGGTAGACATATCCATGATATGCAAATTTTTTTGAAAAGGGAATTGTGATATTTCTAAAGCACATGCTATTTCAAACCACTCAGAGCAGCATCCAGAGTCCTGAAAAAGCAGATTGAGCAACTTTTACTGTTGCATCTCTACATATGAATCCACAATCGTACACGGTATCAACCAACAATATTTGTCGAGCTTGTATTGGACTATAAAATTATAGATCAACTGTAAGAGTTAAAAATCTTCTTTGGTCTTTACATTTTAAAAAAGAAAAAAGGTTAAAGGACAAACATCTTTGAGTTGTTTTTTTTCTTCTTTCTTTTTCTTTCGGGGGGCGGGGGAGTGGGGGTGGTTATTAGTTCATGACAGTTTCAATCACATGGATCCAATGTGGCAATAGGTTCAGATATTTCTCCAGTGAGAATATAGATACAGAATAATAGTCAGGCATATGCTTCAAGGTTAGCAGCAAAATATCTTCTAAAAGGATGTTTTCATGTACTAGGACCCAGAAGGAACCATAGGTATAAAGAAGAATCATAATGAACCTGACGGACCCATATGCCTGGGAAACAAGAGAGAGGGACAAATACCCTAGACAAAGCTAAGTACCTATGAAGCTGGATCCAAATAAAGGAAAAGCACACATCATAAAAACTATGATTCCCCAAAAAGGGCGAAAAAGAAGGAAATGGACAATCTCTATGCATGAAGAGAGCTGTCAACAGATTAGCGCATAAATGCTGAAAGCTCTACCATGCAAATGCCATACTGAGATAAGAAGATAATCATGTCTAACCAATTTCAAGCATGTCAAACTTAGTCCACAAGCAACATGGAGGATAACCTGTTCTGTCAAGAAAATTAATTATTTCAGCACAGATAAAATGGTGAAGATTGAATTTTTCAGATTGCTATTACTAGGTCCTATCATGTATGGATTTGTCAGTAAAAGAAAATCATGTTAAAGTGCATTACAGAAGGACATGTAAAGCAGGTATTGGAGAATAAGTAAAGGAGAAAAGGGCAGGGAGAAAACAACTCTTGAACATCACAAGGATACTTGCCAAAAAGAACTTCTGTTTTGCTTGTTTATTTCAGAGCTACAAGTACAATAACAAATTAATAGAATACCTTGTATTCAGGGTTATCTCTTGTCCTGAGTAGCTCCATTCCAAAAGCCTAATTGCAATGCCAAGTACATCAATGATAAGAATATTTTGTGAAGAGTGCATCAGAAATAAAGATATAGAAATGACCCGTTTTCTGCAGATACTGTCTCACCTTCTCATAAAAATTTACGGAACGTTCAAGATTTCCAACTCTAAGCATCACCTGACATAATGGTTCAGGTGTAGGGCCTCTCTCCAAAAGTTCAAACTTGTATCCATCAGGATCTTCAATAAATGCAATAACTGTACTGCCACCTTTGACAGGACCTGGTTCCCGTGTAACTTTGCCACCCTTTGCCTTGATGAGGTCCACAGTTTTTGCAACCTATGGACAGCCAACATTAGCTGATTGTTATCTAATCTAAGGTTCTTCCAAACTAACAGGAAAGATGTAACTAAAACCAAAACGATTCACGAAATGACAAAAGGGTAACATCAATGGGTAAATGAAGTGAGTTGTATTATGAATTGGGCAAGAAGTTTGCAAGAAAGAGTAGTTTAAGAAGCCCTTTTCAAGTCAATGCTGCCGTCCAATCTTAACGGCAGGATCCATGTAGTGCATGTTTCCAGATTAAATCAAAGTAGTTACCTTTGGAAATACTACGAAGGACGATTATGGTTCTGACAGTGCCATGAAGAATCAAAGTGAAAAAGAGACTCATGTTTTCAGCCCTTTTCATGTTGCTTATTCTTTGTATGGCACTGTCCTTTCTTAAACTTAAAGACTTAAAAACTCTAGAAAAGCAAAAGAATCCATAGGACTTGAAAATGAAAACAAGATCTTGAAACCATACATTAAGCAGCGTGACCAATAACAAAAACACTGATATTTTGGTTGAGGCTGGCATGACAAAGCAAAATTGTCCAGTTTATAACAGTTGTGCTAAGCATTCAGTTTAAAGAAACTCACATCCTCAACAGCAATGCCAAAATGACCAAAACCAGATCCAATATCATACTTGTCAACCCCATAATCTGATAGCAAGGTAAAGAGATCCCAGAGTTAGCAAAAATCAACTTGGAAAATGAAGAGAAATGAATGGACATTAAGCCTGAAAAGGAGCGCAGTATATATTCACATCTGAACATCCTATGCCAACACTATGAAATTCAAGAATTGAAGTTTAAAAAAATCATCCTTACTGTAAGTGAGTTCAATGACAAAATGTGAATCTTCTGGGCCATATCCTAGAAACGCATTTGTATATCTCTCCTCAGGAATGTCACGTTTTCTCAAGAGCTTCATGCCTAAACACTCTGTGTAGAATCTACATGCCACAATTGGAGTACAACAAAATCATCATCAGTATTCAGAGGAAGAAGAGAAGCTAAGTGAATCATGTAATTTCCAAATCACACACTTTATTGTCCTGTCCAAGTCCCCAACACGGTAAACAACATGAAGCATCCGTCTCTTATCTTTCTTAACCCACTCTAAGACATTTTCTTGCGTAGTCGCCGTGCTTGCTTGTGCCATGTTACCAGCTGCACCTACTGCTAATTTCTTTCCATCTCCTCTCAACAACTTTGAAGCACTAAGGCCAAATGACTGTGACTGCAGTACAGCTAAACATAAAAAGAGGAAGAATGCATCAATACTAAAATCCTATTCCAAGCACAAAAGTGGTTGCAAATAAAAGCCTCAAGGCTCTATTTTGTGAGGGATGTGCATAATCTGTTGAGGATCACAGGCAAAGAGTCATAACACAAAGATTTTCATTTCCTGGTCATTAAATAGGACTATATGAAAAAATATCAACAATGCACAGACCAGAAATGCATAGGACCGTGATATAAATATTTTTCCACCATATCTCTTGCACCACAAATCATATACTAGACCAGTCAGCTACTCACGATTGAAATTGCATTCTCCTGAGCTATGGAAATTGCAGTTTTGCTTGAGATAGTCTTATAAAATCAAGAATGCTTCATTTATTTATTAGTTGAATACTTCAGGACACATACTCCACCACTGAAAAAGAACCTGATTCACAAAATAATAAAATGCGAAAGGAACACAAAAGATCATAAACAAAAAGAGATACAAAGAACTAAATCCTCAAAGCCATACTTTCATCATGTCTCCTTAGATATGGAAGGTAAAATGTCAGGAAAACCCTTCAATCAGCAAGTTGAAAACCTTGAAATTATTTATTAGTCTCCAACTTGTCCGGAGCAAATGTTGCATTACTCAGCCTACCATACTAAGAAACAAAGCCAGAAAGAGTCTCCATACAATAACTCATTGAACTCAAACATTCTACAATATAACTGCACGTCAATTAACTTTCTACAATTATTAATTGATTATTTAGCAGTAATGCATAACTCTAGTTAGTTCATTTTTCCGAGCAAGAGTTGGACAACCTCAGTTACGAGTGTCCTAACAAGTTAAAAATAATTACACTCTGTTGTAGTGTAACGACTACAAGGCACTTGCCTATATTTAAGCACTGTCTCTCTGGTCCATAACAGGATAGTGCAAAAGCCAATTATTACTAATAATTCTCTTTTGCCATTAACAAATCAACATAAAGACCAGATGTTTAACCCTATGAAAACCATAACTGGTGCAAATTGAGGCGTTTTCTGCAGTTCTTGCTGACAGCAAGGGAAAGAAATTGAACCAATTTTACATTGGATAATTGCACCAACGTCACTCAAGTGCAAGGATGAACAACAAGTTAAGTTGAAACAGAGAACATTCTCAAACTTTGCTTGTGTTTCCTACTTCCTTCTTTTGATTGCAAAGGTAGTTCAAGGCAACAACTTCACGGTTTCCGATAGAAAGATTTCCGCATTATTGACTTTCACCAATTGTTTCATGATTAAACTGACATGAGAAATAATTCCATCAAATTACCACCGTACAGCTCGGTATTTGATTTTTGGAGCATTAGGATAACAGTGCGCCATCAAAACACCATTAAGGACTTTATTGAATTGCACGCGGGCGCAGAAAACAAGAATATTCACGAAATTTTCTTAGATGCTTCATTATAGGATATACGAAACAAATTATCTATACTGAGCGGGTACAATTGAAATTTACCACTGCCGAGATGTAGTAAGCTCAGTCTCCGGCGAGAATTATGCGAAGGCAACAAAGCGACGCGGAAGCTAGAGTTACCGGAAAACCTCAGGGATGAGAATGAAGGTTTAATCGATGAAGCCATCGGTATAATCCTCACCATCTCTTCCGTATATTTTTTTTACCTGAAAATCTTCCTCTCTAAATATCTGCAGTAGAAAATCTAAAAAAGAAGTATGGGGAGAGAGAGAGAGAGGAGGTAAAAATGGGAGAACAGAGGCATACAATATGGAATGATTTCTCAGGAGTGAAGTGTTGAGCCCTGATTTATCAGAAAAAAAAAAGTGTGGAGCCCCGAGAGAGCACCATTACACTTGATGCGACGGGAAACGGGAGTCACGAGACCTGTTTGGTTCCGGGGTTGATGGTATTCCCATTATTCCATCCAATTAGGATAAGGAACGCTTTTCTCTTTTGGTCTTACTCTACCATTTGGAAACTACCCGAACTTGCACCAGGATTTCCATAAATTACAAATGCTTCAGTCCTTGTTCGCTACGGTCCGGTCCGGGTGTTCTTTTTGTTAGACCAGTTTTGCAATTATATTCCTTTTTTCCAAAAATTGATTACTCTCTCAATATTAGCATTTTTGCCCGGAAGCGCCGGAAGGTTCTCTTCAATTGCATGCATAATTTTTCTCTTTTTTAATTTTTACTATATACAAAATTCAATTCAAATATAAATCTCTTAATCTTTTAAAACAAAATTAAGTGAAATTAAAAATTTTAAAATAAAATTAAAGTTAAAATTTAAAATTCTTTGAAATTAAATCTCTAATCAATATAAATTATTTATCACATATCTATTATATTTTAAAAAATTATAAAAATTCAAAATAAATTTAAATTTAAAAAATGTTAAGCAAATTTTAAAATTAAAAAAATAAAAAATAACTATACTATAATTAATAAATTAATACGATCGAATGTGTTTATTAATTATTGATCGTTATAAGACTTCAATCACATGAAAACTAAAAGTGTAGGAATTTTGTGTTAATTCTCAACAAAACAAAACTCATCTCTCCACGTTTATACCTAGTTTGGTTCAAAAATAGGAAGGGGAGGGGGAAAAGCATGCAATTTTAGGAGTTTGGAAGAGAAAAGAAAAGAAAAAAATTAAATTATGAAAAAATAGAAGATAAAAGAATATGAGGCAATTTACTTCATATGTTGTTTGAGAATTTTTGATAAAAAGAGAAAAGAAATACTCTTATTTTACTTGGGAGTTTGCAAAGAAGTAAAAAAAAGAGTATAATGAAAAATCTTTTTACAAAAATAGTTAAGATGGAGGAACATAATATTTAGCAATAATGTAATTTAAAATTATTTTCAAGGGTAAATAAGACACTTCGAAAAATTTACTAAAAGGATCTGCTGAGATCCGTCCGTTTCTCAAATGATGTCTCGTCATCCCATTTTTTGTCTCTTCTCCCCTCTTAAAACTCCCAAGCATACACAAGCCAAGCCCCTTCTTCTCTCGCCACCACTTCTTCCCTTCCAAACTAGCCCTCTCAGCGACCATATATTTTATCTTGGGCAGCTACTTTGTTTTCCTGACCACTAAAAGGATATATTTGGAAAGAGGCATGGCCAGTTTTCATCCAACTATATGGTAAATCTATTCTAAACTAAGCATGCTTGGCGTTACATCTCTTCCAAACCTCCCAATTCAAATAGCTAATAATCCCCGTACAATCTTCTTTCTTTCCCCGTTTACCCCACTTCCTTTACGATAAAGGGCAGAGCCAGTGTCAGCCATTTTTCTATTTCTTGCAAAACAATCCTTGGGAGGGAAGAGCTCATCTTGAACAAGTTATAAGCATCAACACAAAGGCTTGGCTATTCATCATAAACCAGTGATTATATAGCATTAACCCACCGTTGGTTAGAAGGAAGAGTTTAAATTAGCAGCAATCCTGTATCTACCACGAACTATACTCTTTCGAGCTCAGCGTTGTGCTTGGCTAGCTGATCCTTCAACTTTTCCCTCCATCCTTGGATTAGTCTGTCCTGCTGATCAATGAGCTCGCTTTTCATCTTCAACTCCTCTTCCACCATAGCAATCTCCTATAAGTAGATGACAATCACAAAAACGGTTCAGAGCGAGAGAAGGAAAGCAAATTCTGATCCACAAATTAGCAGACTGCATTAATGCTGAAAGCAATCTGCTGACTACCTTCCATAGCAGTTCTGCTTTGGTAGGCTGATCTTCACGCTGCAAACTAATAAAATGAAGTTGAAGTTTTTTTGCAGCCTCCATAAAATCTCTAGCATGCCTCTCCACATCAACTGGAAGAAAAAAAACAGAGAATTATTATCTCCTAAACAGAAAGCAAAACCATTGGCCTAATATTACCAATCAATAAATCCAGGTATTTAACGGGAAAGATAACTTGAAACCCATTTCTTTAACGTTCACCGCACAGCATGTACAGGAACCCGATTTATAACTAATAAACCAGAATATACCACCAAAAGGACAACTCTGAAGCAAAGCACCAACCTCCATTCAAGGCCAAATCTCGCAAACCTCAATAAAAATATAGCATTGACAGTATTTCTTCAGGATTCTTCAAAGGTCAATCCCCAAAGGGAAAAATGCAGGAAACAAAGTTAAAACTCTGATGTGATGATAATTATATTAATACTGCAGATGACTACAAGTAAAACTTGTTATATTGACTCATATTTATTTGTTAAAACAGATTATGAAAGCCTTTCAACCTATGGATTCACAGGATATAATCTAAAAATGTCTTTAGAAGTAGAAAGTTGCATTCTCAAGTAAAATCTTTCCAACTGATAGAGATATCCTAAAGCATTTAATAGTAAGCAGTAATTCACTCTTTTCTGATAGTCTTTCACCTAAAAAATGCCTTCTCCCTCAACCCACACCTCTTTTTTTGGGTCTGCTACATCTTTATCAACAAACAAGAACAGCTTAATTTCTTTAAGAAAATTATCAGGCTTTATTAACATGGATATGAAAGTTTGTGTTGCCGTGAAGAAAGAGTGTGTTTTGTACTGACTCTGATGAGAAGGATGAGGGGAACGGTCTATTGCTTGGAGCTCTCTTGCAGGCAAGCATGGCAGCAAAGCAGCCTCCAGTGCCATCACACAGGTGATCGCGTCCTCCTTTAGTGCAGAGAGAGGCTGCAAATCTGGTGCATGCTGTTGATCAAGCAATTGCCTTTCAGCCATGTATACCTCTGGTAATCAAACTTTGAGATACCACAATTGACATACCACTTGAAAAGGCAAGTAACAGATTTTGGAACTGCAAGAAACGGATAATAATATGAACGCATGTAAAACCATTAAATTAAAATTGAAACTAAAGAAACAACAAAATAAAAGAGAAATTCATCCTCTACAGATACAACTGAGATGAATGCCAAAAAACGCCAAAGGCTCAAAGTAACTGTAAAGTCAAGGAAAATGTTCGGAGCGCAGAAAAAGGCTTCGAAATATATTACTGAAATTCAAACGATTTCATAAAGAATTCAACAGATATGTATCGTGAAACCTGGAAACAATACTGAGAATACTTATTCAGCATACTGGGGAAACCACATCACAAGTTGTCCACGAAAGAAATGTCCGTAAAACCAATAAGGATCACAAAATAACCAGAAACCTAGGATTTCTATACCACTGTGATCCCGAAGCTGGGTCAGATTGGAGTGTAAAATTGGTAGCAAATATGACCGAGAAGACGTACTCAAAAAGAGCTTCTCCTCCGCGGGTCAGTAATGGAGGTTGGGATGAGCGAATGAATCAAGATAACCGAATAAATCAAGTACTATGGAAGTAAAAAATAAAAAATTTGAAAAACAGAAAAGAAAAAGTAAAGAAAGTATAACAGAGCTTATCATCTGATTAGTTTTTGGGGGGAGGGAGGAAGAGAAAAATGAGAAACATAATCAACCATAATCTCTGTGTCTACTTGCCTTTTTATTCGTGCCAGATCTCCCAACAATAACAATTGTTCATGATTAAATGACCAGGTATAAAAAAGAAACCTAAAATCGTTAACCCCCGATTCTTCTTCTTAAATCTCTGTACACATTTTCCACCAGAAAGAGGAAATACATAGCAGCATAAGAGGGTAAGAAAAAGGAAAATATAAGAATTCAACAGATTACTTGAAGAAGCTTTACAGTTAGCGCTCGTGGACTCGAAATCTGTTAGTCAGTTAAGGATTAGATAGAGAGGGATAGAGAGAGCGAGAGACAGAGAAGAGTTGGATAGCAAAATGACTCCCTACCAAACATATCTGATTCTCCGATTCCTATAAACAAGATCCAATCATGCGCGCAACACCAAACTTTAGTTATTCTGATCAATATTGATGCCTATACAAAGAAAAAAGACCACTAATTCCACAAATTCAGCAGGTTTTTAAGTACAATAGGGAGTGGACCAACAAGAAGCTTATGCCAAAAAAAAAACAAAAACAAAAACAAAGAAAGAACTGAAGAACTCAGCCAAACAGACTAATAAAAGAAGAGAGCTGAAGGCAGAAAGGAAAAGAAAAGTACCTGATGAACTTCTGAAACCTTATTTCTTAGTGATCAAATGCAAGGCGTAAGAGAATAGATCATGAAGAAAAGAGGAGGTGAAAAAATGGTGAGAAGCAGGACGAGAGGGAAGGCGGAGGGAAGAGACTGGAGGAAGGCAGAAGCGGACTTGCCAGTCACCAAATCACGCGCGGAGTGGGAGAGAAGGATCAGACGCCAACTAAATCAAGGGCTAAAACTTAGCCTTGCATTAGACAAATAAGAAAATTCATTCGGTTGATTGGGAGTGTTAAGCCTCCATAATAACTCGAGATTTTATTTAGAGCCCAAGAATTGGAGCAAATTGTGAATTCATTATCTAACACGGATGTATTTAGGTGGAATGACCCCCACTCCATATCAAATGGAATTTTTTGTTAATCGCAAGGTCCTTCATTTATATTTTTATACATTTGATGTATATATACACACAGAATCTCATTTTAGATTAAAAAAAAAAACACACAATGCTTGATTGATTCTCTATCCAAATTTTCTCCTACTTTTTTTTATTTTTTTACTTTGATCAGTATTTTTTATTTTATAAATAGTTTATTTTTACGATTCTTAATATAATTTAATTAAAAAATTTCAATCCAATTTCATTCTTATTCAACGAAGTGAATAAATTTTGATTTGTAAAAAAAAAAATTGGGCCTATTATTCTAATCAAATAAAAAATCCTAATATTAGTAGAAATACCCCCCAATTGTAAGAATCCAAATTTTTGATGAAAAACAATAGAAACAAAAAAAAAAAAAAGTGAAAGTTTTTCCTTTTTGAGGCACGACCAATGAAAAAAGTTATATATATATATGTTGTTTTGAAGGGATCTCACAAGCATTCATTAATAACTACAAATATAAAACACCATATCTTTTTATTCAGCAAAAAAAAAAGAAATACAAATCTTTTTTCCAAAAAAAGAAAAAGAAAGAAATACAACTTTTTTTTTTTTTTTATGAATGAAATACAACTGTGTGAGGAGAAATAGGAAATGAAGGAATGGGCTGATAATGGGCTAATAACATTTGTTTAGGGTGAGATTTTGGGAGAGCAAAGTCCAATTAAATGCTAAGTATAGCCTGATAGACAGCCCACATGAATTGATCCACACGGTTCAGTCTCGGAAAGGAAAACCGGGAGAAGAGAATTTAGTTCGGAATTTCTAGATATGTCCAGATGAAGATGTGGACAATGAAAGGAGCGATAGAGTTGGCCCATCTCCATGTGATTTTCAACTGCTATTTCTTGAGTGTTTGGTCCATACGTTGCATCAACCGCAAAAGCAGCAAATGGAGGAAGATTATCTGCTTTTCCCCAGCACGTCCTGATCAATGAATTATACCTTCTGCGACACATCTTTTCAAACCAAGAACTAGATAGGACAGAGACGTTAATCCAGCTTTTGCCTCCATTCTATTATGATTGTTCAAATCTTTGTAAATTATAATTTTACGATATTATATATATTTTTAAAAATTACCCGCTAATATATATGATATAACTATTTAAAATTTATAATTTTTAATTAAAAAATCAATTCAGTATGCTCTTCTTAAATTACAAGTTAAATATTTGATTCGTAATTCAATTCCTTAGTGTTGAATTTAGTGAAAACTACAAGTTTGAAATATGTATACGGGGTTAGATGTTAAAGAGACAAAAGTACGAGAAAGAGTCCCTAACAGTCTCATAATTTACTATGCAATCCTGCACCTACACTTCATCCACTTCATCTAATGATTTACATGTTTGATTTTGCAATCACTTAAAGGTAAAGTTCATTATGATCACACGTGTTCAAACTCTATTAAAATTTTGATCATACTGCCCTGAATTAATCAAAAAGGTCTTCCACCCTTTTCTTAAGTCCAAGTCCTCACATTTCTCACCTTCTTGCTCTAAATCATAATGGAGTACTATATTTTTCTTTAATAGAAAGATCCAAACTCTCAATCACCACTGTTTAACTGTTGTGAAAAATAAACATTTAAGATATAAGTAACATATCGTACATACTATGATACTAGTTAAGCACAAGTAAATTTTATTTATACACATATTTCTCATAAAATTTGAACTTTGATCCCAAAAAAAGGTTGATAGCACTAACTACCTTCACATTTGGAGTAAATTTTACTTTGTCTCATAATACTATTATTGGATCATTTTACCCATCAATAATCTAATTTAAATTAATTAAATATTTTATAATAATTATTTTTTACTCTTAAATTTGACTAATTTAGAAAAGGAATAGTATTACTAAACCTCCTTAACATTTAGAGTAATTCTCACTTTTACTTGATTATATTATTTTTGTATCAATAAACTACATACATTAAATTCAATTCAATAATTTTATTTGTAAAAAAAATAAATAAGAAAGATTATCAATTCCTTAAAAAATTTTAAAATCAATCCAAGATAAGATTGAGAACATAAAGTTAGATTGAGTGGAGATCATACGTATTTTTTAATCAAAAATGCAACTAAAGCAGATTATACTTCTGTTTTTTATAAAAATTAGATTCGATTTAGTTTGGTTTTAAAAACTTAATATAATTTCAAATTTCAATTTTTGTTTTGATTTGTTAAGACTGAAGGCAACCTAAATTATCTTTAAAATTTTTGAAATTTTGGTTTGGTTCAAAATTGATTTGGAAAAAGGAATTTTATTGAA
Organism: Rauvolfia tetraphylla; assembly: GCA_030512225.1. NCBI lineage: Eukaryota > Viridiplantae > Streptophyta > Magnoliopsida > Gentianales > Apocynaceae > Rauvolfia > Rauvolfia tetraphylla. The sequence goes on along the minus strand of JAJQKT010000045.1, from coordinate 6,540,136 downwards.
TAAATTTATAAATTTATTTTAAAATTAAATAAAAATTGATTTAAGATTAACCAAATAAATTTATTTCTATTTTATTTCGATGAAAATTTGATTTAGTTCAATTTTCATGAAAATTTGAAAAATTGAATGAAAACTAAAATTTAAAATCGAAAAATCAATGAATAAACCTAATAGAGATATTGTGAGAGAAGAGAAAATAAAGTTCAGTATTGATCATGTAAAAGAAGACAAGTTAGACTTTTTCACAAAAAATGAAAGATATATATTTTTTATTTTATCTCTTTGTTAAAATTAATAATCAAATTTAATGATTTATGAGCTAAGTAGAAATAAAAATAATATTATAAAAAAAAGTGAAACTTTTTCAAACTTTTAAATAGCTAAGCGATATAGTCTCTACGAGCAATAATGATATTTCAAATATCCGTTAATGATAATTATATTTGACTAACAATTAATGCGATAAAATGATACAAAAATAACGTTTTAAAATAAAGTAAATATAACTTTAAAAGTTAAGATAATTTTATAATATTAACCCAAAAAACTATTGCGTACAACTTCTTATCATCAAGGCACCTTACTAATATGGATTTCTTTCATTAAGTGAAGCACATGCAGGCCATGTCAGCCACAAATGACGCAAGACGAAAGTGAAATTTTCCATTCCAATACGTTATATGCTTCTCCTAATGCTTTTCTTTTAATTATTGAGGATCAAACGCACACCCTATATATTCTATAGTTTTATTCCATTTTGAGCAACTTTTATGATCAAATGCTCCATGTTGGTTCCGTCTATGTTTTAGCCTAAAAGAAGTGCAATCAAAATCACATCAGCCCTTTAATGATCAATAATGGCTTCCTCCAATGTTTTCCTTATTGTGTGCTGCCGAAAGCTATGGTAGTGTTTGCTTCAAAGGCATGTATGGTTGGCTTGTGTCACGCTCGAAGAACATCAAATCTAAGAGAGGGACCAATCATAAATCCTTTTAAGTTAAGAAATCTATAACGAATCTGGAATGGTCCAAACCATTTTTTCCAAGCAAATCAGCCACCACAAGCAATGGGAACCTAGCAAAGAGCTGGACGAGGAGCTACATGTCTGAATTGCAGAACATAGGCTGATTTACCAGTAGTTTTTTGCCTTTCTCAAATTCTCAACTATGTTCTGGTTTGGTAACTTATTCAGTTGAGGTAGTTCGATTTACTAGAAGGAAAGTATCTATATCTGATATGGACTTCAAACTATTAGACCGAAGGACTACTGCCGTGAGATAAGTTTGCCAATTAATAGGATATAGATTGTTGAATTATTACCTCATGGATGAATCCATTAATGAGAAGTTCTTAATGGCAAACAGGAGAAGAAAAAGGAAGGAAAGGCAAACAAGTGGATAAAAATACAAATTGACTTTGAGCAATTTGGATTGGAACAATTTCTACCACCTTCGATGTTGATGCTTTCCTTTCATTTTCTTTTGATTACTTATTAACAGCAAAAGGTTACTTGTATTGTCATTATCATACTGTTTAAACCATTCGTTCCTTTGTTGCTCTAAGTGTGAAAAAAAAAATAGAGTAATTCATAAAAATAGTTTTCGAACTATTTTTTGTTTTAAATATGTCTCTTAATTTTTATTTTTTGTAACTTTATTTTACTATATATATTTTTAAAAGAATACAATTCTTGATGCTAATTCTACGACAGAATTTAGTTAAAACCTATATATGTAGCGCACATGAATTTGATTTGAAAAATAAATTCGGTACATATTGCCCAAAACCCTCAAAAAATGTTGCAAATGAAGGCCATTGCATTTCTCCCGAATATAGCACAATTAAATTGGATGATTTACTATTAAATTTAGAGTTAAATTAAGATTATAAACTACATGTGGTATTCATGTGTAGATATTTTTTTTATATAACTAAGCAATATATGATGAATTTATCTTTTCAATCAAATTCAAGTCGTGTGACACGTGAATTTGAGCATAACTCTATCGTGGGGCTAACGGTAAAGATTGTATTCATTTTAAAAAAATAAATTTAGAATTAAATTACAGAAATTAAAGTTAAGAAAACATACTTAAGACAAAAAAAAATGTTAAAGGACTAGTTTTGCCAATTAGTCAAAAATAATAATATTAAGACATGGTTACATGAAAGTCTTCGCCTTCCCTCAAAAGTGCTCATTAGTTGCCGACCAAATTTTAAGATACTCTCTTGTCCAATATTTAAATACCAGTTTAGTCTGCCGCACTACATGCAGAAATATTGATCCCGTTTATTTTTTTTCATTTATTATTATTTTAAAATTTAGATAGCAAATATAATATGAATTTAAACAATTAATACATAGGTTATAATTTATAAAAATATAAAAATATAACTAAAACTTTAAATCAATACGTGTTTTGTTATCATGCAAATGAAAGTTTCTAAATAAGAAATAAAAGTGAATTGTACAAAAGTTTTTATTCTTAAATATTATATTTGATCTAGGTCAAATCAGAATATAATACTATAAATATTACATTATGAGTAATTAAACATTAAATATTGTGCAAGAAGAAATAATGTAGGAAAGAATAATAGAACATTGAGTCTTTCTTGAGTTGCGCTTCTAATGATTTTTGTTTTTAATTGTGCTAAAAATTAAATTACCAACTCTTTAATCTTTGTTCGCATGTTGCTAATAGTATCATGCATTCAACGACGAAAAATTTTAAAGGAAGTAATATGAATGCATTATTATCATGCGTTTATAATGAATGCGTAATCATAATGTATCCTTAAGGCGCAAAAGTAAAAAGAAATAAGAGGAGAACACATTACGGTAATGCATTGGACAATGAAAAATCTTACCGTTTAGTAGTATCAGTTAGAAAAAGAAAAAAAATTAGAAAAATGTTTGAAAAAAATAGAATTTAAGTGCAAAAGCCTTCTACTAGAACTATCAATTGGGCTGACTGGCCCGAGCCCGGCTCTGTTGGCCCAAGATTTAAGGGCCTAGTTTTAATATTGAGTCTAAATATATTTTTGAGTCGGATTTATATAATCTCAGCCCGAGTATCTATATATAATAATAATAATTATTATATATTAATAATTTATTGATATAATAGTAATAGTTTGTGTATAATACTATATATTTAACTTTATAGATTAAAACTCTCTATTTATTTGTATAAATAATTTTTTTACGTATTATTTTTAAGAATTTGGTATATCAAATTTTTATTTAAAACTTTATAGTTATAATTTGTAAAATCGATATGTATATATGTTATAAAAGGTTTTCCTCATGTTTTTCAAAAAGAGTGAGTGAGGATTTTAAAGATTTATAATTCTACGTAGATGTATATTTTTTTTCTTAAGAATATGATCTTAATTCTATATATGTGTATATATCGGCAATATTATGATCACCATAAACTAACTTCTTCTCATTATAAGTAGTTATCGGCACTTGTGTCTATACTTATTAATGTAAATAATTCTTTTTACACTAAATATAAATTAATCTTATTATTTATAGTGACTGCTAAATTATATATTGTTATTATATTTGTTATAATACATTTATATCTTGGTATGTTATTATAATGGTTCATCCTATTATATTCTTTTCTTTAATTATTTTAATTGATATATCAAAATAATATTAATAAGCTTGATTTTTTATCACATAAAAATACTTATAATTTGTTTATAATTATAATTTTGTTGATAAATTTTTTTGTAGGAAATATAATATGACAACTAATGATTTGATTATTTATAAAAATATATACTTTATATATTTGTACACACACACACATCTATATTTTTCTTTCATTTCTCAACTTAAATTTAAAAAGATAAAAAAAAATTAATACTTATTTTCTTTTTTTATTTAATAGTGAATACATGCATCTAATTATTTAATATTTATATCACCTGAAACATATGATTCTTTAAAACTTATATCTAATATTAATATATTTTTTATTACTTAATAGTAATTAGTATATTATTATTATTTTAAAAATATAAATTTTAAAAAATTATTTCGGACCGGTTCGAGCTCGAGTTAGCCGAGCTCAGACTCAACATTATTAACCCATTCGGGCTGAGTCCGAGTTCAGGCTCAATATGTCTTAGCTCGGGCCAAGCTCGAGTTTGATTAAATCCGACTCACAGAGCCCGATTGACAGTCTTACTAAAGCTCAATGGACCACATAGAAGGTTGGTGATGATGAGTGAATGTGGATGGCATTTAAAATTTTGTTAAGGTTCTTTATCATGTTGGGTTATACATTATGATAGTTGTAATGTATAAAGGATGGAATTATTGTAACCCTCTATTCAAAAACAAAAAAGAAAGAAAGGATGGAAAAATTGTGTATTTGAAGTGGGTTCTTTTGTGAAACTTAATACAATTTTTTTACTTTTGATTATATTTTTTCACCTATGAACAATTTATTTTTATGAAACTCAAGATAAAAAATCTTAAACCCAAACTCCATTCAATCCCAAACTAAAGAGAAAGCCAGATAAATTATCCGGAGAAGAAAAATGCCCTTTTTCAACAATATGAGCAAAGATGGTCGGGCTAGAAATCTGCAATACTCAACTCAAGCTAATACCTTTTAATAATTCATCATTCGTCCACCCTTTTCTATTTGAAACTAAGTGCTATTCCTTCATTTCAAAACCCATGATTGGGTTTTTTCACGAGTATTAAAGTTTTTAATGAATTTAATAAAAAATCAAACAAAATGTAAAAATTGGCTCTAATTAAAGTTGATGGAGAAATTTTGTATTAAATTAGAATAACATGTTCCCTTGGTTGTTTTACCTCTCACAAAGTCTTTTTTTCTTTTTTTCAAAAAGTATAAAGTCAATATTGTTTTACGTGTTTAGTTGGAGTTTTATAAAGTTAATGCATTTAATTGATGGTTTGAATTAGGGGTAAAAATGAAAAAAAAATAATAAATACTTTCTCTATTTAGAAATAGAACAATTAGTTTGAAATAGATTAAATAAGAAATTTGAACAATTATTTTGAAATTAAAGGAGTATCTACTTTTCAATTCGTATGAGCTATAATTTTAGAATTTAAAATTGCCCTCGAAATGTTGCAACAGTTATGTGAATTTATTTGAAATTAGCATGGTCATTCAACTCCACTCTAATCTTTTGTAATACTTTTCCTAACATTTCTAGGCCAATTCCATTTGATAAATGACTAAAGGAGGGAGCATTTAATGTTCTTTCTTTGTTCAAAATTGATATCTATATTTTATTTTTAAGATATTTAAAATTAAATATTTACTTTCTAAAATTAATTATATATTTTACTTTAAATTTTTTATTAATAATTTTTAATAAATAATTACTAACCTCCTTAACTAATAAAATAGTTCTATTACTAATATCTTTGACTTTCTTTATTTAAAAATTTAAGTACAAATTACGAGTCATATAAATCGAACTGAAATTGCACGTGTTCAATGGATTAGAGAATGTAAAGGATCTTTAATGCCTGTTAGTTTAAGGATTTTAGTGAGGAGAACAAGAAAAAGAAAAAAATTCTTAAAAAAATAAATCTGCGTGCTGTTTGGTTCACTGAGGAAAATAATATAGAAATAAAAAATAATATTGAGGAAACCAATTCTCTTATTTGGTTTGTGAGTAAATAACACATTAAGATTTTTTTCAATAAAAATCTTTCATGAAAAAATAAAAATCATGTTTAGAACAGTTTAAAAAATAATAATTTGAACGGCTAACAATTTAATAACTCTAACTAGTAGTCAACTTGTAAGCTTAGAGTTAGAAGTAAGACTCTATTCAACAAAAATAAACTAAACATTTAATTTTCTAACTCAATTCGCATAATATTCAAATACTGTTAGGATTCTTTCGATTAACATTTTAAATTTGAAAATTTTCTTGAACTCATTCGTTTATTTATTTGTAAAGTTTAAAGTTCATTAGTATTAAACTTGTTTAACTTTTATGAATTGTTTACATAGCTCGAATTGCGTTCGAGTTTGAATTGTTCGAATAAAATAATTAAAATAAAAAATAAAGAATAAATAGTAAATAATAAATTTTAAAAATAAATATTAATAATAAAAATTTAAATTTTAATATAAATTATAAATAAAATTATGAAATATATAAATAATAAATTTATATTTATATTTGTGAACTTGAAATTTTGTTTAAGCTCATTCGTAAAGTTCAAAATTCGTTAGTGTTAAACTCGTCTAATTTTTTTAAGCTGTTCGAATAACTCAAATAGTATTTAAATTCAAATTATTTAAATAAAATAATTTAAAAAACTAAATAGTAAATAATAAAGCAAGAAAATAATTTTTAATATAAAATTATAAATTTTGATATAAAAATATATGAATAAAAATTTATATATGTGTTTGTGAACTTTCTAATTTATTCTTGAAAAAATTTGTGTTCGTTCGATTAATAAATAAATTATTTTTTAATTTATACTTGACTCAAATATCAAACAAATAAATAATAATAAAATACGAATGAGTTTCGTATGTGAATGTTCAATTCAAAAAATCTCGTGAATGTTCGATTTGAAAAATAGCTATAGTTAAAAGTAAATATTAATTTTTCAAATTATGTTTTTACTTCAATAAGCTTTTCCTTAATATTTTTTTCTCACTCTTTTGTGTGAAAAAACATTTTCAAAATTTTCAATTAAATTTTTTCTCACTAATTTCTTCATTTCATTTTGTGTTTTTCTTTACTACAAATCAAAGGAAAATCCTTGAACCAAATAGACCATAAGGAAAAACTTATAGAAGTAAAAAATACAATTTAAAAATCAACGTGAATTTTTAACTAGAGCTATTTTTCAAATTAAATGTTCAGAAACCAAACTGGTTCATATTTTATTATTTTTCATTTGTTTAGTATTCAAGTTTAGTTCAAACATAAAAAATAGTTTATTTATTAAATGAACAAACACAATTTTGTTCACAATAAAATTCAAACATTTACGAACACATATATAAATTTATTATTCATATATTTTTATAAAATTATTTAAATTTTATATCAAAATTTTTAGTTATTAAAATTTATTTTCTTACTTTATTTTTATTATTTATTATTTTATTCAAATAATTTAAACTTGAATACTATTTAAGTTATTTAAAAAATTCACAAAAATTAAATGAGTCTAAGATTAGCGAACATTGAACTTTACGAACGAGCTTAAGTAAAATTTCAAGTTCAAAATATTAATCAAATGAATTCGAATAGTGTTTAAATATTATATGAATTGAGTTAGAAAATTCTAACTCTATTCATTCATAATCGAATAAAACTTATTTTCAACTCTTGAATGTGCAAGTTGATTTTTAATTGAAAATTAATAAATTATTAATCGTTCAAATTATTATTTTTTTAAAGTTTTTTAAATATAAACTTTTTTCAAAAGAGAATTTTTATTTAAAAATATTTAATGTGTTATTTATTTTTTATTTTCATCATAAAAATCTCCCAAATCAAACAAGGAATTTGTTTCTTGGAAATTATTTTTTATTTCTACAGTATTTTTCTTAGTGAAACCAAACAACAAGCAAATTTTTAATTTTTTAAGGATTTTATTTTCCTTTTTCTCAATAAAATCTTTAAATCAAACAGACCCTTAAAAATTTTCTCATTAAATTTTTTCATTTTGTTTTCTTTAATATTTTTCTTTACTACTAATCAAAGAAAAATATTTTTTAAGAAAAGAAATTTTCTTTTCACAGTAATATATTTGAACCAAACAAACCCTTAGTTTTAATTTTAAATGAAAATAAAATATTTAGTTGCAAAGAAAAAAGTATATACAGGATATTCAAAAATAAAAGGGTGGAAAATTTCCACCTGACAAAAGGCTGTCAACGTTGGAAGTGACCGCTGGTCCCTTCTCAACTCTAACCAGTGGGTCCTTCATTATCCCCAACAACCACGTACGGTGGCGCGTGCTCTGGCTAAGCGCGTCGACTTATCATACACAGGCAAGTCTCCTCCGAAACTTAAAAAGGTATTCAACCAAACACCTTATCTCTCTATTCGCTGTAGTTGGAGCACTAGTACAATTCTATTACGTCTCTCTCTCTCTCTCTCTCTTACTGTCTCTCTACTCTCCACTGATCACTATCTGGTACGCAATCGAGGCGCCATTGTCATCAGCCCAGCGGAATAAGCTCCAACGTACACACTTCAGTGTCAGTGCATTTGCATTGGTTGGGTTAGGCCTGTCGCTTCTGACGTTTCTCAAATTATCAATTCTTGTCTCCATGACCACTCAAGTTCTGTCTCCTTCGTTTTTTAAGTACTTTTACCATTGTAATTCCTAGTGGTGTTGGACGCATGTGAAATCGTATTGCATGCTCTTAATTTCTTCTGATTCCTGTAGTAGACGGTTGGTACAGACTTCAGATCAATAACTTGACTTCGTTTTAAGTCGTTCGAAATTTGTTTTTGGGGCGAGAATTTCATTTTTTTCAAATTTGAATTGTCGGCCTTTCCTGGGTTTTCTTTCTTGTGTCTGTTAATTACTGCCAGTAACAGTTTACATTGGGGTGGGAGTTGATGATTTCTTCTGCATTTCTAAGATTTGGCTTTGGTTCCATTGAACTTGCGTCGAGCCAAGTAGATGGTTTTTAGCTCCGCGAGACATCATTCCGCAATTCTTGATTTGGGCTCGTAATTTCTGCTGGTGATTAGATTGTGTTTACTTGCTGAAGTTGCAGCATCTGATGAAGTTTTTGGGAATACGGGAATTTGGGTTTGTCTCAATTTGGTGCTTCCAATAATGGGCTGCGCTTATTCAAGAGCTTGTATTGGCGAGATATGTGCACCCAGAGAAGTCAAGGTTAAGGAAACTGAAAATGTTAGAGCAGCTGATATTGCAGTGTTTTCACCTGCCTCCGCAGAGGGGGAAGAAGGTGAAATTCGGGATCAACTGAATCAATTGAGTGTAAATAGGGATCATGAAGTTGGTATACCTAGATTGTCTAGGGTCTCGGCTCAGTTTTTACCTCCTGAAGGCTCTCGAATTGTAAAGGTTCCAGCTGGGAAATTTGAGTTACGATACTCATTTCTTTCTCAGAGAGGATACTATCCTGATGCACTTGATAAACCTAATCAAGACAGTTTTTGCATTCATACTCCTTTCGGAACCAGTGCAGATGATCATTTCTTTGGTGTTTTTGATGGCCATGGAGAATTTGGGGCTCAATGCTCGCAGTTTGTGAAGCGGAAATTATGTGAAAATTTGCTTAGGAACAGTAAGTTTCGTGTGGATGCAGTTGAAGCATGCCATTCAGCATTCTTGATGACAAATTCACAGTTGCACGCTGGTGCTTTGGATGACAGCATGAGTGGGACTACAGCAATCACGGTATTTGTCCGGGGTAGGACAATTTATGTTGCTAATTCAGGTGACTCAAGAGCTGTTATTGCTGAGAGAAGAGGGAAGGACATTGTGGCTGTAGACCTATCAATTGATCAAACTCCTTTTCGACCTGATGAACTTGAAAGGGTTAAGCTATGTGGAGCAAGAGTTCTCACACTGGATCAAATTGAAGGGCTGAAGAACCCTGATGTGCAATGCTGGGGCACTGAAGAAGGTGATGATGGTGATCCTCCAAGACTATGGGTACCAAATGGGATGTATCCTGGCACAGCTTTTACACGAAGTATAGGTGATTCAATTGCTGAGACAATTGGTGTGGTTGCAAATCCTGAAATTGTTGTTTTGGAGCTCACAGCAAATCACCCTTTCTTTGTTCTTGCTAGTGATGGGGTCTTTGAGTTCCTTTCCAGCCAGGCTGTCGTGGACATGGTAAGAAACTTACGTATGCTCTTTAGGTCAAAAGCATAGTCAAAGGAAGCTACTAAAATTTCTAAAGCTATACAATTGCAGATCTTATAATAGAAAGTATAAAGCCTGATGTACTTTCACGATAAGATTTTCATGGCATTTCTTTGAGTGCAAAGTTTTGAACCATTAAAGGTAATATATCTTCTAATTAGGCAAAGCTCATGGCAATGAAATGTTACCATAACCAGGCTACCTTGGATGTATTCATGCCACTTTCAAGGATATTGAGCACCCTGTTATATTAGTTTCCCAACTTGCTATAGAAGCTACAGTAACTTTGCATTTGAAGTTCATTCTGCTGCGTATGTTTTTCATTATGTCGATTGCTTCACTTTTGTTGTAGTGATTCATCTAAGCAAAATTGGGCTGTGGAAACTGGAAAACTGACGTTGGGCTTTTGATGCCTTTATGCCAGACGTTTCCTGCATGCAAAGATGTAGAGGCTTAGATACCTTTGTTGAACACCTCTTGTTGTGTTCCTTTTGCAAGTGAATGAGATATTCCATGTGTTAGGATGTGTGATTTCCAAAAGTATAAAAATCAGAAATATTTAAACAGGTTGACATGCCACAAAAGCTACATGAGATGACATGCAGCTAAGGTATTTTTCTAAAAGACGGGCCATAAGATGTTCAGCATCCATTATATTATATAAAAAGACAGGCTTGCTTTCTGCATGCCTTACAATGGTATTGTTACCTGTCAAGTTGGAAAGTATTAAGTGCATGCAAAATTATCGTCAACAAATGCACTTTATAGTGCCTGTATCTAAAACTTTGCATCATAGCACACTGATGATTCTTACTCAACCACTTCTGGAAAGCTCAGTAATAGAAGTTTGTTGTATGCTCACTAAATTGTTATCATTCATAAGATTCCTTAGGCATAGGTTGCATTTATTTTGTTTTAATTGAAAGGCATGATTTCTTGATGAGTGTAGATTCTCACATGTTCCATGTAGCTTATGATTCTTTTTCAGTAGATTTTCTGAATTTTTTGGATTACTGAATTTTCATCTACCCATTTTGTTCACTTTCTTATTTGCACAGCACAGCTAGATACGTGAATATGATTAGTTGGTTATATCAGATGATCAGACCTAGAATAAAATGATTTAGACATGGCAACAGGGAGGCAAGTCACTTTCTTTTTATATTTGCAAGTTATATTACTGCTGTTTCTTGTGTTACTGTCTTGAAAAAATGTCAGGTAAAATTTGAATCTAATAGTTAATCATTAGAGATAAAAATATTAAGTGTAAGCTCTTGGTTTTTTTTTTTTTCTTTTTTCCCCTTCTGGCATTCCTTTTTTTATTTTATTTGCCAGTTTTTTTTCTATTAAACTTTTCCTTCAGGCGGAGAGGGTTGGTGGTGTTGTTGGGGGCACTGTTGATTATTAGAGAAGATAGAATTTCTTGCTGAGATGTCTGCTCGCATGGAAATTGCTTCCTGTATCTTTTTGGGTATCTGAGTTTGCAAAACTTGCTTCCTACAAAAGCCCTATTTACTTGTTTCTTGGATGGCTATGGTTTTACTTTATTTCAGAATGTATGTTTTTCTTTGTTTTTAGAATTTATTTTTTTATAGCCATATCATGCTGATGAAGTTTTCCAAACAACTTATGGGCTTTTTCTTGATTTTGCTTGTGGTAAATGTACGCTGTGCCTGTTGCAAAAAAAAATTTTATGTAGGAGAGGTTTTTTTTTTGGGGCGTGGGGGGGGGTGTAGGTAGAGTAGATTATACAGAACTTTTTTTAGAGCTAGGAGAGTTTTTACCATTTTTAGCTTTTCTGAAGTCCTGCATGTAAGTGAAAACTGCCACAATAATGTCTACGCTCTCCTCATTATTAACCTACATTGCTTGTTATGCTACCAAATCCAGGTTGCAAAATTTAATGATCCTCGTGATGCTTGTGCTGCAATTGTTGCCGAATCATATCGTCTCTGGCTACAGTATGAAACTCGTACAGATGACATTACTGTGATAGTTGTGCATGTTAATGGCTTAACCTCTGTAAGCACACCAGTTATTTTCTGACAACTCAACATTATCTTAATTGGTTCTGCAGCCATTATTTAATAAATATTGCAAAAATACATTTATTGATATTCATCCTCTTTGCTAGGACACTGTTGGTCAACCACCAAATTCTGATTCAGTTTTAATACCTCCAATACCTCAAGTTGTGGAGGTGTCTGGATCAGAGTCTCCTTCAGTTACGGGCTGGTATTCTAAGAATCACCGCGCAAGGCATGATGTATCAAGGGCACGCCTTCGAGCAATTGAAAGTTCTTTGGAGAATGGGCAAGTATGGATACCTCCTTCCTCAGCCCACAGGAAAACCTGGGAAGAAGAAGTAAACCTACTTACTTATGCTATTCTTTTACCATTCAGCACAAGTTTGTTTCATGGAAAAAGAATAGGCAAATGTTCTTTCTAAACTTCCTTTTTGTGGTAAACTTTTAATTCGGTCATAGTGCTTTTTGACAGGCACATATAGAACGGGCATTGCATGATCATTTTCTGTTCAGAAAACTGACAGATTCTCAATGTCATGTTTTGTTGGACTGCATGCAAAGAGTTGAGGTTCAAGCAGGAGACATTGTGGTGAAGCAGGTAATCTCCTCTTCAGTTATATTTTCTTTTGACAACAGAAAATGAAATCTTTTATTTTAAGAATTCCTTCTCTACCAAATTGAATGTCTGAGTTCCTTCTTTATTTGGAGCCAAAATGTACTCTCAATTCAATTTTAATACAGTAGTCCACATTATTCCATCAATATGTAGTCAAACTGGGAAATTCAATTTGAATGCTGGGTATAATAGTTGTCATTTAAATATTCGTGAGTAACTGTAATATGCTATTTAAAATTTGATGCCTTGGAAAAGTTCTCTTTACATATTTGCTACATGACTTTGTTTCTCTTTGACATATTGCAACTTTAGTTGAAAAGAAGGAATTGATATTTTACTCTACGTTCCAGTCTCCTGGAACAAGTTATGACTTGAACTTACTTTAACGTGTATAATTTCTGTGGCTACTGAAAGTTTCAAGAGTAAGCCATTTGAAATAAGAATACATGATTCTTATGATCCAAAGTTTGTGATTGAGTTATCAAAATCAACTCACCTGATTAATTATTAGAAAATATGGGGTAGGGGGTCTTTGTGCTGAAGTCTTTATGATTTGTTGACACTCTTGTAACTGTTCTAATTGTGAAGGCTTGGGTCACGGTTCTAATTGTCTCTCTCTGCATGAAGCATTTGTATTAGCTACTGGCAGCTTTTCCTATTTTACAATTGTTGAGCTCAAAAGAGGTCTCTGTTCAAAATATCTTTATTTTATCTACAAAATGTACACAAATATTTGGGGTTCCTTTTGGTGGATTATGCTTCTATTTGCTACTGGTTTCCCAAATTTGAGTTTATTGACTTCCTAATTGAAAGCTTCTTTTTGCTATTAACTCTTAAAGTTTTAGCTCTCAAGTGAAAAGGATCTAGCATTTTGCAGGGTGGTGAAGGTGACTGTTTTTATGTTGTTGGAAGTGGAGAATTTGAGGTCTTGGCCACACAGGTGATCATCTAGGTTTCTCGTTGTGCCATTTTGCCACTAAAATTCTCATCAGTGCAATTTTCTCTGAACAATTATTTTTGGCACAACATTTTTGAGACTAGATATCTATTTACCCTTGTGATATCTCTTTGATTTTATTTAAAGATCAAAGCGGTGTGGTTCTAAATGTAACCTATCTTCGTTTCTTCTTTCTAGAGTTTGAACAAGGCCTTTAAGATTTTTTTTTCTTGCGATCCCAGGAAGACAAAAATGGAGAAGTCCCTAGGGTTTTGCAACAATACACTGCTGAGAAGTTATCATCTTTTGGAGAGCTGGCACTGATGTAAGATTTCATTATTCTGTTGACAGTATGATTCCATTCAAAATATTCTTTTTTTGCCTTAGTCAGGTTTAAGATGCATAGATCATTCTCTTTTAATAGATGATTCTGTAAGCCAATTGAACTAGTACATGTCAATCTAATCACGATTGAGAAGGGCAAGCATAAACATTTTTCTGTAGAAAAATAAGCATTCGTGCTCCTTTACCCAATTATATCAGTTGAACCACTAGGCCCTTCACCCATGTGGTAGAAGTCGGACAGTCAGTCCTTCTTCCAGCATATTTGTATGTGTCTGGTTGAAACTGATTGTCTTGTTTTCTGGAGAATTAAGATACTCATGAAAGGATTTGGAGAGACCACAAAAAGATATATAAAAAAAAGGTGGATTTGGATGTATGATTTCAAAAAGCATTTCTTGACGTTGATCGTTTTAAGGCTGTCAGTGTGGTTGATTTTTGTTCTCACTAATCTTTACTTTTCGTCACTGAATCTATTGAATATTTTAGGTACAACAAGCCCCTCCAAGCTTCTGTCCGTGCTGTGACCAGTGGTACTCTCTGGGCTCTCAGAAGAGAAGACTTTAGGGGAATCCTTATGTCAGAATTTTCTAATTTGTCATCACTGAAGCTTTTACGGTCCGTAGATCTTCTCTCCAGATTGACAATTTTACAACTGAGTCATATTGCTGAGTCCCTGTTGGAAGTCTCTTTCCGTGATGGGCAATCAATAATCAATAAGGTATATTGACTGTGTAAGTTATTAAATTTGATCCCTTTTTATAGTAGAGTTTTTAGATTGAAAAGATTGTATGGCACGTTGATGCTAGATTCAAGGAATCTGAGGATGCCTTGCATTTAAGTTGTCTCAGAATAACAACTTCCGTCAAGTCATCTCTTCTATTATATTTTTGCTGCTATAATTTTTGAATAGATGCAACGCTAGTCTACCTCTTGTTTCAAAAATCCCCATGCACTATCACTGAATGTTTGCGTGCCTCATTTTAGTATAGGGATCTCCATTCCTCTCATCGCATCGTCTGTTGGTATTAAGTTAAATGTTCCAATAACCAACTTGGATGAGGATTTACCATCTAGTTGTTTCTCTCTTAATTTTCCTTATATTTGCAGAACGAACACCTTCAGGGATTGTATATTATCCAAAAGGGGGCAGTTAAAATTTCATTTGAAAAGGACTTGGTGGAATTTACAAATGCTTCCAGCCTTGTGTCTGACAACCGGGAGGATGATCTAGTGCAAAACAGCAAGGTGCTTTCAGTGGAAAAATCGGAGGGAAGCTATTTTGGGGAATGGACACTTCTTGGTGACCACATTGCATCACTGAGAATCACTGCCGTAGGCGAGGTTGTATGTGCTATCTTGACAAAAGAAAAGTTTGATTTAGTTGCGGGTCCTTTGGCAAAGCTTTCACAGGATCACGGGTGTGTTTTTGATCTGTTAAATAATTATATCCACTAGGCACTAGAGCAGTAATTATCTAATTTCTTCGGATTGGAATCTCTTTGGTTTTGGTTCTTCTTGGCTAGTTATACTTTTGAATCATCTTAACCTAAGTTCTGGTACTGAATAAATTCCTAGGCCAAAGGACTATTCTGAAAGTTTATCTACGGAACCCATTAAAGTCCTGGATACTTCAACTGTTGAGAAGGTTAAGCTTTCAGATTTGGTAAGGATTACTTACTTCACCAATCCAGGAATCTAAGAAATGAAAGTTAGGTACAATTACATGTTAATTCTGTGATTTAGGAGTGGGGAACCTGCTTGTATTCGACAGACTGCTGCGACATCGGCCTCGTGCATTTGAGGGATTCAGGTTGGCCTTTTATTCCTTTTCCTTTGAGAATCGATCTAAAGAGTAAAACCTTTCCACTCTTTGACGCCTCCAAATTTTGATAGTTCACTATTGTTTCTTACCATGTAAAACTCGTCGATACTAGTTGCGAAAATATAAATAGATTAGTTGATTAAATGCAATTGGAGAACAAATCATTCTTTTAATGCACTTAAGAATGATCATTTCTCTTTTTCATTGCCTCAATGCAGATAATTTTCTTAGCTTGAAAAGGTTCTCCAAGCAGAAGATCAAAAAACTAGGGAAAGAAGTGCAAGTTTTGAAAGAAAAGAATTTAATAAAGGACACTAGCTCATGTGCTTGTGTGCCTCGAGTTATATGCACCTGTGCTGATCAAACACATGCTGGCATACTACTGGATGCACACCTTGCTTGTTCTGTGGCATCAATACTGCACAGCCCACTTGATGAACCATGTGCACGGTTCTGTGCTGTCTCTGTTGTTACTGCTTTGGAAGATTTGCACAAGGTAAGACATCTGTGACTTTATATTTGGTTTAGGATGCAATGCTGATAATGCAAAAATTCTTACCGGTGTATTCATTGGATCATAAATTCTCAGAATGATATTCTCTATAGAGGTGTTTCTCCTGATGTTCTAATGTTTGACCAAAAAGGATATATACAGGTTAGTTTTTCAATACTGTTATCCACAGATCATCTTATGTTGTGGTCCTCTGGGAGAATGGCTAAATATGAAAATCAATTTTCTACTCTGATATAATAAATGATTACTTCAGATGCATATTTAAATTCATTGCAATTTGAATCTCTTGATTGTAGCTAGTGGACTTCAGATATGGGAAGAAGTTATCTGGTGAATCTCTTGACCGAACGTTTTCAATAAGTGGGATGGCAGACTCCTTAGCTCCAGAAATAGTACAGGGGAAAGGGCATAGCTTCCCGGCTGACTGGTAAGTTGCTGCTCACATTTTTGTCCATGTTCATTTGGGATCATATTTTTTGAACTCAGTACCATTATCCGGTCACTTTGTTGACGCCTAACTTGACTAGCTAACAATAGTTAGAAGAAGAAAAATTTAGAGATCATTTGACTGTTGGAACGACAACAATAAAAGCAAAAAATGGTGCAAGGGATGATATGCTGGGAATTGAGCTTGGACAAACAGCAATAGCATAATGGACTCATAGGCGAAAGTATTCTATGCATGGTTACAACTATTATCCAGCTGCAATTGGTGGCTTATGCTGAAACTGTCATTTAATCAATTTGTTTTTTGTTGGTATTGATGAAGTATTCTATGCATGGTTAAAACTATTATCCGGGTACCATTGGGTGGGTTATGCTGCAGCTGTTCTTTAATCGTTTATTGTTCATTGATATTTCCTCTTCAAGAGAGTGTTGATATACTTAAGAGGAGGCATTGTTACTCTAGTAAGTACTTCTATCCACTTTGCTTTTTGTGGCTCTGGTAGCTTACATTCCTCTAGAGTCTAGACGGCAAAAGTTTCTTTGCCCATTTGTTAATTTTCCTTTTTTTCTGTTTTGGTCTTTACTGCTTTCTTGATGTCCCTCATTTTAGATACATCTTTGTAGACTCTTTTTTCATTTTTGAATTTGTACAGGTGGGCTTTGGGAACCTTTATCTACTTCATGTTGCAAGGGGAAATGCCATTTGGATCATGGAGAGAAAGTGAGCTTACATTTGCTCGAATTGCAAAAGGACAGCTAACTCTTCCGGAAACTCTCAGTCATCATGCTACTGATCTCATTAAAAAGGTTACTCTTAAAACGGTCAAGTATCTTTGTTTGTTCCATTACCATCCACCAATTGTAATTTATTGATTGATATTTTCCAGCTACTTGAGGTTGATGAGAACTCTAGACTTGGAAGGCAAGGAGCTGACTCTGTCAAAAGTCATCCATGGTTTGAGGATGTTGATTGGAAAGGAGTGAGAGACCATTCAACTCCTGCTCCTCATGATATCATCTCTCGCATTAATCAGTACTTGGGAAGCCGTGGTGAAGAGAGTGTATCCCCATTTCATTCCCCGCTGCATGACTTGGAAGATCTGAACACACCAGAATGGCTTGAAGATTGGTAGAACGTGATTGAATTGAATTTCTTTTATGGTTTTCTGTCGTGTTGGAGGTCTCTCCTTTGCAGTTGACTGGTCATTTTCCCTGTGGATCTAGTCTTCAATGGGATGGAGGCCGAGATGCAACTGCAAAAGTTTGCTGTGTACATGCTCTATTTGACAGCAAAAAACAAAGTCTTGCACTGCCTTCTTGTTCATCTTACAGCTTTATTCCGAGGTCAGTCAATAGGCTTTGCTTTCTTCTAGCATATTCGACTTCTGTAAATAGGTAAATATGTAAATGAATCTGGGGTTTTCTCCTCCAAATTCCCCGCTCTTTTGATGAGAGTAGAGTTCTTGTGTTAGAATGTAATTGGCAGATAGAAACCAGTATAGCATGCCGTGCAACTCTGCAGTTTTCAACTCTTTAGTAGTTTATTTTATAGTTGACAGTGATTCATTTTCAGAATGAAGAGATGTAGCTGTTTAAAGATTAACAATAAGATCGTCCTTCACAGTCTACTGCGCTATCCTCAAACCCATAAATAATCAAGGTTCTTTTCGCTTTCTACTGATTTGGAGTTGGTTGCTCTATTTTCCATCCAATATGACTGGCTGATAGAAAACAAAACAAGGAGCCGCCATATTTGATCATTGCTGCGATGAAGTTGATGTTTTAGCTTCTCGTAGCCGTTTTCCTCTAATTGGACTAGAGAATGGCTCCATGCATGCTTAAGCTTTTGACAATTCTAGTGCTGATGACAGTGCTCTTTGAATAGAATCTGTTCTGTGGCCTAGAAAAGCTATTATATCTGTGATTTCCTGAGAAATATATGTCTGATAGCGAATGACACGCACAGTGTGAATCACCATTACAGATCCTGTAAAGTCTCTGCTTTCTATCCATATTGAAGAGGTCGGGAAAACTTGTAATTCCTGTAATATTTTCGAATACGGCTTATCCTAAATTTATGTTACAAGATGCGGAAACCAATGGGTTGATTCTTCGATCAGCTGACTGTATAAAAGCTCAGAAGAACCCTTTAGTTGATCAATAGTAAAATCTAGGTAGACAAGCACCCCAGAACCTGTATTTGCATTGCATGCAGAATTTCAAAAGCTAGTGCCTTCCTTCCTAGCCCAGTGAAGCAAAAAGAAATCTTCAAGAGTCGAATCTTTCTGCGTTATCCAGCCTTGGTCTCTAACCATCCAAAGTATTTGTAATTTTTGGACCAAGCCTGCCCTTTCCTTCTTGAACCCCTTCCCAAGATAAGCACCATTCAACCGGCGGTGCAATTATTTTTTGTTCATATGGAGCAGATCAGCAGCATATGGCGGAGGACATTTTTAACTACATAAAATACAGAAGCATCAAGGTGACGAGTTGAGCTCCAAGAAACTAAAAAGAATCTGTGGTCCTCTGTCAGCAGGGACGTGAGCCTTGAACTACATAAAATCCTAATAGAGCTCAGTCCACCTATTATTATATCGGAGTAATTTTTTATTCGTCTTTTACATTATTATTATTATTATTTTCTTGAGAAATTGAGGAAGCCCCTCATTCATTTCACCATCTCATTATGAACAATGGACATCAGAGGTGAGGGAACCTCTTCCGGCCAAAGATGAAGGCCCTAAAGAACAAGCTGATTTTGCTAGTTGGTGTGCTGCCCCGTTGGCTTTCCTGTTAACATGATGGAGGAAGCCACACCTCTTCTTCTTCTTTTTTTTTAATAATTAAAATACTTCATTCATAAAAAGAGATTATACTAATAGGTTAAAAAGTCCATAATAATTAAGTCATGCCTAGGCATCATGGCTCGGATTTAGCGGATAAATTCATCTCCGGGCCTAAGGTCTTCAAGAATAGCAGCCTGGACTCTACGTGCCGGAGCTTGACAATACAATTCCAAGATCGTATAAAAAATCCCAATCTCATCAGATAACTGCAAGCCATGGATGATCACAGACGCTTCCAGCAATAAGATGATATAACACTTATTCAGAAAAAATCTTAAAATTTTAAAATTAAATCATGTAGTTAAGATGTAGACGGCTGTGATCTAACCATAACTCTGACTTGGTCCGTCAAATTTTTGCAAGAAATTGGTTCACTTGCTACCTTCCTAGTTGCAAATTGCAATTCAAGGTGAATGGTCACTGGGTGAGTAGTTGCAATGACGCTATAAATGACGTCACCCTTTTGCCTATTTAATTTAATGGCTCGTCTTCTTCCTCTTAAACAAAGTATGTGTGCTGTGGAATTGTTTTATTTTTATAGAATACAGTATAATCTAATGCATGTCTCTCCATACCTTTCTCTTGGCTATGTCACTCTTGTCATGCAAGAAAAATAATGACAAAGACAAAGGCCCCATCGCTTCTCCCTCCGCTCCCCCCACCCCCTTTCTCTCTCCAAAGAAAAAAAAAAAAAAACGGTCTCAATCTTCTTCTGATGTTTTCTTCTTGTTTATATCTCGTCACCATAAGAAAAATTAGCATTATTAGCTCCAATAATACCTAAACCACTTTGTCAAGAAATAGTAGAATGGATGATAATGTTATTACAATTACTACAATGTATTGAACTTTTTTTCTAATTTTTTATACGCTACATTTAAGTGTGATTGGATAGAATTTATATTTAAGATTTTAAATTTCGTAAAAGTAAATTTGTAATGAAAGAATAGGTGGTATAAAGTGAAAATTTTGTATTAAATTTCGTAACAAAACTATCCTAATACAAAATTTCTTAGCATAAAATTACTGTTAAAAGAATTTAATACATCAAAAGCAGAGAAATGTAGATAGAACACTTGATTTGGTACCGACCTGGCAAGAAAAATTTACCATAGAAGGACTAATTTGACAATGAAAAATTATTTGTTAATATTATTCAAAAAGAAAAATCAACTAATACCATTCAAACGATTGCAACATGACATCTCAGAAACGTGCAGGGCCCGATTCCACTCCGTCGGTGCCACCTTTGGCTATTTTAATAAAACATTTTTCGAATACTGCTCAGAGAACGAATTAGTTACGGAAATTTTTCTTTTTCTTTTTTTTTTTTGGAAAATGGAAAAATGATACTAGTATTGTAATGAGCGACCAATTAATTTTGTAAATTTAATGGAACTTAAATTAATTTAAAATTTTATGCATCACTTTTTGAATTATTATAATTATGCATTTTCAACTATTATTTGTGAATTTAAATCATTCCATTTTCCACTTATCTTAATGAAAATTTATGCAGCGTCAATGTAAATAAATGTAAAAATAAGAAATTTTTGAAACTTATGATTATTTCAAATGCATTGATGATTAGTTGACCAAAACTTGAATTGTATGCGTTCTTGTTTTTTTTTTTTTTTTTTTGCGGTCCTTTTCTTGGTTCTTATACTTGACTTTGCCTTCAAAAGAATGAACTTGACTTTGTCAACCCTGAATTTTATTTTTCTTCTATCTTATTCCGACAATTAATTATTTTAATTTCGAACTTAGACTATGGAAATTATTTTCTTTGCAATATTTTTGCGGTATCAACTAATTGAGAAAGATTCGTGCAACCATAATCACAGATTTTCTTTCGGGGGGTATAAGAAGGAAACGGATTCCCGAGGTTTAACTCAAAACAATCTTCCAAATTTTTGCTTGATTTAGGGAACCCGTTTAAGAAACCAAGGTGCTCTTTTCATGGGCAGCAAAAATAGAAACCTAATTAATTTCATCAGACAACAAAGCCCCAATATCAGGACTTCAGTAGGAGCATGTCTCCTCGAAATAGAAAGAGGAACTTACGTTGTAAATTAATTCATTAAATATACATAGTAAATTATTCATTATCTAAGAGAATGACTATTCTGCGTTTGCTCCAAAAAAAAAAAAAACTATTCTGTGAACTTCTGCAATTTGTTCAAAATATCTCATCAATCATGAATAGTGGAGATTCAAATATTCACTTTTTACTGTGTATACCCAGAAAATGCAACTATGAGAAGAAAAAAAAAATAAAAAAGGAGACGTTGTTTCTAGACTAACTCCATGAAATATACCGAAAGGCCGGAATGAATGAGTGGGGTTGATCAGAATCATACATTTGATGGCTGCCTTGCGTGTTTTGACTGACCTGAAGATGATCTTCTCTCCCTGTTGGCAAACCATTGAACTGTTCTTCTTGCAATCGGTAGCCAAAGTCTCCTTATTCTTTCCTCCTTAACAGCATTTTCTGGCAGAGAATGTTCTCCTTTGGTACCCTTGTTGAAATCTTGAAATCTTGGATGAACAATTATCTCGGACATTGATCTCTTATCGCTTGGATTCAGGACTTTCGATGCATTTTCTGAAGCCCCTTTTGTTTCTGAAACTTTTGGAAGATCAGGAAATGGTGGAAAGAATTCATATTGCTTGATTTTGCTCAACTTGCTTTCGAATTCTCGTTTTCTGTCCATTTCCTCCTTAATATTCATGATTTCGCCGTCTCCGATCACTCTTGTTGGGGTGGACGGCTCGTTACTTGAATCCAAATCAGAAAATCTATTGCTTGATATTTGATGAAGCATTTCTGAGTTCAAGAACATCAGGTCTGAAGAACTCACATTGCTCCATCGATTCTTGTGGACAACATCAGACACAATTATCTTGTGGTTGAACTTGTGAAATGCTTTCTGTTCTTCATCCGTTTCATCACTCTGTTGAATCGGCAATTCTTCTTCCTTCTTGTCTTTGTCGGTTTTTCTAAAGCTGCTTGTGATGCTAAATCTCGAAGATCCTCGTTGGCTTTCTTCCCTTTGGATGTAGAGTCCTATATTGGATTCCTCTCTCAGCTCCGGCTGGTTCCCCAAGAATCTCAAACTGTTTGAGTATGTGATGGTTGAAAGATCATCAGCGCTGATCTTATTCCTGCAAAGTGGACAGCTTGAATGTTTCTCCAGCCATTGATCAAGGCAGTTAATATGAAAGGCATGCTTGCACTTTGGCAGCAACCGAAGAATTTCAATATCTTCAAACTTGGACAGACAAATTACACATTCAAGCCCTTCTTTTGACCCTTTAAGCGAAGAGAATCTAAAGAAAGGAAGAGATTCAATAACAGTTTTGTCGATCCCTGATGAACGAGATCTCGAACGAGGCAAGCCATCTCGAATCTGCAGCTGATTGTGAACAGAGCCAGAAGCTGAACTACGGCAGAACTTAGCATAAAGCACAAGGATGAAAGTTAAAGAAAACACGATAGTAAGGACGCCAATTACAACAGCAAGACTTGGCTGGAAATTGCTGCTATCATCAAACTGGCCTGCAGGGGTTTGTGCTTCGGCACTGAAGAACACAAAATGAAGGGAAAAAACACAAAAAATCAACTCGTAATTCATGGGGAGCTTGAAGTTGTGAAACTTGCCTAAAGAGCATGCTGCAGAGAGAAAATACATATCTTTAGAGTCTGGAATTGTCTCGAAGTTTTATCAAGGAGTAGTTAGACGTTGGTTTGTTAGGAATTAGTCATTTTATAGGGTACCCTGCAGAGATTATCCTGCTAGATTGTCAGTTTTCTTGCTTTCTTCATGAGTTATTCTTGTGTCTCCCAATTTGAACAATAATATAAGCTGAGCTGTATTTTTAGTACAAGTTCTTCTTCTTTCTCTTTTTTATGTTTCTCTCCTCCAAATTTGAAATTTGGGTAGTGATGAAAAGGTGGGGTGACTTGTAATTATACACATATTCAACTCTATGACTTGAGTGTTAATTATCTTGGACTAATCATATCATTAAAATAATATTTTTCCTTTATAAAATAAAATGATGACTGCACTCTTTGGATCCGGTTTCTTGATGAACATATTCTCATTTTCATTCAAGAATTGACATTCAACTAGAAATTATAAAAGACCTCCGAGTGTTCAATTTTTTGGGTCGCATCTACTGATTCAGGGGCTTAGATGAAACTTTTAAGAAGGCCTAATTTAAATAATTATTATTTTTATTATATTCTTCTAATCGACTGAAAGAAAAATATATTATTTTTATTTTTTTTATAATTAATATATTATAATCCTTCAACCTTACAATATCACGAGTCAATTTAATTTAGTTATTAACAAACTACTATAAGCAAATTCTTAAGATTAGAACAATTATTTTTTTTTTTAGCTCAAAAAGATCAGTCTATGTTAAAATTATAAAAGGAAGAACATTTTAACTTTTATTAAATTTTTTATTATTTAAAATATTATAAAGTATCGTTAGGAGGCTTTTTTTTTTTTTTTTAATGGGTTCCTAGGCGACGGCCTTGATCGCCTAAGGCCCAGCACGACCCTGCAAGCTTTCTTTCTTTCCTAATTGGTCAATCATCCAGGAGCCATAGATCCTTGTGGAATAAAAGCTGCATCTTCTGTACATAGAATAGAAGGAAGAAGACAAGGAATTTACTTTCTTGCTACTGATATTGAAATTATCCATTTGAACATTGTAGGAAGAGTTGCATAGGTGTTTTTCACCTATTGTCTTATAAAGTCAAATGCTCTATTGCAATAGACCTCCTTAGTTTGCCTCAAAATCCAATAAAAAATGTCCAATAGGTGATTTCACCATATCCAGATGTGATTGCCTTCTTTCAGACTGTGCTAGTAATTACTCCACCAAATTATCCCTCTGCCGACCAAGTAATTTATATGAAACCGATGGTGTTCTAGTACAATCCTTCATTTTATCCAAAGCAAGCTTTGTTGAGATCCTATTTTGGTTAGTTACTATAAAAATTTGGGATGACAGTTTCTCATTCCGAATCTGTAAAATCAGAATTTCGATCAAATCACACATCGCGAAATTATAGAAGATCTCCTTTAAGATCAAACAATTCCATCGAATTGAGATTTTTTTTTTCAAACTTTTTTATTCTTTTTTTTATTCCATAGATATAGCCGTAAAAGAGTTTTTTTTATTATTCGTTAATAAGATTCGGATAATATTTTTTCTCTTAAGGTAACTTTTGAGATGGAGTTCAATACAAATTTGATTTTTCAAAATGATACTAGAGCAGTCTCAATCCTCCCCCTCCCCCTCATTTTATATATACTATTTGGTTTCTTCTAAGTATGCACTTGCAAAATTATTTTTATTAAACAAAAAAAGTATCGAATATTATATTCGTGTTAAAGGATGAAAAAAGGTAAATTTGCATTTTCAGTCCTTAAAATTTTTACTCTTGGTAACTTTGATCCCCATTGTATTCGTTCAACTTTTTAAGTCTCATATGTATTTTTGTGCTAATAATTAAGAATTTCAGCCACATACAAAGTGATTTTGGCCAAAATAGTGACAGAATATGTATATTTGGTAATTGACAAGACTATCATTTTCTTTAATACTTCTTCCATTTCATTTTATTTGACTTCTTACTATATTAAAATATCTCAAAATAACTGACGTTTTTCATAACTAAATAAAACATTTTAATATATTTTATACTATTAACTTAACTATATATTATTGTTATATACTATCAATCAATCAACTACTAACTCACATATTTATTACTTTTTATTATATTATATTACTTTTATAATACAATTTAAACGTTTGCATAAAATTTCGTATTCAGTCAAATACTATCAAATAAAATGAGACGGATAGAGTAATATAAATAACAATGACGGTCAAATTTTTGAGCAATTTGTGGATGAAGAGCTTGAAGATTTTAATAAGAATGAGAGTTTAAAATTAAGAGGATGACAAATGTGGTATTACAAGTTGTCCACATGCACATGTGGTACCTATCTTGTCTGAAAACCATTGCAGATGCAATCGTAAACCCTCAAATGTTAGCTCAAAAATATATATGGGACTAAAAAAGCTAAAAGAAAATCATAGGGACCAAAGTTGCCAAGCATAAAAATATTAAGGACTAAACATGCCAATTTACAATGAAAATTGAAAACAGAAAATCCGGCAATGTTTCGTGAAGAAGCACGTGCATGGAGGATGATAATTAGCAGAATCCCGAAGGAATTATCTGCTACAAAACATGCCCAGGCAAGCATGACAGATACGATAGATCCTTTTAAGTTCATCTCCCTTTTGTTTTGACTTGTTGTATATCAGTTGGCTGCCGTTGTAAACAAACTATTTCTTATTTTTCTACGAGAAAAAAGATACCCACAACTTGACTAAGATTCTTGCTTTACAAGAATAGTTTTTTTTATTATTAAAAAAATACCCACAACTTGACTAAGATTCTTGCTTCACAAGAATAGTTTTTTCTGTAAAAAAGAAGAAGAAGAAGAAGATTTGGTGATGGCCGTTGATGAGGAAGTGATATTGCAAAACACGTAAATGTTGTGATAAAGTGCGTTATTAAATGATTTGGGTCAGTATTAAAATATATATGGATAGTATTTAGTTCAAATATAAATATAATTAAATTTTATTTTTTAATAAAAATTTTATTTTTACAAAATTCTAAATCAAAATACACACAATAGTATAACGTTTTGAAAAGTTTTAATTTTATAGTTAAAATAAATATCATAATGTAATTTTGTCAAGTAGGTTGAAAATGATCTTTGTCGTGCGAGTAATCATCTGTAAGTTTATATGGTTTTCAATCCTCCAATACAATTAATGACTTGATTCCACTTGTCGATTCCTTTTCCATCCACCTTCTCCAAAACGCCCAAGAAGCGTGCTCTCTACATTTTCACACTTACTTGAATTATTTTTCCTTCCTGAAGATCGGCCGCCTTGGCTTGGTAAATATGCTGAGCTCAAGATTATAACTTTCTCATTCAGATTAATTCCATCTTGGTAGTGCGTTAACTCGTATTTATCAGATAAGTTATATACCCGTTAATAAAGTATATAGATAAAAAAAAATTTAACTTACTACTAATAGGATAGTTAAGATAATTGTTAAGACCTTATCTTTTGTCATTTTTTCAAAAAAAAAATCTACAAGAGTACAACTTTGATTAGCTGAACAAAAATTCTACCACATAATACTCTCTTCCTTTTAAAATATAATTTTTTTTAATTTTTTTACATAAATTAAGGCTCTACTTGATAATATCTCATCTCAAAACTAAACTCAAAATTTCAAGTATAAGACTCCATCTCCTTTCACAAACAATCTAACTTTTACGATACCTGAGATAAAAATCTCAAAACCAAACCCTATTTAATCACACCCTTAGAAAGAAGAAAATAAAGAGTATTTTTCCTATTACATCATTGACTAATTTTATTAATATAATAGGGAATGAGATAATTATATTTATAATAAATATAAATTTTAAAAAGTAATTATTAAAATTTATAAAATATCAAACATTGAGAATGAAAAAAAAATGTCAAAAAAGCCTTATACAGAGGAGTAAGTATAATCATCCATTTGAGTGCACTTGAATTGTTACTCGATCCACAATGAATTAAATTTTTTTTTTACTTTTTCTGCGATGTGTTCTATTTATTCTCCGACAAAAGTAAACTATGTACCTTACTAAAAATTCACTTTTATAATTTTCTGGTGAAAATAATTCAAATTAAAATCTAATTAAAATACAAGTAAATAAAGTTTGTCGTAAAAACTAAAAAGTCATCATCATATTCATATGTTATTGGCTCCAGACACTGTACAGAAAAAGAAAATGGTTTATTTTTTAATCTCAATGCCCGATAATTAGTTCCGATAGATCATGGTCAGAGTGTCTTATAATTTAGTAATCTGAAAAAATAAATTTTCTACATGAACAGTTTAAATCACAATTCTTCTTCAATGAAGAAAAAGAAAACCAATTGTAGGAATCTCGAAGAATGATAAAAACAAGTCAGTCTTTCCTTCATGCATTATAATGGGTGAGTTGAATAGTATTCAATCTGAAAATTAAACTTACAATTTAAAGCGTAAAATATTCATCTCCTCTCACAAATAATTTAATTTTTATAAAAATCTCAAAATCAAACCTTATACAATCATGCTCGAAAAGGTTACGCAGACGTTATTGCCGATTAAGTGAGATTGCTTCTTCTGTGAGCTTTGGTTTCCAAGAGCTACAGCTGCAGCAAACAAGTAGTCCTGTGCGATTGCACCAATGTGACGGACAACTCCAAACATTGCAATCAGACAGCCTTTAATTGCTCGGAAAAACAGACAAAGATAGAAATAGAAAATCTTGGTTCCCACTATTATTGCTCTCGTTTAACACCAAACCGTCCAAGAATTCGAGGATAATGGAGTTCTATGTTAAGGTAATCATGAATACGACTTATGAGGTAGAATCTTTCTACCTCAGTTCTTCCGGCCCAAAAAGATTAACAAATATTGCCCCTTCAGGCCTTCACCCTTCTGAATTGTAAAGATCTCTTTTCCTCTTCTAATGTCATCTCTCCTAACTGTAAAATTGCTTTGATGAATTGGGATTTCCTGCCAAGTGTAGAAAAAAAGGAAAACACAAACTGCTATCGTCGAAACTTAAAAATAAAGATACAGCTGATCATGTATAATCTACACAGAATTTATTACGGGTACTGCTATGCGAAATAGATGATGATCCACCATGTACTTGCCCAACCAAGGCAAAAAATAATTATGGAAAACACGCCTATCGATTTGAACAGCTAAGAGGATTTAGAAGGAAATAAAACCCAAAAAACTAAATGGATGCAAAACTTGCAGAGGATCAGCTCTCCTGCATCCATCTAATGTCAAATTCATTTTACCTGGTTGAAAGGAAAAAACACAGGGCTCCACCCAGAATCATAATTTTGGTGGCTAAAATCAACTTTGTGCTGAGGCTGCAGGATTCGTACTTGGTACAGATGCAACACCAGCACCAGCATCTTGATTTGGTTGCTCTTCACTAGCATGCCGAACAAACTCCTCAGGGGACATGTGTGTGCCATGGCATGCACAGACGATCTTTATCTGTGTAGGACTATATCTGTATGTTACACCTGATATCGTTCTGCCATTTGGGCCAGAACCTGTTGTAGAAACCCATGGGAGATTCGGGTAGGAACCAGAACCACCAAATTTCAGATCTGCAGCGATCCCTGGCTTTATAGTTGGATATTCAGAAGGAAACCCTTCATTTCTGGGCATATCTGTCGCATCTTTTGGCCTGAAGATTACACTGCCTCCTTTCTTATCTTCTGTGCGAGAAGTACATCCTTCAGCAAGCTGCTTCCCATTGACCATGGCATAGTCTAGTGCTTTCCCTTCGTACTGCTCAGACGACTTGGGAGGCATTCCTGCACAGAATCACAGCCATACTGATAAATATTGCGTGCTTCATACAAAATTATGAGGGCTTTATTGGTTCCAACTAGGGGGAAAAAACAAAAAACTTGGGGAGACGTGTCCAAGCCTAGCACACATTAACTTGAAGCTGTGTGTCGATATAAACCAGTACATAATTGAACAGAGAAAAGTAAAGGGGAATTGACTTCCTTCGATAAAATAAATGTGACTATTATACAGTCATCTACTGTCACTATATTTCTGGAGTATCTAGAAATTCAGAATGGCAAAAGTGGCACAAAAGCTTTAAGAACAAATATGGCAGCTTCTATGGCATATTAACCACAGGTCACTAACGTAGGAAGCATAAGACAGTTCCTATTTCCAAAAATGAAAATATATCCAGGTTACTAGTGTCTCACAAGTAATTCTGATATGAACAATCAAGTTTATCTTCTGAATAAAAAGGGTTAATATCTCAACAGTGATCCAACCATTGCCATTCTCATGTTACATACATTCCTTCATATCGTATACATGAGAATGAAATTATTGATCTATTACATCTGGTCTCTAATCGCTCCAATCAATTTGATTTGAAGACATTCAGCAGTTCCACGGTAAAGACTTCTATTAGGAATTTGTTAAACCCTCCCACAAGCCAAAACAGTAAAATAAATAGCATTCTTGGGGCAGAGAATCAGTCAATTTTCATTGACTAAGAAAGGGGGGGGGGGGGGGTTTGGTTGTTGTTGCGGGGGGCCGGGGGAACTTCCTTTACATAATTTTCCTCTATAGCATTGAAGGAAGCATTTAAGAGATAGCATCCTTTATTTCCAGCTTGGCACTTGCGCATTCATCTCAGTAGCCAATTTCCCATGACAATAAATGCAATCAAGTTGGAATTGCTAAATATGGCAGTTCATTATGACAGACAGAAAATAGAGTTCACTCCTTTAATAGATTGAGGATTCAAGCATTTTGCCACACACTGGTTATCCAAAACTACAAATGTCACAAATGCTGCCACAGAATGCCAGCTGGATACAGAGAAGGTACACTTAATGTTTCCATAGAAGGAACTAGAGTGGTTTTACTTCTAAAATGATGTATCACTGGCAATTGATCAAACAGGCAGCATTAACTGGGTGACAACGGTTATCAGGCTTTCAGCAAGAGCAATATTTTAAATTTGAATTCATCATGAATTGCCAAGAGAAGATTTATATGCACATTCAGCAACCAAATGTTATCTTCTTTTCCCAGTATATTTATCCTTATTTCTTTCACTTTAGCAAAACATCACTACCATCTTATCTAAAGCTTTTTATATTCGTTCACATAATGAGATCGATGTGTTTAAATATTTCACACTTAAATGAAGGCTTAAGAAGTATACAGGTAAACCTTGCGTTATCTTCAGATCATCATTGTGCTTATCCGAGTTTGGTGGACCCCTGCTGATATATGATTGGTGAGTCTGCTGATGATGAGAAACTATCATCCTGGAATTTTCTTTGTCCATTGATGGAAGCTGGATAGGAGAGTATCCAACCACTAACGGTAGATTTGAGGGCATCACAGGTTGGCTCCCTGTCCTCTCACTACTTGTCGCACCCATAACTTGCATTACACCGGGTAAGGGGTAGCTGGGCCTTCCATGTATACCATTTGTGTTTGAGTCTGTGATTGATAGCGGTCGAGACATGTTAATGATGTTCATTGACTGATTAGCAAACTGGACACCATGAGGCAGATTTCCATGCTTAAATTCCTTTTCTGATGAAATTGTAAACCTCTTTTGTCCAGATAATTCTAAAGCATTTGAGTGTGGAATCCCATGATAGTCTTTATGAACCTCAGGTAGATTACTACCAATATATCGTTGGGCAACATCATCCTGCTGAAAAAGATGCCTTGAAGTTGAGGCCTCAGCTTCAGAATCGGCTACATCTTCATTTTCTGCAGTTGAGCCATCATCAGTGTTTATGGAAATGTGAGATGCCCTTGACTTGTCTGGTAACTCAAGGTGATCAGCTTCTTTCTCATGCTTCTTTGGTAGACTAGCCTCAGCGAAAAAGCTTTTGCGTTTCTCACGAACATCTGGCCTATCTTCTCTACCTTCAGCAGATCTATCACTTGCAATCCAGAATCCTCCACTATTCAAGTTCTTAGAAGTATCTACATCAATAGGATTGTTGGTAAGGTTGTTTAAAAAACTCTCTGGCTTCCTTTGAGACACCATGCCTGGGCCAATTTGCTTGGTACCACCATCAAGAAATTGTTTAAATTCATTGATCACTTTGGTATCTCTATCGTTAATGTCTGACCTACTATCTGACGTGCTGCCAATTTTACCCTTCGCTGCAGTAGTATCTCTACCACATGGTAGTGCCAAACTCAGTTCTAGACGATTTTCGTCATCCATTTCAATATAAAATCAGATTCACATCAAAATGCCTTTACCATGCTACTGTTACTTCCTAAGTAACTATGAAGCTGCCTCCTCCACTAGAATTCCAGAGACTTGCCAAAAGAAGACTGACTAAACCACCTGGATGAGATGGAGCGATCTTAAATCAACAGAAAGGGAATACAGAACAGCTTAATTTACTGTAAGTGCATAAATATATTCCCAGTGACAAATAGAAAGGGAGATATGCAGGAGCTCATCATCATAGGGTAAAAGAAAATGCATCATAAAGATTTAGTGTGCCACAAAGACCTGACCAATTGCCTGAATACCATGATTCTTCTCTCAAACTTGTGAACCTGAATATAACCCATACAGATGCTCTATGAAACCAGAATCACAAATTTCACTCATAATAGAGTAGCTGTTTGTGTAACTCCTCCAGACAAAGTATTGGTGTGCAATTCCTCCCATGATTTTACATTTGAAGTCTAACTCAGGAAAATCAACTAAAAGAAAAAATAGCAAATTGAGAGTGCTCTTTTCTTTTCCTTTTTGTTGGCTCCTTCAAGGGTGCCTGAAGTTAGACGTTCATCTATCTGGCTAATTGAAGAAGGAATTTTCATTATTCATCACACAAAAAAAAAGGAATTTCCATGCAACAAAGGCCAAACTACTTCAGCATCCAGAAAATCAAAGAAAATAACTAAATGATGAATAATGAAAACTCCTACTTCAATTAGCCAGATAGAGTGAACGTTAGCTTGCTTCAAATTCAAAACAAGCTGACACCATAAAGTAAATCCTAAAGTCATAAATACTCGTTAACCTTTAGCAAAGCAAAGCAACCCAGCTTCTTTGATTTATTAACTTCTAAATTAGCATTTAACCGCATCTAAATTAATTGAGGTGCAAGAAATACTTTTCATATTAGGCAGAATACAGTAAACCAGTTTCATTAATTTTATTAACTTCAAAACGAAACTCTTACTACACCTCAATTAATTACAGTGCAATTAGTTAGATCTAACACCCAAATAAGCAGCAAACCCACACCGACGTATTAAACAGCGAATTTAAATAACCAACCACCAGGGAAAAATAATCACTTGTTAAAATGTAAAAATAAAGCTAAATCCCAGATTCATCCATCTCATCTCAAGCATACCATGTATAACAACATCAACATAAAAACATCAATAACTAATCCTTCCCTCCCTGGAATTGAAAAAGAACAAAAATATGAATCAAACCCAGATAAAAAAATAACATGAGTGATCCAAGACGCAGAAAGAAGCTCAAGTCAAAGACTAGAAATCAAGCTGACAGAAAACAATCAAGAAAACATGATGTTCAGAAAGAAGCATTCTTTTAAAGGAGGGAAAAAGATGATATTATACCTCATATGAAGAAAGCTATGAAGCTCTATTCTATGCTTGGTAGGAGGAGAGGCAGCAAATGGAGTCACAGAGATATTCGATATCTTTTTGGAGCTGTGGGAGGATTGGGGAGGGGGGGCCTTGGAGGAAGGTCTGGGTACTACTTGATTGGTGGGACCTTGGTGGTATTGCTTTCGTGAGGTGTTTTAGCACGTGGTAGTGATGCTCTTTCATTTTAGGTTCATCTTCCTCTTTTGTCCTTGCAGGATGAGAGAGAGAACAAAGATGACCCTATCTCTTACCGCCATTTCCCACATAAGATTAACTGAAATTGGAATAAGCAAATTTGAGAGAAAAAGACGAAAATACAAAATTTGCAAAAATGGAGCCTTTTCTCAAAGCAGGGTATGACTTATTCAATTCAGATAACAAGTTTTTCTATTCAATTCAGCAACAGTTTTATAATTATAAAATTTAACGTATTATCTTATATTAGTTGAATCATTTTCTTATCTTGAGATAGTTATCATTTTAACAGAATATCCTAAATATAAACACGATGACATAATATCTCTTCAGCAAAAATGATAAGGTGAAAATTTAGATAGTTAAAAATATTATCTATCAAGTTTTAAGCTCAATTCACATATCTTGTCTCAGAATTTATGAAAGAGAACAGATTTGAGTTCCAATGGTAGATTTTATGTGGATAATTGCATAATCTTTGAGAAGGGTTGCGTGTGAAATGGTAATTGAGTGAGGTGAGATGAGATTAGTTGTAGTATTAATTTAATCCTATTTTCGATGAAATTTATTGTGCATGATAGGAAATTTGCAAACGACTTTATAATCTATTTATCTATAAATACATATATGTATTAATAAAACACGTATATTCTTTCTTATCCTTTAATACTTTCAAGACTTCAATTTTATTTTCTAAAATAGACTTCAGCATCAGAATGTGCATGACTTTGAAGCAACTATGACACAAATTTATACGTTTAATAAAATTTATTTACTTAGAAATAATTGTATAATTAAAGTTGTAAAAATAACTATACAAATCTATTATTATGTGTATTTGAAAATAAACTTTCAAGTTCGAATTTTTAAACTTATCACCTCACCTAAATATAGAATTAGTCAATCTGTCGTTGATTATGTATTTTTTAAGGTCCTTTTTATTCTATCTGTTATTCATTATCTTTTGTTCTTTTTTTTCCCTCATCAGGTGAAAATCAAACTCGGAGTGTAAGTCAAAATTAGAAGGAAATGAATACTATATTTTAAATTTATTTTCAAATGTAGGAGCTGGCTTTTTTCTTCCATGAAATTTAGGGTTTAAACAAAAGGGGATGCTTTGAAACAATCTTGGAAGGTGGATGAATCGAATAACTAATATTGACCCTAAAAGAAAAATAAAGAAGAGTTGTATGACTCTAATAAAAGTAGTTTGGTTTCTATTCTTCCTTCACTTCTTTACACTTTTTTGTTTCTTAATGTTCTTGTGGTTTTTGGTTTAGTATTATAAGGCCAAGTTAACAAGATAGCGTTCTTTTATACCATTTTTGCTTCTACCAATGTCTTGCAAGAAAGAAAGAAAAAATTCTAGAAGTTTTCATAAGTTGATTAAACAACCTAAACTTATTTTTAATTATTTTGTCAGATGTATTTGCTAAATATTCAAAATATAGTTAGTTGTTAGAGATATATTCAACTGATGAATTAAGGGAGTTTTTAGAAAAGAGTAAATAATAATTTCGTACTATCTTTTCTAAAACTTCTCTTTTTATTTTTTTGCTAAATCTTTTCCTAAAAGCCTAATCATTTGAACATAATGACATCATCCTATTATTATTTATAAGTAAAATAGCCAATATTATTTAATTTTAATCATAGATTTTCTCTAATTATTAGTGTAGACCACATAAATATATTTCCTTCCTTTTAAGAGATTTATGCACAATTCTCTTTTTGTAGGTTAAATGCTAGAAATATTGTGTCAATTTATATGATTCTCTAATACAAAGCTTAAGTAATTTTTTTCAAAATAAAAATTATTATGTTAAAGACAAACTATTGACTGGAAAAGAAAGAAGAAAATCAATAATTCATATAATGTAACATAAATATTGAAAATGTAAATTTATTTTTTTAATAATATTTTTAATGATAAAAAATAAAATAAATTAGGTATATAATATTTTTTAGTATTATAATTAGTATTTTAAAATAATTATTATTTGTTATTTAAAATTTTACAGACTTTTATACTAGTGCATACATATTTTAATGAAGATATGAGACACTGTAGATTAGAAAAGAAAGCCACGAAATCCATACGTAGGGAGTTGTCTAACGTATGAAATTTCTAAGGTTCCTTCCGAACTCGTCTCAATCTCCGTAGGATCCTTATTGGAACCTCACCTTTTACCTTTTGTTTAAATGTGAAGAGATCTGACGTCATTGAACAATGGAATCTACTTCAAAATATAAAATTTTTAATTATTTTTCTTTCAAAATGTAACCTTTAGTAATTTTTAAAATTTACTTTCACCATAAATATAATTTTTTTTATTTTTAAAAGATCATAATAAAAATATAACTTAATTTCTTCTTTCTTGATTTATATAAAAATAAATAAAATACTTTATATTTTGAAAAAATATATTTAAGACAAACATATTTGCATTTTTAGATATTTTAAGCCAATTAAATGGTAAATAGTCAATTTAGTTTCGAAAGTTAAGTATTTAACATGTTATGATGTATAATACTTTTTTATATTATTTTAGTCTCAAAAGTTAAGTGTCTAACATATTATAGTGCATAATATTTTTTCTATTATTTTAGTTTCAAAAGTTAGATGTCTATTAGGGACTAAAACGACAATAGTTGTAGTTAGTGGTCGAACTTTGTTGGCCGCTAAAAAATTCTTTCTGGACTATAACGATATAAAAAAATATTAAAGATAATAACATGTTAAACGTCTAACTTTTGAAACTAAAACGACAGAAAAAAAATATTATAAACCATACCATATTATATACCTAACTTTCGATACTAAACTAGTAATTTTTCCCCTAATTAAACTAAACATTCAAATTGTGGTTGAACATGACTTTAAAAAATCTAGCATATCTCCAAATGGTGATATTTTAAAAGAAAAAATCACTTCATTATTTTCCATTAAGATACTATAAAATTGGGTGTGATTGATCATTTATTAACTGTCCCTTAGAATAGTCTTATGAGTGGGTTTTTTACAGTTGTAACGTAGTTTTAGAAATAAGATATGTGAACCCTAACAACTTAAAAAAGAAAAGAAATCATTCATTAGCCCTTCACTGGTTTATATTTCCTCCCCCCGTGGCGCTAAACTCATATTTCACTTTAAGAATTAATCTTTATTTTCTTAATTAGAAGACTACGTTTTCTTTTTAAATTGAATGCCTAATTTTTAAAAACAAATACATTTTCAATGCAAACTTCTAATAACCATTTGCGGAAAGAGAAATTGACTTCCACAAATACACATCTTACCATAATTCAGAAATAGAAGTTTACATTTTTCTTTTATAATAAAACAAATATATTTTTATCTAAATTTCAACAACCAATAAGAGAAATTAAGTTCTACTAATATATATACCTAAGAGAAATTAAGTTCCATTAATGAATAATTTCAGCATTATAAGAGTTAAAGGCGACTCAAATGTTTTTATAAACTTTGTATTAACTCAAATTAAATATTCAAATCAACACAAGGGTAGTATAGTTAGTGCGTAGATAATTATCATGCAAGAATTCTTCATACAATGTTAGTACATACCTGCCTCTACTATTTGGTACGTCATGATGTTTTTTATTTTAAATTTTATAAAAATAAATTATTTATAAAAAAATAAAGTATTTAAGTAAAATTTAAATTTAAAAATTTTTATTTAAGAATAAATTATTTATTAAAAATATAATTAAAAATTAAAAAATTATATTGACTTTTTAAAACAAAACCAATCCAAATACACAAACAAATTTGCATGCGGAATCCAATGCAACTGAGAGCTGGTGAAATGATCAACAATAGTAATGATCAAGGAAGATATGCAACTTAAGATTGTAATTAAATAGCAGAAATACACACAAAATTTATATCCAACTGTAAAGATCCTCTTAGATTCTACAGCAATATGGTCTTCATCTAGAAGGAAAGAACTGCTATAAATTAGCCTCAGAAATTAAGGCCTAATCTCACTTAAAATCAAAATCTACCAAGCGCTCATAGGTAGTTTATAAGTCTCCTCGATATTCAAAAGTATAGGGATTCAACCTATTTCCCCTCCCTAAAATGTTAGTAAAAAGAAAAAGCTAAAAGATAATTAGAACTATTTTCCGGGTCAAAGACCCTTGACTCCCGAGCTAGTGTTCTTTCTTCAAAGCCGTCGCCGGAGCTTCTACTGTTCCCTGCTTTGGCGGCGACATGACCGTTCGCCTCCTCCTGGGCAGCCTCTCAAGTGTACCGAATCTTCGTGAAATTATAACAAAACAAAGCTTCTCCGAACATCTATGGCGAAACATCCACACAGTAATCCAATCTGTTGTTTCTTGAAATCCATGGTTTCTTGCAAATTCAATCCAATTTCCGATGAGAACATGGGCTTTTCCATGCCAGACCTTGAACGTCATTGGATGTTTTCTGCCCTCTGAGTCATATACAATCACCGGTATCCCAGCATTGAGATCCTCCCATGGTTTCAACAACGGCCGCAAGAAATTACAGGCATCATCTGTGTTGAGAAGAAGCCTATTTTGAGTCTCTTTAAGATCTGATTTTGTCAGTTGCTTCTCAAAAGGCTTGCTGCAACTTCCTATTTGGCCAATCAAGCTCTCAACAGGAGGAAATTCCGGAAGAATGAGGCCATCGATACCTTTCCCGGCCTCTGGAAATTTCTTTATACTCCCATTCTTCATGGGCTTCTCATGCTTCTCATTTCCAGTCCCACATTCTGCCTTCCTCTTCTCACACCTCTTCCCCAAATGACGAGCATTTATGGCTTTCAACTCCGTGGCAGTTTTATATTCCTGTTTCTGCAAAGCAAAAGAGCAAAGGCACAAAGCAGCTGCTCCATCTACTTTTTGTTCTTCAAAGTTTCTTTCATAAGGAATCCCAGAAGACTCGCTTGCTCCTGAATTTCTCTCCATGATTTCTTGAATTTTCAACAACCCCACATGTTTAAACTTGTAAAAAGAACTTTCTGTTCCTAGGATAGATTTCTAATAGAAACAGAAAACTAATTTCTTGATAAAAGAAAAGGATTGTTTTCATCAATTAAAGAAATAACTAACGAGATACTGGGATAATCTTGTATTGCACTTCCAATTGGACTGAACTAGCAAGTATTAGAATCACAAAAGGGGATTGCATTTTCAAGTGCAAAATCCTACGGCCCAAAAGGCAAAGAAAGGCAACTCTATTACTCTAAAACCAGTAGAGCTTCTGATCCGCGACCACTTTTATATGGTTCTTGGGGAGGAAGCAACATTCAGCGCACACTTGGCTAATCAAGAGAGGTCCACGACTCACTCTAATCTCGTACTTAGGTTATAGCAGAGCCAGCAGTTGCAAGGGAGGTTGATGCAGCGGCATGTTTGTTACGAAATTAGTATCTTTGATCATTGGTTTCCTTATTATTCTACTTTCTAAACGATTTTCTTCTGCGCAATCTTTAGTTGTACTAGGGAAGAAAGGAATGAATCCCGAAATTACAGCTAAAATTATATGGTAAAGGGTTGTTTCTTCAAAAATTAAAGAGAAAAGTTCGGAAAGAAACTGTTTTGAAATCCAGAACGAAGTTTCCATAGGATTGAAAACGGGTGTGTTTATTTATGTTTCTCTAGCCTGCAATTGTAGTCAACATTTACATCAAGAATGCCTCTGAAAAAGTGCTCTGCTATATATGATAGTTCTTGCAATTATGATTCTGGGCATCAATATGACTGCTAATTTGGAAATTCAACTATGGCTAACCCGATGTCAGATCCCGGCTAATCAAATTCAAACTTCAGCTAAGACTGAAGCTCAATGGAGTTAAATAACAGAAACTAAAACAGAAATAAGAGAATAAATGGATTGAGGTGAACGAATGTGATCAGATTGCAGGAAAAAAATAGGAGAGTTCAGAGCTTAGGGAAAGTTGCTGAATACAAGTTTTTTGAACAAAAAGATAACTATACATTCTGGAAAAATTAACTTAAATACTAAGGTGATCATTCCTTGAGCAAATCTGATCTCTCCACGCATGGCATTGCTGACTTCATTCCATATCCACGCTTGAGCTTCAGTCCAGGTGAAGAAGATAACTGTGCAACGATTCTCCTCAACTTTGAATCTGTGCTGTCCACGTGTCCTTTAATTCTCTTCCTTCTGAACGCACAAGAATGCATGCTCCAATTGAGCCAGCAGCTGACTTAGTTTCCCTTAACCAAAACGGCGTCGTCCCACTTACTGACTTCAACTGATTTAACTAACTCCCCTTTTCCTTCCAATATCTCGGTTTCTACTGCTTCTGGATATCACAATGCCTCCCCTTCAACAATAGCCTTGTCCTCAAGGCTTGAATTCTGGAAACTGTGCCTTGATGAAGTCTGCATCCTCCCATGAAGCTTCCTCATCTGGAAGGTTGGACCAACGTATTAACCATTGCACCACAACCCTATTTTTTCTCTTGATCAACCTTCTCCCTAGTAATGCAGCAAGTTCCAGTTTGGGTTGACCATCATCCCCAACAATTGGTTACTCCTGGAACACTACAGTGTGGGTTTCAATCTTTTTCTTCAGCAAACTAACATGAAAAACAGGATGAATCTTGGAGTGGAATGGTAGCTTAAGTTTGTAAGCTACTGCACCTACTTTCTCCATCACCTCATAGGGCCCATAAAACTTGGATGACAACTTTAAATTCTTCCTAACAGCAACTGAAGTTTGTCTGAACGGTTGCAACTTCAAGTAAACCCAATCCTCCACCTCAAAAGATCTTTCAGACCTCTATTTGTCAGCATAGGTCTTCATCATTTGTTGAGCTTTGTGCAAATTTTCTTTCAAAACAGTTTCCATAACTTTCCTGTCAACCAAATGAGATGCTACTGCAGCATTGCTGCCTGATGCATATGGTCCCAGAGCCAATACGGGTGCTTTATAGCCATACAAAGCCTCAAAATGAGTCATCTTCAATGATGTATGAAACGTGGTGTTATACCACCATTCAGCCAAGGATAACCATTCTGTCCATTTATGGGGTCTGGCACTAACAAAGTATCTTAAATACATTTCCATCGTTTGATTGAGCCTTTCTGTGACCCCATCAGATTGGGGGTGATAGGCAATAGACATTTCAAGTTTAGTCCCACATGATCTAAACAATTCTTGCTAGAAATGACTGGTGAAAACTTTGTCTCTGTCAGATACTATACTCTCTGGTAATCCATGGAGTTTGTAGACATGTTCTAAGAATAATTCAGCTACCTTCTGAGCAGAATATGGATGAGCTAGGGGTATGAAATGCACATATCTGGTCAACCTATCAACCACCACCAATATAGTTTCTTTCTTTCCTGACTTGGGCAGTCTTTCCACAAAATCCATGGCTATGTGACTCCATGCACACTCTGGAACATCCAGTGGCTGTAACAACCCAGGATAATGCACCATTTTCTCTTTATTCCGTTGACAGACATCACATTTTGCTATGAATTTTTGGATCTCCTCTCTCATACCCGGCCAGTAAAAATATTGTTTCTCCTGATTTCTGGTAGCAGGCATCTCCCTCGGATCTCAATTGCTCTGATACCAAATGTCAGATCCCAGCTAACCAAATTGAAACTTCAGCTAAGACTAAAGCTCAATGGAGTTAAATAGCAGAAGCTAAAACAAAAATAAGAGAATAAATGGATTGAGGTGAACGAATGTGATCAGATTGCAGGAAAAAAATAGGAGAGTTCAGAGCTTAGGGAAAGCTACTGAATACAAGTTTCTTGAACGAAAAGATAAGTATACAATCTGAAAAAATTAACTTAAATACTAAGGTGATCATTCCTTGAGCAAATCTGATCCCTCCACGCATGGCATTGCTGACTTCATTCCATATCCACGCTTGAGCTTCAGTCCAGGTGAAGAAGAGAACTGTGCAATAGTTTTCTCAATTTTGAATTCGTGCTGTCCACGTGTACTTTAATTTTCTTCCTTCTAAACGCACAAGAACGCATGCTCCAATTGAGCCAGCAGCTGACTTAGTTTCCCTTAACCAAAACGGCGTCGTCCCACTTACTGACTTCAACTGATTTAACTAACTCCCCTTTTCCCTCCAATATCTCGGTTTCTACTGCTTCTGGATATCACACCCCAAAACTTAAAAGGGAAGAGAGGATTGGGGTCTGATCAGAACAAAATCAGCCCATTATTCAAACGAACCTTCTTCGATGCTCTTCTTCTCGAATCTCCATAAGTGAATACTCAGAAAACTTCTAATCAAACATCCACATGGCGACCCAACCTTGATGTTCTTTCAAACCATGGCTTCACATCAAGCCTTGGTTTTTTTCAAAGATTAGGATACCCCTTTTGGTACGAACCCCAAGATTTTCTATATCCTTGCCCAACAATGCCAAGTATTGCTTACGTCCCAGTATAGCGCAGTCTTCAGGCGTCAATTGCTTCTCAAAGGTAGGGGTGTTCACTATATGGGTTGATCCGAAAATCCGAACCAATCCGAACCGAATTTAGAAATTCGGTTCAGTTTTTTATTAATTTGGTTTGATTTGGTTTGGATTGTCAATTTTTGAAGAAATTCGGTTCGGTTTTCGGTTTGATTTTTCGAACCGAAAACCGAAAATTTAAACAAGAACGCATACTTGTAATGCGTTCATTGTTTTTTTTTTTAAAAAAAAAAAGACGCATTAGTGGCATGCGTTGTTCACGATCGATGACTTAGGGTTAGGGTGTTATTCTGTTAGACAAACCTTCTCCCCCTCCATTCTCCTTACCGTCGCCGCC
This sequence comes from Rauvolfia tetraphylla, assembly GCA_030512225.1. Taxonomy (NCBI): domain Eukaryota; kingdom Viridiplantae; phylum Streptophyta; class Magnoliopsida; order Gentianales; family Apocynaceae; genus Rauvolfia; species Rauvolfia tetraphylla. Next base: position 6,498,347 of record JAJQKT010000045.1, on the reverse strand, counting down.
TCCATTCTCCATACTCCCCGTCACTGCTGCAGCCACACACCCCCGACGGCCGACGCACCATCGGACTCAAAGAGGTAGGAACATTCTTCCTTTCCTTAATCTGGTTGTCTGCAAATTTAGAGTAGGGCATTCTTTATGTTCATCAGAGCATTTCAGTTTCTCATTGCTGATGATTTAATTAGAATGTTTTCTTCGTTTCGGATCCATTAATTAGGTCGTGACTTTTGAAGTTCGATGATGTTTTGGACCTTGATTGCAGGGCTTTGATTTTCGGGATCTTTTTTTTCGTGCATAGATAGCAGTAGCCTTATTTTTTCTTTTCTCCCTTTTTTATTTATTTGCTTTTACTTGTTTGGATCATTGTATTGGTCGTTGAGATTCTCCGTGTTATGTGCTTGAATTGATTGTCAAGCTTAGTTTACTTTTAACTTTTGGTATTGGACGGTGTTTTTCTTGCGCCCTATTTTCTGCTGGATGTTCTCATCAAAAGACTGTACAAGTGAACCCCTGTTGGACGTTCATATGGTTGCTTTGAATGAATTAAGATTTGACTGTCGTCTACAGGCATAGCCAGGATAGAAAGGGTTGAGCAAAAGTGTCGTTAAAGAAAAGTTTCTGGATAAGATTCTGAGAATTCCTTTCGATGCTTTTAGCATGAGAATATTTTTTCCCCTTAAGTTGATGAATTTGAGGTTTTATAAAGCAGATAATAAAAGAATTGTTGGCCTAAAGTGCTTCAAATGGACAGTCTTGGTGTGGCTGCAAGCATGGAATTGTCAACTTGAAATAAATTTGTAAAATTTGCCCGGGAATATGTGGAGGTAATCAGCACTAGAGCAAAGACAGGAAGGACACGTGTGTTGCTTTGTTTTTATTTTGGGGGTGAAGTGGAAACTACTCTGATCATCCATGCTGTGTTCTCTAGGTCTAATCTTTTGAAATGTGGTAATTTGTTTAGCTAAGACCGACCTATTGGGATGAATGATCAAAATTTGAATTCGTGGCACATTCTGTATGCTTCTTTGCCTTAACAAAGATGAGTGGTCTGAATCATAGCTACAAGTATTTTTTATGACTTTGCAATCTTGGTTAAACTTAACTCCTTGCTTGTTACTTAAGCATGGAACTAAACCATATCTAACATATTAAAATATTCTGAAATATTTAGTTGAAAGAAGACTATCTTGTTTCCTTGTCCAGATTTGATTAGCTAATCACTATCTTGTTTTTCTGTTTTCCTGAATTTCTGATTTTCCGGTTTTCTGTTTTTCTGAATTTCTGATTTTCTGTTTTCTATTTTTTCTGAAATTGAATTTCTGTTTTTCTGTTTTCTAATTGTCTGTTCAAATGATGTTCTGATTTTTTGTTCTTATGATTGTCTGCAATAGGATGTCGGATCAAGCGGAAAGTTCACCATTGCCCGTTCAGAATGAGGCACGAAGTTATGATGTATCTAATATGAGCTTGCTACCAAGTTGGGAAGGATCGACTGATGCCAATGACTCGGAAAAACAGATCAAGCAGAGAAAACAAATGCGCCCTCGATCTGCGGTTTGGTTCCACTTCACCAAGATCACAAACGAAAAAGGAGAGAAGAAAGCACGCTGCAATTACTGTGACGCATCATATGCTGCCAATAGCTCCACAAATGGAACAACCACCCTAAAAAATCACCTGAAAGGTTGTATGAAGAATCCTTACAACAATGAGACATGTCAATTACAGGTAAAGCAACAGTTGCCTACTTCTGCTCATGGTGGGATAGGGGGTAAGGTTGGTTCTATAATAAATTGGAGATTTAATCAAGAAGAGGCAAGAAAAGCATGTGCATATATGATAATTGTGGATGAACAACCATTTAGCTCTGTTGAAAAACAAGGATTTCGCCACTTCATGTCTATTGCCTGTCCTTTTCAAATTCCTTCGCGTGCAACTGTTACTAGAGATTGTTATGAATTATATGTATTAGAAAAAGTCAAATTGAGGGAATTTTTGCGTCGTAAGGCTAAAAGGGTTAGTCTTACTACTGATTGTTGGACATCTGAACAGAGAATTAACTATATGTGTCTTACTGCTCATTTTATCGATGATGACTGGGTCTTGCACAAGAAAATTTTAAATTTCTGCCCAATAGATAGTCATAAAGGTGAAGCTATTGGTAAAGGAGTTGAAAAATGCTTGCTTGACTGGGGAATTGACAAAGTCTTTACAATTACTGTTGACAATGCTAGTTCAAATAATGTTGCTGTTAGTTATTTGAGAAAACGGTTGGGGAATTGGGGTACTAGTTTGCTTGGGGGTAAGCATTTACATGTACGATGTATTGCACATATTATAAATCTTGTTGTGGTTGATGGTTTGAGAGAAATTTCTGGTTCTGTTGATCGTGTTAGGGCTGCTGTTCGGTACATTAGGCAGTCACCAAGTAGGTTGAAAAGATTTAAGGAATGTGTTGAAATGGAGAAATTAGAATGTAAGAGGTTACTGTGCTTAAATGTTCCTACTAGGTGGAATTCAACGTATTTAATGTTAGACACTGCCTTGAGTCTTATGAAAGCTTTCGAAAGGCTTGAAGAAACAGATCCACACTTTAGTTTTGATTTGACTCATGAGGATGGTAGTGGGTTGCCTAGTGAGGAGGATTGGGGTAATGTCTCACGGTTTGTAAAGTTTCTGTCACACTTCTATGATCTCACATTGCGAGTTTCTGGTTCATTATATGTAACTTCTAATCAAGTTCTCCATGAACTAAGTGATGTAGTGAAATTATTGAGAGCGTGGCAAGACAGTGACGATGTTGAGTTGAGTGAAATGGCAACGAGAATGAAAATGAAGTATGACAAGTATTGGGGGAACAATGAAAAGTTGAACTTTATTATTTTTTATGCAGTGATTCTTGATCCTCGCTTCAAATTGCATTATGTTGAATGAGTAGTTAGTAGAATGTATCCTCAAAACAGTGATATTGTTATAAAGGTAAAAGAGGGGATGTATGCATTATTTGAAGATTATAAGAAATTAGAAGAAAGTCAAGTTCCAAGTGCACCATCCTCGCATGTAGCTTCAAGTGCATTGTGTAGTTCAACGTCAAGTGAACCTACCAAAGAACTAAGTGGACCACCTTTGAATAGGAGAAATCTAGATTTGGACACTAGACGAGAGTATGATATTTTCATCAATGAGGTTGGAGGTTTTGATAACAAAAATGAGTTGGATAAGTATGTTGGAGAAGAAAGAGAGAGAGATAAGGATGGATTTGACATTTTGAAGTGGTGGAAGTTGAATGCCCCTAGATTTCCTATACTTGCTCAGATGGCTCGGGATATTCTTGCTATTCCTGTTTCCACAGTTGCCTCCGAATCAGCTTTTAGTATGGGAGGGCGTGTTCTTGACACATTTAGGAGTTCTTTAACTCCTAGAATAGTGCAATGCCTCATGTGTGCCAAGGATTGGATGAGGAATGAAACTTGTCGTGTTGCTATTGAAGAGGATATTGATACTCTTGAAAAAATGGATTCCGGTAATTTTCTTAAACCTCTTTTTGGTATATATTATCTTATAATATTTTTTTGTTTGGAAGACTAATTGACTTATTCTTTGTTTAATTTCGCAGAACTTACAAATTTGAGTCATGAGTCTACCATTTTGGACCTATGATATTCTTCTGGTAGGTTTGATATTTTTCTGGCTGGATTTCATTTTCTGGATTTAGTTTTTTTTGACTATATTTAGGTGAACGGTATTGTAATAATTTTTTATTATATTATCAATCAGCAATTCATTGTAATGTAATAATGAACATTTGATGAGCTTTATTTCTAAGGAATTGTTAATGATTGTTTCTTGTGAGCTTGTTAATGCTTGTTTCTTTCATATATAGTTAGTTTTTCCAATTCCAGTTTTTTAGAAACTGTTTTTTTTTTAATTTATTTTTTTCTTTTTTTTTTCTTTTTGCATTTCGGTTTTAGCTCAAACCGAACCGAACCGAAATTCATTATTCGGTTTGGTTCGGTTCGGTTTCTGTCAATAATTCGGTTCGGTTCGGTTTTCTCAAAAAAAAAATAAAACCGAATCGAAAATCGAATTTTCACACCGAAACCGAACCGAAAAACCGAATGAACACCCCTACTCAAAGGCCTATTGCAACTTTTATTAGCAAGTATATCGGTCTCCATTTCTCTATTTTATTAGCAAGTGAACTGGTCTCTCTTTTCTCTATCAGCGTACCGGCGGCTTCCAAGTCCATTTCTTCGTGCTTAGTGGAAGCAAGAATTAGAGGTCCCTGGTAGCCTCCTTCAGTTGTTTTTTTTACCAAACTGATCATCATCAGCCACGGGAGTGGAGTTCAGTTCTTCCCTGGTTCCTCTCTCTTCCATTTCCTGATCTTCGTTTCTTTCCGGAACCCGACTTCTTTTTCTGTCCAAACAATGTATGATTCAAACATAGAACCTCTCCAATTTCTTGAACCAGCTATTTTATGTTATCCAAATTATCTATCTGGTCTAATGGTGATTCTTTCAGAAGAGAACCAACCCCTTACAGTATATATTAGAAAGTCAGTTTTGAAATGAACCAAAAGAACGGGGAGAGGGAGAAAAGAATGGCATCCCGACGGGAATGGAATAAGCAAAGAAGAATGAAGCGATTAACAGACTCCGAGACAAATGCCCATACCTATTAACCTTGATCAATGCCATAGTGATGGAACTCAAGAGGACTCTGTTTTCTGCTATGATTTCTGTCTTTTGACAATGATGAGAAAATAGTGATGGAACACTGAATGAATTGGAGATCAAATGTCTTTCTTTGCCAAACTCAATATAAAAATTTTGTTTTTAGTTTTATTTCTCTTCTTTTTTTAAAAAAATTATGATTATAAAATTTAAAATAAAAAATTTTCAATAAAACTCAATCTAAATGATTTATCGCAGCTCAGCTCTTACCTTAAAATTTTATAATTTTTTACATCTTAGCAGCAAGTTCAGATTGGATCTTTTTTTTTTAAAAAAAAAAAATTGCTTATAAAGAAAAGAATGATGTAGGATGATACATGAAATCTTTGAACTCATGCCGAATACCTAGCTGTGCATTAAGCCTTACAAATACAGTTTCCATTATGGGGTGTAAAAGATTTTAAAAAATTAAATATTTTAAAAAGAAAAAAATTAAAATATCTTATATTTAAAGTAATATTAAATAATATTTTAATTTAAAATTTTTATTTTAAATTTAAAAAAATTATTTTTTAAAAAAATAAAAAATAAAATAAAAAATTTAAATTAAATTTTATAATAAAATATTATCTAAAATATTTTAAAAGTTTGACTATGACCTTTCGAGCTTTCTGAGATAGGCCATCTCTCAGATAGGATAATATTAGTATATTTGGCATAGTTTCAACTCAATTATTATGTCTCATATATCAAGGAATTCTAGCACTTACGTGCTTAAAAGGCACTAAGCCTTGATTTTCAACAAAATGTGGCTTCTACAGTCTCCCTGATGTAATTTCTACTGCTTTTGCCAAACTTCCTATTACTAAGTAGTATACTTCTTACTGCTTTATATTCTCAAAAAAAGAATGGATGACAAATGCTAATGGTCCTCATTGATTTGGTACAAGAATTTCAAATTAAATTTGACTTTGCGCAAGTTAATTATTTTCTTATTAATTAATGAAGTTAGTAGTTTTGTTGATAAAATTATAATGAAATTAGTAGTGTGATAAATGTATTAGCGAAATTCATCTCCGTTACATCAAAATGGTAAGTTATGAAAATAATTATTTATTTTAAGAAAGTAAATATTCTGTTTCAAATATATTTTTAAAAAATAAAGATATTTTATTCTAAATCAATGGGATTGGAGTCATTCACTCAAGAGCGTTGCCCTGAGATACGTTCATACTATAAAGTGAATTAACTTATATGTTTGTGTCTTCCTTTTTTGAACCAACTCTTTATGGAAATTTATACACTTGAAAAGGTCAAATGCCTAATCAGTATTGCTTTCACCTCGCACTAGCAATTCATATCCTTTTCAAAGGATTCCAATTCCTAATTTGTCATTTTAGTCTTTACATCAGTGTGTTCCAAAATATTACTTGTAATTGATGTATGATCTTTTTAATTCTTTTAGGAAAGTTTCTCAAAAAGGAAAATTCAAGCAAGATTGTTATAAAACCGACGTATAACAATAATAATAATAATATCAATGGCGTGAATAATATCATCTTATAAATTTGAATCTATTAAAAAATATATTTTCAAATTCGGTTTACATTTTCGTCATTTCAAAACAGAAAAGAAAATTTAAAGTATTTTACAAAAAAATACATTTACTATATATAATTTATTTAAATTATATATCATAAAAAATAATTATTTTCTTAAAAATTTTTATCTCTCTCTTCTCTCTCCCTCGCCCGAGAGTTTTGCCACGTGTTAGCATAGCCACACATGGAGTTCCGCCACGGTTTCCATGCAGCGGCTATGAGCCCAATGTTGGCCAATTTGCATGAACCATTAACCAGGCTCTCATGCCTCTATACGAACGTGAACAACCCTCGTTCAAAAGAAAACATACTCCTTCCTTAGGGTGTTTTAAAAAAACGCAATCCGCATTAATTTAAACCAATTTGCACCAATTATGTGATTTTATTTTTAATTAGTTTGGTTGCAATTTGAATTTTTCCCAAATCATAAATTTAGTGCGGTTTGAAAATTTTTTAAAAATAGCACCAAATCGTACAGCATATATTTAAATTATATATAATTAATATTAGGAATTTCTTCAAAAAAATAAATAAAAGAACTTATTTGCATGAAAATTAATATTGTGTATATTTAAATTATTTGATATGTCATTTAATTTTTTTTTCAAAATTATGATTATAATCATTTTGAAATAAATGGTTGTTTAAAGATTTTAAAGTCATTTTGCTTCAGATTGAAGACCAAATATTCACTAATTGTGTTAAATTTACATTGTAAAACAACTTAGGATCATTTAAATATGTTTACACTTTTCTTTTATTTGCTAACTATCACTTGAAACATCAAAGTACTATATTTACTTTATTTGCTAGAAACTTAAATACATTGTGAATTTTTAATCCATGTTTCATATTGCAAAACCACACCAAACTGCCTATAACCGCATCGAACCATAAATAGAGGTTTGAGGCTTTAAATGGTTTTTTCCCAACCCGCAAGTTACTATTTAATTTGAAAAATTAAATAAATTGCACTACCCACACCATAAACATTCCTAACTTTCGTTTCAAAATATATGCTTAATTTCATTTTGTATGAAAATTTAAATACCTTTATTAAAAGATTGTTGATTAGTGTTTTAAATTAATATTGGGGATTGATATTTTAACTGATTGGTTAAAAAATTAATAGTTTTAAAAAAATATAAAAATATTTAAATAATTTATTAGAGATAAAAATAAAATTACACAAATATCTGATATATATTTTAAAATAGATAAATTTTAAAATTATAATATATATTTTAAAAAAAGAAATATTTCGGAGAAATAATGAGTTCACACCACACCACGTGCAACTGCGGCCCGTTCTTGATTCAAATTTTCTTTTAAAATTTATTAAAAATTAAATAATTAAATAAAATCTATTCAAAAGAAACCAATCGAAATACCAGTTGGATTTCGGTCAGCACGTCATGACTTATTTAGAATCATTGGATCAAATTTAAATTTTGACATAATAATTATTAAACTTTTGAATTTTTTTAAAAAATAAATATAAAAAATTTATAAAATATAATTTATTAAATTAAATTTTAAATTTAATTTAATAAATTAAATAACATCTTACACGACATACTACAAAAAGTACGTCAGAATCGAAACAAGTCTATGATCGAAACCAAATTGTGGAAATACACCCAATAATCTAAACCCTCAGTCGACGCAACAGATAAGGACCAAGAGTCAACTCCTGCTTGGAGTTGGGGAAACAAACAAAAGCAGCAGCCATGCCACCTCAAGTCAACCCCAGCGTCAGTCTTCGTTTGCTATGGCCCATACAAATTTAAAATCAATTCATTTCTCAAAAGTTTCTTTTAGCAACTCCCATGTGCGTCGGCTAGTTATTCAGCGCAAAAATATATATATATATATATATATATATATATATATATATATATATATATATATATATATATAAAATTTATGATAAAATTTAAAATTTTTAAAAACTTAATCTTTAAAAAAAAAATTATCAAAAAAATTTTATATTTTTTTAAAAAGAAAGTATTGTGCAATAGCTATTACAAATGGACGTTAATCCATAATATTTTGCAGATAGGTATGCTTACCTACTGCCAGCCTTACAGAAATAAATAGAGCCCCTTCCTTATATTTCAATAACAAGCTTCTAATGTAACCGCTAAGCCGTTACTATCATTCATAATAGTATCTACGCTACAATCCCTTTCCACACAAAACCTGATATCGAGCCAAGTCTAACTTGGCTCTTCCAACTGTAAACTTTACCCCCCCTTTTTTTTTTAAAAAAAAAATTATATTATAAACTTCACTTTCTTTCCTCACAAAATCACATGTAAATTTTAAATTTAAAAGAATTTTCAACCCTAAGTTTCCATCAAGTATACTTGACTTCAGCACTAAAAATTAGTGTGTTGATTGATGTAACCAATGAATTTTTCAGTACTGAATATTCACTGTGGATGAACGGAATACCAATTTTTTATATTATTCTATGAGATTATTTTGAAGATAGAACATACGTATGAAAATGCTTCGACCATCTCCAATGAAATCCCTTCATCCAAAATTGTTCTCATCCCTTATCCAATTTGGTTGAGGGGTTAAATATCCAAAACCTCTTTATGATGCCACATCATGATCTTATCTTAATTTAACTACTAAAGCCTTTAATCGTGTATTAAGCCTCATTATCAAGACATATTACGAATTTAATCTTCACAAATCACGATAGCAAATTTTATCCCCCTCCCCAAATAAAAAAAAAAAAAAAGGAAATCACACTATCAAGCTATTATGATCATAGTACTCACCTTTTGGTCCCCTGGCATCCAGGGAGGGATAAGAGAGAACTGTCAAAGTGGCAATCGTCAAGGTTCTTTTATGTCTCTCTTTTGATGAAAGCAATTGGGATTCTTCTTCTTATTATAATCATGGATTTATTATGACACAATTGCTAATTAATGGATGGCTTCATTTGCGATGCCGGTCAAATTTTGTCATACAAGAACAAATAATATTTTATTAATCGTACGACAAAGAGTTCAAGAAAATCAATGTAAATGGCCAAGTTGACAAAGGAAACAAAGAACAAATCACTATTAATACAGAAGGGCACGCCTCAAATTGCTCTCCCCCTTGACCCGAATATGCATCAATCTTCAACTAAGACAGCTCTACTTCCATTTTTCAATTTGTTGGTTCCCTAAGGGAAATCATATTTGTAGTTATCCAAATTTAACTGACTTCAAGATCTCTATATAAGATGTAGTGACAAACAGTTGTAGCCTTCGTCAATCCTTCACATCGTCTCTCTGTCCCATTTTTTCTCTTTTTGTTTTTTGGAGGAAAAGAAAGAGAGAGAGGGAGGCTGAAGGCGGAGGTGTTCTTGTCTTGAAGGGCTGAAGAATGGCGGGCGGGGGAATCCTTGAGTCAGGAGGCGGAAGGGCTCATCTTTACGAGCATAGGATTACTGGGTATTTCATTTATGCCTGCGTTATTGGTTCTATGGGAGGATCCCTTTTCGGCTATGATCTTGGAGTTTCTGGTGAGTTTTGCAGTTTCTGCGTTTTTTCTTAGTTCGTAAAGTGTTGGGTGTTGGATGATCTCCACATTTTCTGGGTTATAAGTAACTTTTGAGGTACTCTGTCACTCATTGTTGTTCTGTTCAGTTGGTTGTTGAAAGATCCTGATTGGTCGGATCTTGTACTATTCTCTGCAACAACCTTTTTACCGGTCGTCATGGTCATATCAGTTCTTTTGTCTTCATTATTATGATAGATATACTAATACAGTATTTGCACTATTATTCAAATCATGATTATCAGTAGAAATTCATTGGCAACAATGTGATAATCTACTTCAATCTATTACTACTGGAAAGATTTTCCTTCTGATAGAAAGGAAACTTTTTCTGGCTTTCAACTTTAATCATGTATGTGGGATTCTACTGAAACAGTGGCAAACAAAAAATAATACAAAATCTTTCACTTGCTGTATTTGTGTTCCAGATTCTATGCATTTATCGTTTATGATTTTCTGATTTTTTTTAAGATATGGCGATATAGAGATGCAGCAATTTATAGAAAGAGTATGTATTGAATTTTTTGATCTGTTTCAGGGGGTGTAACTTCAATGGACGATTTCTTGGAGAAGTTCTTCCCTGATGTTTATCGCCGAAAACACGCACATCTTAGAGAAACAGATTACTGCAAATATGACAACCAGATCCTCACTCTTTTTACCTCCTCCCTATATTTTGCTGCCCTTGTTTTCACATTCGCTGCTTCTACCGTGACCAGAAAATATGGTAGAAGAATCAGCATCATTTGCGGATCGGTCAGTTTTTTTCTTGGAGCAGTCGTCAATGCATTTGCCGCAAATATTGCAATGCTGATAATCGGTCGCGTGCTTCTTGGTGTAGGCATTGGATTTGGAAACCAAGTAAGCCCTGTCCCCGTTTTCCATTAGCGAAAGAAAAAAGAAGAGACCCTCAGGCTTCTATTGTTTCTTTCTTGCAGGCAGTTCCACTCTATCTTTCAGAAATGTCACCCGCAAAAGTTCGTGGAGCAGTTAACCAGCTCTTCCAACTCACAACCTGCTTGGGAATTCTCATAGCTAACTTTGTAAATTATGGAGTCGAAAGGATTCATCCGTGGGGGTGGAGACTATCTCTTGGTTTAGCCACAGTCCCAGCCACTCTGATGTTCGTAGGAGGAATTTTCCTTCCAGAGACACCGAACAGTCTTGTTGAGCAGGGCAAACTTGAAGAAGCCAGGAAAGTCTTGGAGAAAGTAAGAGGGACATCTAAGGTTGATGCTGAATTTGCTGATCTTATAGATGCAAGCAGGGCTGCTCAAGCAATAAAGCATCCATTTAGAAACCTCCTCAAGAGGAAAAACCGCCCCCAGCTAGTAATAGGCGCTCTGGGAATTCCTGCATTCCAACAGCTCACTGGCAATAATTCCATTCTTTTCTATGCTCCTGTGATATTCCAGAGCTTAGGTTTCGGCTCTGGTGCCTCTCTCTATTCATCTGCAATTTCAAGTGGAGCACTTGTGTTGGCCACCCTCATTTCTATGGCTTTTGTTGACAAGTTTGGTAGAAGAGCCTTCTTCCTGGAAGCTGGTTGCGAAATGATCATCTGCATGGTAATTTTCACTTTAATCAATTAAATGTGACTTCTCCCTGGCAAAGACTTTTACCTGATCTAAAATGCTTGACACAACTATTGATTGATCTGCAGATAGCTGTTGGCATTACTCTGGCGCTGAAATTCGGGCAAGGTCAAGAACTCCCGAGAGGAATTGGTGTCTTTCTTGTGATTGTGATCTTCTTATTTGTTCTGGCCTACGGAAGGTCTTGGGGTCCTCTAGGTTGGTTAGTCCCAAGCGAGATCTTTCCCCTAGAGACAAGGTCCGCTGGCCAAAGTATTGTGGTCTGTGTCAATATGATCTTCACTGCTGCTGTTGCTCAGTTCTTTCTCGTGTCGCTCTGTCACCTCAAATATGGTATCTTCCTGCTGTTTGCTGGTTTGATAGTGATTATGAGCTGCTTTATATACTTCCTCTTGCCCGAGACAAAGCAGGTCCCCATAGAGGAGATATATCTGCTATGGCAGAATCACTGGTACTGGAAGAGATTCTGCAAGCCTGATGAGGGTGAAGCAACGAAGCCAGAGCAGAAATGAAAATGTTTTCGTACCTCAAAAGTCATGAAAATAGACACATTTTCCTTGAAATTGATATTTTCCCGTTGCATTAATTGATAATTCTACATTTAAAATAGGGGGAAATTCCAGAGAAAAATGATACTTATTAATTAATATTAATCGATATTTTTACTGGAGAAACATTTTGTTTCTCAAAAGGAAAATGTGCATATATTCAGCTAGTATTTTCAGTTTTGATGCCTTAAATGTACCTAATTAGGATTAGGATACGGTGAGTTTTTAATTTGAGAAAGGGAAGAGGGACCTGACGATCCTTCTCTGTTTGTCCTCCTCTCTTCTCCGAGTTGGCTAGGGTGCAGATAGTACTTTTTTCAGTATGTGTAGGTTAAATCTCAACCGTTAAATTTTGATCTAACGGTTGAAAATTCACATATTGAGAATAATTATTCAGGAAATAATTATTCTAACAGGAATAATTATTCTCAACGTGTGAATTTTTAACCGTTAGATCAAAATCTGATGATCGAAAATTTATTATACACATATTGAAAAAAGTACTATCTGCACTATAGCCAAATCGTCTCTTCTCATTTCTCAAGCAATCATTAATTCATTATGCCATGATCAAGCGAATGACTCATTTAGAACAACAGTAATCCTCTCATACATTTCACGCCAAGAAACCAACATAATGAATGAATCCTCTAGCTCTTTAAACTCAACTGTTCATGTTGTACCTTGAGTTCGAAAACAATTTCTCATCATAAGGTCATATATGAAGAAAGTAGTATCACAAATCAATTAGTACCCTTTTATATTTTTACCAATTGTGGAATGCAATTCTTTATAAACACACTTATCTAGAGAATATGAGAGAAGGGGACTCAATAATCCAATTCTGGAAAAAGATTGAGATCTGATAGAAGTAGAGAAACAAAGATATTTAACAGGAAACTTGACTCGAGAAAGGACCTAGAAATTGCACTTGAATTGCGAGAGAGACAAAATGTAGAAAATTATAGGACGATGTGAATCTTGATGCCCCGCACTTTGCCAGTCCTTAGTCAAAGCCTACTACATGTTACAAGGAAACAAAGCTTCCCTGTGTGTTTATGTCGAAACACCCACATAGTAACCCAATCTTGGAGTGCTTTTAACTTGTGCTGATCGCAGAATCTTGTCCACCCTACAGTCAGCACGTAATGAATGTTGTCTTGACCACCATGTCGTATGGATTCTCTTTTAAATCATAAACGGTTACAGCTACTCCAGCAGCAACATCTTCGACTTCACTTTGCTTCAGCAATGGCAAGATCGTCTCTTTCATTACGTCCTCATAGAAAGATGGCCCCTTTTGCTCGCTATTCATGTCAGCGTTCCTCAGCTGCTTCGCAAAACGTTTGCTGCAACTCCCGATGGAAGAAGTTCCTAACCCGCTCAAAAAGAAGGAAAAAAGAAAGAGAAGGAAATAGTAGTTCCTAATGCAAACGACGTCGCAATCGCCTTATACTGCTTTCTCCTTTTTTTTTTCCCTGAGTATATGGTGCTTTCTTGTTTATTTATTGTAATAATAGTAAACAATTATTGATAGCAATGATTCTTTATTCTAAGAAGGGGAGATGTCTCTGCTGCTTAGCCAAAGAAAAGAAGGAAGAAGTGTCTCTGCTAACTGCTTTGTGGGTTTTTGGCATTTGATTCTGTAGCAATTTAGCATAAAACTCTGCTTCAGTTTTCTGAGGTAATTTCTCTCTTTTACTTCGCATTTCACTCCCTCTACTTCCTCTTTAAATTTTACTTGGGAAAATAAGCAAAAAATTAGAATATGGGTTGCGCTGTATTTTGTGTGCTTATTCAAGCAGCAGTCTTGAATTTGGCGTGCTGTGGAGTCGAGGTGTTTGTACTTCTAAAAGAAAACCCTTCTTGCGTTTCAGAACTATTTTGAAGCTTTAGTTTGATTTTTGGTTGGTGATGCATGTCTTGGTTGACCCTGTAGAAGGATGCTAAACCTTGTTTCATGAAGTTCAAGAAACCGTTGAAGGCAGTTAGATTCAAGTTTTTGTAGAGTTTTAGCAGAAATTTATTTATGTTTGTAACATAATGGGATACCTCTGGGGTGTAGGTGAAGTTAAAACTTGGAGCTTTCTATAGTAAGTTAAAACTTGGAGCTTTCTATAGTAACTTGTTAAGATGTATCAAATTAGAATTATTATCTACATTACGCAAGCTCATTGAAAGTCGACTTTTAAGTGCTTGATTTAAGGGATTTTGGTGGTCGGGGATGTTTCTGTTTTTATGTTTTGTTGGACAGTCCTGTTTTTATTTTTCTTAGTTAATTCTAGTGCTTATATACATTGACTTTTGTATTGCATGTGATGTGAATGGATGATTATCTCAGCAACATAGCCTCTCAGTTATTTGTGGTTTATTACAGACATGAGATGATCCGTGGATATCAGCAGCATTTTTCATCAAATGGCCTCTGACGTCTGATCTACCTGTTAGTTTGTGCTATGGCAAATCGGCTTCAGACTCAAAGATTATGTCATATCCAAAGCAACAGACTGCCAGGTGTTATTGGCCTCATAGTTGTTCTTGTAGTCCTTCCTCTGCTCGTGATACTTCCTTATGAAGGCTACATCTCATTTCTATCACATTCTAGTGCTGGTATGGCTTATTTGAAGGTCAGCAGCGCATCCCTTTCAAGCAAATCCCAACCAGCCCGTGCTTATGTTGCTCATTCTGAGTTCAACACCCCAGGTAACTCTTATATAAAGGAAGAAGCATTTTATGAGAGGGAAGAAGAAAGAAACAGTAGAAGCTATAAACTTTCTCCAGAGGATGGAGAAGACGAAGATCCTTATTTAGAGGAGAGAGGAGGCCACAGTCAGTTCACTTCTGAAACGAAATTAACTGCTGATGGAGTTGCAGAAAAGACCTTTAACCAGAGAGAGAACCTTACTAAAGAAGCAGACGTAGGAATTGGCCTTGACTTGACTGATCAGGTTATGAAATTAGGGGCAGATGCTTCTGAAGGCATTGGCGTAGCTGCTAATGTGAATTCAGTGAATGGAAAAGTCAGAAGTGTAGCTGGTAGTGCATCACCAGGACCCCTAGCAAGAGACTGGGAGTTTGTCTCTAAATCTTTGAGTACTCCACTATCAGATGTTGGGATTAATGCATCCTTAATAGACGATGGCAAGAAAGATATCATAAAGCAACCCACAAATAAAGGTAATGAGACTTTACAAGCTAGTTCGCTTCTGAGAAGAGATAGCTCAAGAATAGCTGGTAGATCTGTACCCAAGAGGTCTGAGAGAAGACCGAAATCTATCTCTGATATGAATGCATTATTTCGCCAGGGATCTCAGTTTGCCAATTCAGTGGTATATAATTTGAAATTTAATTCACTATGAACAATAAGGATGAGTAGTGCATTTTAGAGCTTTGACCTATCTTTAATTTGTTATAGACGCCACATTCGCTTTCTGTACGTGATAAGGAGCTTGAAAATGCAAGGCTTCATATTGAAAATGCTCCTATTGTGAGGAATACTCCGAGAATTCTTGCATCGATTTTTCGAAATTATTCCAAGTTTGCAAGGTAAACTAAAATCCTCTGGAACTTAAAAATGGTTTTTTATTTACTTCTGGTATGACTACTTGATAGCAATCCTATCTACTTATGCACATTGCATGGCTATGTTTGCACGTTCTCTTGCTATATGATTTCATATTACTTGAATATTGGAACCAAGCCACTCAACTGATCGTACTGAAAATTGAAGAATAGGCTTATTTGCTGGTATTACCCATGTTGGTATAAGAATTGGGGACAAACAAAAGATGCATTCTAGTGTTGCATAATATTCCAGATAGATCTTTTAACTTGAGAAGGCTTAGGTGCAACTCTGTTGTATGTTTGACAAAAAGAATTTTAGATAATTTTTCGGGCATGTATTAAATCTACTTGTCGCTTATTTAGCAGATGGATGTCACATATGAACCCATTCCCATGAGTTTAATGGGAGACATTACAGGTTTTTCTGTTTCGCCTTATCTCCATTTTCGTTGAAACCATTCAAGGTAAATATTAAAGTCCACCTTTTTGTAATTGAATTGAATCAGAAGCCCCTCCAAGTGCAGCTGCTGCCCTGGTTTTGGATTCTAAGTTTTAGCATTCAAGATTCTTTTTCTGTATGTTTCTCTCATATTTGTCGTGGAATGAGAATAATTTCTTTTAAGTTCTTACATTGCAAGGTCTGCTTGTGACTTAGTGAATCAGATGGCTGCCCTTGATCTTAGTAAATCATTGAATTTGATAGCTGGCCTTGCTCTTATATTTGCACTTCAATTTCTCTGATTTTTGTGGCAGGAGTTATAAATTGATGGAGGATGTCCTTAAAGTGTATGTATATAAGGAGGGAGAGAAGCCAATATTCCATCAACCACATCTTAGAGGAATATATGCTTCTGAAGGATGGTTCATGAAATTACTGAAGAGAAATAGGCAATTCGTTGTGTGGGATCCCCGAAAGGCTCATTTATTTTATTTACCATTTAGCTCTCTAAAGCTAAGAGAGGCGCTTCATGAAAATCATTTTGCTGTTCAGAAGGACTTAGAAAGATATTTGAAGAATTATGTGGACATCATTGCAAGAAAATATCGCTTCTGGAACAGAACCGATGGAGCAGATCATTTTCTCGTTGCTTGTCATGATTGGGTATGGTTTTTATGCATCTGATTCTGTAGTATTCATAATATTGCTGAACCACCTCCTTCCACTGTTGAATGTGATACTTTTTACTCTATTGCTGGCATTTGACTTTTGAACTACCTCTGGCTGAGTACTTTTGTGTTCTTTGGATCATTTTGCCATGGTGCCTCTAGAACCCCATACTTAAAGCTTTTAGAATAACTAAGTTAACAAGAGGCCACATGATTAATATTGTTACATTTGCATTTTGTATGTTTCTTCTTATGCAGAGGAATTATAACTTCACTAGCTACGTATCATAGCTCTTAAGTCCTGTTCACCTTAGCTTGAGATGGGCTAATATTAAAAACTCTTTACAGGCACCAAGATTCACAAGGCAGCATATGGGAAGTTGCATCAGAGCTCTATGCAATTCCAATATTGCTAGAGGCTTCAAAATTGGAAAGGATGTATCTTTACCAGTGACCTATATTCGTTCAGCCGAGGACCCCACAAAAGATGTTGGAGGAAATCAACAACCTGAGAGACCTATTTTAGCTTTCTTTGCTGGAGGTATGCATGGTTATCTTCGTCCAATCTTGCTACAGCATTGGCACAACAGGGAACCAGATATGAAGATCTCTGAGCCTATGCCTCGTGATGTTGAAGGTAAGATGAAATATAGAGAGTTCATGAAAAGCAGTAAATATTGCATTTGTGCCAAGGGTTATGAAGTCCATACACCGCGGGTCATAGAATCTATCTACTATGAATGTGTACCAGTGATCATATCAGATAATTATGTTCCCCCCTTCTTTGAGATTTTAGAGTGGGAATCATTTTCTGTATTTATATTAGAGAAAGACGTACCAAACTTGAGGAACATACTTCTGTCCATTCCTGAAGAGAAGTACACTGAGATGCAGAATAGATTAAAGACAGTGCAACAGCACTTCCTTTGGCATAAAAATCCTGTTAAGTATGACTTATTTCATATGATCCTTCACTCTATCTGGTACAACAGAGTTTTCCAGGTAAAATCTGGATGAGGGTGTGATAGAACTTTATTCAACTTTGGGGAAGTTTGTACTGAGAAGGTGCCGTGATATGGCTGGCCAAGATTGCGATAACTGGAGAGGAGGAACTGACTTTCGGAATCATCAGAGAAATGCTACGGATTCTGAAGGGCCGGAACGTACTGGATGGGTGAGATCCAGGTCTGTGTGTCAGAGTAGGTACTTATTCACGCAGGAAAGTGATCTTGAGAAGTGAAGCTCCTCAAATAAATGCTGCAATGTCTGATTGTTTCAGACCGAACTTCTGTATAATAAGCGCGGGGGTACAACAGAATTAAAATTAATCTTGCTTTTCGATATTGATGTCGTTACCAATGAAGGATTGATCAAAAGGAAGTCTTTCTTGTAACTTATGGAAACTTTTCTGATGAAGGAATCTGATTTCAATAGGTTTAATCACTACAAATTATAACACAAAACTAAAAGGTCTGCAATGGAAATGACATATATGTTATATCACTTATGAGGGTAGAAGTAATGTTGAAATCTTAAATGGTTGCTGAAAAATGAAAGCTCAAGTTAGCATTATTCGGTTTTACCAATTTTTTTTTTGGTAGATGCATGTTTAACCTTGTATTTCATCAAAAGCATCAGAGATTAAATTACCAGTGCTTCCTCTATCCTGGATGGCATTTAGGGGTAAAAGAGAAGAGGGGATGTTTCTTACCACAAAATTTGACTTTGCCTAATGAGTGAAATTATGAGCATGAGTATTACAATATCTATTAGTATAGATCATCTTCTAATTAGGATTCCTAACTAAAATTTACCTATCATATTCAATCTGTATTTTCTTAAGTCATTTTAATGCCATTTGATTGAATCTCTCTTAATTATAGCATTTTTAAATTATTTTTCCTCTACAATCTTGAATGCCAAAAGGGTAGAAGTTGCCTCAACTACAAAAGCGTCTCTAAACATCTTTTTAACTAACTAATTAAATATTTTTATTTATCATTTTGAATAATAATAGTACTAATTATTAATCTATCTTTCTCATGAGCTGCATCTATTTTTCAACTGTATCCCAATAACTTTGTGCAATCATTTGGACTTGTTTGCTGATTGATTCCCAATCCATTGTCTGATTCCATGTGCAATTTTGTTTCGAGTGGTCCAGACAATCTCCATCATGACCACAACAAAATTTAGAAATTTCCTTTTCTCTTCCACATTCAATGGGAGTATATTATCCGGGTTAAACAATTCACGAATCTATTGTTTAATGGTTCACGTCTTGAATGGCTTCAAACGAAACTGCCATTGTGATGCAAACCACACTAATTTGCTCAAAGGACATTCAAGGAAGAGATGGTGAGCAGAGTCTTCAGCTTCGTTGCAAATGTAACAAGACCTCTCTTGAAAATTGAATATGGGAGATAATCTGCACTTAGTTGGGAGAATATCAGAAAGAACCTTCCAGATAAATTATGTGTGTCTATTATGAAGTTTGGCATTTCAAAAGAGGTTCCAAGTTTTCTTTATCACACCAGATGAACGTTTCAAAAATTTCTGCTGGTTCTCCATTCGGTTTTACTTTGAAGTTAGCAAATTCTTCCTCGTTTCTTAATAATTTTTTCCAACAAACATGAGTTTGGATTTGAAATTTGAACTTTCGTGCGGCTCAGAGTTTCAGAATCAGTGCCGAGGCAAAGGAACTCCTACCCTTCCGCCCCTACCCCACCACGATGAAAAAGAAAAAAAATGCTTTGCCGATCTGGCTTGGTGAGTGAACGGGAGTTCTTTTCTCGTACCGTTTGTAAAGGTGTGGCATATATATTCGGAGCCAATTTCTTTGACAAACAGTCACTTTAGAGAAAAATTAGAAAACAATAATTTTTATATAGAAACCTTCAATGAGCTTTTCTTTTTCCTTTAATGCTGAAGTTGCAATGAAAGTCTTAGGAAGTGTAATATCAGATCCTCACCCCAAGAGAAGGGGGAAAAAAAAAAGTGAAGTGCTCCTAATTATTCTGTAAATTTATTCGTTCAGTTTCTAATTTTCTTCAGTAATGGATGGGATAAAGAAAGCGCAGGGAAGTTTTTGCAGCAGTAGAGCACTAGAAAGTTACTAGCCCGATGATTGCTAATGTCCGAAAACAGTGATTAAAATAATCGCAGGGAAGTTTTTGCAGCAGTAGAGTACTAGAAAGTTACTAGCCCGATGATGGCTAATGTCCGAAAACAGTGATTAAAATATCAAAGATGCAGACTTTGTATCACGTAACCAAATGAAGAAAACCCTCTCTGCTGAAAGATTCCTCATATTAATTTAATCCAAAAACAGATAAAAAGGGAAAGACACCAAAGAAGATACTGTTGTTATATACTCAAATTGATCATAAAATATAGTTTTTCGCTACAGGTACGGAGCCATAGGAAGTTAGGAACCTCTCTAATCTGTGATAATTGTAGCGGTGGCAGTACTACCTACTTAATACCCTGGTCGAGCTGGCATTTTCTTGCTTGTTTTTCTCTTGAAAACTCTGTTGCTGCTCTTTGTTTAGCTCTCGTTTCAAGGACCAAGATTTTGCTCTAGTTTTGGGTTTGATGATGCTGCTTCTCCAGGGTGACCGTCAACTCCTCCGATTCTCTGTTTGGTACTTCAGCTCTCTCTTTCACTCTATGCGCACACGAACACGCAAGCATGGAAAACGGTAGTTTAGCGCTTTTCAGCTTTTGCTTCCATAGTTCTTTTGTTTGCTTTAGATGTTTAGTGCTTCTGATCTGTTCCTTTTTCTCCTTTGCTTGTCGATATAGTGGAATACTAGTCTCAGAAGTACTTGGAAATGGGAAGATATGTGGCTTTTTTAATTCTTTTTTGGAAGATTTTTGATTTGGTGGTGTTCTTGGCTAGTTTTGTGCTCATACCAGCAAGTAGTTAACTACTTTAAAATGGAATTTGGAAATTACCTCGTATCAAGTTTTGGTTGGCGGCTGTTTGCAGATTATAATGCAATTCTTGATTAATTGATGAGGATGCAAAAGTGCAGGTGACATCTTTTAACATGAATTACCCTATCCATTTCCAAGACCTGCTTCAGATTGATAGGAAGAAATGGCTTTTTGTGGTGGGCTTAGTTGCTATGACTCATATGATCTGTCAATCTCTGATGCTTCCTTATGGTAATGCTCTTCTGTCTTTATTGCCTGGTGAGAAGTTTACCGTAAGTGAGGAGTTCAGGCTTAATTCCAGGCAACCGAAAGGAGAGTCTGTGGTTTTTCACGTTCCTCTGACTGTTAACCCATCAAATGTAACTAAAGAGAACCTATTTCGCAGTATGAAGAGAGTAGGTAACAGTGAAGTCGGAGGCATTGCCAATGAGATGGATGAAGATATGGGAAAAGAGGATGATGCTGTTTCTGATAGCATGGCTATAGATAGTGGCCTTGAATTTGTTGACGATGATAACCTAGACAATGATATGCCATTTGAGGAAGAAAAGGGTGCAGATGAAATTGGTTCAATGGTAAGTGATAATAAAGATGGTGGCTTCGATTTGCCAAAGAGTGGTGAAAGTAGACATAACCTCTCTCTTGAGCAGGTTGTAAAGTCAAGCAATCAAATTTTATCAGACAAGATGAATGTAAATGTGATCACTGAAAGTGCAACTGCTCTTTCATCATCTACTCCAGCTACATTACCCGCTGAAGATATGTTGGTTAATATAACATTGGCAACAAATGTGAGTACTGCTGCTTTTTCATCTCTAAATGTATCTGCAGAAGGGAACGACATTGAAGAACTTCCAACTGATCAGGAGCGTGTGCTGGTACAGAGTAATTTCTCTAGCTTGAACAATAGTTCTGCTTTATCAGAGAAACCAGTTAGAAAGAAGATGAGGTGTGAAATGCCACCAAAAACAATAACTTCAATCCATGAGATGGAGCGGTTGCTAGTTCGTCACCGTGCTCGTTCACGTGCAATGGTAGAACCTACTTCAAAGTTAGTCCGTGTTTTTCAGAATTCTTTGATATTTTGCTCCAAGAGTTCTCATCTACATATTATATGATTGTAGAGACCCAGATGGGCATCAGAACGTGACCAGGAAATTTTATCTGCAAAGTTACAAATTGAGAATGCTTCTATTCTGAAAAATGATGAAGAGCTTTACGCTCCTCTATACCGAAATGTTTCTACCTTCAAAAGGTTTGCTTATTTGCTCTTTTGGGAAGCGCTATGCTTTGCTTGAAATTTACGATTTCTCTTATGGACAGACATGTCATACAACCTAATTTCAGCATTCATTTGTGCCCTTCAAATATATTGACATCACAAAAATAAATTAGTAAAATAACTCATAATGCAAAAGAAGCAGCCAATTAATGAAAGGAGCTTGTATAGTAACCTCTTTGCCTATCAGTTCCTTTCTTTCCTCCTCTATGGCATCCTTTTTGTAAGTTTATTTTGTTAGGTAGCAAGTCCATCAGTTCCTGCTTTAAGGTGTTTACCTTGTCATGAACACTAAGTTGGAGCTATGGTCTACCGGTAGTGCTCCATATTTCTCTTGCTGTTGTGGAAAAGTAGAAGTTATCAATCAAAGCTGTGTAGAATGATGAAATGGGCAATTTAAGCCTGCTAGGACTAATCTTGATGGAATCAAAACGATATCTAATTGAAGGGTGCTTCTGTGAATTCAATTGTTTGGTTCCATCTAAGAGCAGTATACATCTAATTGCACAGTTAGGCGGAATCTGCTGATCCAGTGACCCTTTTCTTCATTCTTTGTGCACTAAGATTTTTGTCTTGCATTAACTGTATTTATCTTTGTTAGTAGATTCGCATTATTTGTTCTGGCTGCAGTCTCTGTGTTGTAATGGACTTCAATAAAGGTCATTGCCCTAGCAAACCAGAAGGTTTATTATGTGATATCCTGTATGTCAACATTAGTCATTGTGCTTGTTTTACATGATATCCTGCACCTTGTTCTACACATGCATGTGTGCTGTTCATGGATATATTTGTCCAATTTACTTTGAGCTGAGATTCTTATTTAGAATGTGCTACTAGCATGCTAAATTTCAGAATGCTATATATGCTTTCCATGGTTCTTTTTATTTTAAAAATTTTTTTATTCTCAATTCTTTTGGTATGTGCCAGGAGCTATCAGCTTATGGAACGCATACTCAGAGTTTATGTCTACAAGGATGGAGAAAAACCAATCTTTCATCAGCCAATACAAAAGGGATTATATGCATCTGAAGGATGGTTTATGAAACTAATGGAGGGGAATAAGCATTTCACTGTGAAAGATGCACGGAGGGCACATCTCTTCTATATGCCATTTAGTTCTCGGATGCTGGAACACACACTTTATGTACGTAATTCCCACAATCGTACAAACCTGCGCCAATATTTGAAGGACTACTCAGAGAAAATTGCAGCAAAGTATCGTTTCTGGAACAGAACTGGAGGAGCAGATCACTTTCTTGTTGCTTGCCATGACTGGGTAATATTTTGAAATATACATTTGCAATCTATTTTGCTTCCATAATACTTTTGTTGTGTTTTGTGAACTAACCCATACTGACGCTGAGCATAATGATCTATTTAATTTTCAAGATCAGATCCTCTTGTGCTATACAATGACATTTTGAACTAAAAATATCAAAGACACATGCTGGTGCATGAATAAACAGGAAACATCTTTCTCCTCTTCAGTTTTCTTCATTTTCATTAACAGGTGTACATTGAAATTATTCTAGGATCACAATAGTTAATTTATCATTGCTGGTTTGTAACCCACCACTAGTTAGTTGGGAATTTGTCCTGCGCATCTGAGGTTGGATGCAAATTTTGTTTGTTTAGGCTCCATATGAGACAAGGCACCACATGGAACATTGTATCAAAGCACTCTGCAATGCTGATGTTACTATGGGTTACAAAATCGGAAGGGATGTTTCACTACCAGAAACATATGTGCGCTCTGCTAGGAATCCCCTCAGAGATCTTGGGGGGAAGGTACCATCTCAGAGGCATATTCTTGCTTTCTATGCCGGCAGCATGCATGGTTATTTGCGTCCAATCTTGCTCAAATATTGGAAGGACAAAGACCCGGATATGAAGATCTTTGGTCCAATGCCTCCTGGTGTAGCTAGCAAAATGAATTACATCCAGCATATGAAAAGCAGCAAGTACTGTATCTGCCCCAAGGGCTATGAGGTCAACAGCCCAAGGGTGGTAGAAGCAATTTTTTATGAGTGTGTGCCGGTGATTATATCTGACAATTTTGTGCCACCTTTCTTTGAAATCCTAAACTGGAATGCATTCTCAGTAATCCTTGCAGAAAAAGACATTCCCCGGTTGAAAGAAATTCTCCTATCCATACCAGAGAAGGAATATCTCAAAATGCAATTTGGGGTGAGAAAAGTTCAGCGGCATTTTCTCTGGCATGCCAAGCCTATGAAGTATGATCTCTTCCATATGACTCTTCACTCAATTTGGTATAACAGAGTTTTCCAGATAAAGCTTAGATGATATTTTCCAGTGCTTTGCCAAAGTATATAAGCTCATGTATCCTAAAGACCGAATCAGGCAGGCCATAAATACAAATTCCGGTGTGATTCTCGTGAAGGGCATGTAGCGTCTGAAGTCGATGCTGCTTCTGCTGTGCCCTTCCGTTGAATGGAGCCAGTTGCTGATAACGAAATCTGCTTCTCATGATTCAAGGAAACCTGAGGTACTACTCATAGCAGCCTTAGTCAAGATTTCAGTAAGATGTTTGTTTTGAAGAAAATTTGAATGGGATAGATCAAAATGGTCATAGAGTGGCTCCTGTACTGTACATACGTTTTGAAGATGAGTTGCTCTGAGGTTGGCATCATATAATTTCTCAACATAGTTCTGTAACGATAACATGCTATCCCTCCGTTTCAAAAAACTAGCACAAGTGCAATATTTACAGGTGTTAAATATTTTAAAAATTATATTAGTATTGAAATTTTTATTCAATATAATTATTTTTATATTTATTTGATATTTAAAAATATTAATATTTTATTTTTATTTTCATGTTATTATATTTTTTATTTTTCATTAAATATATTTACATTTGAGTTTTAGTAATCATAATTATTTTTTGTATTTTTTATTATAAAATAATAATATTTTTTTCCTTTTTCTTGTTCTTGCAAATGTAAAAGTTCAAGTATATTTATTTACTCTTGATTATTTTATTCATATAATATTTCAATAATAGTATTAATTATCTAATCTATTCTATAGAGGTTATATAATTCATTTATACATCCATTACATTATATTTTTGAATTAGAAAAAATTTGTAACTTAAGTAGAGGAGTTAAAATATTATTACTTAGTAGTTAAAAACTTAGTTAAGAATTTTTCTATTAATTCTTTATGTATAATTATTATTTTTTATTTGTTCATCTTTTAACTCATGTAACTCTCATATAGCACTTATGATTTAAATTTTTAATAATAATACTAATAGTAATATAAATAATAATAACAAAAACAATAAACTAATAGAGTATTCTTCTTTTTCTAAAAAATAAAAGTACTCTTTTTTTACTAAAGTAACTCACAAATAACTAATTCTCAAATAATTATAATTAAATTAGTATTTAAAGAATGAATTTATATAAAATAATTATATTTGTACACCTTGTATGTTTTTAATGTCATATGGTTAGTCTATTAAAATAATAATAATTTATTTTTCTAAGGACATTTTAGGCAATCCAAAAAAGGAAGAAACAACTAAGTTTAAATCCTCATGACCCCTATCCATACTTTTAGTATAGTATAGATGTAGATATAGATATAGATATAGATATATCTTACCAAAATATATATTTACCTTTCTCTTTTGTGCGTTTCAAAACATGTCCTATTTCTATATAAAGATTTTATTTATTATTTTATTTTTAAATTTACTCTTGTCTCTAATTATCTATTTAAATGCTTTTATTTTTCAAAAATTATTAATTTTCTAAGCAATAATTTAAATATCAATTCTTCACATTAAATTTGAAGTTGACATATTAATCAATTATTTTTAAATATAGCTATTTTAGACATCTTTTAAATTTTTTTATAAAATTTATTAAAATTTTAATTTTTATATAAAAATATATATAATATATTTTGGAACGAAG
The DNA here is from genome assembly GCA_030512225.1 of Rauvolfia tetraphylla. NCBI lineage: Eukaryota > Viridiplantae > Streptophyta > Magnoliopsida > Gentianales > Apocynaceae > Rauvolfia > Rauvolfia tetraphylla. The sequence goes on along the minus strand of JAJQKT010000045.1, from coordinate 6,472,530 downwards.
AGAGTATACAATAGTTGATCAATATTCTGATGGATATCTTGTTGCAACAGTTCATGTCACATTTAAGATTCCCTAACTTTTTTTTTTTTTTTAATTTGAAGATAAGATTTTTGCAAAGACATTTGTAATTTGACCAGAAAAAAGGACGTCTATATTGTGGTGGTTTCTTTAGTTGAAATTCATGTTTTTGTAAAGCCAGTAGTAGATAGGGTGAGAGATGCTTCCAAGAAAAAAGAAATGTCATTTTGTTACTTCAACGAAAGTGCCAGATTTCTGTAAAATGCTCCACAAGTCCTTATGCTATAGAGTAAATTATTTGAATTTGAGATTTTTTATTTTGAATTTTATAAAAATAAATTGTTTATGAGATAAGAGATGAGATTTAAAGTAAAAAAAAATTGCATTGGGTTGCGCTACCCAAATTCACCCATTTCTTCTTCTTCTTCATTTTTTTTTAAAAGGCATCTCAATGTAGGGAGAGTGAGAACTTGCTATCGAATTTAAAGGAGAAAAAAAGGGGTATCTGACTCAATGAACTACTATTTTCTCAGTGAAAATGGTAAATTATCGCTGTGTTACGTATTGTAGAAGCAGAATGAACTAATGAGTTAATTATAGACAATTCTAGAAATTTATTATTGTAAGGTTCCTCATAAAATAATTTAAAAAATAATAAATAAAAGCCATTACAAAGATACCTTCAAAATTTGAAGGCTCCTTTGGGTAATAGATACTGCTTCATTGCATTAGAGCACTTTTATTTATTTACCTCAATCCATTCAGAATAAATTGTCCATTTTTCTATTTAATTTAAATAGGAAAGAGAATAATTATTTAATTCTAAATGAAAGAAGTATCTATTTTTGATACGTTGTTAGTTTCACACTTTATTCAATAAGAAGTGTTTCATTTGATAGTAATTGTTACTATTTTGCGCCTTTTCTTGTCCATCAAAATTAAGAAGGTTTTCTAATTCTAAGAATGCTACACTAATTGGATTTCAATTTTTTTAAATGTGATTATCTTATAATTCATAATTCTAATTTGAATGAAAATTTTAAAAGTAAGAATTTTTTGTAGAAGACACTAGTATCACTTGCATTTTTTAAAAAAATAATAATAATATATAATTAATTGTTACATAAGAGTAATGACTAAATAAAATCTTGCCTGGTAAGATAATTCGCATACTACATAAGACAAACATTATCCAAGGTATTCATATCATATCTTAAGTTCAACTTAGATAGAATTTCGTTTCGAAATTAAATTTAGAATTTTAATTATAAAACTCACATATCTTCTTATAAATAATTTAATTTTTACGAAATTTAAGATAAAAAAATTAAAACTAAACTTAATCTAATAAATAAAGAAATAAGGAATTTATTGCCTTTGATCCTTAATTTATTTCTTCTGTTCCCCAGAGAAGAATGCTGCGTGGTATAAGAAAAGGATTTAGTTTCGGTCCTGGACGTGCTTTTTGCAGCACGTCAAGGACTGAATCTGATCCAACATATCATATTTCGTAGACTTTTTATATTTATTTTAAAAAAAAATTTAAAAATTTTTATAGCCGAAATCTGATCTAACAGCTAAAAATTAGTCCTACACGTACTGCAAAAATTACGTGCAGAACCGAAACACAACTGATAAGAAAAAGCCTCTGACAATCTCATGAACCCATCCCTCTTTATGAGTTCTTGATACTTACTCAAACGTCCCACCTTAAAAATAGTGTCTTCATTGTATTTCCCCTTTTTGAATCTTTTTCTAATTTTCTTTCTACATGGCGTGATGATAATTAATTTTCTTTAAAATTTATTGGACATATATTTTATATCCGACCAACATTACCTTCTTTTTGTAGATCAAAATTGAAGAAAAAGAAGAAGAAAATTAGATTCTTTTCGGTAAAAAATAATATCTAAAGAGATTTATTATTATTATTACTTTTTGGCTGAATCTAAAGAGCAAAATTCGGGGAATGATAATAGTGCCGGAGTCGTGGGAGAGCCTTAGACTGCATTTGTCCACTCCGGCCCAATAAAACAGTTCTGCAAGTGCCACGTTTCATTTCGGGCTGCGAAAAGCAAAATCCATCGACTGTTTAATGGGCCCCCACCACCTCCCTAGCTCTGCTGACTGCGTGAATGTAACAATCAGTTATCCGACACGTGTACTTTCCATATCTCATTCTGTCCCAGATTTACCCAACACATCAACTACCTTGGGAGCACTTTAAGTTTTTAGGTTTTTACCGGTCGGTACTTTTACAGTTGACGACGGTTAAATTCCCGTAATAGTGCTTTCTTGGGTTGCCCAAAAACATAAAAAAAGAAAAAGAAAAGAACATTAAGATCAAGTTTGTTGCTTTTTTGAACTCAATTGGTTCAATTTTTGGAGGGCTTTTTCAAAGATTGAAACTTTTGAAGAAACCCATTTGTTTATTCATTGGTTTGTACCGTTCTAAAGAAATTTTAGGTGGGCCATTTGGATAAAGATAAGTTGATCAGTTTTTCTGCACCATTCCCATTCAATGAGAGAACGACCGTCATTTTCAATCGGTTGGTACTGAAATACTTTTCTAGTGTTATGATTTCAACGAGTCGAATTTTGTATTGTTTTTGGCAAATTGAATGCTTTATTGGGATTGGGAATGGTGTTTTGGTTCCTACTCCTCTACTTGCATAAGTATATATATAGATGGTCTACTTTTCGTTGTGAAGAATAATATGCTATTGGGTGTCGCAGGTTTCGATCTCTCTTTCATTCTGGACTAGTATTGCAATCCTGTAAGTATTCTTCCATAAAGAGCTCTTTATCTGATGATAGCTTCATTTGTAGAATTTGTTCAAATGCCTTTGAATGCTCGTGATTTTCGTCATTTGCCTTTTGTCTGTTCTATATATGTGATTGTTTATAGAAGATGTCTTTGTTTTATTACTGTGTTGTTTGGGAAACAGAATATGCTGCTCGGAAGTGTATTGTTGTTTTGTCTTGTAAAATCTTGCCTTGAGAACTGAATCAAGATAAGATTTTGGGAGTTTTAGGACTGATCTACCGTGGTCTTTTCAGTAATGAGGTGCTAGCGTGGTCCTTCGATGTAACCACCAACTGATTAGGCTTCTTTAATTTCCATAAGTAGGTCAATTTATCTTACATGTGTAATTCTTCATGCTTCCTAATTAGTGTTAATCATTTCCATTGTACCTTCTGGATCTTCCAAACGAAGTTTGAATTGCGTGCAGCATATATTAGCTTAAATGCATTTCTTGCCTCTAGAATGATATCTTCATTCATGGATGTCAAGTTAAACCTTTCATTCATGGATGCCATTGTCTTATGTTTCATTCATAGAAACTCTTGTTCAAGAATTAGTTTTATCCCTTGTCAAATGGAGTCATTTTATTTCTTTAATCACTAAAGCTGATGCATTCATTAACTTTTAGGATCAGCAGGATTGATGGGAGATCTGTATTCAAGTGAAGAATATAGTTACATCCATTCAACAGTATGTGACTAAATCCCATTTTTTTATATTTTGAAATTATTCTCTTTTACTAGGTTGACTTTTGGCTATTCTCCTTACTTTTCATCCTGCGATCTGCATCTACATATTTCATTTCCATTAGAGTTTGTTCTAATTTAGAGGTATGTGCTAGGGGTGGTTTGATATATTTGATTCTCCCAAATTCTGATGACTTCTTGAATTATGGTGTTTTACATCTGCCGAAGAATTTCTGTTGATAGTGGTTCTAAACTAACGACAAGGTTCTCAAAAGCAGACTTTTGAATGTTTTATCAGACTATGTTCTTCTGGTATAGGTTGAACTTCATACTCCAGGTTTAATATTGGATCTTGACCTTTTTAGCAGGATACATATGAAGTGGTGTTGACCTATAATCTTCCACAGCTGCATATTTTCCCCTATGTGTCAATGGACGACATATTTTCACGTCTCTTGACCTTGACTACTTATATCACACACCGACTTGCTCAGCTTATTGGTGAGTTCTTCAAACCATTTATATTAATTCCTACACAGATGTGGTTATTCATACTCACTTTCTTACCTGTATATTTTCATTTTTCTTCTAAGGGGAAGTAATTTAGGCATTTTTGCTTAATATTAATGCAGAGAATCTTGTCTTTAGTGATGTCAGAAGACGGTTGGGAAATTCAGTGGTCATTTGCTGTAATCGGTGTGTTGATTGTACGCCTATTAGTTATGCTACTTCAAACTTTTCAAGACCTTGCAACCCCAGCACAAGCCTTGGTGTCAATGAAGAGAGCACCTCAGAACTAGATCTGCCTGTAAATTCACAATTTACAATTGTAGAAAATAATTACCGTTCTGGAGGCATCAACTTTGTTATAAAAGGGTATAATATGCCTCACTTGCTCTTCCTGTATTCAGTTTTCTGGTGAACCTTGAGAATTTCCAGCCATTTTTCATCTTTTGGTTTACATTATAGTAAGAATAAGCATCGAATATTATTAATTCTTGCTGACATATCCTCTACACAATTTATATCTTGATTTACTAATTATTAATTCTTGTGGTCGATAGTCTCATCTACAAACAAAATGAAAAACGAATTCCGTTGAGTATTTGTTGTCTGGTTGATTATATCAATAATACTGGTAATCTTATTTGTATCTTTTTAATACTAATATTTGTTATATCCTTATCTCATTTGAGATTTATAGGTTCATGCTTCCTATATTTGGCCTGAGGATTGCTAGAAGGTTAGTGTTGGCAACTTGGAGGCATATTCTTTCTTACATCAGGTCTGCCCAAGCTCAAGTCCTCAGGTGAAACTTAAATCTTTTTATGATTTTTTTTCTCTCAATGTAGAGACAGACATTGCCCCAGTAGTTTATAAATTAAAACTAATAATTCTCCTGCCATAGTAGATCTTAAAGGATCCAAATCAAAGAATGGTTTCCTGCCTTTTTACTCACATCTGACTTTCATTCTATTGCCATTAGCATCATATCTCGGCTAAGAAGAACTCTCCGCGGATCTTCTGATGATATTGGGTGGTTACAACATGATCCTGAAATGGCTTTTGTTGAGGATGGCTCAACTAGATTTCTGGAACTTCTGGAACGTATTAGGTACCGATCTAAGTTTGTTATTTCCCTTTAATCAGTCCTAATCCAGAGATATGATCTTATTTCCTTTCTCGATTGGTTTTCTAACAATCTGCCATTCAAAATTATGAAGAAGGCATTAATAGATGAAAAACTGTTGAATTGTCAGAATTCCCAAACTAATTATCCCCATTACTAGAATCTGTCTTTGGAAGACTTGGGGAGTCAGAAATTCGAATCCTTTACTTTTGTTTCCCTGTGGTGATCAGTATTCTTGTGCATGAAGTTTATGAATTCCTTAATGCTATGCTCTACAAATCCATGAAATTGTAGGTACCTATGTGAACTCTTCTTTTTAGTTAATAGATTGATTTGCCTTGTGCTTGGGAATTTGCAATAACTGAGCTTATTGTCCTTTGTATTGTGGGCCTGTACTCAATTGCTTAAATGAAGCTGCTTATAGCTTTTTGAAAGCTAAAAGTTGCTTTTGAGTTGTTCTCAACTGCTTATTCATTTCTGATTTTAGCTTAAATAGGCTAAAAAAAAGCTATTTTTTAGAAGCTACCCTTGAGATGTTTTTGAAAACATCTTTTGCTTATTGAAATTGTTAAAAATAGAAATTTTATTTTAATTTTAAGTATAACTTTTTTAAAAGCACTTATTTTCAGCTGCTTAAAGAAAACTTGAGCAATGGAGAACAGGGCTTGTATCAAATCTCATGAACTAGGATTTGCACGTCCCTTATCAGCTTTTGCAGTCCCATGCTTGGAAACTCTTTATTTCAAAGTTCTTTGTTTAAGTGGTTCAAGTTGTCATCCTGATTCCTGTTATTTCAATAGCCAAGTGGCTTCAATTTTTAATCACGTCTAACTGGACCAAGCAAAATGATATATTTCTTTCTCTCTAACCTTAAGTCCGGTGGGAAATGGCCAAGTTTATAATCATCTCCTGAAATCACTTTTTCTATCTATTCTTTTTTTTTAAAATTTTTTTTTGGTTGCTTAATGCATTTTGCAACAGTTCAACCATGATTTTGTTTAACAAACAGATACTTCCATAGATGACTTCAGTAAGGTTAATGCGTTCTTTAAGTTTTGGCAAAAAGAAACTCATTTACCTTGGATTTTGGCCTTTCTAAGAGATGAAAAATGGAGGTATATAGCGCTAATCTTTCCTAAATTGGGTAGTCGAACGTCAAGTTCTTTTATGAATTCCTGATCCGTATAGAGCCTACCTCAGTATAGTTTAAACTCCACTAACTGAAGAATGAATAATTTTGAAAGCCCGTTCAAGGTTTTATTGTTTCTTTTCATCCTTTAACTGCTGACTTTTGGAATTCTTTTTTCAGTCAAAATTGAGAAATGAATTACTGATCATATTGCATTCTCTCTTCTCCCTTTTTAGGAACGGAGAGCATACGCTGCCTGATTGTTTTGTTTATCTACTAATTCCAGGTTTAGGAATATCTTTTTAGTCTGTTTTCTCTGTTTACTTTCTATCTGTGTGTTGTTTTCTTGGGTCTTTATATTTAGTTTCATGATCTCTAATTTTTCAGGGCTTTTCAGCAATCATGGCCCCCTATATTTTGTAAGCACCAAGAGATTTTTTTCAAAGATGGGCCTGGCTTGCCATATTGCCAAAATCCACAGTGAGGTAACAAGGTTCAACTGTGTACACCTCAATTTGTGGAGTGAATTCAAAACGGAGCTGCTGTATTCATATAGTTTCAGTATAAATTTCCTTTCGATTTCATCCTTTTCCCTTGCACGTACTTGCAGTATTTTTCCCTGACCCTTTTTCCTGCTGTTTAAAGGCATCAGTGGAACACAATGCATGGGAACTGAAGCAGTACATAGAGGAACTGTACTGGGGATCAGGTAAGCAAGTGATGCTACTTGGTCACAGCAAAGGAGGGGTTGATGCTGCTGCTGCCTTGTCAATTTATCAGCAAGAGTTGGAAGACAAGGTTGCTGGTTTAGCACTGATACAGAGCCCTTATGGTGGAACACCTGTGGCATCTGATATACTCCGTGAAGGTCAGATAGCTGACAAAGAAACCCGGAGGATCATGGAGTTCTTAATATGCAAGCTAATTAAGGTAATACTTCACTTTGCCCAAAGATGCTGCTTATGCAGATATGATTCCATTGTATGATTATTTCTTCGAGATCCGACACACTTCCTTTCTATATTTCTTGCTAATCTCAGTTATTCCCTGCAAGGATAATATGTGTATTGTCTTAAACATAACACAAAGCCACATTATTAGGTCATTTAGAAGACTATACTTGTATATTTCTAGGTTGTATAGCACATAACATTTGGGAGCTTTGAGCAGGAAAACAGTTTTACACTAAGACATTCTTCAAAACAATTGTTGGTTCCTTATCTTATACTTTGTGTTTAACATCCATCTCTACTATTTACCACTATGTTTCATATGTTTCTTTCTCTTACTTTTCCGCTGTTAGATTGCAGTTCATTAACATAATTCTTTTCTTCATCCCAGACGTTTTTGCACATATTTCTTCTCCTACATTAATGGGACATTTTCACAAAGTAATGAGAGAAATTGTCTTGTTGCAGGGTGACATACGGGCATTAGAGGATCTCACATATGAGAAGCGGAAAGAGTTCATCAAAAACCACAAGCTTCCTGAGAATATTCCTCTGATCTCCTTTCACTCCGAAGCAAGTGTGGGACCAGGTGTTATTGCCACAATGTCCCATATAGCTCATGCTGAACTTCCCTGGCTTCCCTTACCACAGTTTGTCAGTGAAGATTCTGCAGAAGTTCTGCAAGCAACAAGAAAAGTGCCTGTCATAGTTCCTGTATCAGCTGCCCTGGCTCTCTGCTCTCTCCACCTGCAACTGAGGTATGGAGAGAAGAGTGATGGCTTGGTAACGTGCCGTGATGCTGAAGTTCCAGGCTCGGTAGTTGTAAGGCCCAATAGAAAACTAGATCATGCTTGGATGGTGTATTCTTCATGGAAAAAGAACCCCAACGAGCCTGACTGTGGTGAAATGTGTGAGGCACTTTTGACACTGCTGGTTGAACTTGGTAGGCAGAGGAAGAATCAAAGGATATTAAGCGGGACATGTCAAACACTTGAAACAGCAGTATAATGCTCAACCTTCTATGCTTATTGCTTTCTATCAAATACCTCATGTTGAGAGGGTGGTAAATCTCTGCTTTGGGTTTGCAAATTTGCTTACCGTTTCCTATTCAATCCAGAGGAAAAAAAAAAAAATTCTCAAAGCTTGACTAGAACTAATAGTTTATCACTTTTGTTGCGTAATCCTTTTTTCTTTTTTATTTTTTGATAAATTAACTGATATGATGGAATTGAGATATTTTTCAAGTAAGCATTTTTATCAATTGAGATATCAATTTAGAGAGAACTGCTGAACTGGTTTGAGAGGGTTGGTGTGCACATTAAAGGAACTGTTGGGGTATGTCCTGCCCATGACTACAGAGAAACATCTGAACCAGGTATCAGTTGTTCATTCAAAGAACTGTCAAGGCCTTTAAAGATGGGGCCCATGGGCTTTTAAGGCCTCGTTTTAATCAAGTGAGATTGTATAGGACTCCAGAAAAGTCCCAATCAAAAAGGGGCCAAGAGTGGAACGAAAATGTTAGAGCCTTATGGATGGATCTTAATTATGACCATACATCTTTACTCTGGATTGCCCTCAAGGCCCACATGAATAAATTGGCTTCCTTTTAACTGCCAATTTGTCCATTAAAATATTTCATAATCTTCAGGGTTAAAAGAATCGAATGGACACTGGATGGGCCCACTATTTATCTTAATTGTTAAAGCCCATATATTTCATCCGGAAAATCCAAAAACTATTGATTTTAGTAGGACTGAAATTGGTCCCAGCCCATTAACATTGATTACTGTGTCTAATCTCACAAATCAACCAAACTCCAGCGATTATCTGCAAGCTAATAAATTAAAATGAAACAAGATTTTGAATTTGAAAGAGATATTTGTTCAGAGGCCTTCAGGGAAAAAAAAAAAGACATTTTTTTGTGATAAATATCTTATTTTTTTAATACAAAAAGTGTTACATTACTCGCGAAGATTACATATTAATAAATTATCGCACATAAATGTTTCACGTTGATACTCAATTTCACATTCGATGTTCATAAATATAACTTCACAAAGGAAAAAAAATGGAAAACTTAGAAGAGCATTTGAAATATATAAAAGTTACCACTGATTTTTCCCTCCAAAAAAAAAAAATGTTACCACTAATTAGGTAAACTCATTGAGGGATAGCCACATTATTATTAATTATGCTTTCTAATTAGTAAAGACAGTAGTGGAATCCCTATAGTAGCAAAATTCATATCTGATACAAAATTTGCATTAGACAGTAGTGGAATCCACCCCTATATGCCATATTTGTAGGAAGGAAGCTGAAACTTTAAATCATTGTCTTCTTACCTGCCGTATAACTAATTCAGTCTTGCAACTTACTCCGTTTCACCATCTTATTGTCTGGACACGAAATAATAGTTTTGTCGATATTTTTCAACCATACTATCTCTTATGCCTAATCAAATTTGTTTTTGTTATGTGGGGGCATATCGAATAATCGCTATTCTATCATATTTCAAGAAAGGAGTAAATCATCAAAGAAAATTTGGTAATCGGCCCAACTGCTTACTTCAGAGTTTGGATCTTTAAATGACATAAGGCCTGAAGAATTACAATCTATGCAACAGCCGCGGATGGACATCGATCCGTGATGTCAAATTTATAAGTGTATAAATGTTAAACAAATAATAAAGTAATGAGTACAAGTCATCCTAATGAAGATTACTATCTAACTGCAAAATTTATTTACTTATAAACCAACTTAAACCAAAATAAATGTGATTTTATCTAAAATTTAATTAGCAATAAAAATGATTAACAATAATAATAAACACAAAAGTTAATAATTATATTAATTAAAAATCAATAGCAATGAATAGAATAAGACACTCTAAATTCAGCTTACTCCTCTTATGACAAATAATTAATTTTTTTAATTAATTCTCTACTTGGTTAATAGTAGAATTCTCAATTATAAGCTAGATCCAATCTCTTGGTGAAAAACTCCTAACTTTAATTAATAAACCAATCGTATCTCTACGTGATTTTAATTATCAAAGCCGCAAATACCTCTATGAAATTCCCTAACTTTTGTTTCCTACTCACTAGAAACCACACAAAGAAACCGAATCTATCTCTAGTCAGTTTTACGATGTGTTGTTATTACCATGATCCAATTTAAACTAGTACTTCTCAGCCACTAGAATAAATTTAAAGACATGCAAGAATTGGCCAGAAACTTGCAAGCATTAAAAATAATAATAACAATTATCCAAAATCGAGATTAAAGAAACAATCTTTAATTGAAATAAATTAAATTCATAAAAGTTTCACCCTTCATCGAAGGTCTTAGTCATAAAAGATTTAGCTATTCATGATCCAAATATTCAAAATTATAAATTTAATTAACATAAAATACATTCCAAAAAAAATAAAGAACAAAAAAATAGGAGGGCTTCTCTGTTTTCAAACTTTTTGTCACTGTTTTTGCTCCATTCTTGTATCGGTCAACACTTGTCCTTTATCAAAATTGCTGCTACCGAATTTTGTCTTCTTCTTGTCCAATTGATTTTGCCCGAATTCTCTTCCTCCTTTGCTGCCCCCAATTCCTCTCTTTGGCTGCCCAAATTTTTCTTCTTTTCTTTCTTTCTGATCTTTTTCTTCTTTTGGTATCCGCCCCCTCTCTCCTCTGCCGCAAGCCTTCTTTTCCTCTATATATAAGTGTGCATTAGAAATTTAAACCTAATTTGGATTCCAAATCCTATTCCAAATCAAAGTCAATTTTGAAATCTTCCATTCTCTTCTTTAAATTGAATCCTTATTAATTTTGGAATTACATGGTGAATTTTTATTTTCCTTTTCTAGTCAAGTCTTCTTTCATATTTTCTTCTCTTGACATCACCATTTTACCCGTGCATCAATAATTAATACAATTAATGAATTAAAATATACTTTATAAATAAAATTATCTTAATTAATTCATACTAAGTACATAAATATTTAATTTACCAAAACAAGTCAAAGTCATAAGATTTATATCAATTAACCCTTAAATAAGTGAGAAATTAATTCTAAATAATGATTAAAATATTATCTCATCAATCCAAAAGGTAAGGAAGTGATTGAGGAATATCTTTTGGGGGGATAATAGGGTGCATGAAGAGCAACGGGGTTTGAGAACTAAAATACAAAAGGGTCTGCCGGAAGGCTAAATAGCTGCCACCTGCTTGGGGAATCTTGAAGCTTATTGTTGATGCTACTTGGACTCATTCAGAAGTAGGCATTATTGACCAATATTAAGTGATCACTCGAGTGATGTTTTATTTGTAATGATAATGAAGCTCAACTACTCAACTACTTTCTTTCTTCAGAACATGCTGAAGCCTTAGTTATTTGGAAGGTCTTAGACTTGCAGAGAGAATAGGATATAAGGGTTTTGAGATTAAAAGTAATTGTTTGAATATTTTTCTTGCATTTGTAGTAATGTCAAAGACCTTTCATTTATAGGTCATTTTATCCACCTCTTTAGGACTTTAATAGGTGGGTTCAGTGCATCAGGTTCGGTGCTTGGCTAATATGTCTGCCATATTCTTGCTAAATCTTCTTTCTTGTAACCTATCCATCAAATGTATGGATAGAAACAGTTCCATCTGTAATCACTTTTGTTATAATATTAGACATAAATCAATTGTTCTTTTTCTTAAAAAAAATGTAATATAGAGGCGAGTGATAAGATAGTAATTTAATTAATAAAATTACTTTTACAACAGTGAGTCAACTATAAATCTATGGAAGCAAATCAATAATGCAAATGAGATCAAGCTCAATGGCAAAATGAATGACACTCCAAATCCATCTTACTCCTCTATGACAAACTAATTCCCCAACAATTAGCTCTCAAGCTTAGTCTTGTTATAAATAACCAATTTATAATTCCAACTCTCAAGCAGGTTAATAGTAAAATTATCGAATATAAACTTTATTCGATATCTTTCTATGAAGTTTTTAACTTTAATTAATAAATTAATTATATTTCTATACAATATTAACTAAAATGGCAAAATATTCTATTTAATTCCCCATATCTTCCAATTCTCTTTAATTTGCTCATCACAAACCACACAGTAGAAAGCGAGATTAGCTGTATTTAGATTGGGAATCCAATGTAAATTTTTCACTTTGAATCTTATTTTTTTACTTACAAAAAATTCTCTTTCATGAAACTCAAACAAAAAAACTCAAGTCAAAACACTATCAAAACTCACCCTAGTCTGTCCTACAAGGTGTTGTCGATACCACGACGCAATCCAACCAAATCATTGCAAATATTGAAAATAACAATGACGATTAATCAATACTCAAGAGAAAAAAGTATACCTTATTAGATTGATCAACTATCTATAAGAATTTCTGTAAAAGGCCTTAGTATAGAGAAAATTAAATGCTATTCCTTAGTAGAAAGTAGTAGAATTAATTAAAAAAATTATAGTTTTATCAATATTCATTAAACTATAACAATATTGGGCAAAAACGAAATCAGAATTTTAACTTTGAAGAAAAAAAATGTATATTAAATTATATAAGATGTTTTCAAAAATATTAAGAGGCAAAAAAGTAGAAAAAATATATAATTAGTAAATCTAAAAAATTAATACGCATAAAAAAAATTTAGAATATCAGCGGGGACTGCTGGTTCCCATCGCCTCTGGTTCTCACCATCACACTTGCATCGACAGATCTCACGAAGTATATGCTTTAAGAATTGTTTAACATTCTTGAATGTACACAAAAATTTATTAATCATTAAGGAGATTAATTAGACATTTGAAAAAAAAAAATAAAACAGCCTTGTTTGTTGCCTTTCTCTCTCTAACCTCATGCTCTCCTCCTTCTCTCTAAACTTTTCGGTTCCTCTCCCTTTCAGACAACATCCCCGGCCGGATCTAGGCTTTTGGCTAGATCTTTGCCAATCTTTTATTATTTTTGAGTTCTCTCACTTTTTTTTTTGCTACAAACTATTATAAATTTCTTTCAAGCCGTATTTTTTTAAGATTCAAAGCTCATAAGCTAGATTTTTCTCTGATCTTTTTAGATTGAGACATTTTTTCTATTTTCTTTAGAGATATCTTTCAACTCGAAGTTAATCTGGGCCCTCACTCAATTTTTTACTTCTTTTAAGATCGTTGAATTGCTCTCTTTCGAAAAAGATGTTGGAGCTGAATTTTTCTTATCGTTGTAGTTGAAAAATTATGATAAATGCGCTATGGAGAAGTCTGTTATGTGTTTGTTCACTTTATTAATACTAATTGTAGTATTAGCATATTTTTTACTTTTCTAAAATTTCAGGGTATAGGTTATTACATGTTGCCATGGTTGTTCAATCGTGTAACTTTTTGTATTAAATTATACCAATTCTTCAACTCCTTTCATCGGAGAAGGGATTTGAGAATTGCTTTGATGGTAATGACTTCGACTATTTTAATACCAATGAATAATTTTTTCATTTAGCAAAAAAAATAGACATTTGAAAATTTAGATAAAAAATATATTTTTGCTCTGCAAAATTGAACATTCATTTCGAGACATAAAAAATAAAAAATATGAATGTTTAGTTTAATTTTCTAGAAAATATTATTAATTTTCTAGAGTAGAGACATGGCACCTCGTAACCACACCGCATGTCTGCATATCACTGAAAGCACTCGTCCTCTCTTTTATTCAGACTATTTCTCGAGAAACAAGATCGGGATTCAGAAGCATCTGGCCAGCTCCCGTGTCACTCTGAAAAGACATTGCCGAAGCTCCAGGGAGATAGTCGATTGGTTGCGGAGTGCCTTTGATCCTTCCGGTTGCAAGAACTCTCAACCAGTGATATTACTGCTAAGCATTAAAGTCTCCGAAAAGATACAAAGTAAGGACATGTACGAGAAGCCCGGAATCACCCAACGGAAAGTAGTACTTCTATTCATTTGAACGGTTGGTTTTCATGACAACATTAATTGTGCAATCGCTGCGGTTTCCACTTTCCATTTACACTTCCCCCATGGAAGCTTCGCATTGAAATTCGATGATGCTTTAAACCATCAAAGCCACTGCACTCGATTAATATTGGTCGACCAAAGCCTTAATATTCAAAAACAAGACAAAACTCTTCAAGAAAAACGAAGAGAAACTGAGTGTGGATATGTATAGGGAAAAACTGGTAAAAAAGGATCATCAGTCTTTCATCTGCCATTACAATGGTTATTTTGATGCTTTCTAGCACATTTAACCCTCTATGGTCTACATTTCCATGTATCTGAAAGTTGTTTGAGATTCACAGTTATCTGAAGTTGGCTAACCTAAAGCGCAACTTCAAGAGTACATAGATAAGGAAAGAATTGAAATACTGGAGATTGGAAGGGAGAAGAAAAAGCAACCCAGAGAGCAATAAAGCCTTCTCTCTTTGTCTATCTGCAAGGACCAATGAACCAAATTAAGACTCGTAATAAGAAAGCTGCAGTTTCCATTAAGACGATGATCGACTCCAGCTCTGAATACAGAGTCCTCGAGGATTCATCTCTCCCTCTCCATGTATCGTATGCTTGCACGTGCAGGAACATTAATTGCTTTGATCCTAATATATGCTAGTGCTGATCATCTATTGATCGACATTGTTAATGGGTTCTCTCTGCAATGTGAATTCTGTAAAAGGGGTGCTGAAAACTTTCTATTTCTTTTGCCATTCAATTCTGGCATACGCAGTCTGCTAACATAGTAAATTGCTGCTCAAATTATTGCTGGGATATACAGGCTAGCCTATCCAATTTTGTTCTCTTTCTTATTTCTAGACAAAAGGAGATGGAGGGTTGAGCTCTATAGAAACCCACCACTCGAGGGTTCTGTTAGGTACCTCACCTACACATAAGGGCGGTAACCGAATAATATAACTTTTAAGTAATATTTCAGATAGCAATGAGTTTTAAGACTTGTTTCGCGGGACAGTCAATTGGCTGGTAATACAACCTTATGTGCAGTATATAAAATGATTGCAGACCAGATATTCTTTCTCATCTTTTCTGAAATCCTTTCCCCACTGCTATGATGCTGTTACACGGTAATTTTTCTTTTCAAAGAAAATATTTACATATATAAAATCTTAGAATTTAGATTTGAGATTTTTTATTACTAATTTCGTAAAAGTAATTTATTTATAAAAAAAGAAAAAGTACAAGTAAAAGTAAATTATTTATAAATATATATATATATATATATATATATATATATATAATAAAAAAATTTATATTAAATTTCGTAACAAAATTAAATCTAAATACAGCCTAAAGAGAATTGAAGTCATGTAAAAGCACATGGCAATTTCACTAGAGCGGGGCAGAAGATGGCAAAAGAAATAGGAGAGAGAATCCTGAGTGAATGGTTGTCCTTTGTTAGAGGTTTGCAAATCGGTAAAAAGGGTTAGGTCTAGAAAATGTTTTCAACATATATGTTGTTCAAGAGATACAATGACTTACAATTTGAGTATTACTCCCTCTATTTTAAAATATAAAATTTTTTATATTGTTTACATAAATTAATAAGGATTACTTTTCTTATTATAATCTTAACTAATTTAATTATAGATGGTAATATTTTGCTTATTATTTATAGGTAAGACTAAATGTAGAAAAATAATTATTAAATTTCATAAAAAATAAAACATTTGAGAGAGAAAAAAAAGGCCCAAAACGTTTTACATTTTAAAACATAGGGATGTTTATTAATTTCAGCCATGTATAAAAAATATTTTTTTTGATAGATTAGGTTCACAAACTTGTCAAAGGCAAGTGGATTAGACAGACAATATTCCATCTCAAAATTTCGCTTAAAATTACATCTCCTCTCACAAATAATTTAACTTTTATGAAACTTAAGACAAAAATTTCAAAATTAAATCCTATCCAATCACATAAAAATTTAAGAAGCGTAGCCACATGTATGTCCTCCAAGAGGTACGATTTATTACCAATTGACGTGCATAGAACTAGATAATATATACCACTTCTCTTCAATAATTGTAGTTATTAATTTGGGCCATGGACGAAAAAATATGGAAAATTTTTCAATGCATTAGAAAAGATGATGCGAATAGAATAGACGTATGGAGAGAGAGAGAGAGAGAGAGAGAGAGGGAGAGAGTTCTGTATTGGGTCAATGAATTATGTTTAGCGTAGGATAAATGATGGGTACCTTCTTTTGGTACAGTTATTAGTGGACCACTTCTGTATTTCTGAAATTAATCTGACTTGCTTCCGTGATTTTTGTTTTTTATTAATTCGGGGTAGGTTGGTAGCTACCATGAATTTGATCTCCTAAAAGAAAAAATGTACACAGAAATGGCCAACGTTTGTTAACATTGTTCTCTGAAGTTCCAGAAGAATATTAATGTTCTACGTTCCAAATTTAACCGAGAAAAAATAGCATTTTGTACGAGAATTGCATATTCAAAGATAGGCAGAAAACTGCAGGGCTAATAAATTGTATAAAATGATTCGGGGGGAATAAGAGACAAGGATTTAAATGATATATTTACAATTTTAGCCTGGATCTTTTCATACCTTGGAAATTTAATCCTAAAATTTCTTAATTATTATAAATTAAGTAGTCGCTAGTTAAGCAATTAACTCATGAAATAGTGCAGTGGGTCAGGGTTTGCATACTAAAACCCACTATGAATTAGGAATTTGGTCCCCGGTTAACAATACTCTTTCTATTTTATTGATACAAAAAAATAAGAGAAAGAATATGATATGTATTAACGTTCTCAAGGACGAGTACAATTGCAAAAGAGTATATCCAGTTTGAATATTTACCAGTAAGTAACCATCTCACTACCATCAACTATCATCACAACAAAGTTTAAACATGGAGTTTGGCCCTCAATCCAAAGGTTGAGAGTTCAAATCCCACCGAAGGCATCAAAGTCCCCCCGAGTATATGCGAGCTAGTAGAACAATCAAGGTGCCAGTGGCAGGGTGGGAGTTGGACTCCTGCTGGGAACTTGAGAGTTATATTTGATGGAGATATAGTAGAACAATCAGTTTAGAGCGAGTCCCTTGTGCGCAGTAGTATAAAGGGGTCTTGAGAATCTGGAACCTACTTCGTGCACATCTATGATTTACATACTTCATAACTTAGGAATTAACTCATGAAATAGTGCAGTGGGTCAGGGTTTGCATACTAAAACCCACTATGAATTAGGAATTTGGTCTCCAGTTAACAATACTCTTTCTATTTTATTGATAGAGAAAATAAGAGAAAGAATATGATATGTATTAACGCTCTCAAGGACGAGTACAATTGCAAAAGAGTATATCCAGTTTGAATATTTACCAGTAAATAACCATCTCACTACCATCAACTATCATCACAACAATGTTTAAACATCCCAAAGGAAGCCGAAGAGGTTTGGCCCTCAACCCAAAGGTTGAGGGTTCAAATCCCACCAAAGGCATCAAAGTCTTCCCAAGTACATGTGAGTTGGTAGAACAATCAAGGTACCCTCGTTGCCAGTAGCAGGGTAGGAGCTCGACTTCTGCTGAGAACCTGAGAGTTATATTTGATGGAGATATAGTAGAACAATTAATTTAGAGCGAGTCCCTTGTGCGCAGTAGTATACAGGGGCCTTGAGAATATGGGACCTACTTCGTACACATCCACGATTTACATACTTCATAACTTAGGGGTAAGGTTATGGAGTCCAAAAATAGTTAAGCTTAACTTAGAAATCTGAATTATCAAAAAAAAAATAAAGTTTAAACATAACACCCATGCATTGACTTTTTTCTTGTGGAACTATTTGCCATACACCAGCCTACCGTCTTCATAATATTTTTTAAAAGTTGTTATGTAAATTCTCGCTCTTTAAAGTCAAGCTTTTGGTTCCATTTATGATAAAAAGCATTACACATTCAATGATAAGAAGAGCAAAAAAAAAAAAAAAATTCGATGGTGCCTAATGGACTTAGGTTAGTATGAGAAGGAGATGGACTACCAACTCATTAGATGGATCGCAAGCACGTACGGTAGCAACTCCTAAGCCACCAACAAAATATCTGGGTTTCAACATCACCAGGTAGCTTATATGTACGGCCGGCCGGCAGCCCGTCATGTTCTGTTCTGCCTTGGCTTTGCGACATATATATCAGTGCCTATGGTACACTGCGGAGTGGCCACAAAATATGTGGTATCTGCATCCCCAGGCCATCTCTCTCGTTGGCAATTTGGGGTCAATCTTTGTGCTCTTACTGTAGAAGTCGACCGTCATGTGTATCATAAAAGAGATGGAAAATGCTTAGCTCTTTTATAGTTGGAAGTTGAATGTCCTTATTCTAAATTTGTGTTGTGAAGTATACGCAATATTTATTTTAGAACAGAGTAGTCTTGTTACCATTGAATTTGGTGTCTATTCTAAGGCTAATTAGTTGATAGTATTGCGAAGAAAACACCCAAGTCTTTATTAGATAAAGTCTTGCCAAGATGGTATTCTCGCGGTAATGACAATTAACATATCCTCTCTCTTTTTTCAACTTCCTAAAAATTACAATAAAATTAGAAAAGCTTACCCTGTAAAGGTTTTCTTTTTTGTCTCTTCTTCAATTTTACTTCCTTAATGCATCATCAAAGGAATGACCATACTGTTGAAATAGTTTCTTTGTGTGCCATCGAATCTTACTGCTGATATGATAGTTAGTGGTAAACCTAAACCTGAATCTTGGCACGATCTCCACCCTAAACCTGAATCTTGCGTTGATATTTCTCTTCTCCGAAGAGGAGCTTTAGTTCTGATGCCACTTGTTAGGCCCAAACCTCTCAGGATATTGACAAACTGCTACAACATTCTCTAATCTGAATTACTTAGCTTATTAGATTAGGCAAGAGTTGAGCTGTGTCATGTCAGATATCTAAAAACCTTCTAAAACTGGCCTTTCTCCCCCGCCAGCCGTTGGAAAAGCAAGTATGATTGGACAAAGCATAAAATTCTTGCTAAATCTTGATATTAACAACAAGAAGATCTTTAAGTACTGTCTTGTTTCCTGTGATATTACAAATGCTCGAGTTTTCCAAGTTCTCGGCAGCAAAAGATATCATTGCATCATCACGATATTTCAAGTCTGGAGTTATTTCTTTTTTTAAAAACTATAAATTATAAATACATAGAAAAATCAATTATATTTTTCTTTTAAATTTTTTTATTTTTTTATAAAATTTTATTTTATTTTTAGTGTACATAAAATTTTTCGACAATTATATATGTCAAATTGTGGGTATCAATGCTAGGGACCGAGATTTCACAATGTCGTGCATGGTACGATAGTGGGCCGAAGTGAATTTAATCACCAAACAAAACTTTGAAGTGACTATCGACAGCTCACCTTTAGAGGATACAATCCAACATTTTTATTCTCAAGTATTTTTCGTTGAAATGGATTTCGCGATATTAGGCCTTGCGGCAAGCAATTATGTCGATATATATCAACTCTTCTAATCTTGTAATACATATTAAAATTTACGTTTTGAATTTTGTAAATATAAATTTTTTATTTAAAAAATAAAATTTAAAATAAAATATATATATTAAATTTTATAACAAAATCTAATCTAAATACATATATCATGCCTAGCATTTATATGGCTTTAACTGATATTCATACAATCAATGTATGTGAGTTTGTCTTAGAATATTGGTTAGAATTCTATACAAATATGCGTTATAAATAGTTGTACTACTATATATATATACAGACACACCCTTGGAAAATTTCCGTAATTTCCCTCGTGTAGGTCGTGGAATTCGTGTTTAGATCATGTATTTCATGAGAAAAAGATAAAAGTTACAGCAGCATACGTTTCTTCTAACATTCGTCCACTGGCCAGGCCTTTTCCAATATCAGGTACGATTTTTTTCTTTCCTAAATTCATCAGACTAGGATTTATATCAAGTTTTTACATAAATAATATATGTGGAATGGTTTTACTAATATAAATTTTTTTTATAATTTTAACCTTTTATAAAATTAAAAAATAAACAGGTGGTGCGACCAACTTGGGCACACCACTTTAAATACGGGTGCCCAGCTTGAGCTCCCACCTCGCTTTTTTGTTTTTTCTTTTGTTTCTTTTTTAAAATAGTAATAAAAATTTATTTTTAATAAATATTATTTTATTATTTTAAACCTTTCATTATTAATTTTTTAAAATTTTTCTTAAGATTTAAAATTATAATTTGAAAATAACGATTTAAAATCAATTTAAAATCTAATTACAATTAATTACAATTTTAAAGATCTAATTTTTCTCTTTTAATTTTTAAAATATTTAAATAGGTGGTGGAATTGAATTGAAATTTGGTATCCTTATCCTATTTTAATTAATTACAATCATTCAAAAAAACTTGAATATTTGATGACAATTAATAATAATCTTTTAAATTCTTCCTATTATCTCTTACTTTGAAGACTTAAATAGGTGATCAAATTTAAATAAACAATAAAAAATTAAATTTAGTTATATTAATTAGGACAAATATATAAGTAACTAAAAAATGTAAAAATATTAAATAAAATTTATTAATATAATATAATTTATAAATAAATAAATTAACAAATAAAGATTTATGAAAAATTCTAAAAAAATCAAGCACCTAATGTAAATTAAAGCAAGAAGAAAA
Organism: Rauvolfia tetraphylla; assembly: GCA_030512225.1. Taxonomy (NCBI): domain Eukaryota; kingdom Viridiplantae; phylum Streptophyta; class Magnoliopsida; order Gentianales; family Apocynaceae; genus Rauvolfia; species Rauvolfia tetraphylla. The sequence goes on along the minus strand of JAJQKT010000045.1, from coordinate 6,451,610 downwards.
TTCTATTAAAAATAATTTATAAATTTAAAATAATAAAATAAAACTTTACAAGAAAGGTTGGGCGCCCCACATTCAAATTGTTGGTGAGGGTGGCGCTTCGCTCGCGTCCACTTGAGATATACGTAAAGATTTAGTCATATATTTATTTTTTACAGTATGTGCAGGACTTGATTCTGACCATCTGATCGTGATCGAACGGTTAAAATAAAAGTTTTGAACAATTGTTCAAGATTTTGAATCTGAACAATTATTCACGATCAAACGGTCAGAATTCGATCCTACACGTGCTGTAAAAAGTAAATGCAGGACCAGATCCTTACTCCAGGTTTTGACACGATACTATGTTCACTATTTTTTAAATAAAAAATTAAATTAGTATACTTTACCCCAATATTAACACGATTTGGATGTAATAATAAATATTGATCATCTATTAGACTTCATTATATAGTAATTATTACAAAACGAATGAAATAAGTATAACGCAATAAATTTATAGATCTTATACACTATTTGAAGCATAAAAGTATCAAAATTATTTTAAAAATTTTTTTATTTATAAAATCGTCCTACGTATAGTATTTATATAAATAAATTATATTTTTAAGTTTATTTAATAGAATTTTCTTCTTAATTTAAATTACATTAGGTGCTTGACTTTTTAAGTATTTTTTATAATTCTTTGTTTTTTTTAAATTATATTATATTATTAAATTTTATTTAATATATTTTTACACTTTTTATTTAGTTATATATTTGTCCTAATTATAGTAACTAAATTTAATTTGTTATTATTTATTTGAATTCAATCACCTATTTAAGTCTTCAAAACAAGAGATAATAGGGAGTCACATGATTATTGTTAATTGTAATCAAATATTTAATTGATTTTGAATGATTGTAATTAATTGAAATATGATAAGATACTAAATTTCAATTGAATTCCATAATTTATTTAATTTTTAAAAAAATTAAAAAGAAAAAATTAGATCTTTAAAATTGTAATTGATTGTACTCAAATTTTTATTGATTTTGAATCATTATTATTGAATTATCATTTTAAATTTTAAAATTTTAAAAAATTAATAAAAAATTTAAAAATTAATAAAATAATATTTATTAAAAATAAATTTTTATTATTTTTTAAAAAACAAATAAAAGTGGTGGGGGCTCTCCAACTACTGTATGCGCCAAAAGCTAGCGCAGACACCAGTTACGCGTCCCCATTTACTTTTTTAAAAAAAATTATAAAAGATTAAAATTGTTAAAAAAAGTTCTGTATAAAATAATCCCCCAAGTTTAAATAAGTGACTTCTCTTATCCCAACTTAGACTTATACGAGGTTTATTTTGATACTCCTTTGGTTCAAAAAATATGAGTTAATTTTTTTTTTGTGAGAGAATTAAAATATTAATAAATTTTATAAAAAATTTTGATGAATGTCTAAAATGTATTTATTTAAAAATAATTAATTAGTGCATCAAAATCAAATTTAACGTTAAGAATATGTATTTTAAGTAGTTAGTTAAAAAATTAATGATTTTTAAGAATTAGAAGTATTTAAATAGTTGGTTGAAAATAATAGTTAAGTTAATAATAAAATAATAAATAAGATATTTATACAAAAATAATATATATTTTTTAAAACAAATTAAAAAAAGCATAATATATATTTTGATATCACTGATTTATATAGTTTTTAAATTTGCTATTTGTAGCATATTTACATTTTACTTTTTAAAATATAGTATCTCTACCTCACTTCTCCTCTCTTTAAAACTTAACTTAAAATATATTTAATCTTTAAAATTTGAGATTTTAATATATTTTAGAACGTAACAAGTCATAAATTAATACCAAACAACTTCAATTTCAAAGAAAAAACTCTGAAAATTTTAAAAATAAAATTCACGTTTCAGACCACATTCACAGAATTCTATGGAACTTGCAATCACATCCGGAAGCGTGTACGAAACATGACCACAAGTTCAGCAAATTAATTATGCAAATGTAGACAATTTTGTGGTGGGTTGGGGGGGACTTGATTACATGTTCCGCCCGGATGCGAGGAACTTGATTGCATGTTTCGTTTTCGTCCAAGCCGAACATGCAATCGTTCAATTTTTTTGCTTTTTTTCTGTTTTTATTTTTTAAAAGCTTTTTAATAAGGATAATGTTGTTTAATAACTATTATTAATTATTTAGAATTGTTAAGTAACTATTGTACTAATTATTTATCACTCAAAAAATTATTTTTTTTCATAATAAGTGTTATTGTAGAAGTTTTATTTTATTACAAAATAAGTATAATTAAATAAAAATTAATTTTTTTCTAATTTATCTCATAATAAAATCATAACATTTAATATAGTAAAGATTGTAATTTTTTATATTTTAAATTTTTATAAGGAGAAAGAATATTTAATTAAGAATAAATTAATTGACTTAATTATTATCTTAATATGAATAAAAATTTTTATAATTACATTTATTATGAAACGGATGGATTATTAATGTTGTTATTCATGCTAATTTTATTAGATTTTTAAAAATCACAATATTGAGATATTATAATAAAAATATAGTTGTAATAGGAAAAGATAGAGAAAAAAATTTAAAAATTAATTAAATTTTACTCTGTATATAATAAAAAATTATATATAACAATACCTTATTGTGAAATAAAAGGGAGTGAAAGACAACTCTATGTAATTTGACCTGTGATAGATAATTTCGCGTCAGAGTTAAAAGATAAGAGTCTTTTTTTTTTTTTTTTTTTCTTTTTCAAGGGTTGAAAGGCCAAGGCGAAGCATTAGAAAGGTCATAAATAAGGGGAATGGAGTATCAATCATAGGAAATCCTTATTGGGTATCCTTATGGGGACCCATCCTATTTTTGGTAAAAAAAAAAAAAGAAACCCTGGCCTTTCTCTTCCATTTATTGACCTCATTAAATATCTAGTGTGAAAAGTGTCAGTAAATTTTTTTTTTATTTATTCGAGGCAACTCTTGCCTCCATAAGGAATGGGGAATTCAATGGAATTTAGAATCTCAATGAGAAGAAAGCGTAGGGAGGTCATAAGTTCAAATATAAATTACTCCTAATTAGTACATTAATCGTATTATCTAATGATTTGACCATTGATGAAATCTACATTTAATTCTTGTTATTCAGACCAAAACAATTAAGAATTCCTCATCTTTTTTTAATTAGGATAGCATCGCATATGCTTAGATTAATATCCCGCTACCGCAGGAACGTAACAGACGCAACAGTTATGAGGTGCCCGCCTGTTTAGTATATTCCACTATTGTTATTAAATTAGTTACTTACCGTACAGGCTTTGATTTTTTAAGATTTTAAATTTTTTAAATGAATATTTTTCTTTGACGAAGAAGTAACTCAATTAATTAGGAGCATTATTTATCGCGCTATAGATTTTGACTTTGATTCATATTTTTTATTTCTTAATAATACGTGTAAGTCATTTTAAACTATTAGACATAGATTTATCTAAAAAAATACCTTGTTCAGTCAAAAAGTAAAACCTCGAGAAATAAGATTTTTTTTTTTTTTGTTGAGCTACCTTAAATTGTTCTTTCTCTATTACGCTTTTTGTCTCTGTATCCAAAGTAATATCACACACACGGGAGAGTAAATACTAGTAATACTAAAAGAAAATTATTGAGGATTGTTTATAGCTATATGTAAAATGATTAATATTTCAAAAAATATTATATTTTTATAAAATAACTTATATTTTCAAATAAAATAAATAAAAATATAAATATTCTTGTTAATGTATGAAAGGAAAAACACTCTTGATTAAGATACCATTCATGTATTGTTCACTACAATTTCTTCTCTTTTAATTAATATTTTTTTTCCTGTTTTACGGTAACTATTTAGAAGTGAACTATTTTGAAGTATCATTTCTTTTTCTTTTAAACCAAAAAAAAAAAAGAAACAGAAAGAACCTTTGTCACATATATATTTATGAATAAGATACCATGATAAGAAGATGGCTCAATTATTAAGAGCGACTAACAATAAACGCGGTCTCGGAGCAGCAATGCAAAAAAATTAAAAAATAAAAAAGATCAATGATTGAAATATCAACCTAAAAGATTCAATGCATTTTTTTTTATAAATACATTGGAGGGATGGACATCATCAACCTAAAAGATTCAATGTATTTTCGTTAAGAAATCAAGGTGATGGAAAAGATTCAATTTATTTAGAGCACATTAAATTCGAGATTTACTAGAATAATTGGATGCATTTTACGTTTAAGTTACTATGCATTGAATCGTCGAGATAGTTATTTTTAGTTGAAACATTTAAAGTGTATTTGTATTAGGTTTTGTGCGAAATTCAATAGAATTGAGTTTTAAATTTTTTTTAAAAAATCACTTTTATAAAATTTAAAATAAAAAATCATAAACTCATATCTACTAATCTAAATACACCTAATATATATATATATATATATATATATATATGGTGTATTTATATTGTATTTAGTTAGAAAAAATTTTATTTGAGTTCTGTAAAAATAAATTTTTTGTGAGAAGAAAAATAAGGTATAATTATGTGTTTGATTGGGAGAGATGCAATCTAAATGAACCCATATTCGTTTAAAAGACAACGAACATGCAATTAAGTTCACTTTAGACATGATAAGGAAAAGGGATAAAGATAATGGCAATGTGTTTTACTCATTAACTTGTAGTAGTAAGTAAATTTAGGTGATAATGAATTTTTCGATATTCCCATCCCCAAACAGCACACTTAACAGCTTTGATAAGGTAGTAGTTTAATGCACATCTCCTTCTTGTCGATATATTTGAAAGAAAAACAAACTAACCATTTTGCTTGTAAAAGAAAAAGGAAACTGAGAGGTAAGCAACCGCGCATGTGATTTTCCTATGAAGATTTTCACAGGAGAAAATATCTAGAGGCCTTGCATTGTGTAAAAGATTAAATGTAATTTGAAGAAGGAATAAAAGGAAAACAAGAAGAACTATAAAGAAAGCAAAACCTTTACGCAACCTGAACAAACGGTAAAACATTTCCTTAATTAGAAGATTAAGGAATAGAATTCCTTGGGGATGTATTTGGACTAAGAAACTCAATAAAAATTTTCTAACGATGCATCTACTTTCAATGTCTTTCGTAAATAATTTAGGGCTAATTTAAATTGGGTTTTAATCCTAAAATTCTTTCACTTTTTCTTCATTTGGATCTTACTTCCCCTCTCGGAAATAATTCACTTTTATTATTTTCAATATAATTCAACTTAATTGGGTGGGACGAAATAAAGTTTGAGTTTGAGATTTTATGTTTTGAATTTTATAAAAGTGAATTGTTTATGAAAAAGAAAGTATAACTTAAAAGTGAAAAATTTACATTAAGTTCTGCAATAAAATCTAATCTAAATATACAAAACGCAATTTAAACTCACATTTATTTTTTGAAAAATTCAAAATAAAAAATTTGATGCTTTTTTATGATACATAATTTGATGCTAATGAGGGAAATATAGTTAATCTGGACCGTAGGAATTCTAATTAATAGTGTGATTAGATAGAATTTAGTTTTAAAATTTCTGTATTGAATTTTATAAAAATTAAATTATTTATAAAAAATATATATTTTACACTTAAAATTTTAAATTTAATTTTAAAATCAAATTCTGCCTAAGATTGACTCCTCCAAACACTAAATAGCAACACAAGAAGGCTTTGATTGGGAACTTAATTCCACTAAAAACGAAACCTTTTTTTTTAGAGACTAAAAAAAACATAGAAATAAAGGAACGGACTCAGAGTTGAGGCGAGCGTTGCAATTAAACTCAGAATTTGCTACCCGGACTTTCCACATCAATTTTTCCATGATAAAAGACCCGCACCGAAATTTGCTTATATATATTTTTTAAAAAGAAATTTATTTAGTTTAGATATATTTGTTCAAAGTGCGTAAAACACGTGTCTATTCAAGAAGAACTCGGAGTAGTGACAGCTGTGAGCGAGAGATGTACACAGTCATATATCTTCATCACTTTACTTGCTGCCGTAACTTCTCTTCTCTGCTCTTCTTGCTTATGTTTTAAGCCTTCTTCCTCTTCAGCCCAAAGTTCACTGTCTACCTCAGCCTTCTTCTCCTTCCTTTCTTCTGCTTCTTCTCCCCGAAGTTTCGCTGTATGTATATAAATTTTTACGCTCTGTCTCCGTATATATCTACACTTCTCTCTCTTCTCTGGTTGTGTGCTCTACTCCCATTAAGAAAATGATGGCTTAAATACTGGGTCGGTTGGAGGGTCCCTCTGTCTCTACTACTTCCACTCTCCGCTGCCATGCCCTCCAAGTACCACTTCAGCTATTAAAAATCCTCCCTTTCTAATTCTCTTGCTCTCAATCTCCAACGCCACCCAACCCCCGCTGGCCTTCTCCCATCACACGCACGCTGATCATTCATCACTTCTATATATACACACTCTGATCTTCTTCTCGCTCTGTAGTCTTTAACACTGATCAGCTCTTCTCCCTTCTGCTTGCTCGCTCTTTCTACTTATAATTGAGAGCTTCACTCCAACCGGGATGCCGCAGATCCAAGAAAGTCGTGACCATCATCAAGATCAAGATCATTACAAAATGCCCGAGCCTACCAACTCCGGAACTGAATCCAGCAGTCAGCACTCCTTCTCTTCATCCCCATCTCCGCCGTCATCCACCGAGAATCCAACTTCAAATAACCACCACCAGAAACGCAGCAGGGAAGAGACAGCGACTGCTACCGCTGCTAAGAGTAATAATGGCAGTAAAAATGTCACCGGCAGCAGTGGAAGTAGTAAGCATCCAGTGTACAGAGGGGTGAGGATGCGGGCGTGGGGGAAATGGGTATCCGAAATCCGCGAGCCCAAGAAGAAGTCCCGGATTTGGCTAGGCACCTTCGCCACTCCAGAAATGGCGGCCCGGGCCCACGACGTCGCGGCGTTGTCCATCAAAGGCAACTCCGCCATGCTCAACTTCCCCGAACTCGCGGACACCTTGCCCCGACCGGCCACGTGTTCCCCACGTGATGTCCAGGCCGCTGCCTTGAAAGCCGCTCACATGGACATGGAAGTGGACCACCGCCACCGCCACATTAAAGGAAGCGACTCTTCACGGGAAGTGACATCATGCCTGTCCTCGATGACGTCATCGTCCTCTTCCTCTTCCTCTTCCTCGTCTTTGTTGTCCGGCGTGACATCAGCCGAGGACTTGTCAACGACGGCCGAGGCGGAGGCGCAGGAGGAGCTGAGCGAGATAGTGGAGTTGCCAAGTCTAGGCCCGAGTTACGACTCGGTAGAGTCTGTCCGGGAGGAGCTTCTGTTCATGGACTCGGTGGATTCCATGGCGTGGGACTACGGTCACCCTTGGTTGATGCATGGCTGCGTGGAAACTTGTGGGTATTTTGGGGATAGTACTATGGCGATGGCAGAGGTAGATAATGTGATTTCTGGAAGTTTTGAAGGCATGTTATGGCAACATGACTGAAAAGAAGAAAAATGGTGTGCTTAGTTTTATTTTTCTTTTTGGGATGAGGTTTTCTTTAGCTTATAAACTCATTTTTATAAAATTTTGGGACTTGAAAATAAATCATAAATTTACCACTCTATGCCTTTCTTGCATCTCAAGTTCTTGGTTGATGGCAGTACAAATTTTTGATTGGATGATCAGAGCAAAAAGGCCAAAGAAGAAAGGCCTCCGTGTTGTTGTTAATTGGTGACTGATATGATTCTTTTCTCTTTTGTCCACTCTCTTCAATGATTAATAAAGAGAAAGGAAAAAGCCGAGATGGACTTGTTTATTATTGGTCCATTTTGCATTTGCATTTGTTTATGAAAGAGATTTCCCATAAAGGATTATTATTCGACATCTTATCTTTTATATTTTGGCTCTCTTTCTTTTTGGCTTTTCTGTGGAATAATACCAACTTCCGATGTCTTTGTTTAGAAGAACCCAGTGATTTCAAGACCTTCTTTGGCTTATGTATGTTTAATACGGAGAAAGTTGGGCCGAGCGCGGACAAAACCTTGCCCGTCGTCACTTGGTTACCAATTTAACGATGATGATCAAAGGGAGGGCCTCTTTAGTTTTTTGGCTGAGTAGAGGAGTTGCTTGAATGATATGCATATTCGGGTAACAGAGACAAAGGTCAGTTTGACTCTGCAACTTGCTCTACTGTTTGGGAGGGAGCGGGGGATAAAAGCACATTTTTCACTCAGATAAAAACAAAAAGGAAGAAGGGGAAGGCTGTAGAGGAAGAAAAGAGATGTTGAGTGAGAAAAATTTACCATTAGCAGAGTTAATTTTTTGAGCGTGTGTGGGAAGTCGTGTGTGGAGAAGAAATGATTTTGACATGTCAATGTATTCCCGTCGTAGGCTAAGCCCAAAAACAGCTCTGATACAGCTAAGAGATTCATGCAAGGCAAAAAAGCTACTGGTATTGCTGCTACTGCTGCTACTGCTGCTACTGCTGTATCCTTATTCCGGTCATATAATATACATAGTGACCAAAGCCTCGGCTGACGCTCTTTGCCATGTGGTCTGCCTCTGCCTATTCGGAAGTTCTTTTTACCCTCCTCACACAGTTTCTTGAGCCCAAAGTTATCCCCCTTGCCATTCATCTCTTCCACAGTAAACTTATCAGTACAAAACCAACGAATCCCACCATTCATTAACAGTGTTTTTTAATTTTTTTACTTTTAGTATTGAAGTCGAGAGTTTTTTATTTTTAAAAAATAATTATATATTTTACTCAAATTTTTAATTAAAAAATTAATTTTACTAATATAAATATTTCACTATTAATATTTTTTACTCTCTTAATTTTAAAATTTTAAGTTTGATTAATATATCGATTATATTATTAATTTTTTAATTAATAAAAATATCGTAATAATTTTTTATAATTAATATATATTTTTAAAATTTTATATTATTAAATATCAAGTCTAAATAAGATATTAGAGAGAGTATTATTTTACTAATTGAGTTATTATCATATTATTAACGTAAAATTGTCGGACTCGCAATAATAACTCCGGGCGGAAAAGAAAATATGCATGTTATTATCGTGATATCTTCTGATCATCGACCGGTGAACTTGTGATCAGATTCCATCTTTTATGTAATTCTTATATTTTCATAGGACCATAAGACTTGTGTGATTCTGTCCGGTCGTGATCTTTTGATACGATATGGTACACCAACATATGCAAAAAGTACTATAATAACTGACAACTCTTCTGATATTTGACTTCTATTCCGAATCAAATTCCACAATGCAACTCGAAATTCCCTCGAAAAATTATTCAAAAACACATCCATAATGTCACATACGGAACCACAAACAAAAAGCGAATGCCCCAGACACGGTTAGAGATCATGTTCTCTGTGGAATAAACAAAAACCAAACCCAAGTAGCCGAGATTCTCTAATTTTTTCTTTATTTGACCTAAAATCCACGGACGTTAGGCTGCCTTATTCCGTTACTATTATGGATGGGGACACTTACGCTTCCTCATTCCTGACCAAGATTTCATTTTCCAACTTTTCCTTTCGAGAAAAAAATAAATTTTGACTTTAACTTTAATAGTATCAAATAAAATTATCATATTAGTCTTTGTTTAGGCTATAAATAATGATTGTTAAGTACTGCTAAATTGAATTTTGAATAACGTAATACTTCTTTGCACGTTTTACATCGTGATCAGGTAGGTTAGGAATGATACATATTCGTCCAAAAATCATGCTTTCTGGTTCAAAACACCGTCAGCTTAATTAATTATTTCGTGATAAAAATTATTATTATTTATTTTGTTAAAAAAATAAATATGGTGTATATATGAATCAAATACCGTACCTTTGTGCAATAAAGAATAAAGTAACGGAATAATTTTTTTGAAGGTCAAGAGGATCCATGCTTCGTTGAATCAGTGCTAACCTAACGCCATTGCTTCTTCTTCTTCTTCTTTTTTTTTTTTTTTTTTTTTTTTTTTTTTTTTTTTGAGGAACACCTAACACCATTGCTATTTTCAATTATTTTTCTTCTTAAGCAACCCCTTTTTTCTGTACTAATGGATTAAAGTATTGGTAGCAATTTAAAACAAAGGTTTGGTACAATGATTTTGAAGAATTAATGTGCATTAATATATTACCGGTATCTCGTATGGGGCATTCATATATGCGTCCTTTTGCTAGATAATAATATCTCTATAAAAAAATTTATTGTGATTTTACAAAAAATAATCAGAGCAACGGTACTGCTGCTGATCACAAAAGGACTTCAACAACGACAAAGCCGAATTAACCATTTTCTAGCATACTTTATCATAGGCCTAGAAGATGAGATTATTAGAATCAAGAGAGAGAGAGAGAGAATTTTTAATTTTATTCTCATCTATAGTCAGAAACATTGCGGGAAACATAAAAAATAAAAAAGAAGTTGAGAAGATAATCATCAGAAAGGAAAATTATTTCAGAGTATATTTGGACAATATCTCGTTATAGAACTCAATATAAATTTTTTATTTTAGGTCTCATTTTTTTTCTTACAAATAATTCTCTTTTACGAAACTCAAGACAAAAAATCTCAAACCAAAACACTATCTAATTCAATTATAAATATCAGAATCAAGAACCAAACCCAAACCGCTCTTGGCTTTTACCGAAGAGTGGTATACTCCATACCCTAAACCGCTCTTGGCTTTTACAGTGGTATACTCCATACCCTATCTGCTTCGAAGGTAATAGAAAATGGAGGCAAAGAGATGAAGTCAAACTAGTATCAGTAGTACCATAGAATGTGGATGAGGCCATATTGATACAGCTGTTGTTGAGATGATGAGATTGGAAGCAAGTGAAGGGCAAAGCGAACAACGATGATCATCAAACGTGTTTCTTCTCCTTCACTCGAGGTGGTCTTTGTCTTCTTTCGTCGTCTTTGCACAATCCTTTCCTAATAAAATAAAGACCGATTCCGCGTGTTTCCATTGCTTTGTTAACTGAACGTTCCGAAGAGAACAAATATAGTATAGCTCCCGCTAGAGCAGAAGACAGCCGAGGAGAGCACTCGTCTGAGGTTTTTTGGATCTCATTTTGGAAACTGTGAAACGGTATCTAGGATTGAGTCATACGACTTTGTCTCCCTTCTTATTTTTATGGAGACGGTTGTAGCTTCAATGCTATGGGAGTTATATTTTCTTTGCACGCACAGACTCTTGTTTTTTAAAAATAGCATTTATGACATTATAAAAAAGATAATATTCTCACATCCAAAGTCGAATATATAAAGCCTATTTCTATTTCTATTATATATAAAGCATATTATTTCTAATTGTATCCCATTTTATGATATTCAAAAATAAGTAATCCACTTTTTAAAAGTAAATATAAATTTTTTTGTCTAAACTAAACTATTTGATAAAGTATATGAGTTCAAAGAACACATTAGTCCAACCGCTATCTTCTTGACTTAAACTTTTTAAAAATTATTGAAAAAGAAGTTTTTTAAAATTAAAATATTATTATTATTTTTGACAGTTTTAGAAATTTATTAAAACCTAACTAGAATTGAAATTAATTTAGTTTGATCTGATTAATTAATTTTTTAAAATAATACGAGTTCAGATCTTCTATCATATTCTTTATACTATTATTAAATTGTCATGTGGTATTTTTTTAAAAAATATAGAACTGACCAAAAAAGAAAAAAATACATGAAAACGTTTTATAAATGAAATAGAAGATGTGGCACTGAGAGAGAACGGAATAATACACAGCCTTACCGAATTAATTGTCCAAATTGTCACTTTGGGAAGAGAACGTCGGCGTTTAGTGGCCTTTTTACGCCTGCACTAGGGGGTGCGGGTTGCTGCTGCCGAGGGGCGGGGGGGTGGGTGGGGGTGGAACAAACTTTTGGACCTTCAACAAATTCAGCAGCATGTACTGGGTCTGTTTCTACTATAGCGTCATTCTTATCATCAAATCAATCAATCATATGATACCTCAAAATAAGATACCTCAAAATAAAGCCCGATTTTGCGAGTTTATCAGGTGAATGATTTGCTTTAGAAAATTCGCTGTCGGACATGGGTATAAGGAAAGCATTGGACTGTGTCATTTTCACTCACTAATTAGCGTAAATTGACCGAGAATTAGTGTCTAATCAAACGACAAATCTTTTTTGTTTCTCATTCCCCATTTATTCCCACAGCATATTATGACTAATCCTCTGAAAAGAAAAAGAACATCTTATGAGTATTATCATGCATGCGACCAGCAAAACAACCATTCCCTGGCGGGGGTTTTAAAGACAATTTTTCCTTTAAAAGATTTGGTCAAATTAAATTCGAGAAACAACTTGAAATTTGCCAAAGAAAGGGTCTGCAGCAGAAAATAGATTTAAGAAGAAAATTAAGGATAAAATAAAAATAGTAGTTTTATAAAAAATTTGAAGTCCAAAATTAATGACAAATTGACATAACAATATTATGATACAAGTAACAATTCCCTAAAATGCTCGGCGGCTCATTTTTCGACCATTGATCTTCTCATACATTGGCTGTCTACTACAATGTCTAATAGATGGTCGATTATAGTAATGAAATTGTTTCAAATGAAATAAAATTTAATTAGACTAAGAAAATTAATGGGTTTGAATAAATTAATTGTTTCATGTGGTGATAAGATAGTAACTTAAGTGGTAGAAATGCTCTTTTTTAGACACAAAGTTTTAAGTTCGAATCATATTTTCTTTCCCGATATGTCGGAAAAAAATAATTTCTTGTGAAAATAATATTGCTAGTCTAGTAAACCTGTATTAGAAGATCCATAACTTGCTTCTCCCTAGACCTTTATCTTCTTTGGAGAATTTAATCACACTTCCAACCGTCAGTTATCTGTATAAATTATAAGCGAAGTACCTTCACGTGTGATAGCGCATTATTGGTAAAAATTCCTCACCAGGAAAGAATTATTGTTGGTTTCCAATTTTTTCGTCACATTAATTAAATCTGTCGCTTTTTCTAACATCTATCAATTTTAGTTGCTTATGAGGTTGAATTGACAGTGGGACAAGCAGTCACTATGGCCTTGGCCCTTGAAGTGCTTGGTAATGGTAGGTATCTTATAGGTCTAGACTATATGGGGTAGTAATGTTGATTTAAAAGGTTTTGGGTCATCAAGTTAATGGCTTCAAATTATTGTAGGGCTCTATCTCAACAGCCTTCCTTCAATTTCCAACAGCTCCCAACTCTCTTATGATCATGGCCTTAGCAAAGCTTTCAATTTCTTGTTGGAAAGCCACCCTTCAATGTTTTCATTCATATGTGGTCCTCAAAAGCATTAATTCTATTAGTATGGTTAATTCTCTAGGTTTGGGGCTTCAAGGTTTCTACTGTCATTATCGGCCAATATCCAAGTTCACATCATACCGATACGTGTGGTTTGAGTGTGTTCAACCATTAAAAGACAAAACGAAATAAGAAATCATTTGAACCGATCTAGTTACCATGTTGAATGTACTTTTTTTTTTCACATACATCTCTTTGATTTGACAATTATAAAGCATCAAGGATATTTTGAGCAACCAAAGTAAGTGGGATAAGAGAGAAAAATATGAAATGATTTAAAATTTTTAAAAAGTTATTATTAGTCTCTTAATATTTATTATTTCTTCAATCTCTCCCGCTAAATTCTCTCTCTCTCTGTTCTTTTAGTCTTCTCTCTTTTACTACTCTAAAACTCTTCAAATATTGAAAAACAAAATAATCAATTCTCTTTAAGATCTTCATTTTGTGTTTAATGGTTTCGACAAACTTTAAAATTTTATTTTAAGATCAAAATTCATTTTCTCAAATTCACTTATAGCCAAAATGAAATTAGATATTGTGAGTTTTTGTTGGGTTATTTGGTGGCTTTGACACTGTCAAAATCTTTATTAAAAATAATATTTATTTAGATATTTAATAATTTACTTGTAGATGTAAAGAAAGCGTTATGTTGATTTCATTACTTGAAGAATGATTTCGGTAGTGAAATATTTTCATGACTTTAGAAAATGATTTTGATGGTGGGGAGTTTCAATATTGTATCTCTTTTTTTCTTTTAACTTTAGAACGATCTTCTTTGACTTTATTTGTAATAGTTCTCATTGTCAGGATGAATAATTACTCATGTTAGAATGAATGATTATTCTTTTAATATTGAATAACTTTATGGTAAAATGAATAATTATTCACTACTTGTTAAATACTCGTTGTGAAGTGAATAATTATTCTTGTATAGTTGAATAATTAATCAAACAATATAAAATAATTGTTTAATATGTGCCGATTACTCGTTGTTAGAGTGAATAATTATTCTATTAATAGTGCATAATTATTCATGTTAGAATGAATAATTTTTCTTTTAATATTTAAATAATTATTCATGATAGAGTGAATAATTATTCATCACTTGTTGAATGCTCATCGTGAAGTGGATTATTATTCTTGTATGTTTGAATAATTATTCAATACACAATATGCATCAATTATTCATCGATAAGTGAATAATTATCCTTAAATGTTGAATAATTATACAACTTGTTGTGAATAATTATTCCTCGCATGACGAATAATTATTCTCATTTTTTAGTAAACAACATTTACATAGAAGTGAATACTTATTCATTTAACATATCAAATAAATTGAGCGAACATATCAAATAATTATTTATAACAAATTGAATATATATTTATATATAACAAATAGTTATTCAAAATAAACTAAATAGAATAGTTATGAATAGGTATTCAGAGCAAACTAAATTGATATTACTTATAAAAAACATTCAACATAAATCTAATTTGGTTGGATGATCTCTTAAGAGTGAATAATTATTCATGTTAAATGAATAAGTATTCACTTCTATGTAAATGTTGTTTACTAAAAAATGAGAATAATTATAATAAATATTCAACATATATCTAATTTGGTTGAATGATCTGTTAAGAGTGAATAATTATTCATGACACGATGAATAACTATTCTTATGTAATTGAATAATTATTCATTTAACTCCTACGCCGTGCTAAACTCCCATTTCTTGAGTTCATCAACGTTATTTGAAAAATAAGTGATGAATAATTATTCATGTGCATATGAATAATTATTTACCACAATGTAAATAATTATTCACGCCTCTATAGTTAATAAAAATATCATTATGGCATGATAATTTGGAGTAAAATTTATTTTTATTGCAATATAATTTTTACTTTTAATATGACTTTTCACTTGTTTATAATCTCAAATAAAAAGATGGCATTGCACACATATATATGCAATGAATAATTATTTACTACTATGTAAATAATTACCTGTACCTCGATTTATGGTAAACGAACATAATGTGAGTCCATTGTAATAATTTGAAGTAGAAATTGCCTCTATTGCAATTAATTTTTTTAATTTTGATGTAATTTTTTAGCCAAGTATAAATGGTATTTCACTTAAGTTAAAATGAATGTTGGCACTGAACAAACTCGAGCATAGTATAGATGAGAAAAATGATACGTGCTAGTTACATAAGTTTAAATTATACTTTCTATTGTATAAAACTATAATTTGTACATTAAATTTTTAGCAAAAATATGTATTTCACCATTATTTTGTTCTTCTCATCACTTATAAATATAATCACTACCTTTCAATTTTTTTCCAACATAACACAATCCTTACATTCAACACAAACTTCTATCACCATAATTATTTTTTACTATTAAGAATATACATTTCGAGGTTAAATAGAGGAGACCAAAAAAAGCTAATACTTAATTTAACAATATTCATCTAACAACAGTGATAGATTTTTTGTCTTCACTATTTAGATCCGACAAACAATCACTCTTCTCAACTACTCACTCTTCATATCATGAACTCTATTCACTTACCTACAATTGTAATGGATGAATTTATAAATATTGACTGATAGATCTTTCATACAACGTCCTTTATTTTTATCAACACTGACCTTCATTGCGGAAGAACAATAATAAAGAGAAGAAAGAGAAAAATTCAATCTGATTGAGATTCAAGATGAGATAGATGAAAGAGAGAGTTCTTCAAGAAGGAGATAGATGAGAGAGAGATCAGAATGGTAGAGGGAGAGAAAAATGAGTAGGATATAGATTGTACTTTTCTTGAAAATATAGATTTAGGCGGAAATTTAAAAAAAAATTACTCCAAAATATCCCTTGTCTTTCTCAGTCATTAGATTAAAAGATTTTCATCCAATGACTGTTAGGAACTTCCACATGTGCTGAAAAAAGAACATTCAGCATGTTAACCACATCACATTTGAACAATAACAAAAGTCACTTTAATTTTTTGCTCAAATTTTTTTTCTTTTGTAGGTGTGTACAGTCTTCTGATTCAAGCATAAACAAAAATGTAGTTGAGATTGTAAAGCCATTTTGACTAAATCAATTCCAACAATTTGTTGCATGCCCACACAATGCATAACTAGCCCGCATCCGGTGTCCTTGTAATAAAGGAAGACTTAAAATTTACTATCTTATACTTTCATCATTTGGAATTAAATGTCCACTTCTTCTTTCATATAAAATTAACCCAAAAGAAAAAAGGATATCAACTTGAGACAAAATGACTAGTGTTTTTGATGAAATCCAAAAATCGTTTAATCTTATCATTAATGAAATAATATCTTAACACAACAGGAAATCATGAACTATCCATAGTTCCTGCCACAGCTAAAACATGACAAGTGCAAGAAAATAAACAGCATGCCCTTGCTTGATACAACATAATTCATCTGTCCACAATTGAATATTCTATTTTAACTTAATATAAAATTATAAGCAGCAATTTAACTATAGTAAAATTATTACAATATTTTTATTATTTAAATAAGTTAATGGTAAGACCTACAAGTTATTGAAACTTAAATTTCTTAAGTTATGTGAAAGAAGTTAGTGGTGGACGTTTATGTTAATGGAGCTTATTTTTTCTAAATTAAAAAGATTATTAATGAAAGTTTAAATAAAATATATAATTATTTTTAAAAAATAGATATTCTATTATATATATTATTAAAAATATTGAAATGTTCAATTATAAATGAAAGTAATACAAATTTGTGGTAAGTATACCTAGTTTGCAATAGCACATGAACACATGCTCCATATATATTCCATAGCCGCGAGTAAAACATTTTAAGTTCAAAACGAAGTTGAAAATTTTGGCTGCATGAACAGGGACATTGACGTATTGGTTACCGTGAATTTTATCCAAAACACACTGAGGATACATATGTTCAGTGAACCACCCCACGACAGTTGCGATGAACTTGGTACCATTTCTCATCATCTTCCTCAAAGTACATGAAATGCGAAGTAAAACATTATGGTTTTCGACATCCATTTGGTCCACCTTTGTCGATGGAAAACGAAATCCAACAAAATCATTAAAGGGAGTTTCTTGATTTAGCCCGTCATTAAAATGCAATTATCTCACTAATTTCTTAATACGACAGTAATCGCTAAGTCATAATCACGACTTGATGCATGTTTCCCACGATCGCTAATTGCTTGCTTGCGTGATCGTCGGTTTGGTTTGGAAAGTTTAAAGCATATTAGTATATGTACCTAAGTTCCTATCACGATAAAACAGATATGCTTATGATAGATCACATTCTAAAGGTACTTTTTGTGTTGTTAAAATCAGCTAGAGACTTAACTCAGAGGTCGAAAATGATTGAAAAGGAAAGGAAAAGAAGAATCGGGACGAAAGGGGTACTTCTCCATTTTAACTTTTGGGTTTAGGGCTAGTAATTAAAAATGCTTCAAGAGGTGTCATTTTGATCAACAAATTGACAAACGTGTTAATTTTAATCGTATTGCTTAAAATTCTCACAACGAACGAATGAAAAACGAGATGTATTAGGGCGTATTTGAATTAATTTTTTTTAATTAAGTTGTATTAAAAATTATAAAAATAAAATATTTTTTAATAATAAAATAATATTCAAAGTAATAAAAAAAAGTGAGATTTTTTTGTCAAAAAATTAATTCAAATATGTCCTTAATGTTAAATAGTACTTAACAATTTCAACTTCATCTGGAATAACTTACAAATAAGCTTTCCAAGTAATAAAAGTAGTACATCAAATACAAATTAAGCTGAAAATCCCTTTAAAATGAATTACCTAACTGGCTTCTTGATTAGCTTCATTCAAAACTTGATGTTGAAATATTATCCAGGTCTACCTAAGGTATTTGAGATATAATATTTTGTCTCTTATCATAAATTTGTAGCATAACTTATTTTATTTCCACTGAGTGAAGTATTTTAATTACCTAAAAAAAGAAATATTACCCAGGTTCGTACATTATCACCATGCTAGCCACAGACAACATTGTACTCTCGGCAATCATCAGCAAGAAACGATCTACCCTTCTTCAATGTTTCGGTCTCATCAGCAATTACTACTAAATGATCTCAAACGCATAGTACAATCTCACGGACATTTGGGTTCCAAGGTCGGGTTTTTGCCACTTTGCCCTACATTGAAAAACATGTCTTAGAATGAATCTAGAAATCTATTCCAAAGTAGTCTTACGTTGTGTTTGGGGCTATGGAAATGTTTGAATTCCCCTGTTTGGTAAAATTGCAAAATTCATTTCCAATTCTAATCTCTTTGTTTGGAATTTCAAAAATGAATAGAATTGAAATTCAAAATACAAATACAAAATTATTCCGAATGTGTGCATATTTGTGTATAGTGTGTGTAGTTTTTTCTTAATTTTTTGTCATTTTTGGCACCAGGAGTATTTTTATAATTTTACACTAATAGTACTTTCGTTGTTTTACACTAAGAAAATTTTTGTCATTTTACATGAGTATTTTGATCATTTTATATTGAGAATATTTTTTTCATTTTATTCAAGATCATTTTTCATCTAAGAACATTTTTGTTATTTTAGAACAAGGGTATTATTTTGTCATTTTATATCAACATTATTTTTGTTATTTTATACAAAGGGTATATTTTAATTTTACACTGATAGTATGAGTGAGTGAGAGAAAGAACAGGGGTGTGTGAAAGTGTGTGTGTGAGAGAGAGAGAGAGAGTACATGAAAGAGAATGCATGTGTGTGAAAAAAGTGTGTGAGTGTGTGCTGGAGAATGTGTGTGCTTGCGTATAAGAGAGAGAGAGAGTGCGTGTGTATATATATGAAATTTTATATATTATCATATAATTGAATAAAATAATTATATGTACACATTACATAAAATATTTATAACTTGAGAAATTCTTACAGAATTGGAATTGAAATTCTCAATTTTTAACATGAAATTGGATTTGTATAATTGAAAGAATTGAAATTGAAAATGCATTTCACCAAACAAAAGAATTGAAATTGTAGGCTTCAATTTCAATTGCATGACCCTAAACACAACCTTAATGCATTCAGTTCTGTGCTTGTACTTTTCATAAATGTATTTGCTGTAAAGTGTTCTGTGTGTCAAATAAGACTAATAAAAATGCAAGAATCAAGAATGCACATCGTAGTTTCTAAGTACAGTAAAAATGCATTCAGCTGTTGCATTCTTACATTTTTTTTTTTTAATCAACTTTGCCGGACAGACAGAACGTGTTTAGGCAATGTGTCCATACATTCACGAACATTACAAATGCGTCTTAATTGAATGTGTAGTGATTATTTTGAAATAAGTTTCCCCAGATTGAGCCAAACACATAAACAAGACATTTTCATTTTCAGCCTCCAAGATAACTGGCGGGAATTTTTCACAGAAAATTTCTGTTTCTGCAAGAAATGTACTTGCATTTCTTTTGATCTTGCAGAGGAAACTGTAGAGAAACATGGTGTTTTACCGATATCTAGAAAAAGTTTTTTTTGGATGCATTGTTGTAGCAGCGGAAATCGGCCACTCCACCGGCGGAGGAACCGTACTAGACTCACTAATCGCTATCACCCGGGTCCCGAATCCAGCAAAGTTGGTGCTGGCCGACCTCAAGGGACTGAAGAAGCTGGAGCCTCACATTCTTTATACTTTGAACAGCAAAGAGTCATAAATACTTTTCACTCAAGATATGGGTATTTTGTAGAGATTGTCGGCATCTTCAGGCGGTTACACGTGCTTCATCAATAAATCAGTCAACGCTTCTGCTAGATCATGGTCTTTTGTCTTCCTCCTCAACTAATTTGGACTACACGGTGAGGAAAGAACGAGGGTGTTCTTGCCAAAACCAAGAATGTTTCAATTCTTTTAGCATCGGAGTCTTTTAGGGACCATTTTGGATCTTAGCTGGACTGGCAACTGAGAATTTATCACCGAGGAATCGTTGAAAATATATTAATAGATTCTTCGGGTAAGGATAATTGAATTATAAAACACCAACGATATATCATTCATTAATTAAATAACAATTCTTATTTAATCTCAACCTTGACAATGCAGAGCGGAGAGGAGGGTTGGGACTTGGGACGACTTGGCCCTGAGGCAAGGACTGAAAAGGTCTTGGGGACCCTGTAGATTTTCGGGAGAGAAATTTTTAAGCTTTTTTCAAGATTTGCGGCTCTGAAAAGTGCTTGATGGAAATGGGAAATGGCGGACCTTGAAAAAAGCGCTGGTCATACACTAACCACGCAGGGCTTCTTCAACCTTGGAGTCGGCTGTCGAGTGTCGACATGAATATTGAAGCTGAATTTGGTATAATTTGCTTTTCTGTAAAGAAGCTGGAGATCAGTAGTGTGATCAACGAGGACGAAAAAAGGGTTGCTGCCACCTTTTCTTGTCGCAAAGAGCATCAATAAAGAAAATGGCAGACAAAAGGATTTGTCAAAGAATAGTCCAAAAACGAACTTTGAAAGAGTTTTTGCATTATTGTAGAGAAGAAGAACACGAACATGATACGGCTGTAATATACCGAGTCGCAAACGTTTCAAAACCGTATGTCCTTGTAAATTATTATAGCTAGCGTTTTCATCAAACCCCTTAAAGGACCCATCTTGATTCTCCTTTGATTCTCTTCTCTAGTAGGAGTATATATCATTGTACAGACCTTAGCCCAAGACATTGACGCTTCACCAATAATCTTCAGCGGTAGCTCATCAACACAGTGAAAGGATAAATAGTTCAAATACACAAGATTTTACCCTCATGTAATTAATGATTTCATTTGGATGCAACAAATGATGCTGTCTTAAACAAAAATATTATTGGACGGTCGACTTCTTTATGCATGTGAAATTGCCTAACACATATTGATGCATTTGCATGCCGGCAGTATCCAAATTACAAATTCAGCAGAGAACTTTCTTAACAAAAGGGACAGAAGGAAAACGCCATTATTAGCTTCGGTTAAGAGAATAATTGAGTGATGATCAAATACTTATTAGTTGTTAGTTTAAAACCCTTGAGGATTCAATTCTAAAAAAAATAAAAGAAAAAAACAATATCTTGGCCATCCTTGTTTTGCTTTTGGTATCAAATTTTGTTACATTAAACCACATAATTGACCATGATTAGAATATTTATTATTCTTCGGTATTTCATAATAAGTATTGTTGTAAAAATTTTATTTTATTATAAAATAAATATTATTAAAAAAAATTTTAATTTTTTTCTTATTTATCTTTAAAATAAAATAATAATATTTAATATAATAACGATGATATTTTTTTATATTATGTATTTTTATAAAGAGATAAAATATTTAATTAAAAATAAATTAATTAATTTAATTATTATTTTAATATATGTAAAGATTTTTATTATAAAATATATAAATTATTATTATTATAATCCATCTCCTATTTTGTATTTGTCCCAATCATGAAGGGAAAATGATGATAAAGAAAAGACTCTAAGGCTGAATTATTGCAACTTTGTGTCTTTTTGAAAGTGATGGAAAGAAGCTTCATTGACTCAAAATATATGTATGAGTTATCAATTCACTTTTTAATATCATCGCCTTTATTGCAACATCATGATCAACTTTTGCCTTTAGGTCTTCTACTACATTATATGCCCATAACACCATGGCAATTTGTGACTAAACTATGCTACTGTTTATCTATGGAAGAATCTTACCAGGGGCCTATCTCTTTGCTCGTCTCATTACAACATTCTAGGAGATTTCTTCCAATCACCCCTTCCCCCACGTCCCACCCGCGGGCCCCCATTTCCATCCTTTCATCCAAAGATAATTTGTGACTGGTGACATAACTTTCTAAAGATTGGAATTTGCTCTTCTCAGATAAAGGAAAAACTGAGAGGCCCAATTAGTTTAACAGAAGATATCTCCTATAACTCTATATAAGGCAAAATCAAACATCTAGCTTTCTTTTCTGCTCTTGTAAGGTTTGCTGCTTAGAATGAGTTCTTTCTTGAGTAAAAGGTTATTTCTATATTACTTTTTTATTGTTGACGGTTGGAAAGGAAAAAAACAAGTTGTTTTGAAGAAGAAACTGCCATTTTTGGATTGAAGGGAAGCAGATGAGAAAGAATGGGGGAAATAAATTCTTTGAATAGTTAACAGGAAAGAAAAGAGTTACTGTTTATAAATCTTGATTTATGTTGTATGCAAGTATAAACATTTTAAGATAAAAATAATTTAGTCACGTGAGAAGATTTATTAAAATAGCCATCTTTTCTTCCGTTTTTGTCCAAAAGTAGACGGATGGGAGAGTGGGGCTTTAATTTATTTCTATTTCCTTTTCTTCCATTCATAAAAAAATCACTTCAAACACCTTTGTTTCCCTATATACTTGAAGGATGCCCAAATATACTTTATAAAAATCACAATGTTAAAAACAAAAGTTTATTTTTACGTTGTGATTGGATAGAGTTTAGTTTTGAAATTTTTATTTTGAGTTTCATAAAAATTAAATTATTTATAAAAGAAAACGTGAATCTCACACTTAAAAAATTTTGAGTTTGATTTCGAAATGAAATTTTATCTAAGATAAACCTTAGTTTGTAGAATAACATCTTCCAAAAGCTCTTTTCTTTTTCCTTTTTTTCCTGAGTTTCATAAACAATGATACAAGCAAGGGAGAACCGTAAATTGATCTTTGTGATATTAGCAAGATTTGATTCAACCAACATGGAGTAGCTGACAAATTTGTGCAAATATTCTAAGATAAAAATAGGCCAACGAGAAACACCAAAAGGTGGGAAATCTATATGTTAATGTTATCCATCTTTTGTACTAGTACGTACTATGTCGGGTTTAATGCACTGAATTGTTCCTAAAAAATCCAGGTCTCGAAAGCACACAGATAAAGGCATGTTTATTGTTGAAAGTATATGTTACTCAAAGCGCCAGTGCTGGGACCTCTAATGGATCATCGGGATTCTGCCGACATAAAGTATTAAATGTATAATTAAATAAACTTTAATTTTAAATTTTTATTATAAAATTTATAAAAATTAAATTATTTATAAAAATATAAATTTTATATTTAAAATTATAATTTTAAAATAAAATTTTGTCTAAATTAAATAAAGTCTGTAAAAAAGGAACAAGTCCAAAAGGTCGTCATCGGAGGGTCCCATCAGCCACTTATTCCACCGTAGAGTGGTGGCGACGCTGTCGACACCCCAGCTGCGTATAAGAGTGTGTGAATGTAAAGGAGGGGCGGTGGATATGGCCCGGGTGGCGGGAACATAGTAGGGGCCTCTTATATTCGCGGCAACTACAGAGTCTCCGACAGGACTGTCACCGGCAACCAAATTTCCACATGCACGAGCCATAGAGTCAAAAGCCTCCTTTCTTAGGTCTCCATCTATAGTAAAGAAGACGATAACCCAATACAAAATAATACACCCCTTTTTGTGGAGAAACTATTGAACAGTGAACAAAACGAGACAACTGGCTGATGCTTTTTCTAACACAAAAAAAGAAAAAAAAGTGAGAAAATGTCTCTGGTGAGAAGGCAGTGTCACCCGTACGTGCAATTTTGGACTCAATCATAGTTTTCAAGATCGATGCATTTTAGCATCTGAGCAAAATTACGAAGGTGACAGAGGCGTTTGCCTCTTGCTGTCTCATCAGTGAGAGTCTCAGAATGCTATGGCCCTTGCAGAGTTCATCAGACAAGCTGTTTCTTTCATAGGTTTGTTTGAACGGTAAAGCAGGAAGTAGACGATGAATGAGGAGCTGTAACGCATAAAATCCTAATAAAAGCTAGTCTAGGATGAGATAGCTTTTGCATAGGTCTCTCTTTTTTCTTTTTCTTTTTTCAGTTAAAAATAGAATTAAAAAACTGGATGGAAATACAATATTTTTCAGTTAAAAATAGAATTAAAAAACTGGAGGATGAAAATACAAGAAACAAGATTTATGACCAAATTTTTATTTAAGTTAATTTACAGTAAAAATTATAAAAATAAATTATTTTTTTAAAAAATAAAGTTTAAATTAAAAAATAATTTTTATTTAAAAATTAATATAGATAGTATTAGATAATATTTTATATTAAAATTAAACTTAAAAATTCAGGTATCAGACATATATCTTATTTTATAAATAATTTAACTTTTACAAAATTTAAAATAAAAATTTCAAAATTAAATCTTATTCAATCACACCCTAATAATGCTCTTAAAGGAAGATTTGCTTGAATTTATAACTAGCTATTCCATACGAGGGGACTAACGATGCAATCGAGTATCTCATCACTAAAAAATTCAAACAAATTGCCTTCTGAAAACAAATAAAAAATTAAAAGAACAGTAAATCATAATATAACCTAAGAAAGAAATGGATTGACAAACCCCATATCGGGAATATCATTATGTAAAGTTTATTCTACTATCTTAAAATACTAGCATAAAGTCCGTACTTTGTACGGTGTATGCATTACTTTTTTAAAAAATAAATATATAATAAAAAATATATTTAAAAAAATTAATTCTAAATGTTATTGAAAAAATATCTTTAATAGTACAAACATGAGTAAGCCTATTTTTTTTAATGACGGAGTCAATTTTTTATTGAAAAAAAAATATCATAAAAAAATTAATACGGGTTATTAAATAAATAGTTATTATAGTTACGGTAAAAAATATGAAAAAAAATTTATGTATTTAATTAAGAAATTATACACTAATAGTTAATTATAAGTAAATTTAAGATGAAAAGAAAATACATAAAAATACATTGTAAGTTGTACTTTTGTTCTATATCTTTAAATTAAATTAACTTTACGATATGATCTTTCAATTATAAAAAAAATATCATAAAAAAATTAACACGGGTTATTATATAAATAGTTATTATAGTTACGGTAAAAAATATGAAAAAATTTATGTATTTAATTAAGAAATTATGCACTAATGGTTAATTATAAGTAAATTTAAGATGGAAAGAAAATAAATAAAAAATACATTGTAAGTTGCACTTTTGTTCTATATCTTTAAATTAAATTAACTTTACGATATGATCTTTCAATTATTCTACTATATTCACTTTTATTATGTGTAAGAAAAAAGAAATTACCTTATCATTTAATTATTTATTTTGACTCTTCAAAAAAATAGAATATAATTACAATAAAATCATTGTGAAAATTAAAATTTCTCTCCCTTTACTTATCTCTCTCCATTCTTAAAAAATAAATAACATAAAAAATAAAAAATATTAGTATTTTATATTAAGATTTTCAAAAAAAATATTTTTCTAAAATAAAAAGATTCTCTAGTCATTATTTAATTTTATTAAAAAAAATAGTATTCTTGATCCATCACAAAGAAGCTATAATGTTAATGTACTTTACAAAATTATTTCTTTCTTTTATATTTACTTGATAAAAAGATAAAAATAAAAAAATAAAAACTATCGACTATTACATTTCATGTCTAATGTACTGCAAAGTTATGCATATTTTGGTGCAGAATATTTTAATAGGTAATTAGTGTAATAGATACCAAGAACTAAACAGATAAATATTATTGAAGTCATTTCTTTAAACAAAAAAAAAGGCTTGAATATTCAAAATCTATCAAAGAAAACAAAAACTAAATAATTTTCTATTAAAATAATTAAAAATATAAAATAGATTATATCATTCAATCAAAACGAAAAAAAAGGCATGAAAGATGTAAAAAGAGAAAACATCAATGATCCTAAAAATAAAATCAAAAAATAAAAAAAGTTGACAAAAAGGGGGTAAATGAACTACGTATGAAAGTTATGTACAACTTGCAAACTTATTGATAATTAAAAATTTTAAAAAGTTTAAAAAGTATATATTTTATTCCTAAAAGAGATTACACATACTCATATTAAAGAAAAAAAATATAAATAAAAAATTAAAAGAAAAGTGTATGTATATCATTTTGTAAGATTTAATTAAAGAAGCCTCTAACACATATTTAAAAATTTAAAAAACAATAAAGCTAAAATACTGTTTGAATAAAAAATTAAAATATCCTAAATGTATCTGATGCTTATAACGTGTATAACAATCATGTATTTTCATCTATTTTAAAAGAAAAAGCATATGATAGTTTTAAAATATAATAAAGCTAAAATACTTATTTGAATAAAAAATAAAAGTATCCTAAATGTATCTGATGCCTATAATGTGTATAACACTCATGTATTTTATTCTATTTAAAAAATATATGGGACAGTCTTTCTATTTTGGCCTCTATTTCAAAACGTTCTCAATAAAAAAAATCTTCTCTAAAAATAAATAAATTCATAAACATCTCATATGTCCACAAAAAAGTTCTCAACAAATTAAAGAAAATAAAATATTTTTTAAAATAATTAATTTATAAACATCTTTTGAACAATAAGGGATGCATCTTTTGAACAATAAGAGATGCATTAAGCATTGATAAACGTTTCAAGAAAATTAAATCTATAATACTATTTATCAAATTCAGATGTCAAATATTAAAATGAAAGAGAAAAAGGAAGAGAATAAGAGCAACATGTATCAAAAAAAGAATTGAAAAAATTATCTCTTCAATTAAAAAAAAGAAGACCCTAATCAGAGAAAAATAAGAGGATCTGACAATAAAAAATCTTATGAGGAAAAGTTTGTGAAGAAATAAAAAGTTTGTGGAGAAAGTAGCAGTAGATTAAAAGGAAGAGAAAAAGGAAGAGAATAAGAGCAACATGTATCAAAAAAAGAATTGAAAAGATTATCTCTTCAATTAAAAAAAAGAAGATCTTAATTAGAGAAAAATAAGAGGATCTGACAATAAAAAATCTTACGAAGAAAAGTTTGTGAAGAAATAAAAAGTTTGTGGAGAAAGTAGTAGTAGATGAAGTTATGTGGAGATAGTGAAAAGTTATTAAGAATTTAATTTAATTTAAATTAAAATATTTGTGTAGGATAAACTAAAGTGTTTATATTATTTTATCTCTTAGTTAATGATAACTCTTTTAACTAATAAAAAATTTAAAATTCTATAAATTAGAATTGATACCTAAATTAAGCATAATATTTGTTTTATCAGACCTTAAATTCTATTTCCGTAATTGCAAATGGGTGAACCTACTTTCACAATTAATCACTTTGTTCTTTCTAATAATAATAATAATAATAATAATCACTTCGTTTAAAAATTTTATAAATAATATCATATAACAGTAGAGTGTCATTTCAGAATATTCTCTTGTTCATATGTAATCTCAAAATATTCAATTGTTTCCATGAAATTTAACATATTATTAACAATGACTCAATCTCTTAGTTGGGAACAAATAGGAAAAGACCGTTGCATTAAATCTCCTAAAAAATATATAAATACACAAACAAAATTACCTGCAGGTATGGTTAATTTATAAAAGTTGAATGTGGGGGTTTCTAGCTTCCCGCATTGAGGCTGCTGATGCTGTCAACAAACTAGAAGACTCGTATCAACATTGTAGGTGGAGGGGAATGGTTGAAAATGGTGGTTAGAAGTTAATCAATACTTATCAGTTTTTTTTTATTTTATAGATGATAAAACTTATCAGTAGTTTATTGTACATTAGTCCCTTTTTGATTTGCATTCCAAATATAAATATTAGATCTTGATAACGGTTGTTGATATGTCTAATTTTTTAAAGTCGAAATTTAAAAAAATAAAATGATTATAATTTTTAAATAAGTCAAACGCATTAAAAATCTTAAAGGAGAGGCTGTCCACGTAAGTGCTGACTGGACACTACATGGGAAATGATTATAATTTCTAAATAATTCAATGCATTAAAAATCTTAAAGGAGAGGCTGTCCACGTAAGTGCTGTCTGGGCACCACGTGGACGATTTTAACAAAAGAAAAAAAAAATCATGTAGATGTTATTACTTGTTTCTTAAAGGATGGTATGGAAAAAGAATAGTTGGGCTCAAGAGAAAGGGAAAAGAGTGATTCAGGTACCATCTTTGTCTTCTGCAAGTTGAGCTCAATTAGGCCCAATTTCCTGATCTTGCTGTTATCCAAGCAGACCAGCCATGTCAATTGGACCTGATGAGCCAGCATAAGCATGTGTGTCCAGAGATCAATCTGCACTTCCTCTGCAACTCAAAAGGATTAGAGCACGCAGATGGTCATTGACTAAGCCATTTAAGGTTTTCATTGTTCCGATGATCAAAAGCTCACTGGGCTTAGAAACTATAAAACAATATTACAATACCCCAAGAACAGTTTAAGGTTACTAAGGAAACAGCAGATCCTTCGAACCTATGCGTTCTGCATTACTCACAAGTCATTGAGCAACTTTAGAGCATCCTCTTCAAGCCCATTTTGGCCATATCCTACCAGCGTTGCTATCCAACAAATCAATCAAAGCGTTGTAAACAAAACTTGTTCTCCAAAATAACCCACAATAATCAACTACTAGAGCGAGCGCAACCCTGATATCATAGTACTAGCGTAAAAGTGTAGGCTATACACAAATATTAAATTTTTTATTTTTAATTATAATTATTGAAATGTATTTAATAAAAATTTTATAATAATGAAGCAAATTGTATTTTAAAATTTAATAAATTTTTTATTTTTAATTACATAGTCAATAAACTATAAAACAAATTTATGTGTTTAACGAAAAAGTTTTTTATCCTTTTAAAAATAATCGCAAGTAATAGTATAGAAAGTAATAAATT
This sequence comes from Rauvolfia tetraphylla, assembly GCA_030512225.1. Taxonomy (NCBI): domain Eukaryota; kingdom Viridiplantae; phylum Streptophyta; class Magnoliopsida; order Gentianales; family Apocynaceae; genus Rauvolfia; species Rauvolfia tetraphylla. The sequence goes on along the minus strand of JAJQKT010000045.1, from coordinate 6,422,423 downwards.
CTTAGAAAGAAAAGGAAGTGACAAACTATATATAAAAAATGAAAAATAACTATACATGCCTTTTAATTATTTTCGCATATGCAATTTTTTTAAACTTTTTTTAATATACACTAATCATTTTTGTTCAACTCAATGTAACTGGTCACTACCTATTCGATGGTTGCTGGAGAAAAGAATGTTTGAATTTTGCAAATGACCAAATTTTGATGGACAAATATGCATAAAAATTTAATACACATACATAGCACTGTCTTTTATGCTAGTAATTATATATATCATTAGTTTCTCTCAAAAAGAAATATCTATAAGTACCCTCCAACTTTTTTCTTATTATATGTATTTGAAAACGATAATAAACTCTCAATTTTATTTTTTTGTCATTCTAAATAAATAAAGAATTAAGTAAAAAAATCTCAGCTTGCCTACACAAAGGATGGAATAATTAAAACCTTAACTAATAATTTATGAAGTTATTTATAAAAATAAAAAAAATCAAATTACTAAAACAATTATGAGCTCTTTGAAGAGGAAAAAAAAGTAATAGAATATCTAAAGAAGTTGCTTGTTACTGTGAGACATGATATCAAGCTACAAGAAAAAATAAAATTCTCAAATTGTAAAATCCAAAATTGAATCTGAACTTAGAAATCCAAGAATGCATGCTCATTAACTACCTTGGATTTTTTTAATTTTAGTTTTTTTCACCGGTTAAAAGAAAAAATTGTCAACACAAATTAGATCATAGGATATCAATGAAGAATTGCAATAAAAAAGGTAATAGAATCTTAACTTTCTAAATATTCTCCTTCAAAGGAAGATAAATAATAGTTGATAAAGCTTTCAGTAATTTTATGGAGCAAATTGACCATCATAGTACAAATGTTTGGACTTTGTTTGAGCCTATAAAACTAAAATTTTAACACTATTCCTGAAAATTCAGAGTTCAATAGTTGAAGTAAAAGGAAAAAAGAAAGAAAAGAAAAACAATTTGTATTAAGAATCCTCCCTTCATATGCATTTCTCTTCTGCCAATGAACAACACAATGCAACCAAACTCAGAATGAGAAAGAAAAGGTTAGATAAATAACAAAAAAAAAAGCTTACAAAATTATACTCATAATGAGAAAAAAAAGGCTAGATAAATAACAAAAAAATAATAAAACTTGTAAAGAATAGAACTTGCATTAAAAGACAAAAAGAAAGAAAAGAAAAGGGGTATGTATTAAGAAACCTTTCTTCATATGCATTCTTCCCTTATGCCAGTGAAGAATACTGGACAACCAAACTCATTATTAGAAAAAAAAAAGACTAAATAAATAATGATTCTTTGTAAGAGAGTCATACCATAGATGAAGAATTCTATTTTGATCCCAACATCCACAGTTTGAAGAGAAATAAATGAAGCAACCTCACCTCAATATTCTAAGCTCCAAGACAAAGATTCTACTTGCAGGTAACGAATACATAACTTTAGGCTGAATTTTTTTAAAATAAAAAATTAATGATCAAAAAAATCGAATACACAAAATTGAACAAAAAGAAGGTACATTGAACATAAACAAACAAAACAGGACACACAAATTTACCTATAGGTTATTATCTGTTACCATAATTATTCAACTATTGTGTAACTTTTGTATTAAGTTATCCCAATTCTTCAACTTCTCTCATTGGAGAAGGGATTTGAGAATTGTTTTGATTGTAATAGCTTAAGCTATTTTTATATCAATGGATAACTTTTTTATTTAGTAAAAAAAAAAAAAAAAAGGAACACCAATGGGATGTGCTGATATTTTATTATTCATTTAGGGTTTCTTACTTACCGTACACCTTCAATGACCTTCCCCAAGAATGTGTTTTATAACTGTCGAGCTAGCCCTTGGCTCAAGTCATAAACGTTCAGTGTGACCTTGTGACTTCCCTGCAATACTCCAATGATGAGAGACGAGTACGCATACGAGGGTTCCATATACATAATCTGAACAATAATCTGATGATATATGTCGAGGAAATACAACGTATCTTGAAAATAACCACGCAAAAGAGACATACTTCTGCCATCTCAAATACTGCAGAAAATTTTGACAAATTTAAAAGACACTTTTTATTTTGAAATTATGATAACAGTACTATTTTTGTGAAATTATGCTGACAGGAAAGATTCTTTTTGGGGATGGCACCTTTAAAGAAAAAAAAAAATGGAACGAGAAACTTTTGGTGCAAGCCCGTTAGTCAATAAGGTGCAGACTGTGGTTGAGCTTCTTACAACATCAGTGAACAGTACCCCGCCATTGCTGGCGGGGATACTGTATACATACCCCGCCACTGTTGCTGTGTAGTTAAAAATGTAAAAAAAATAATTTAAGAGGTAAAAAATTATATTTTTACTTTTAAATCTCTTATATTTCGTTATATATTACTTCATTTTGATGCTGATTATTCAAATTTAAAAATATATTTTTTACCTCTTAAATTAATTTTTCGGCATCGAATTAAAGTAATGTGTTACCAAATATAAGAGATTTAGAAGTAAAGTATCTAATTAAAGTAACGTGCAACGAAATATAAGAGATTAAGAAGTAAAAATATATGTTTTACCTCTTAAATTAATTTTTTAGTATCGAATTGAAACAATATGTAACCAAATATAAGAGATTTAGAAGTAAAAATATATTTTTTACCTTTTAAATTAATTTTTTGACATCGAATTGAAACAATATGTAACGAAATATAAAAGATTTAGAAGTAAAAATATATTTTTTATCTCTTAAATTAATTTTTTCATAATTGAATTGAAGTAATGTACAACAAAATATAGGAGATTTAAAAGTAAAAATATATTTTTTCTCTTAAAAATTTTTTTTTGCATTTTTAACTACCCCGGCCAACTGTGACGGGGTCAGTGAAAAGTACCCCCGCCATTTCTGTTCACATACATTCGCCAGTAGTGACAGGGTACTGTTAATAAACCCCAGCTGGTAGTGGCGGAATCATTAAAAATGTCCAAAAAATTAATTTTAAAAGTAAAATTTTAATTTTATTTTTAAATATCTTATATTTCGTTACACATTATTTCAATTTGATGCATTATTCAAATTTAAAGAAAATAGTAATAAATGATAAAGAGTATTTAGGGAGAAAAAGATAAAAATAAAGTTAAAGATGAAATATAGTATCCGTTGGACAAGATGCCCAGGTGGGATCTTTTCTCTTACGATGTGATGCAGAGAGATTTGGTGGTGTTAAAATTGCCTTAAAAATTCTAAGATTCACACTTCAAGTCTATATTGGTTGGCCACATGTTTTTCATGATTTATCTTAGTCTTTGAGTGGCTAAGAAAATTCAATATTGGTTAGCTATGTTTGGTGACCTAACTTGGACTAAGATGGTACAATATTGGTTGGCTATGTTTGGTGAGCTAACTTAACACATTTTCAACAATGGTAGGAAGACTTGAAGTTTGTTCACATGGTGATACATCTCTATATAAGGCAATCTTGCTTGGAGCAAAGAAGACATCCAAAAGACATTCAAAAGAGAGGAATTCATCCAAGAGAGAAATCCTCCAAGAGCTTCTCCCTAAACTATCCTATCTTTCTTTTTCATATACTACCTCTTCATATATATACACATTCTTGTTATATTTATTGAGTGTAGTGAGGTGTTATCTTGAGTGTATTCTTTGTGTGGGTGTAAAACCATTTGTATCTTCTCCATATTTTTCATAGTGCATTTACTCTTCTCTTGCCCCGTGGTTTTTTTCCTCTACATTGGAGGGTTTCCACGTAAATCTTGTGTCTCTTCCATTTATTATTTTACTTCTCATTTTATCATCAACTACCCTAACTAAATATTTATCCATTATCACGCCAATTCCGCAACAGGTGGCATTTCATTTTTAACTTTTACAAATTGTGAGTTACAAATTTAAATTTTAATTTTTACATTAAATTTGACGCCAACTAAAGACTTACAGCTACTTAACATTAGAAAACACATAGTCCTTCAATTAGGCCAGCATTGACATAAGAAAACGTGATATCTTGTTGAGAATCTATATCTATATATATATATATATTACAAAAACATTTTTACTCTCTCTCTTCTTCTAAACCTTCTAAGGCCTTAATTCTATTTTCTAGAGTTTTTCAATTTCTAATTAAAATAATTTCCCCACCTTTTAACTCTAATTCAAACTCTAATACTATACAAACTCTTCTACCAGTAAAAAAACCAAAGTCCACTTCCAACTCTAATACTATACAAACTCTTCTACTAATACTATAATTTGAAATGTATTTTCAATTTAAATCAAAATTTTAATAAATTTTCACTATTTACACATAACTTCATCTATTATCACTTTCTCGACAAACTTTTTCTTTCTTCACAAACTTTTCCTCATAAGGTTTTTTATCGTCGATCCTCTTATTTTTCTTTAATTAAAGTCTTTTTTTTAAAATTAAAAAATAATATTTTAATTTTTTTATGCATGTTACTTTATTCTCTTCATTTTTCTCTTTTACTTTAATGTTTGACGTCTAAATTTAATAAATAGTATTATAGATTTGATTTTCTATTTCTGTTCTTGAAGAAATAATTTATTTTCTTGAGAAGCTTATCAATGCTCAATGTATCTCTTATTGTTCAAAAGATTTTATGAATTAATTTTTTTAAAAAATATTTTATTTAATTTAATTTATTGAGAACTTTTTTTGTGTACAAATGAGATGTTTATGAATTTATTTATTTTTAAAGAAGAGTTTTTTTTTTTTTTTTGTTGAGAACCTTTTGGGATAGAGGCCAAAATAGAAAGACTATTCCATACTTCTTCCTTTAAAATGGAGAAAAATGTATGAGCGTTATACATGTTATAAGCATAAGGCACATTTAGGATATTTTAATTTTTCATTCAAATTAGTATTTTAGCTTTATTATTTTTAAATTTTAAAATATGTATTAGAGGCTTCTTTAGTTAAATCATGTAAAACGAAAGGTATGCAACTTTTTGTTTTATTTTTAATTTATTTTTTTCTTCAATATGAGTTCATGTAATTCCTTTTAGAAATAATATATATATATTTTGAAACTTTTTGAATTTTTTAATTATCAACAATTTTGCAAGTTGTACATAACTTTCATATATAGTTATTCATTTACTCCCTTTTTGTTAGCTTCTTTTACTTTTTAGTTTTATTTTCAGCATCATTAATGCTTTCTCCTTTTACATCTTTTATGCATTTTTTTAATTTGATTGAATGATAGAATATATTTTATATTTTTAGTTATTTTAATAGAAAATTATTGAATTTTTATTTTATTTAATAGATTTTAAAGATTCAAGTTTTTTTTTTCATTTGTTTGAAGGGAAAACTTTAGAATTATTTAGCTGTTTAGTTCTTAGTATATATTACGCCAATTTGATCAATATCTATTACTATCTAATTTGATCATTCAGTCGCTAAGTTTTAAGGATAAAAGTGTATAATTTGCTATTAAAACATTCCGCACCATAATATGCATAACTTTGTAGTACATTAGACATGAAATGTAATAATCGATAAGCATTTTTTTTTATTTTTATATTTTTACCAAGTGAATATAAAAGAAAAAAATGATTTTGTAAAGTATATTAACACTATTTTTTTTTTGTGATGGATCAAGAACACAATTCTTTTGAAAAAAAGTTGAACAATGACTGAGAATATTTTCATTTTGAAAATCTTTCTTTGAGGTTTTTAATTATAAAATACTATTTTTTTTAATTTTTATGTTATTTATTTTTTAAGAATTGAGGGAGACAAGTAAGGAGAGAAGAATTTTAATTTTCACAATGATTTTATTACAAATATGTTTTATTTTTTTAAAGAGTCAAAAAAAATAATTAAATGATAAAGAATTCTCTTTTTCTCTTATACATAAGGGGGTAGGAGGTGAATATGACAGAATAATGGAAAGACCATGTCGTAAAGTTAATTTACTTTAAATATATAGAAAAACAAAGTATAACTTACAATGTATTTTTTTATTTCTTTCTTTTTATTTTAATTACTTATGGTTAATCATTAATACATAGTTTTTTAATTAAATACATAAATTTACTTCATATTTTTTGTAATACCTCTAATAACTATTTATATAATAACACATATTAATTTCTTATGGTACTTTTTTTAAAAGAAAAATTGACTCTGTCACTAAAAAAAAAGGCATACTCATGGTCATGCTATTAAATATATTTTTTTGCTGATATTTTTAACAAATTTCTCTTTTAAAAATCTATTCTCATTATACACTTATTTTTTTAAGAATTAATATATATTCCGTGCAAAAGTGGTTTGGAGGAGGAGAGAGAGTAAAAATTACTTATAGTCGTGCTATTAAATATATTTTTTTAGTAATATTTAGAACAAAATTTTCTTTTTAAAAGTCTATTCTCATTATATACTTATTTTTTAAAAAAGTAACGTATATCCCGTGCAAAAGTGTTTTGGAGGAAGAAAGAGAGTAAAAGTATTTTTATTAATGTAAAATTTTTATTAATATATTTCAATATCTATAAATTTATTAAAATTAATTTACATATTAAAACAGCATGATAGTTATTAGACTAACTTTATGGGGAGAATTTGCCTATAATGAGGGGGAGCAACTATTAGTTGTAGTAAATGAAAACACAATTCTATTGGCATATGGGATCATAATGAAAAATTATCAAGGTATATTACTTAATTTAATTTGATTATTATCTTGAAAAAAATATTCATGTTATACCAACTTTTGCATACATGGTCATCTTTGCACAAATAGATCAAGCAGGTTATATATCAACCCAAATTTAGAATTTGCTAACATCATTAGACGATGGTAAGTTGTATATATGTATAGATTTACTCATTATACTTTACTTTTTTGTATTTAGGTATGATGAAAATTGTTGTGCAAAGACACTTGCAACTTAGATGAAGATAGCTTATTTTTTTACTACACAATTGTTATTGATCTCGAGTGCTAAAAGAATATGGATATCAGATTATCGAGCATTCTCACATGTAATAAACTGTTACAAATTAACAAGATAATTAAATATGACTTTTAAATGTTGTTATTTTTTTTCAAGAAAAGTACTTTCACATAGTTGCTTATATAAATAACATAGATATTAAAAATTTGTGGTATGGGTCCTGCAACAATTGTGGTAATGTAACAAAGTGTGTTTATGGAGAGCAAGTGTATACTAAATGCAATGGAACGTAAGTGTGTATTGCATGCAAGGATACAGTTGAAACAATATCAAGGTAACTAACTACTACTATATAAATAAGTTATTTTGTTACCTTTTACTGATTGTACTCCTTTTAAAAATTTTGAAGATATCGATTTTTTGTTCAACTGAAAGATTTTACTAGAAGTATGCATACCTTTCTAAAAGACAAACATGGGGAGCTTATTTTTCGTTGTCCAACGAGTTATTTACGAGATCTACAATCAAAAGTATTTATCTATGTAGATGTGCATATATCTCTCAATATATAATTTATTAATTATAATATTTAATTATAAATTCTACACAACATATGTATCATTGAGAGGTTTTCATTTACATGGCATTTAAGAAAATGGACACAAGTTAATAGAAGACTATGTAAATTTATGTATAGGCTCTGCATTTACATTTGTAATGCGTGCACCTATATTCAAGGAAGATAAAAGTCTTTCGCTCTTAATAACTTTTGTCCTTAAAGTAAATTGGTGTGAAGAGTACTTACACCTTAAAAACGTGCAAAATTTCTTGATACATTCAATTAGGTAATGTTGTATTAAATTAAGATGCTAAGCAATTTGCTATGCTTATAATTTCTTAAATATATAACAAAGGAAAAAAAATTTACTAATTTTGCAGATGGTGATCTTTTTATTAAAACATTAGAAGAGTTATTGAATAAGTACTTCAACATCTTATTAGGTTTAATTTGCTTGATTATGTGTATACATCTTATGAATATTTGACATTTTAATTATTTATTTTATATTTAATTATTTATTATTAAAATAATTTATGTAATAAATTTTTATTACAAATTATTTCTCCGTGCATAGCACGGGTTTTTTAGCTAGTATATTTTGTATATATTTTAGGAGATATGATATGATTTGATTTGTATATGGTAGGTATGTTAGATGTATGAGGTATTAACTCTTTTGACAACTAGCTTAGTATTTTTCGGATAAGTGGCTTATATATATATATATATATGAAAGAGAGAAGAACCTATTCTCACACAAAATTTTACATGATATCAGAGCCATATAACAGTCAAAATGTATGGTGGGGTGCATACTAGCACGACTATTTATGGAGAAAATCATGGGGGAATCTATGCTCCCATATCAAGTGATAATCTTGGACTGCTTATCACTCAATGTACAATGTACAATTGAAGCAAGAAAATTAAGACGAATTTTAACATAAAATGATTGGCTTGGAACTTCCGGATCTCCGATTGATAACCGCGCCAACTCTGCAAGCCTTCTCAGCGTTGATGAACTTGGGGATTAGCCGGATTCTGTTCCGGCAATCAATAAACTTTTGAGCAACGAAATTTCTTGCATCGTACTTTGGACTTTACTGTTTTGGACAATGAAGTTGAAAACGAAAGATGTGGGTGAGTTGAGCCATCTTGTGTTGCGGCTTGTAGTTGCAGCAAATGGAGCTTCATCATCTTCGTAAGGTCACTGAAGTTTGACCACGGGCCCGTACTCCATAAAGTTTTGTTTTGTTTTTTTTTAAAAAAAAATTGGATAAGTTAGAATAGTTATATGTAATTAATTTTATCTCATTAGACAGTGATTTTTAACTTAAAATTTATTTAAATTAATTTTATCCTAAAAAATATATTTATTAATTATAAAATTTTATCAAACCGAATAACGTATACAATAATAATCATGATAACAATGCTTAAAAAATTAAAAATTAAATGAGAAAAACGGTTAGCGACAAAGAAGAAGAACGTTCGCTGAAAACTTTTTTACAAAAAAAAAAAAAAAAGAACTTTGCATATGTGGTGTTTGGACGGAGAAGATGCGACAATTTCTTTAAATATCTCCCAATTTGAAAATCACATTCTAATTGTACAGAAATTGTTAGCTTATTTATTTATATTAATGTGTATCTCTCATAATACGCATCAGGAAAAACCCTTATCTTTTTGGCAAAATATGACAATTTAAAAAAATATATATTTTTTTAAGGATGTTTGGATTGAATGTCCCGTTTTAAGAAAATAGTCATATATTTTATTTAAACTTTAATTACTAAATTTCTTAATTGAAAGGAATTAAATTTTACTAATAAAATGGTTCCATCAATAACTTCTTTGACTCTCTTAATTTAAAAGATTAAACTCTATTAGTAGACCAGTATCACTATTAATCTCTTTAATTATTAAGAATATTAAAATAATTTATTTATAATTAAATTATTTTTTTTATTTTTGTATTAAAATTAAAATAAAAATATTTAATTTTATATCAAGTCAAAATAAAATATTCATTTAATTTTAAATTTTGATGGGATGGAGTAATGGATATTGATACTCTCATATAGTAATGTCAAAACGGGCTCCGACCTATTTGGCCCGCAATATAAGTAGACTTGAGCTTAATTTTTTAAGCCTGTTTAAATGTGAGCTAAATTAGTTGCTCAATTTAGGCTTCGGCCAACACCGGGCAGGAGAGGACAAATTATTTTTTTTAGTATTTATATATTAGAAATATTACAAAAAAAGAATGTGTGACAATCTTAGTATCAAATTTGTTTCACTTACACATTCTAATTATATTTGTAATTAAGGTTAATTAATTTCATTTCATTTTGAATATCTTCCTTGTATAAATTTATCAATATTATGAATGATATATATAATTAATGACTATTTTCTATTTTAAAAATATTAATGATTGGTCAAAGACATTTTTATCTCGATCAATTTATATGCTTAGATTATGTATGATAGAAAGAAAAAGAAACAAAAAAGCATAGCAAAAAATAAAAATAAAAAAAAGTCTAGGCCTGCAGGCCTAGTAAGGGCAAATATGAGTTGGAGGTTGCCCAACCCATGAATAAAGGGCCAACTCGCTCCGTCTAGTTTAAAGAGCAACCTGTGACTTATCGAGTCGGGCTAGCTCGTTTGATAATACTACTCTCACGAAGTAGACGAACACATATTGTGAGGAAATAGGCAAATACTTACTTATGTGGTTGGTGATGCAACTAAAACCAACAAGATTACCCAATGGCAACGGTGCCTTATTATTGAAATAAGTAGTTTCATTTTGATGATTGGTGAAAGATCATTTTTATCTCGATCAATTTATATGCTTAGATTATATATGATAGAAAGAAAAAGAAACAAAAAAGCATAGAAAAAAATAAAAATAAAAAAGTCTAGGCCTGCAGGCCTAGTAAGGGCAAATATGAGTTGGAGGTTTCCCAACCCATGAAAAAAGGGCCAACTCGCTCCATCTAGTTTAAAGGGCAACCTGTGACTTATCGGGTCGGGTTAGCTCGTTTGACAATACTACTCTGATAAAATAGACGAACACATATTGTGAGGAAATAGGCAAATACTTACTTATGTAGTTGGCGATGCAACTAAAACCAGCAAGATTACCCAATGGCAACGGAGCCTTATTATTGAAATAAGTAGTTTCATTTTGGTAAGTTAATAATTTATTGACATCATAATAGTTATTCACTTCTAATAAAGAATGCGCATATAGATGAAATATCTAACTCAATATATAGTGGAATAATTTTATTTTAGTAATATTTCTACATGTATTTTTTTATTAATAAGTAAATAACTATTAAAATTAGGGGTGTTCATTATTTGGTGCAATCCGAAAAACTTCGGTTCGATTTTTTGGGTTAGAAGGAAATTCGGTTCAGTTTTCAGTTTTTATTCTCAAACCAAACCCAAAAAATTAAATTTTTTTAAAAATTATATATGAACGCATTTTGATAATGCGTTCTTTAATAAAAATTAATTTTTTAAAAATAAAATTATCTCAAGAACGCATTACCAAAATAAGTTCTTTTCTCTTTTCTTCAATTTTGATTTTTAACCAAACCGTGCTTCGGTTTGATTTTGTAAAATTTTTAAAAAAAATCGAACTGAAAACTGAATTATCCCACCGAAACCGAACCGAAAAACAGAATGAACACCCCCTAATTAAAATACTAATAAGTTACTAGTTTACTAAAATAAAACTAGCTTTCCTAGTTGTGGCTCCACATTCCCTATATTATTAATCAAAACAAAAACAAGAGGAATGCTCCCTATCCCCTCCCCCAAAACACAGGCAAGCTGGCAGCCTGCGGCAGGGTGGGAGTTTGACTCTCATTGGAAACTTGAGAGCTGTATTTGAAGGATACAATAGAACAATAAATTTGGATAGGGTCCCTTATATGCAATAATATACATAGTCATTATAAACTTGAGAGTTAGCTCGGGCATAACCTGCAATTTACCTGCTTCATGACTTAAGCGAAGTTTAGACATTTAGGCTATCAAAAAAAAAAAAAAAAAAACGAGAGGAAGCCTAAAATATGATCCAACTTTGCGGTTGCTAATAGAAAACAATAAGTCAATAACCCCGCGCCAGCCGAAAGCCTTAATACATTAGAATATGAGTGGTCCCAAATCTTGAGGCCGGGAGCAAACTATTTATTAGGAGCGTTAGGAAAAATCCAAACCCCGCATCCAAATGGATTCCCAACTGATTTTAAGGTTAAGGTTTGTGTTTGTCCTATAAATTAGTTTGGTTTTGATTTGGTTATGAAATTGAAAATTCGATTCGGTTAAAAAAAGTAATTTTTAAATTAATCCTAATCCAAATAAAAATGAATATATAAATATTTTTATTTATATAAATATTTATACAAATTTAAATATTTATACAATAGTTTTGACTATTGAAGCTATTTGTAATGGGCTAATAATATTTGCTTAGATTGTTGGGACTATTTGGATGGATTATGCAACTCACATTTGTTTTTTCTTTTAAAAAATAAATAAAACTTAAATAAGTGTCAGTATTTTTATGTTACAGATTCTTTTATTTGTGTAGATATCCAAATCAAATCAAATCGATACAAACTGAATTGAATATCTGACATTACCAATGATTTGAGTTGGTTTTAAAAATTTCAAACCAAAATTATTAATTTTATTTGAAAAAAGTTAAAACTGAATTATAAATGATTTGAGTTGGTTTTAAAATTTTCAAACCAAAATTATTAATTTTATTTGAAAAAAATTAAAACTGAATTATAAACACCCCTAACAACTACATGGGAGAAAATTTGACCTTCTAAAAAAAATATTAAGGAGAAATAGGATTCATCTGTCCCTATCATAGAAATTATGGTAACTCAATTTAAAATATTTTTTTTATTTTTTTATTTTTTTATTTTAAATTACGTATTTTTTAATAAGAATTAAATTTAAATATATAATAAAATAAAAAAAAAAGATAATACTTCACTTTAAACTGGGAACTGAGGAATGGGGTATGCCTATCACCAGTGTACTTTTCTTCTGCTGTTAAAATGGGAAATGAGGAATGGGGTATCATTGGACAATCAAAATGTTAGGAGATTCATGTCATCTCACTTTATTTTGGGACACCAAAAATTTGTATTCCTTTAGAATTCATATTTTCTTTTAATATGAATTCACATTGATAAAACAAAAAATCAATGGACCGTAATGGGTATGGAATTTGAGAAACTTGGCAGCCAACATAAATGAATCTTCATGGGAACTCGTAACGTTCAAACTTTGGGACGTAAAACCCATTCAATACGCGCAGCTGTCCGAAGCGAATCCACAAGCGACGAAGCAGACAAATTCAACGTATGATGCCAATTGCCATCTTCCGCCAGACGCGCTTATTCAACGTCCACATCACCAAATCCAACTCCAAATTCTCCATTTTTTCATCCTTTAAATCTCTCTCTCTCTCTCTCTCTGTCTGAGATTGATAACATAACAATTGCTGATTATTTCTGTCGAATCTCTTTCCGGTTACAGTTCTTGTGTTTTCTCCTTCGCTTGGAATCCACATTTTGTGTAGCTGGGCTAGCGTTTTCCATTTCACTCTCCACCTTTCATCTCTCTCACTGTGTCAAAGCATATCCTAAAGCAACCCCATTGAAAGCTATACATCATTCATTCCTTAAAAGTCAAGCAAGAATACCCCCCACCTCCTCTCTCTCTCTTACCCTTTTTCTTTTAAAAGAGTTTCACACGAAAAGCAGCAGAAAGTTTAATGAGTACTTGCTACTCCAGATAGATAGTCAGACACCATCATCCAATATTCCCAATCTTCGAGACCCATCTCAAATTCTGTGTGCTTTTGGGTTTTTTAAGCCTTTATTTTATCTCTCTCATTCGGACACGGCATAAGTAGACTAGGTTGGTGCAAGGAAGGAAAATGGATGTGCAGTCGTATGCTTACAGAGACACCGCGGGTTTAGCACAGAGCAGAAAACATTTCCAGAGCGAAAGCAGGAGCCAAAACGTGGTTCAAATGCACAATAACAGAATTGCCGCTCTGCCCCATAAAGTAGAGGACCTGCCCAACCCATTCGGCGAATTGGGTATCTACCTGACGGAGCCGGAGCTCAGGGAGACTGCCTATGAGATCCTCATCGGAGCTTGTCGGAGCTCAGGTGCCAGTAGGCCTTTGACTTATGTTTCCAATTCTCAGAGGAACACCGAGAGGTCTCAATCTATGTCCTTATCGTCTTCGCCGTCGTTGCATAAGTCGGTCACGTCGGCGGCCGCTAGTAAAGTCAAGAAAGCGCTGGGCTTGAAGTCGAGGAAGAAGCGATTGGATTCTGACTCCGCCGCGGGACAGAAAGAAAATTCAGTGGATCAGAAGAAGAGAGCTTCAACTGTTGGTGAGTTGATGAGGGTTCAGATGAAGATTTCGGAACAGACAGATTCCCGAGTCCGAAGAGCTATGTTAAGAGTGGCTGCCGGACAGGTTAGTGATCAAGCACTTCAGTGCTATGCCCTGTTTGGTCGCTCGAAAATTTGTACAAACAGTACTCATCAACGTAAAAGTTTAAAATGCTAGCTTTTTTCGGTGAACTCTGGGATGTAATTTGAGAGTTACTAATTAAGAACAAAAAGTTTTACTTGCCTCTTTCAAGTACTATAGTAACTTGTTCTGTAGATTCCACAATTTCTTTTAGGAACCAGGTATGCAAAGGGGATTTTTTTTTTTTTTTTGGTTTGAAGAATGCGTCTTTGGTTGCCGTGAAAATTGAACATCTAAAAAAAATACCGAACGTAATGCATCATTTCTCCTTCCGCTGGAGCCCTAGGTACGGATAAAATTGAAAATTTTGTGGTTCTGCAATTTGTTTCACCTTATTAACCCTTCTAAATTATGGTGCAATTGTAATGGCTGGTGTTCAGTTTGGTTTTTTATTTGAAAACGGTGCAAGCTAGCTGTGGTTTTCCTGGAAGCTGTTTGGAAGAAACATTTTGATTTCCAGAATGTTAAGAAAGGACTGCTAGTGTGAAGTGATTTATGTACAATTTTGACGAGTTTCTCTTTTTTGTGGTTTACATCAGCTTGGACGGCGAATTGAGTCAATGGTTCTACCACTGGAACTATTACAGCAATTCAAGTCTGCAGATTTTTCCAGTCAGCTAGAATATGAGGCATGGCAGAAGAGACACCTGAAGATACTCGAGGCTGGTCTGCTCTTGCATCCCCATCTTCCTCTGGATAAGGGAAACACTGCTGTTCAACAGCTTAGGCAGACTCTACGGGGGGCTTATGAAAAACCTTTAGAAACAGGAAAGCACAGTGAATCAATTACAGTCCTGCGCAATTTTGTAATGTCACTTGCCTGCAGATCGCTTGATGGGTCTGTCTCTGAGATATGCCACTGGGCAGATGGAGTTCCACTGAATTTATATCTTTACCAAATACTTCTAGAAGCTTGCTTTGATGTGAATGAAGATACTTTAGTCATTGAAGAAGTTGATGAGGTCTTGGACCTTATTAAAAAGACTTGGACGGTTCTTGGAATAAACCAGAAACTCCATGATCTTTGTTTTGCATGGATCTTGTTCTATCGGTATGTCGCAACTGGGCAAGTTGAAAATGATCTGCTTCTTGCCTCTGTAAATCTGTTGTTGGAAGTTGAAAAGGATACTACGGCAGTTAAAGGCTCAGATTACTGGAGGATACTGAGTTCTGCCCTGAGCTTGATTTTGGATTGGGCAGAAAAAAGACTTCTTTCTTATCACAATTCTTTTTACAGAGGTAACATTGATACGATGCAAAGTGTTTTATCCCTGGGCATCTCATCTGCCAAAATACTAGAAAAGGATATCTCCCGTGAATATGGTTGGAAGAGGGAACAAGCTGATATAGTATGCCACAGAATTGACTCTTACATCCGGTCATCTCTGCATAATGCTTTTTCTCAGGCAAGTATCAAATTTTCCTGCTTTCATACCCTTGTTGGTAAATAAGGAGATTCTGTTCAAGATTTGTTTTGGCCTTATTTATTGACATCTTTTATGATTCTACTGTAAAATAAAGTTAGCTGGCCATTGAAATTTCTCTTCCTGTATATCTTGTACTTCTCAAATTTGAATTATCTTTTAGGCCCTGCATCTTTCTTGGATCCTTTTTTGTTATTGTTGTTTATATACTCTTAGCTGTCTACCAAAACCGTGATGTTTAACCTTCTTATCTGATATTCACATTATGGTAAAGTTGTATGCTCAGAAAATCTTTATACCATTGTGCTGTTTCATTTTGAGATTTTGCTTAGGTTGCACATCTTCATTTGTATGAATATTTACTTAAATCTTCTTCACTTGCAAGTATTGCTCAGTTTCTGTTTGTCCTTCTTGAAGACAGGAAAAGGAGAAGATTATCTCAAGCAGGAAGTCTTCTAAGAACCCACAAAATTCCCTTCCCATGCTTTCCGTACTTGCCCAAAATACTGCAGACCTGGCTTTTAATGAGAAAGAAATATATAGTCCAATACTTAAATTGTGGCACCCTCTTGCTACTGGTGTAGCTGCAGCAACACTTCATGCTTGTTACAGGAAGGAACTGAAATATTTCATATCCAGTATAACTGAGTTGACTCCTGATGCAGTACAAGTGCTCATAGCTGCTGACAAATTGGAAAAAGATCTTGTACAAATGGCCGTGGCAGATTCTGCAGACAGTGATGATGGGGGAAAAGCAATAATTCAAGAAATGACTCCTTATGAAGCTGAAGCTGTGATTGGAAAGTTGGTAAAAGCGTGGATAAAGATACGCGTTGACAGACTCAAGGAATGGGTGGAGAGAAATTTACAGCAAGAGGTGTTCCTCTGCCTTTAGTTTCTTGACTTCCGTCTCCCTCTTGGCACTAAAGAAAAACAAAGATATACTGTGATCTGATGCTTGGAAACATATCATCTAGTAATAAATATATCTCATTGCTCTTGATCTTGTTTATTCATTTATTCACTGGAACCTTCTAGGGTACTTGACTCTTCTCTTTTATACATATTGACAGTTGAGATTAGAAGTATGTGCAATAATTTGGTCATGTTTTAGAATATAACAGAGCATCTCAAGATAAGGAAAATAGTTAAGAGGTGTCTCGTGAAACATTTTCCAAATCTATTAGGCTGAATGCAGCTATACATCTTTAAGAACAGAGAAACCATATTGTTAGTCATCTTCTCTTAGTTCTTCACCATGGTTTTATTTGTGAAATTTTTGTCTTTACTCGTAGCTATCTTAGTGGATGTGTGTGGTTGTCGTATAAATAGCAGGCTCCAGTATAAATGTAATTAAAATTGCAAAATTGCATCACCTGTTTCTTTTTCTTTCCTTTTATTTTTCAACGCGGGTGGAGGGGGGGTGGTAAAGCCTGGCAATATAATGGAAGCTGTTTATTATGATGAAAGGGGAAACTGGAAGAATGTGCATCTATATTTAAAATGTTTTATGCTTGAATTACTATCATGCTTGTGTTTCTGTTTACATTTGGCTTTCTTATGTTGATCCATCATGGAGGTAAAGAACTGGCAAAAACGAATCTGATTTCTGCTAATTGATCAGATTCTCTTAAGTGAATGTAAAATGTGTTGCGATAGGTCCAATTTGCATGACTGAAAAATTACCAATGCCCACTGTTGTAGGTCTGGAATCCTCGTGCAAACAAAGAGCGATTTGCCCCTTCAGCTGTTGAGGTTCTGCGCATCATGGATGAAACTTTAGAAGCATTCTTTCTGTTGCCAATTCCAATGCATCAAGATTTAATACCTGAGCTGATGAGTGGTCTTGATAGGTGCCTGCAGAGCTACATTTTGAAGGCCAAATCTGGCTGTGGTAATCATTAAACATGCTGAAACAGAAATCTTTCAAGTAATTATTTGCTTCTTGAAAATAATTCCCTATTCCATTGGCAGGTTCTAAAGGTAGCTTTATTCCTGCGCTGCCTGCTTTGACCAGATGTGCTGGTGGTTCAAAGTTTGGTGTATTTAAGAAGAAAGATCGGTCACATATGGTTCAACCAAGAAAATCCAAGTTTGGTGGCGCTACTGACGTGGAGAATGCCTTTGCTATACCACAATTATGCATTCGCATTAATACAATGCATCTGATTCGGAAGGAGTTGGAAATCCTGGAAAAGAGGATAATCGCCAATTTAACTAATGCTGGTTACATTCACGCTAGCAATATCACCAACGCGTCAGGGAAAATGTTTGAGCTTTCGGTATCTGCCTGTGTAGAGGGGATCCAGCAACTCTCAGAGTCAACTGCATACAAGATCATATTTTACAATCTAAGTCATATCTTTTGGGAGTACCTTTACATTGGGGAAGTTTCAGGATCTAGGATTGAACCTTTTCTTCAGGAGCTAGAACAAAATTTGGAGATAGTGTCAGCAACAGTTCATGACAGGGTCAGAACACGGGTAATCACTGATATAATGAAAGCTTCTTTTCATGGATTTTTGCTGGTTTTGCTTGCCGGAGGCCCTTCTCGTGCTTTTACACTACAAGACGCTGCAATAATTGATGAGGATTTTAAGTTTCTTATGGATCTATTCTGGTCTGATGGGGATGGACTACCTAGCGATTTGATAGATAAGTTCTCAGCCACTGTTAAGGATGTCCTCCAGCTTTTCCATATTGATACCGAGAACCTTATCAAGCAATTCAGAAGTGTTGCCCTTGATAGATATGGGATGTCAGAAAAATCCAGGCTTCCACTACCTCCAACTTCAGGTCAATGGAGTGCAAATGATCCAGACACAATTCTGCGAGTCCTCTGTCACCGGAATGATGTCATCGCCTCAAAGTTCCTAAAGAAGACTTACAACTTACCAAAGAAACTGTGACAACGGAAAGCAGTAGCATGATGCTAGTTCTTCCTCTTGTACAGTTTATTTATGGCAGGATTCTTGTGGGCGTGGGAATCACCACTTCTGCGGCTGGTCTGCTGGTCCTCTTTGGGGGATGCTTGTTGGCCAGTTGTAAATAAGATTTTGAAGGTTCAATTTTAGTTTCAAAATTGCTGATACGAAGGAGAGTATTTGTAGGGGTTGGTATTATGAACACAGAATTGCAGGAAGTTTATGAAACGTGATATTTTTATATTGTACACAATTACCTGAAGCTCTTGAAAGCCCAGAATTTCTACCTGCGAATTGTTGCTTTGCAAAACGGGAGTTGATGTCTCATTTAATCACGAGAGAGACGTGCATTGTGGAGTTAAATTCAAGACGGTTGCAAGACACAGGCCAACAATCATCCGGAAGCACCATTTAGATTGAAAATGAGGTGACGTCTTCAAAGTGCCAACTACAGATTCTCCATCAAGAGTGATTTGCAATAAATGGCAATACCGTGCATAAGATGGCTGTTCTCTTCATAAAGGATGCGCGGCCATAACACATTGAGAAGGAAGGTAAGTTTGGGCAAGGTTGGTCATCGGAGTGTCACGCTAGTCCACTGTTATGGCCGACGCGGTGACCAGAGGAGTAAGGGCCGTGATGGAATACTAGTAATATCTTTTCTTCCCTCACCTCCCTCAGAATGTTTTCTTTTTTTTGAAAGGTGGAAGAGAGGGAGGGGGGGGGGGGGGTTGGGGGGTTTAAAATGGGATCAATTTCTCATTCAAAGTGGCAAAATGTACAACACAAAATACATGTGATATCCTTCATTGAAGCAGGCCACAAAAAAACTTCTGCTAGGTGTCAGTGTGTGAGTAGTTTACGCTTAAATGTACTCTTCGTGGGCTACCCCACTCCTGTGAATGTTTCTGCAAGTTCCTCCAATGCCATATGCTGTTAACCGCTTCTCTAAACACAAAACACCATTCCATCCTACATAAAGAGTAATAATTTTGTTAGAAGTCCTATCCTTTATGCCAAGTGTTTACAATTGTTTTATGCATTTAGTCCCACGACTGCGTTGCATAGGCCCAAAAGACCCCCAAAACAACTTCCAGAGAACAGAACATCCTCCAGGCAACATTCTTCTCCGAGTAAGAGTCCTATCTGTACAGTTCAGACGCTTAAAATCGGGGCGTTATGGACCGCATTCAAATTGCAAGAGATGCAGCATGGCATTTCAACTGTTCTTTAATGTGCCGAGGAGAAATTTGAAATCACAGGGTGGTCTTGATCTATAGCATTGCGACATGGAATTCTAATCAATTGCATGCCCCCTTCTAGATACTATCTCTTAACGTGGCAATTTTATGGCAATTCCAGATAGGAAGTTAAAAGCCAGGAAGATGTACAATTTTCTGTACCCGGATATCTGATGAAGACGGTCCTGGCAAAACCAGTTAAGGACTTTTGCGATCAACGCGAATTTGGGTACCCATGGCAGCTGGAATCGTTCCCCAGACTTCTATAACAACCAAGGAGAGGGAAGAAACAACAAAAAGTTTGACCGTCACAGACACCTGTAAATGAATCAAGGTCATCTGTGACCAAATATGTGCAACTGAGATTTGTATACACTTGCTAACGTCTATGAAATGCAAGAGCTTTGGCCGAAACTTGTTTCCTTTTCAAATTGCCTGTAACTAGTTAAAATGAAAGTATAATACTTTTCAAAACTGCAAAATCTCTGAATTTTCTCATCCCTGTTGTAAATATAACTTCTGCCGTGCAATTCCCTACCGAGAGGCTGACGTGAAACTATTATACTTTTCTTACAACATAATGGCCTGAGATCAATTCCTACCATACAATGTTTCCTAATGCCAAGGATTCCTCTTTCTTGTTCTGCCACTTTTTGAGGTGGTTGTTGAGCTAGATTTCTGCATGAAACAAAAAATAAGTTCAAAATAGGAAGTGTAAGAAATCAAGAGGTTGCATACAAGAGATAATAGTATGTTGGATACGTACCGATTTAGATTTCTTTGTCTTCGCTCGGATTCTGTTCCTTGGAGGTTTTAATTTGTATATCCGGACCATCCAGTGGTGAGTAGTGAAAACCTAGATACATGCACCAAAATAGGCAAAGGGGTCCAAGTTAACACCGAAGGGGCGTCCAAAAAAAATTTTGGGAAACATATAAAGTGCACGCCAGCGAGCAGCACGGCTCTTTCTGACGCCAATTTCAGGTTCAAGTGCAATAACGCTGGGAATATACTTGCATATTTAAGTCGGCTAAATGTGGAACATCAATAACTAATTAAACAGGGAAAATAAAGGCTTATAGCTAAACAATATACCGGTCAAACAGAGCAAGTCTGAGCAGAACGGTAGGTGAAATGTCAGAATTCAAAAGCTTCCAATACGTGGACACTACTCAAAGCAAAGAAGTACAGAATTTAAGCACTAAGTTTACCCTTTTCTCTAAAATTAGGGCACATCAATGCAGTGCAGCTAGGTAACAAAGAGAATCTCAACATTCTCTAACTTGACTGCATACTCAAGGAGATGGGGCAGGTTTCTTTACTACAACTTTTAAGGACTACCAAAGAGAAAAAGTAAGTTACTACCAATTGTTTGAACCACATAGTACACATCATATGAAGAAATCCACGGTTTAAATATCAAAACTAGTATTCTTATGTGGCCATTCTTATTTCTGAGTTGCCCAATTAACAAATCACCTTTTTTCTTCACAGAGATGTAAGATAACCACTCCAAGGAAACATAAACAAGCTAATCATGCTTATTTGAATCAACTGAAAATATCAGGACAAAGATGACAATTGTTCTTGAGAGCTATCACGAAACTAGTGTCACCTAAATCAATTAGTCAAAAAAAGAATTTACCTCCTCAAAATAGTTGAGTTTAAAATATTTCTTTCCAATTTCAGTCCGCCTTACTCTATCAAAGCCTTTGCCATCCGTCTCAACAAATCTGCGAAAAAGAAGTCAATAGAATATAAAACTTGAAAGTAAGACATGAAAAGGTAAACAGCCTTTTCATAAGATCAACCATTTTCCCAGCAATACTGCACCTGTAATAAGACAGCTTGTACATGAGGCAATTTAGCATTGTCTGGGTGGCCTCAGAATCAATCCGATATTGCCCATCTCTCTTTTCAGAAAAAAGAAACAAAAAAGTTAACTTTCAGCAAGTCTTCAAGGCCAACAAGACAGAATAGGTTAAGCAGAATTAAACACATTCCACACTCTCTGACTCCAGATACAAAATACAAATATACAAAAGATGGTGAAAAAAATCAAATGATAAGACATGTTTGTCATTATTTCAGCACTAGTTTTGGGCACATGTAGAATCCTTTAGTATGTCCGATTTTTTTTCCATTGTTTCTTTTAGAGCAACTCATGGGTAACAGGCCCGTCTGTGTTAACATGTAGGACAGAAAGACCTTTTTTCCTTCTTCATTAACTCCAGCAATCAACTGCAGATCCTGAACTTTTGATATGGTTTGCATATTTAACATTATTTCAAAACAATAGTCATCTTTTAAACCTGAAACTTTTTAACCCTAGTCTAGAATTGCTGGAATACCAACCAGATAATCTGGTTCCTTGATGTGAGGAAAAACACCCCCTCCTATCCGGACCATCCATAAGAACTTGTTAATATCATCACTTGGGTAGCCAACAAGACCTGGAATGGGCATCAGAAGGTTAGCACAGTTTCAGCTGCTTATCCAAGCTCCATTAGAGAACTTCTCATACCAACCTCCAAAGACAACAAGCACATATTTTACATCCAGAGAGTTGAAAATCTCCCACGCCGGCTTTTCTGGGGAGGACATGGCAGTGCCAACAGTAGCAATATGGGTGTTGTTCCAGGTGTTATTGTCAACAATAACAGTGCGGTTGGCCATTGCAGTTGTCTGGTAGCCATAGTCCCACCAAGATGCAACCTGAAAAGAGTTTCCAAAATCTTACCATTAGTTGATTATTTTCATTTCTGAGGTGCAGTTAGAGTGGCTAGTTAGAGATCTATGTTCAATGGGACTTGTCCCTCCCCTTTATGCCTTTTCTCAAATTGATATAAATATAGAGAGATTCAGTAAGCTATCTTGGCTGTAATAAAACAAGAGAAACTAGTTAATATAAAGAAGAGACAGGATTTTTACAATCTTATCATTTTCATTCTTTTCCCCAGTATAGGATCCAAGATTATAGGTAAGAAAGCAGATAACAATGTTGTGAAACACCTGGAGCCATAAATATGCAGCAAAACATTGCAGGTTTCTTTGTCAATTGGTTGTGTTGTTTCTTGGGGTTCCATATTTGACTTTGTGGTTTTGTCTTTGGTTTTTAACTGTTTAGTTGCGTTTCTTGTTATGTTTAGTGTTTAGTTGACTTTCATATAAAAAAAATTGTTGAAAATTTTGGAAAAAAAATTTCTTTTCAAAGGTAACTCTTACAAGGACTCCTGTGGAGAGATTTCTAGCTGACTTGACATTGACTGTCTTAGATGCCTATCTTCACTATTGTGAATGCATGACTTGTGCTCTATATTTCTTATGACTTTTCCATGACTTAATTTGAGCACACTTCGCCTTCCTAGTGTTTAAGAAATACCTTACATTATTCTAAGGTTCATATTTAGTTAACAAAGAACTTTTTAACATTCTAAAACTTACTTTAGTACCCCTCAAGGCGAAATAGAAAATAATTCAAAGTTAGTGTTTGAGCAAAAGACCAGCAAATTACATAAACTTAATAATTGATATCAGGAAAAAAAATAAAAGTAACACAAAAAGAGAAGAACCACATCACTCACAAGCAAGCAGTCACAGTAGCAGGGAATATTAAAGGAAAAGCGAGAATAATGAGACATAAAATACAAAGTATTAGTTTGAGGAACCTTAATATTACAAATAAATATATGGAGCAAATATAATATCAAGAAAATAAGAAAGGAATGACATAGACCTTCTAATCTGAAAACATAGAAAATTATAGAACTCACTTTATCATCCACCTCTGTATTATGACTCAACCATGCATAGGCCTCTCTAAAGTCATCAAAAACATGAAGGCCATCAGGAGAATGAGATGTTAGCACAATAGAGGGTGCTGAATAGGCTTCTGCTGCTGCCCAGACACAGTGAACCTGCAGGGGCAAATAAATATCTCCATTGCTAAAGCTCAATTGAAAAGCACAAAACCAGAACAGAAAAGGTGATTGACCGTCATCTTGCTAATTTTTCATATTTAGCACATGAGAACAAAGCTTAGTTTACTATATGTTCGTGATACTTGAATGTGGATGGGAGTTATGTGACAATATTGCTCAAAAATTCGCTCATAGTAGTAAATGGCTATTTCAATAAGACATGGAGCACAAGACTTCTCCCAGGAACGATCATCAAAGATCAAGATATCTCTTTAAGTTTCCAAGAATGATTCAATTGAAGAATGCCACAAAACCAAGAAAGATAAACAGCAGACCCCTTCTGATTCTCTTTTGATGCAGATAAAGATGGAGCATTAAGAGAGAACTGTACTGCTTATCATAAGGAAAGGAAGCAAGATAACCATTCCTCCAGTCAAGAATAATAAGAAGTGCAGCACAGAGAGAGAGAGAGAGAGAGAGAGAGAGAGAGAGAGAGAGAGAGTAACGTACATACCACATAAAATGCAACCAGCAAGATAAGCAGAAAAATAGCTATTAAAGAAGTTTCCAGAGGTAAAACCAAAAGTCTCTTCTCAACAAATGAACTAATGGAAGCCCTATCAACATTGTTCTTTTCCTTTTCCTTCTCCTTCTCCTTTTTCTTGTTTTTCTTTGAGGGCCTTTCCTTTACTGTCTCTTCACTTTTCTCAGTCTTTACCACATCATTTTGTGAGACAGCATTGTCAGAACTGGTATCCCCTGCCTTCACAATCAACACCATAAGAACTTACATTACCAACTGTTTAATTTAAATTCACTGTCTTGAATTCTGTCGTCTTCCAATAAGGAGATTGCGTGCTTACATTAGTCTGTGAATTCTGTGATAAACCAGGCTGATGGTATTTGATTGAACGGGTAAATACGGCAAATGCTCCTGAAAGAGCAATTCCAGACATTATACATGCCGCTGGGGCAAGGACAAGCATTAGTCGAACCTGTAATATAAGCCAGTTAAAATGAAGTATAATCGAAGCTGAGAGAGATAATGTCAAGCTGGCATTTTCCAGACTAACTTACCATGACACCAGAGAAATATACTGATGTTACAATGTAAAGGACAGCAAAAGAGCTTGCATCAGACAGTGGCAAAAAGCATGCCTGCAAATGCAAACGAGATAGACTGGATCAGGAAAAGAAATTCTAATGGTGGGAAACCAAAACAATTTCTTGAACATAAGCATGCATTAGAGTGCCAAGAAAGAAAGATAAATCTTCCAATTGGTAACTTACTATGATGCCAGCTGGAACCAAGAATGCCAGAACATTGATATCCATAAAGTAAGATGGCCAAGTCGGTGGTTGATGCTCACTGACGCTAGCAATAATTGGGATATACTTGCTTGCGTAAGTTCTGTAATGATTCATGGAAAAACAGCAATGAATAGAAATTAGCATTATATAACTTCCAAATTAACAACAGATGAAGAAAGGGCCGCACGTTAATGATGAACTAGAGTTCACCATCAAAGCAATCCCATGAAAATAGCTCAGTATTGTGTCACATCAAGAACGGAATCAAATTTAAAGTCTATAGCTACAGATAATACATGCATATATCCACCAATCCATAACCACACTTTCAAACCTAATCATTTTATTCCCAAGGAAAATATTATCTGAGATAGTCATTACATCAGTAGGAAACTTTCAGATATGGTCATTATGACTTGTTATGAATTTGATACGTGATCAAAAGTAAACTTTATTTTTTAAAAAAAAAAAGGAAAAGAAGATAGCTGCATAGGGGAATTCAATAATGACATTCATAAAATGATCAGATATTATATGTAGAATCATTTGTTACATATTATGCTCCATGATTACTTGCGAAGTTTTACAATCATAACAAAAAGCAAGACTAGGATACGGACCATAGACTGTGTGGAAAAGTCAAGTCATATAGCTCATTTGGGAACATGGTGATAAGAAAACCAACTCATTCTAACTCTATTAACAGAAAATCAAGGACTATATGGAGAACCCCCAGGCAATAAAATATTGATGCAGTAGAAATGATTTGTTCAAGAGTAAACTGACACTGGGCGAATCACAACTCTCTCATATGAAAAAATTGGAATCAGTCCCATAGTTTTCTCTCTTCTTTTTTTTTTCTTTTTTTTTTTCAGTGTTTGGGCCGAATTCTTACTGTTTCAGATTAAGAAGAAGAGTAACATGGCCACATAGACACCAATATCAATTTGTAAGACAATGAACTTACGGATCGAGCAGACTCAAACTACGCCCACTCCACCCCTTTGTTGGGCTCGATGCTACCAATGCTATAAGGATGGCCACCACGATAATGCAAACAATCCTGGACATTGGGATCACATATAATGGGTTAAAGCAACAGGTACATAGTTCAAAATTCCAAGAATCAACATACTAAACTTGAAGACCTTAGTAGTTTCAGCATTATACTGCCGCATGTGATTTTCTTTTTAGCACTCTAGTTGAACTCATCAAATTCAAGAAGAAATTAACACTGCAGCATGAAAGTACTACAGTAGCATATATGATTTCTTATTCAGAAGAATCTGGTTGTCATCACTATCTCAATGTCAAGACTTAAACAAAAGTGCTAAAAAAGATGCAAGTATAGAGGCTTACAAGGCAAATGTGAACACAAGTGTAACGGCAACCTTGAACATTTTCGGTGACAGAATTCCTTTAATATAGTAAACAAGAGCTACCACATGGATAATGATAAAAACCTGTATATAATCAAGAACATGTGGGATTAGAAAATCATAGCAATAATATTTGTAGCAAGATGGATCATGACTCCAGCAATGACAAATGTAGTAATCTGGTTCTTAACTTCTTATGAGTAATAAGACATAGTTTTATACGTGTTTTGGATGGTAAAACTAATGGAGCATATAAGGAAATGAAGGAAAATAAGTTTTAATGAATGAAAAGGCACTACCAAATTTTACAAGGGTAGAAAAACATCCATTTACATAGAAACTGACCAGAAATGATGCAAAATGTTCTGATGTCATGACTGCGTTAAACCCCACAACAGGGACCAATGCGGCCAACAATGTTCCCAAAACAACCTGCAATTAAGTTTAATAAGATATAAGAGACAGTAAAGATGACTTCAATAATACATCTTGACCTTGGAAATATTACTCGTGGATGGCAGTCCATACAGCCTCATTGAACATCACAGCTATTAATCAATTCAGACATATACTGAACATCTTCAGAAGCAGAACATAAGTTCAACTAGTTGTTCTTGCCATAATGATGCTTGGATTTAATTTACATACACTGTTAACATAGAAATTCTTTAATGGGCCCAGGTCTAAGTTGCTATACCTGCCCCACATTCACTTTCAGAATTTCATTTACTGAAATACAATACTATTGTTAGCCAGTTACCAATCCAAAAGTAAATAAATAACCACTTCCATGATTTTAGGAGATTATTTTTGTATATGTGGAAATTTTAAAAATGCTTGTGAATATTAATGAGACATTAAGCAAGGAAGGTAGGTACTACGCCTTCCAATAATGAAGTATTATACTACTGTAAGCCAGTTACCAGTTGGAGAAGTAAATAAATAACCACTTGCAAGATTAGGAGATTAGTTACATGCTATTTCTGTTAGACATGGTGCATAAGCTATTGGTGAGACATTAAGCAAGGAATACTAGCTGCCAATCAATAATGAAATATTATAATACTGCTAGTCTGTTACCAGTTGGAAAAGTAAACAAATAACCACACACAAGCTTTTAGGAGATTAAGTTATATGTGTGAAAATTCAAAACATGCTATTCCTGTTACACACACTGTAAAATATATTAGTAAGACATTAAGCAAGGAAGGCAGACACTGGCTGCTTCGCCACAAAATAAAAGAATGTGATAAAAATTCAAAAAACCAAATCCATTATCTGACATGGAAATGTCCTAGGCTATTGAAATATCTAAAGGTATATATGGAACAAAAGAAAAGGAAAAAAAGAATGCTATAAAATTCTCAAGGCTATGTATGACGAAGCTACTTTCAATTTAAAATAGAAACCACTAGTACAAAAGATTTAACATTTCTTATGCTAGTGTCATGAGAGACTGATAAAATTAAGACATTCACAGAACAAAATAGCAATTATATATTCCTTCAAGCGCATCCGTTTTTAAAGAAATACCTTTAACATGATAGCATAGTATTTCTTATCCATGTAGGAAATATGAAACACTAGATTTTCACACCCCAGTAGCACTATTTATCTCATATTTCTATTCTGACTTCATAATATTAATAGCATTATTTGTTCAACTCCATTTATAATCACAGTTGATATACTGTTTGGAATAACTGTACATTCAGATACTTACAAGTGGGGCATATGCAATGTACAATCGAGAAGAATAGCGACCAGTGACAATACATAGCAGCACATGCATTGGAATAAGGTTGATTATGAAAGTGTACCCTCCCCATGAGCAAACCTGAAAGTAAATGCAAAGCGAATGTCAAGAGGAAAAGAATAAGAGGGAAAGTTCAAGCAACAGGTAGGCTAGTAGCTAAACATCCACAATTGCGTACAAAGGCCTACCATATAAAAGTAGGCAATGGCATTCAGGGTTGCATAAAAGAGAGATCCCGTGTTTAAGGTCTGCAATCAATGTCTTACATTAGTACCTTGGAAAGACAGTTAAATCATATCCAAGAAACAAAAAGTAAACACACTGAACAAGTGAAAAGAGTAGGCCTTCATAATTCCTTCCAAAAGATAGTGACAGTGGAGTTTTATTACAAAAATACCAGAGATGCAACAAAATTTGACCATTATTAACCTTTATATAGAGGTAGAAAGTGAAGATTAAAGCAAATATAGCCACAGCTTCATTATCATAGCTGCCAGCCACTGATCGCGATATATAAGATGGAACCTGCAAACAGCACGTGAAAATCAAAGTAAAAAGACTCAGACTGATAAAAAATCCAGTAAAAATCTCAAATGTTAGCAACATTATATTTTAATAATTTTCTAAACAAATAGGTAAAGAAGCTTCTTGTGCAAGATATTGGACTCAATAGAAGGTTTCTTGACTTATATATCAGTGATTACCAAGAGATGGTACAAATTATTAGATGGGACACTAAGATCCTTCCCAGATACCATGATAACATTCAAATGCCCAGTCAATGATATATTTCCAGAGCAATTCAGTCAAGTCAGTATTATACAACATTACCTCAGTAAGATGCATCAAGTGCATAGGGCATAAATTAGAAGCCTGGGATATATTAATTCTTAAAATATCATTGCATTTTTCAACTTGGCAAGAGCTATTTGACAGTGTACAGTATTTTGGGACAATTAATCAGCTAAGGGAAGCTTGTGTTTGCAAGAACCTGTTGAACAAGATAGATGCATTGTAACCAGCCAACCAAACATAAAGCACTCTGGAGATTATTACATCTGGATTAACTATAAGAAGGAAACTGAAATAGAGGAAGAAAGGAAAAAGCCATCAAAACACTATTACTGCTTGGCAATTATCAACAAACAAAATTACCATGGCCAAAAGAGCTGCAGCAGTCAATCCGGCGCCAGTGCCCTTAACTTCCTGCACATTATAAAATTTAAGGTGTACTGATTCTCAAAGTTCACAAAGAGATTTCCAAAGACTAACAAAAAGTGTTCTTTAAACAGCAATTGCTGGCTATACAAACAAACCTTTGTCAAAAGGTATGTCGCCCAAGAAGCAAATGCAGAGAATATTGGAGCAGTAAACACACAGACAGTTTCCACAGACAGAGGAATGTTTAAGGAATTTAACAACCTGCCATAATGAAGCATTACGTCAAATACACTGATGTTCATAAAACTGCAAAGCATAAGTAAACTAGATAGAATTAAATAACTAGTAAAAGGCAAGAGAAAAATGATGGAGAATTAGGTGAGAGATAAACTTCGCTTTGCTACAGTATGAAAAACAAAAGGATTTAGTGAACATCCAAAAACTTGCAGAAAACTGCTGCATGAAGTAATAGGAACCTATACATACCACCACAAAGTGCCTGCTGTCAATGTTAGTCCAGGATAAACAGTTCCTCCAATCACACGCCCAAGAGGATACCTTAAGTCAAGCAAAAGTAGGTATTTTATAAGATAATCTAAATTTCAAAAAAAAAGTTCTGAAAATAACTTCAAACTAGTTTTGAGAACAATTACCAGGTCCGATCATCAAACCAATTCCAGAAATCATATATTCCATTCTTCGTAAGAAACTGAAATATCATAGCTACCAGTCATATGGCATTTTAACATTTAAGTGCGAGTAAAGATTCATTGCTTCAAAAGAAAAATGTAACATGCAAGTATTGAAGAAAATCAAAGTAACTATAATCAGCTGCTCTTAACTGGTCAGATTTCAACATCACACCATATTCAAATCCTTCCTGAAGTATCCAAACATGAATCTTGTGTAACCCAGAAAAATTATGGGAAATTTTGGCTTTATCATGTTTCGTCTCCTCTTACAATATTTGTGGCGAGTTGTTCTTTCCATCAAACAGAAAAGTAAAACAAGAAAAAGCATTCACGTTTACATATCCAACAGGGCACAGGGCAATTTAATAAAGCAACTAATTTCTATCAATAAAAACCAAATCTAAAATGAGGTGTGCAGAAATCACATAAAAGTAGAGACTGCAAAGATATAATGAATTACATAGCTTGATTTCTCAGATTCAACTGATAAATAATGTATGGAGATCAAGAACTCCAAGATCAATGAAACAATTCAACCTCAATATTTCCTCTTAACTTATAGGTGCTGATATGTTGGTGATTTTGGTAAAAAACTGTACTTTAACAACGCTGGGATAGAACTTCCCCTGAAAACCTGAGCCAATACTAAAAATCCCAACGTTATTAACTTAAAATCCCATAGGGCCAAGAATTCTGAGATTCAGAAAGAATTCCTTATTAACTACTGATCTAGCAAAAGACCACAGGCATTTTATGATCCTGGCAAGAGATGGGGTTCCATATCCAACCTTGACGACCAGCTAACAGTTAAATCCCTGCAGTATTATAAACATAATTGCTGCTAATACTTAGTTGATGTCATCCATGGTAATGATTGCCGCAAGAAATGGTTTCAGATGTCCACCTTTCATTTATGAGTTTAACAAGAACAAAATCACAAGCATCAACTCCATATCCTTTGACATTCATCCACAAAAAAATCTAAGCCCAAAAGCATTCGTTAATAGCATATCATGCATAAAACAAGCAATTACTCCTTCAGGCCTGCAACTTGAGCGTTATTAAATTGTTGTGATCCTTCCCTGAATGAAAATGCAACCATAATCAACTATTTCTCGTACAGGAGCATGCCAATGGTTGTTGGTTATGTATTTTCTAGCATTTTGTCAGGCAAAAAGAACTTGCTAAAAGAGGAAGGAAGGGATGAAGGCAAACCTGAGTGACTCTGTAATTGAAATAAGGATCAAATTCATGAATTACACTCTCGTACTTGA
The DNA here is from genome assembly GCA_030512225.1 of Rauvolfia tetraphylla. Taxonomy (NCBI): domain Eukaryota; kingdom Viridiplantae; phylum Streptophyta; class Magnoliopsida; order Gentianales; family Apocynaceae; genus Rauvolfia; species Rauvolfia tetraphylla. The sequence goes on along the minus strand of JAJQKT010000045.1, from coordinate 6,391,225 downwards.
TAACCTGTACAGGATAAAAAAGTAGACGTAAACAAACTTCTCCAAAAAAACCAATTCCGAATGATCCAAATGTGTGGCCCCTACGTAACGTAAACTCCAGCGGGAATGAGAATAAAGTCTTCTGAATTATACCACATTTCGGATCTAGTTTCCTATCTAGCTACACATCCGTAAGCGTAGAATTGTATGCATACAGTAAGAGATTGAGGACAAGGAGAGTTCAACTTACAGAAAAGAGACGGATCGAGAAAGCGATAACGCCGATTAAGAGAAGGATGAGGAATGAGAGGACATTTCCAAATGCTTTGCGTAGAGTCGATGGCCCAGAAGTCTCCGGGTCCGCCATTGCCGGCCAAAGCGAGCGCTACAATTACACACACAGTGAGGGAGGAGAGCGAGTCTGGGTGTGAGGTTTTTGGTTTTAAGACGAGAAAAGACTTTTGTTTGCTATTTGCAGAATGGCTATTTATTGCTGAAAGACGAAAATGACCCCCGCCGAGGTTGGGTTTACAAATTGACTCCCGAAAAGCGTTTCGAGTTGCAATAGTTCTCGTTCGACTTGAGGAAGGGCCAGCGCTTTCTGTGGATGATGAGGGACTGAAGGCGGAAAAGCGTAGCAGCGATGGTATATCTGTTTCAAGAAGCAAGGTGGAGTTTTGTAATTGGCTTTAGATAGTTGGCATTGTTTTAGTGGCCAGCAATAATAGAAAGTATAAAAACAGACACAACAGAAGTGCACTGAGAAGAAATTATTTTTTTCCATTTTTTGGTCGAATCTTTTTATTCATTTCAACAAATTGGATTTATTTTCTCATCCATTTTTAATAAAAGGTTTCTTCCATTTTCCTTCATCTTTTGTTTCTGAAGTTGGTTCTAAAATCCTTCTTTCTTTTGGGAGGAGGGAATTAATAAATTTGTCCATGGAGATTGGAGTTGCTATTTGTTGAGCATTGATTTTTGAACATTGTTGTTATATGTATTACTGTTCAATCTTTCTCATGAATGGTAATAAATGAAAAAGTCATTTCCATACATTAAAAAAAATTATCTTACAATTTTATTCTGATAAATTTAATTAGAAGTTATGGAAAAATAGTACTAATAAAATAGATTATATAAATATTTACGCCTTATTTACTCACTCAGCTTAGAGTATGTGCATTCAAAAAAATTTCAATTTTATCAAGCAGGTCCTTGATCATCGGAAGAGGCTTCTCCAAGTGTTCAAAACTCCACAGGATTCTCCAGTTAAAACTTAACGGTTGAAATTTAATAGCGTTAAATTTCTTTCTTTCTTTTTTTTTTTCTTATGTTTGAATTGTAATGAACCTGAGGTTGCAACAAGAATAAATGACTAGTAGATCTCAATTGTTATTTTTTAATTGGATGATACTCCAATATTTAAAACATTAGAGATGATCATTTTTCTTAATCATCATATAGATAATTCTCAAGAGAGTAATTTGTAAAAAAAGTCTCATAATTATTTTATTTATCTTAAGAATGTCTCTTAACTTTAATTTATGTAATTTCGGTCTTGAATTTAATTTTTTTTTAAATACAATCATTGTTGTCAATCTTACAACATAGTTGAGTTCAATTTCACGTGTTGTTACATACGTAAGTTTGATTTGATATAAAAAATTTATTAAATCTTATCTACGTTCATAAAAAAATACATTCACATAAATATCATTTGCAATCTATTGTAATAATTCAACTCTAAATTCAATCGCGAAACATCTAACTTTGTGATGATTTATTTGGGAGAAATGCACACAGTCTTCATCCCTAAACATTTTACATGGTATTAGGTAAGATATGATAAATTTACACTTTAAATCAAATTCATATATGGGGTCACACATATAAATTTCAATTGAAGTACATCGATGACGATATTTTTTTAAAATAAATATATTCATGACTAAAATTATAAAAATAAAAATTAATAGACATTCATAAGAAAAACAAAATAATTATAATTTTTTTTAAATTACTTTTCACAAAGTTATTTCAAACTATAATATTACCAATTAAGGATGAAAGAGGAAACTTAAAATATCAAGTAAAATAATAGCTTATTTAGTAAAACACTCCAACTCAAATTAAAATGTCTCACATTTAATCATCATTTCACGCGTTGACCATTTCATTTTCTTAACTCATCAATTGCTAAAACACTCATTCCAAATTGAAATGTCCAACCGGTACCATCAATCTTTTTAATATAAAAGGTACTATATTATTAGTGAAATATAGCATAAATTACAAAAAAAAATCTAATAAAAAAAATCAAACTCCCACGCTCTAATTGAAATGCCTCGCAGGCCATAGAAGCACTATTCATAAACATATTTTCCTCAATTCAACCAAACAATAACTAAAATGGAAAAAGAAAAGGAAAAAAAAAAAAAAAGAGGGAGAACGTAGCATAATCAAAAAACGAAAAGCGAGAACAACTTTGCCACCTCGGAGCATCGCGCTGGACAGATTGGGAAATCCTAGAATTCTGTCCAGACTCGGTTGCCGGACACAAAACATCCTTCGGCAGCGTGCGCTCCGCTTCCGTCGTTTCTTACGTTTGACAGAAAACGACGCACACACTCCCGAATCTCTGATAATAGCCAGTCTCCGACTCTGGGCCATCTCAATCAATGGAGTCGGACAAGCTCAAGAGCAATCACGACGTCATCAATAATCAGACGGCGCCCGAAGAGGGCTCGTCATCGCCACCGCCGACGAGCCTCGATCTCACCAGCTACCAGCTCCACGATCTTGACTCAGTCGACCTCCCCACGAGTCTCACCGAGTTAGACCTTACGACCAACCGTCTGTCCACGTTAGACCCCCGTATTGCTCAGCTCTCTAACCTTAGAAAGCTTTCTCTTCGCCAGAATCTCTTTAACGACGCTGCCGTCGAGCCCCTTTCCTCATGGCCTGCCATTTCGAACCTCGAGGTATTCCTCTGTTATTTGGCCTCCATCTAAATTCATCCGCATTTGGCACGCTGATAGAACAATGCATGAAATTTCATCAATTTGGGGGAAAAACTACACAATTTCAAGAAAGCATACCATCAAAATTACCTTTTTCCCAACAACTATGTGAATTTTTCTGCTATACTCTTCATTTTTTGTTTTTGCATACACGCATTCAATGTGAAATTCTGGTTTAGGTAAGTACAAGTTCCAGCTTGCATTGTATTAAAAAGGGTAAACAATTTAGTTTGCCCTCGATTATGCCTAAAGTTTAATTTTTGCCCTTCAACTTAGACTTGACCTTGAACTATTAAGGCATACTAAATCTTACTCTTTCATCAACTTTCATCGTTAGGTAGCTAACGGAGAAAATTATGATGCAACACATATGAGTATTTTGAGGATATTTTAGTAATACAATATCTTTTACTCAATTTTTTTTTTTAACCCTCATTTATCCTTAAAGAGGAGGAAGAGAAGAAAAAAGAAAAAAGAATGATTGAGAAGAGTCATCACTATTCTTAACTATATCAAGAGACTAGTAAATTTCTTTTTCTTCTCCTCCTTCCCTTTTTCTGCTCACCTTTTCACCATTGTTAGTTGATTGTTGACAACAGTGGAAGTGTTTATACTCCAATCTCTTACCATTTATAAAATTTATAATTTTCGAACCAAAGAGGTTATAATGATAAGAGGGCAGTAGAGCTTAGAATCAATAATTTCTTACCTATTAGCATATAAAAAATAACTTTCTTGTGATAACAAAATGGAAAATATGAAAAGTGATGAATTCCTAAAATACACTCAAAATACTCAAGTGTCTTGGGCGAGACTTGTTTCATTAGTCATGTAACAGTAAAACCTAATGGAAGGGTAAAATTCTGTATTTTTTGATAGTTTGAGTTTAAGAATTATTCCTTTTAAAGTTGAAGGGTAAAAATCAAACTTCAAGTAAAGTTCAATGGCAAATTGAATTGTTTACCCTATTAAAAAATTTCCGTTCAAGTCCGAGCAATTGCGAGTTTTGAGCTATTGGAATTAAGATTCTTAGTTTATTTTGCTTGTCTTCTTCTCTAGATAAATAAGAAAAGTGTATACAATGCTGCGAGCAATGTTTTTTCCCCTTGAGGAAAAATCTAATATTTTGAAGCAATGGAACACGACTTTCAAGAACCTGGAAGCACTAAGTCTATGAGAGTTTCTTTGAAGTATGTCTGAAAGGATCGATGGTGGATTACTTGGGTGTGGATTACAAATCACTTAGCTGCCGCTTTGCCTTTGATAATACTGATCGCACTGTAGCTTATACTAGAACCATGGGGAAAATGCACGCACTCTTCAGCATTTTGTAAGCTCCAATTTGTGGGCTTTCACTCTATTATTAGAACCTGTAAGCTCCAATTTGTTAACTTCAGTTTCTGGGACTATTTGTGGTCCTCCTGGACGTCTTTCAGCTACCATGTAATTACGTTTTAGAACTTCTTCTAGCCAAATTAGATGCAAAAGACATACTTTTTGAGGCTACATGTCTACCATTGCATAAAACATCGATTTGTTTATTTGGGTTGATTTAGTTGCTGCAGATACACATCCATACATACGTAATGCAGGTATGCATACACCTGCAGAGATTCATTGCCTTCATGATATTTGCTCGTAAAAGAGATTTTGTGTCCAGTCGTCCTGTAAATTACTATGTAATTACAACAATCGGTAAACAAGATCTTAGAATTCTGTTCATTTCACGGGAAGTGAGTTATCATTGACTTAAACTTTAGGCGTGGGTATACAACTAGAAGAATATTTCTGCCTGTTCAAGTTACTCTTGCCCACAGAGATGGGCTCCTGATTGCTATGTGTCACTGGATTGCTGAAGTAAAATAATCTTTTCATGCGTCTCATAATGAGAGTTCTCTTGTATCCCAAATGTTATGAAAACTGAATATATTAGTATCATCATTTTGTGGATTCTGAATGATTCTTGAGCAATAGGCGATGAGATTTGATCATGATCAAGTCTTTTGAGCTGATTCCTCAAATTGCTATGCCAATGCTTTCTTAGGAACAAATAATGCTTCTTTAACTAAAAAGAATGAAGCAGTCAATCTTAGTTTAGTTCAGTATGTGTCCCCTGGGGAAGAAAAAGAAAGTAATAAGAAATATATCAGCTTAACTGAAACTGTATCCTGTTATTTTTCAATTGAAATGAATCACAAAGTTCTCTCGTTGGTTTGATACCAAGATAACGATAAGGTTAAAGCAGGCTTTGTCTACTCCTTTCTTTCTTTCTTTCTTGCTTTATTTTTGGTGTATTGTCTTTTGTTAAAGTAAATTCTAAATACCGCACGTGGGTTAATTTTGCAGGAACTTGTTCTTAGGGACAATCAGTTGAAGAAGATTCCAGATGTTGGCATATGTAAGAGGCTATTAATATTCGATGTTTCTTTCAACGAGATTTCATCACTTCAAGGGTTGTCCAAGGTCTCCAACACACTTGGAGAACTTTATGTGTCTAAAAACGAGGTTACCAAAATCGAGCAGATTGATCACTTTCATGAGCTGCAAATTCTTGAACTTGGTTCCAACAGATTACGGGTTAGCTTCTCCTTCTTGAATAAGATGCTGGAATAGGCATGACAATGTTCCTATGCTAAGGCCAGATATTACTTCTTAACGAATAGTAGATTAAAATAACAACCACTCCAAAAGGTCACTGCATTAACCCTTGATTGAGAAATTTAAGCTGAATTCTGATTTCTAGTTGTAGGATAAATTTTGTCCCCGCAAAAATGTCTCGGCTATTGCAATGTGCTCTTTTGTGTTTATTCAGGTAATGGAGAATCTGAAAAATTTAACCATCTTGCAAGAGCTATGGCTTGGTCGTAATCGTATTCGAGCTATTGATCTTTGCGGGTTGAAAGGCATTAAGAAGATTAGCCTGCAGAGCAATAGGTTAACTTCAATGATAGGATTCCAGGTACTTAATATTGTGAATTGACACAAAAGGGTATGTCTTCCCCCCACCCCCCCACCCCCCGCGAATACTGAGGACAATTACATAACTTCTTCTCTGTGGTTTGCAGGAATGTGTTGCTTTGGAAGAGTTGTACCTGAGCCATAATGGTATTTCAAAAATGGAAGGCCTGTCTACGCTGGTAAACCTCCGGGTGTTGGATTTGGCAGCAAATAAGCTTACAGAGATCAGTGACATCGAGAAGTTGACACAGTATGTACATGTTCAGCTTGTTCTTGAACTGTTTCTTTATATGATTTGAGTTGATATCTTCTTCTCTGCAGATTAGAAGATTTGTGGCTTAATGATAATAATATAGGAACATTAGATGGTATTGCTGAAGCAGTTTCTGGTTCCAGAGAGAAGCTAACTACCCTCTACCTTGAGCGCAACCCATGTGTATGTATATGCACCCTTAAGCCTTGTTAATATGAATGGATACTTCTTACTTCTGATACTCCATTATTAGATTTTTTCTGTTTTTATTCTTCACTCATCATTCATGCATCAGTCTGATAATATATTTCTTTTTGGTACTTCCTGGTACCAAAATTTAGTGTCTGATGCTTTCTAAGGAAATTCATCCCATGTTCTGGAAAAGGTCAGCTGAATGTGATTCAGATGATCATAAACTAGGGAAAAGTGACTGATTATACATCTCCTTTGTAAATACTATTGGAGCAGTACTTTATAATCATGAACATAATGTTGCATTTGGAACTGTGTATAGTCTAAACAAAACAATGTCTATTTACTTTGATTAAGGTAAATCGTCAATTTCATTTCTATTGTCTGACGAGATTCATCTTTTCCCTACATCATCCTAACCATTTTGCAACCTCCCATATAAATGCAACAATCCTGGGGGAAGATATGAGAGGATGAATAAGATCTTGGTGGTGATTGTTAAATCATCAATCATCAGATTTTACCATTTACATGTGATTGGTAGTTGGTTTATGTCCTCGGCACATTTTATTGGTATTTATACAGCTATCGTTATTTGTACACACGTAATCATTTGCGAGTCTTGTTGACATTTAGTAACTTCCCTACTTTTTACCCTGATTGAAGAACTTTAGCGTGTGTTAAAATTGCTCTTTGTATATTGGATTTTCTTCTGTCGTTTTCATGAGGAAATAACTTCTGTAATTTTTTGGCAATTTCTGCAGGCAACAACTTCAAATTATATTACTACCTTGCGGAAAATCTTCCTTAACATTCAGCAAATTGATTCTGAAATGTTTGCTTAGAAAATATTTGCAGGATGGATCTTCTTGTTTGAAGAGAGACAGCCTTTCGTCACTTTGAGAGACAAACACTGGCATTGAGGTTTATCAAACTGCCTTCACAACACATTTATTCTTTGAGCTCCAGCAAGCAGATGTTCCGGAAGGCAGCATCCGAGAATTTTTCTGTTCGTGAAAATCCTATTGAACCAGTGTTGCATTCTAAACTACTGCTCTACTGGTGTCCTTATCCTTACAAAGTTTGTTCTGTAATTCAAAAACATTTTCTTTTCTTCATCTGTTGGGCTTAAGGTCGCCTCTCCTTATTTACTCATTTTGGCGAATTCAAGAACCGGCCTCTCCCCTCCCAAACGACAAAAGAAAAGACGGGAAAAAAAGAAGAAGAAGCAAACAGCTACATTCATCATTCTCCAGCAACGGGCGTATAAGAATGCAGGTAACCGGGGTTGAGAAACAGCGTATTCTTATAAGTGCCAGGAACGGGGAACTGATTTTCCTGCGCGCAACAAACGGTAGTGGCTTTTATCAAAAAAAAAAAAAACAAGGCAGAGGCTTTTTCATTTTTTGGTGGTCCCGGAATTCTTTTTGCACGCCTCCACACCTAAGGCAGATCCTGCATCTGCTGCATTTGATTGCGACTCCAAATGCAACTCCCTATGGTGCAAATAGATATAGTATATATTTTCAGTATGTAGTAAATTAATTTTAATTTAATAATTTAAATTTTATATAATATAATTTATTATTTAAATTTTAATAATTATTTATTTGTAATTAAATAATTATTTTATAATAAATAATTGTAAATAAAATAATTATTTTATAATATAAATAAATTTTTAATTATTAATTTAATAATTAAGATTTATTTATTACATATTAAAAAAATATTATCTGCCAAGTTGGATTGCCTAAAACGTAATAGCAAAGTGCCAAGCAGACACCAAACACTCGACCAAGAAAATATAAGATTATGTTCAACAAAATATTTTTTGTTAAATAGTAAGACCTAACTGTAGAACAGAAAATATGTACCAACATTTCACATGGACTGCGCGATAATCTACTGAGGTATAATCTAGCCCAGCCTAGTCTGATATTTATTCAGCACGTCTCCGAACCTTTCCTTGTATATAAACCAACTGCTACGAGAGGGTCACTGGTTTTGCTTCATTGACTTCCCAGAGACACCAAACGCGGCCAGGTGACGAGTACACCTCTACCAACAAGAATTCAGAAATTACCACTTAAGGCAGTTACGAAAACAGAGCCATAATAGGTTAAAACCGAAATAGTGTTCCAGAATACATATCGTACAGAAGCAAAAGGAAAGGAAGCAACTATTTGTTAATGTCAAGCATGACTTCATATTTGTCAGTATGGAATGATCCACTGATTGCAACTCACTGCTCTGGGTGCAGCCTTCCTATTTCTCAACGAAGCTGCGGCAAAGACATACACTTTTAACGCCCTTTCTCAAAGGCAATTCGATTTCTACCGGATGTTTCAAAGCCATCTCGCATGGAACCTGCACTGGCCTTCAGCGTACCTGAACTGCCTACTTTATCCATTGCTCTTTTGCCTTTCTTAACCTCAGTCAAGAACTGGTCCAAACCAAATGGATCAGCTTCTTCAGCCTCTCTCTCAAACTCAACAGGCCTGTCTCTAGGACCGGATCTCTCTGAGGTACCTGCAAATGCCTTGTCGGGTTTAAACCGCTCTGTCTTTATAATCTTTTCCAGCTGCTCATCTGCACCTCCATACATATCAGAGTCAACATCTTTCTTAGGCCTATATAGTGTAGAAAGAGTAGGCTGAGCGGTAAACAGTCCCTTGTCATAAATGTTATAAGAATCATCAGTTGCAAACCCAGACTCCATTCCTTTCTCCTGGTTAAACAACCTCTGGTCATACATGACTTCACCACCTCTTCCAGTTGTAGCCATACCAAGTGCAACTTTCTCACTGATGTCACGGTCTCTATCTCTCGTAATCTTGCTCTTCTTCCCCATTGCAGCATCCTTTGCCTCAAGCCTTCTTTCCCTCTCCCTCTCCCTACGGCGCTCCTCACGAATTTTCTCCCTCTGTAACCGCTCCTGTCTTTCCTCCTTAGTTTCCTTCTCCACAGAAACATCCCTAGCACGCTCATAATCCATATTCATATCATCATCACCACCTCTCTCTGAAGGCATGGGAACTGCAGCCGAGGGAGCAGCACCAGTTTTCTCAGATCTAGCCTTTCGCGCCAATTCTCGAAGTTCCATCTCTTTCTTTTCTTTTTCTTTCATCAACATTTCTTTCTGGACCTTGGACCTCATGGCAACGGCTTCTCTAGCCTTCTGTTCTGCAACATACAAAGCCTCTGACAATTTGGCAAAGTTATCATTAATCTGAACTTCCTGAAGCCCCCTACCATCTGCTGCCAGACGCTTATCTAGTGGAATTGTATAACCTTTCGGGTTCTTCCAGTTTGAAATACAAGGTGGAATCTTCCAGTCTTGCTGGTCCTTAACCGTCACAGGACGAGGTGGAGAGTGCATTACTGGAACAGGTGGTGAACCAGAAGCCTTTGGGACTCTCTTGTGCTTAAACTTTGGTGGCTCCAACGGGTCTACAGGTGTCTCAACCATTCTAATAATCCTCTCCTTGGCACCTGAATTGAAAGCTGCTGACTGCTGTGAAGGCTTGTACTTGATAAATTTTGACTCTGAAGATCGTGCAGGAACATTTTTAGGCTGAGCAGCACTCAACCTCACATTCACAATCTTTTCAAGTGCAGCTTTAGTGTTCTGAGTAGTCTCCTCAACCTCTTTTTGTTTTTCATCCAAGTCTATGTCTTCCTCCTCCTGATCATCATTCACAACCTTTGGAATAAGGTCCTTATGCTGTGAATAAACAATTTTATTGGAATTCTCATTCTGCCTCACAATAGCATCATACCTAACATTACCATGCTCATCAACTGTAACCGGCAAGGTTTTGCTCCCCGGTTTCCAGTCCTTTTCTCTACCCATATCAAGAGGGTATTGAGCAATATGAATTTCTGGGAAAGCCCCACCATCCCCAAAATCCTCAGGCTTAGAAGGTCTAAAACCATTCCTCTTCAAATAGGGTGGAACTGGATTAGACTTAATAATTGCAGCTTTCTCAGCTTCTGAGGAGCTATATCTTTGCTTAAACCATGGATCACTAGAGTGGTCATAATAAGTAGCCCCACTTGACTTCGCCGCGGGGAGAAGCTCTTTGAGTGCAGCCATCTTTAATATAGATACTTCAGTTTCACACGCCTCTGACTCTCTGCAAAAGAGATAACAAACAAAATCATCCAAAAAGCCCATAAACACTCCCAATCGCACAATTAAACGCAAGAAAGCCTTTATCAGTTCAAACATAGAAGGCGGAAAACCTTTGGGAACTAATAAAAACAGCAGGAAAGCAAACATGTATCCAAATCCTACTAGAAAACCGGAGCTTTGATTCCAAGAATCCAAATCCTACGAGAACAAGGAAAACTTAGAACCTAAATATAGCATTCTCATTAATTTGAATCCTGGAAGATTATTCAATTAAAACGAATCAAAATAATTTGATAAAAAGTTTTCTTTTTTCCGTTTCACACAAAAAAACCAACAAATACTATCCTTTTCCTTTTTATGAGCATAAATATGCGAGAACATATTACAATAAAAGGCACCACGATCATCATGGTCATTTCCAGGCTGAACTCGGCAAAAATTTTAAACAAGTGAAAAGAAGTAGGGGTCATGAGCTCAAGTGAACGGACAAGAGCAGTCTAAGCACTCAACCGCTAAAAGCTGAATAAAGCATAAAGTAATTCATCTATCTTATTAACTAATTCATAAGCCTCCTAAAGATCTACAAAATTTATGACGGCAAATAGGCGGATGTCAACAGAAAATTCCAATTCTCATAAACTGCAGTTTCAAAAATAACGGATCAACAAATCTAAAAATTAGGGTTTGCTTCATGTATCTTTCTAAAAAGTAACTAAAATCAGTAATCGAAATCGAATAAATTTTAGCAACGTAGGAAGTAGAGGATATGAAGATGAGGCCGACCTTATTGGACAAGATGGTAACCTGACCACCAGCGACAGAGATGGAAGAGAGCTAAGCCCCGGTCGAGGATAATGCTGAAGAGGGGAATTATTGGCGCGGCTGCAGAACCAATATCTCGCGTCCGTCGAAGGTCGGCGAGTTAGAAGCGACCCGGACTCGTGTTGGGGATTTGGGTTATCATGGATCGGGGTGCGTGTACTGAGTTCTGCCCTATATCAATGACAATCACGATTCCTATTACTAATAGGATTATGGGCCATCTAGACGGCCCATTTCTGACAGTATCCATTCCTGTTTTGATTATTTCTTTTCATTTTTCATTCAGAAAATAAAAAATTAATTTTTTCTGCTGGGTAGAAAATAGAAATGGGAATTCCTTTTGTATGGAATAAATCCGTGATTGCAATCGGTTATATATACACAAGGAATATCAAATATGTACCCTATTCATACAAAAAAAAAAAAAGAATATGTACTCTACTTAACTTGTTTCGATTATTTTTTCTTAATTCGGCTACTATCATATAGGTTATTTTTATAATACGTGCAAGACTCAATCATGGTCATTAGATTGACTTTATTTTGATCTGACGATTGGCAACTAAGAGAGTCATTCTGAAAATGAAAAATTTTATGTTTCCCACATGATGGGTACCTTGAGTCCAAAATTAATTAAAAAATTCAACATCACAAATTGAACCCAAATTATTTTCCTTCTTCCTCTCTCTCTTCCTTCTTCGCCTTTTCTTCTCAACTTCCTTTTCTACCGAAATTGGTCGCAAATTGTTACACTTCGATTAATGCATTTGAAACCATGGTTGCGGTAACATCGTTGCTCAGTTTTTTTCCCGTTTTTTATTAAATCTGCCTTTGTTATGTGTCAAAAAATATAATCTTTTGACTTTCTAGTCTCGCTTTTAGGCATGCACAAGACAAAAAAGATAGAAGTTGCACTTTTTGCACATATATTTGATTGGAATAATTAGTCCATTTCTAACGAACCTATCTTATACTAAAGGCTAAATGTGAAGCTGCAAAGGCGTAAACTATGCAGATTGAAATGCCAAAGGTCATAGATCCTATAGGACATAATACTTCAAAGAAAGGTAAGGAGAAGAACAGGGCCAGACTATATGAGAATAATTATTACAATGCACTAAAAAAATTATTTGTTATATACCTGTAGCATACAATGTTCAAATCTTGAAGGTTGATATTTTATTCTAATGTCCATTTCTACCAGTAATAAGTAAAATAATTATTCAAACGAACGAGAACAATCATTTAGCACAACTTTGAATTAAGTGCTACGTATTAACATTTCACCCTAGTGTTCACTTCTACTTGTGATAAGTAAAATAATTATTCATTCATTCAAAAATAATTATTAAAATGAACGAGAACAATTATTTAGAACACATTGCATTTCTATTCATAAATATGCATAATTATTCAACACAACTTTGACATAAACTATCATACCTATTGCTCACACGCTCTAGTGCATGATTCATGGGCTTGTCGTACACACGGCCAACTACTTGGATATTTCAAGTTGACAATGGATATTTAAGCCCATGCTCATATACAGATTCCTTTAATTGTACTTTTCATATAGGCGATGGGGTATAACATAAACAACTAAGTGTTGACATTTCACTCTAATGTCAACTTTTCTTATGAAGTGTAGAATAATTATTTAATCATTCATAAATAATTATTAAAACAAAATAGAACAATTATTTAGAATACATTGCATAAATATACTTAATTATGTATAATTACAATATTTTTTCTTTGCTTCCAACTCTTTCCTATCCAATGTCCTTTGGGTGTTAACATTTTTAACTTCTTTTGCCACTTCACTAGGTATGGGATTCACAACGCAAACCTCACATACCTTACTTACGTTCTACCAAGAAATGACAACTCACTCTTCACATTTCTGCTAACTACTTCAAAATATCGTACCTGCGTTGGAATTGACGTGGTTTAGTTAGAATTCGGACAAGATTTTCTATAAATAATTATTCATAGTCGCATGAATAATTGTTCATATATATGAAGAATTATTCGAGTAAGACAAAATAATTGTTCAAACTCAATAAAATAATTATTCATACTCAATTGAATAATTATTCACACTCAAGTGAATAAATATTCAACTGAATGATTGTTCACACTCAACTGAATAATTATTCTCCCAAGATTGTACTACCATCACTCAAGTGAATAATTATTCTTCGTATTAACAATTATACAATCCGCATGAATACTTGTTCTACATTTTGAGTAATTATTCTTATGCTTCAACAATTTTAATGTGTTTTTACAATTGTTAATTATTCTACCTGCGAATAATTATTCTTATATAAAAACACATAACAACAGGTGCATGTTCCTTTTTTACCATCGTACATACTTCATTTTATTTTTCAAAAAAAAAAAAAGCCGCATCTTCCAACAAGAACTCTTGAACATATCCTGTCCAATTAAATCTTCCGATTGATCCAAGATCCTTCACATATTTACCATAATTATTTTTTGTCAAAAGTAATGCACTTTTTGAGGTTAGATAATGAAAACTAAGAGAAGAAAATAACTAATATAATAATATCTAATAAAAATAGCAGATTTTTTATTTTTATCGGTCAGATTCGACAAACTACTAATTCACACATTTCTTGACATCATAACCTTCAAGAATGTCAAGAATCACATTCCTAATCTCTATAACTATAACGAATGAATTTCTCAAAGTTGGCCAAGAGATTATTCACATAATATCCTTCGTTTTCGTATATGATGGCTTTAATAGAAACATATTTGAACGATTATTCAAATAATGTTATAGCAAAGAGAAAAGAGAAGAGATAGAGAGTTGATTTGGATTCAAATTGTGATGTTAAATTTATAATTGATTTTGACTGAAAGTACTCATCGGAGGGAGGGGAAACAATTTTTTTTATCTCCATAATGCCCTTATCAATCTCCAATCATTGAATCAAAGCAAAATCAATCCAACTGTCGTAACGAAGTCCTGTACATGTGATGAAAAATGTGTGTGGGATTGTAACTGAATTGGTTTTCCCCTATTTTCCCACATTTCATTTTGGTCAAAGCCAATTTGGTTCTCACAATTACAATGTTGTGGCAGTTTGCTCCTTAGATTTTGTATATTCTTTTGATACACTCTACATCCCACCATGCATTTATCTTATGCACTTGAAATTCACCATACCTAGGAACTGGTGTTACACAAAATCTAAAAGTACTTAGCAAACAAAAAATCCATAAGGCCTAGTTTGGATGGAGTGATTTGAGAGAAATGAAATGATTTGGAGAGAAGAGGAGTTCAAAGCCCTTGTTTGCCATTTTCATAGAAAAGAACAAAGAAGTGGGAGAAGTGGGAGGATGGAATCTCTCAATTTCTTCCCAAAAACTTTTCCAAGAAGTGAGAAGAAAGAAGAGATTGATCACTTGAGTGCTTTAACAATAAAGTTTAAAATACCAAAATGCCCATAAAAAGCATTACTTCTTTTCTTTTTCACTTTTTTGTTCTAAAGAATATTTGTGTAAATTAACTTTTCAACACATTATTTCTTTCCACTTCTATCCAGATTTTCAAATGAAAAAGGAGTACTTCAGTTTTTTTTTTCATCTAAAATCCCAAAATAACATTTGAAGGATATCATTCACCTTCTTTTCTTTTTTCTTCTCTCCTAAATTAAAGTTTCTCTTATTTTCTTTTCACCTTTAAAAATTTCTAACTTTAATATGTATATAGTCTTGCTTGTTAGATAATCATACTTGAATCACAATTTTAAAAAATCATAAATTTCTAATCAAATACTAATGGAGTTTCAAATAAAATTGACTCAACATTTTCATTTAAGATAATTACTCATTTAGTAAAACGCTACTTAACAAATTCAAACTATGGAGTCCATTCCCATCTGGGAAATAGAAATTAGAGTTGACTATTTTATAAATTCTTACTCTGTGAAGGGCTATCCGATAAACCTTATTAGACATGCTGGAATTTCCTTTGCTTTGTATTAAGAGGAACGGATTTGCAATTGCCAGTTGTGTATTTAACTGTGAAACAAAATGAGCTACGTTGGTGTTGGTTTTTGAAGTGGATCGAGTTCCGCAGTCCAACTGGGCAGTTTGTCTTCAAAATCCGAACACCAGTGGCCTCCAAATACGCATGTCATCCTTGCGTTCCGCCCTGCAAAAGTTCTCCTCCGGCCAAGTCCGCAAACCCCTATACATTTTCAGCCATCGCAGTCAGTCTCTAAGCACAGGCATCACACCTTCAGACCCTCAAAACATTGCGCATTTCGTCACGTCGTGGCAGCAACCCGTTCAAGACTATGCCAAAACAATAGCAACCCAGATATCAAACTGCACCAACCTCAAACAACTGCGCCAAATCCATGCTCACATCATCCGCACCCACTTTCTAGCTCTCCACCCACTACCGTTTCATTACAACAACCTCGTAAGATCATACACTAATCTAAATTCACCCCAGAATGCCCAATTTCTATATCTTTTCATGTCAAGAGCTGGTGTTAGACCAGACACGTACACACTGCCCATTTTGCTAAAAGCAGTGTCTCAATTTTTTGGCTTCAAAATGTTGCGACAAATTCATGTTATAGCAATTAAAAATGGTTTGGAGACAAATATGTATTGTGAGAGTGGATTTATCAGCTTGTATTCTAAAGCCGGTGAGTTTGACAATGCATGCAAAGTGTTTGAACAAAATAGCGATAGGAAGTTGGGTTCGTGGAATGCTATTATTGCAGGGTTATCACAAGGTGGGCGTTCCAGACAAGCTATAAAAATGTTCATAGAATTGAAAAAAAGTGGATTCGAGGCTGATGATGTCACTATGGTTAGTGTAACATCTGCTTGTGGAAGTCTAGGAAACTTGAATTTGGCACTTCAGTTACATAAATGTGTGTTTCAAGCAAAAAGTTTGGAGAAATCAGATATATTAATGATGAATTCGCTTATTGATATGTATGGGAAGTGTGGCAGAATGGATTTGGCTAATAAGGTATTCTTGAAAATGGGAGAAAGAAATGTGTCATCTTGGACCTCCATGATTGTTGGCTATACAATGCATGGTCAAGCCAGGGATGCCCTAGAGTGCTTCGGTTGCATGAGAGATGCAGGTGTGAGGCCCAACCATGTGACCTTTGTTGGTGTGTTGAGTGCATGTGTGCATGGTGGGAGGGTCGAAGAGGGGAAACAGTATTTCAAGATGATGAAGACTCTGTATGGGATTGCACCCATGTTGCAGCACTATGGATGCATGGTAGATTTGCTAGGCCGGGCAGGGCTACTTGTGGAAGCTAAGGAGATGGTGGACGGGATGCCAATGGAACCAAATGTGGTTATTTGGGGGTGTTTGATAGGGGCCTGTGAGAAATATGGGAATGTCGAGATGGGAGAGTGGGTGGCTAAGCACTTGATAGAGTTGGAACCTTGGAACGACGGTGTCTATGTTGTTTTGTCTAATATTTACGCATGTAATGATATGTGGGAAGAGGTTAGGAGGATAAGAGGGATTATGAAGGAAAGAAAATTGGCTAAGCTTCCTGCTTATAGCTTGTCTGCAAATCCAGGTTGAAATCCAGTATGTTGTTAGTAGTTATCAGTTCAATTCTTATGTCTTCTTCTTCTTTTTTTTCTTTTCTTTGAAAACTTTAGTGGGTAATAATCTGTTATTGAACCATTTGTTTTCCAACTTGTTTGGTAATACTTTACATTTGCCCATGGCATATGCTTTTTCTTTTTAAAATTTTCACGAGATTTCACAATTTGGATTGGAACAGAATTTGGATGCAATTAAAAGTCGAAAGGGCAAGACATGAAGTAATGTGGTTCTGCCATATGAAATGGATTCTTGCAGTTGTAAGCTAGAAAACAAGCAATGTTAACTGGAAAGCAACAACGCGGTTCATTGAATGGGGCTTGACGTTTTAGGTCAGTTCAGTTGCCCACCAAGTCATGGAAGAATTTGCATAAATCAATTTATTGTCATTTACCAAGGAAAAAATTCTCCATTAAGTAAATTTCTTTTTTTTGGGGGCGCTAATAAAAAATCTTCTGGAGATAAAATGCATATAATGAACTCGTTTCTTAGTCTAGTGCAGTGTTGGTATAGTTCTGGAGGTATCTTCAGAAATTGGTCCATCCCATCTTCTGCTGGGAGCCAAGACCCTTTTGCTTTCAAATGCTCCTGTTTTCTATTAATTATTGTCTTTTAGTTTTCTTGGCGGTTGCTTATAGTGCACAGATATCATGTTTAGAGCCAATTTCTTCTTTTCATGGGCTTACAATATGCCTTTTCACATAAGAGCTTATAGCAAGTAGGAGAATTCTGGGGTCTTTTGTTTGTTCTTACGTGGAAAGTGACCAATCTGTCCTCAGGTTTTGGATACTCAGCTTTGCAAATTAGGTTTCTTTTGTTACTGCCTAATTGCCTTTATGGTACAACAAACTACTGACTTCAATATAGTGCACTTGGTGGTATAAGCCAGACTCCCATGTTTTTGTACGTTAATATTTTGATTAGGAAGGAAAACAAGCTCTAGCACGCACTTCCTTGTTACCATAACTGCAAATATGCATCTTCCTTATTTGATCATTTACTCAGGGTAGAAAGTTAGGAGAAGAACAGCATACCCATCAGTATGTTCCCTTTTTTAAAAAATATATATAATTTTTTTATTTTGAATTGTTTGCTGTTTTTCTTAATGTATGCTTTACTTTTTCTGACCTTCATTTCTATGTGAATCCGAGCAGTTTTAGATATCCAGTTGACTTCTTGGGGTTGACTCTAGTTTCAAGGCATTATTCTCTGGAAACTTTTTAGATATCATTATTGGCACCTAAGATTACCTGGTTCTGAGAATGTGTGCAACAATTTTTTCTGATTGGGAAGTTCTGAGCGCAGTACATTGTCGTTTTAGGTATTGGACTTGAGCTATATTGCTATTTGGCAATACCATGCTTTATAAAGAACTTGGGGAGTTGGTTTCAGTTGGTTATGTACCATGTTGATATAAAAAAGGGCATGAAGTTACAGAATGGAGATGCTTCGAGAATGTTGAACAGGATGAAGTGAATTTGGGATATGATACTACCCATTAGTATGGATGACAAAAGAGTACACAAAGCACCCCTCCAGGGTCTTGGAAGGGTTATTTTACTCTTTATCAAAATTTTGAAGCAGTATGATTTAGTCTAAGAAATATTCAGCAGAGATTTACAGATGCTAGGTTATTTATCTGCATCGTTGGTTTCTGCCTGCCTCTAGATTCCTCTGCTTTGAGTTCGAGAAATTTACATGTAGGTTTCATATCAGTGATTGAAGCTGAACCAATGGTGGATCACTGTAACTCCAAAAGCTGTTGGGCATAATAAAATTTGAACTAACCGGCAGAAAACTTGGCTGGTTGAAGAGTTAAACATCTGGAAGGCAATTTAATAGAGTTTGTGGATGAAAACATCTGCATGATGCTGATCAATGATGAAACTGGCTCCTATATGTGTGGTCCATTTGTATTACTGGTTTCTTTTATTCTTACTCAAGATGAAGGACTGGCATCAGATCTTTCATGTAAGCCAGGTAAGTTGGGAGGGATTTTCTTTTTCTTTCGAACAGTTTATGTACTTGTGTTTTTTGGCATTAAGAATATTATTCTTGCAATTATTGATTAACTTATCCCCAAAAAGACGTAGAGACCTGAACTTCCAGATGCCTGAAACGAGTAAACTGGTCCAGCCTTATCACAAATGCATAAGTGCCAAAGCAGGATGCTGAAGTTCAAAATTTGATTGCATGAGAACTTCTTCATATATGCTCCTAATGCAAGGTTTAAGGATTAAAATACTATTGTCTACCTCTATTAGGCATGAAAGAGCTATATAATGCAGCTTAGTGGTATTCTTTTGGAAGCATTTATTAGTGAAGATTGACCTCTTCCCCTTAATTTGAAGCGTTGATGATGCCATAGTTGTAGGATGTTTCTTTTCTATAATAAATGTCGGTCGAGAGGAATTTGAAATAGGAGGATGTTGATAGCAAGCTCATCCCTCTATTTCATTACATTTTAGCTTTGTTTCTAAGCTATAGCATTAATTATTGATACAGCAGGGGCCTTTGACGTTGTAAACAATTGACCTCTTACCCATATATATGGTTGGCCATCAAAATGAGGGGAAACAGAAAGCAGAAAACCTTTTTGTCCTACTTTGCAATCATAACCAGCCTGGCATTGCAGTCAAATTATGGCCACAGAAGGCTGAGTACAATTTCAAGACCCCGAAAAGACGGGCCCGTGCCATGTGGCATTTTGGAGAACAAGTGAGATATTATGCTTTGAGCCCATTATCAGAGTTTAAACTCAGAATGAGGCAAAAGTCTTGTGTTGCTTCATTCTCAAGTTGTTCAATTATTACAGGCCCTCATTAACGGGAAGTTTTAGTCAGGGAGTTCAGAAGGCGTAGAAAATGACCAAAAACACGTCTTTAAGCGGTTGTCTTCTTCCGGAGTCCGGACCACCAATAATTTAGGACTCAAATATCTGTAATTATTTCTCTTTGTCAAAAGGACAAACTTCTAAGTGGTTGGAAGAGTTGGAATTGTTTGCCTCCCTAGTGGGCTTGTGTTAGGCGCGCTTGCATTGAATTGTTTACCTCCCTAGAGGACTATAAAGGGCAATCATCAGCTCAACGTTCAATTCGGAAATTCCTCTTCTTATTCTTTCTTTGAAATTTCTTCATTTCCCGGCTTGTGTTGATTTAATTCTTCTTTGACAATGTCTTGTTGTATTTTTGGAATAAATCTCATAGTCTTAGTATTTGGACAACATCTCGCTACGAAATTTAATATAAATTTTTTATTTTGAGTATCACTTCTTCTCTTATAAATAATTTTTTCTTCCGAAATTCAATACAAAAAATCTCAAACTAAGATACTATTCAATCACAAGTAAAAAATGTGCCCCTAAATATTTTTGCAAATAAAATTTTCTGAATAAGTAATTATTTTTTTTATATATCACTACAAATACATTTTGGAACGTATGACAGATGAGGATGAGAAGGCTAGTGTGAATGGAGTGATCAATTAGTAGAACGGAAATTGAATATTAATCCTCATTTTTCAGAAAAAAGTGAGGGTTGTTAGGTCCAGGATATTATTCTAAAAGGAAGAACCAGCTAGGGCAACGAAATGAACTATCCTAGCAACTTCTTATCCGGAAACGCTGTTTCCAACTAGAATTCGAAAACAAAGGAATCATAAACTAAACGCACTTTTTCCTCCCCATTAGCCGAACTACAAATCCTCCAGAAATATTAATTAAGCGCTGTAGACATGACATCAAGGCCCTACAGTGATTGCAATGATGATGATGGGTTTTTCTTTTATTACTTTTGGATTGCGGATTGTGCTTTAGTAGGAAAAAAAAAGTCCAATTAATGACAAATTAAATATAATAAATTTACATTAAGCTAACTAAAATGAATTCAGCTAAATAATTACTATTTAATTAAGAGCGACCTATTTATTAATTACACTTACTTTTCTCTCATTGAGTACACCCCATGATTGCTAGCAGGCAACAAAGGTATATTATTTGCAATTTGCAGCTGTTTTGGTTCCAAGTCAATATCATAGGAGTCCGCAATAGCGTGAACTCTATTTAACAATTTTGGTTGTAGAATAATTAGGTGGCGCTCTTCTATTTAACCATTGTATTGCACAATAACAAAAACCTCCTTATACAGTATTTGTAGTATCAAAATTCTTAGTATATCCATAATTCACCTTTTTTATCTATTAAATTACTATCTTATTATAATAATAACTTCTCCTGATTCATTAAATAATTTAGTACAAAATCGTTACTGTTTTTTTTTTTTTGAGGAAACCGAAATAATTATTTTTGTTATAGCCACGAAAATATTAAATAATTATTAAAAACTACAAAATTGCCAATTAATAATGATAAGAGTTTTGAAGACAATCTCTAAAATTGACACCTGCATTCACTTTAACATGCGTGGTTAGAAACAACAACAAAAAAAAAAAAAAGGAAAAAAAACATCTTGACGGCATTGATAGACTGGAAATATCAGTTGTTGCTAGAAAATGACCTTCAGTTCCTGCACGAATTAAATATGCCATTTGGTTCAGGTTATTCACGTCTTTTTTTGTTGTAAAACGTGTATAATTAAATATGATTCGTTAAATTAAATTTAAAATTATATGTATGATTAAATATAATATATTATATTAAATATAAAATTTAATTTAATAGATTAAAATTTTGATATATATATATATATTTATTTAAAATTTTAATAAATTTTATCACTTGTTAAATTAAATTTAAAATATAATTCAACGAGTATGGATGAGTGCTACAGTACCAAACCCTTAAATATGACTATCGATTTAAGCTTCCTCAGCCTCATATCTCATGAATCAATTGATGGCTTGCTGTTAGAATTCATTTTTAATTTTTTCCTTGTGATTCTTATTTCTTCTTTCATGACAAAGAGCTAAAGTGTATATCCGTTTCCCGATGTAATTTATCAATAATATATCTTTTCTTTTATAAAATAAAACTTTACCGTATAATTTATGATCAACCAGTTAATCTAATATTTTAACAGTTAAACACCTAATTAATAGTTTAAGAAAGTTACCGCTCGATCCTTAAAGTAGTTTAAAAAAAAAACAAAACTTGCGATAGAAAAATTTTCTTTGGTTTAGTAGTGGAAGGAGGGTTAGGTTGGGATGCCTTTCCGCCACTTTTAATTTTCTCTTGAATTATGAATTCAAGAAAATTATTGTATTTGGATATATTAAAAATGTAAAGTAAACCAGAACAAAAGGACATTATGGATAAAGCCATCTTGAAGACTGTGATGAAAAGGGAAAAGGGCAGAAATGAAAGAGCAAAAAAAACAAAATCATTAAAGTATTTTGGCCTGTGGTTCTATTTTTTTTTTTATAGATTTATTTTTGAAGGAAAAACAGTGGACCAAAACACATTCCGCATCCCACAATTTTCTTCATAATATTGCTTCTAGAAGCCATTCATTCTATACTTTCTCCCTTTCTCTCTCTCTCTCTCCTGAGGCATTAAATTTTTTGGGGATTCAGGCCAACTTATGCTTTGCCGATTTGTTAAGAAATGAATTCAGTCTACGAGTTTTTGTTTGAAACAGCAATTCCATTAGCGTTCAGAAAATTAGTCAAAAGGGTAATACAAAGTGTAGTTGGATTTTTGCTTTTGATTTTAGGATATGCCAATGTTTTGCGCCCTTTTTAGTAATTGTGTAGGTTCAAATTAGATTTTTCACAATAAAGAATTTTTGTGCTCACATCGGCAGAAATATATGCTACTTGGTTCCTTGCTCATGTTTTTCCTCCCAGAAAAGGTAAGGAGGGAGAACTGCTCCAAGGAATAACCTATTCAAATTGCTTTGGATGCTATATGTCGCAAGTTGCAGAAACGACATATCCTGAGAGAGACCCTAATAATTTTCAAGTAAATAGTGTTGTTAACCAATTTTTTCTTCTTTTTTTCCCTTTTCATGAAACATTTCCCAGGAAAGGGAGCTACGCTCATCAAAATCATGCGGATGTAATGCAAAAACAATGTTGTTTTTTCTTTTTCTTTTTTTTTTTCATCCTTATCTCTCGACTCTACTGAGGTCCTCACTCTTCTGCAAGACCATTTCTTCCTTCATTAACTCTTATTTAATTTACGAATTACTGGACCGATTTGACTAAAATATTTTTCAAAAAAAGAGAATTATATTATATTGACCTCCATTTCTTCAAAATTATTATATCGGCCTCCATCATGATGGGTCCCATTGGTTTCTCCCGGCCTGATGTTCTACCAATAAGATTGCAGGATTTACTCAGACGGCACATCTTTTTTTCGTCAATTTTCATCAGTTTCCAACCTTCCATATACAAAATTAGTAAAATGCAACTCTTGTTCTTCTAAATTGAAGCCAGTCAATCGATAATCAACATGACTCATCGAACGCTTGTTTGTAAAAGGTAGTAACATAACCCATGCGTATCCTCTCCATTTAATTTTACAAATTTTAAAATATTATTTTTTTAAAACTATTCTTATTTATAAATATAGGGTAGAATTAAATATAATTTAAATTTAAATTTTTTTATTTTAAATTTCGTAAAAGTAAATTTCTTATAAAAAATAAATAAATTTAAAATAAAAAATTTATATTGAAATCTGTAATAGAACTCAATTCAAATATACCCATAATTTTTTTATTCTCTATCATATTAATAAATATAATAAATTAAATTAATTAAGAATATAATAAAAAAATCAACCTTACTTTTTTTCTTTCTTAATCTAGTACCAAAAACTTTGTATTTGAAATAAATAGAGTACAAAATTAAGGAGACGAAAGTTACCGTTACTTTGGTCAAACGGTAAATTGAATTGGATGTGTCATGTGTGGTATGAACTGGAAAGACAATAACGGAGTAGACGGAGGCCTTGTTAGTCCGTGGCTCCACTGTTGTTGGTAAAACATTTGATGAGCTGGCTATTGCTACTTGCCTGCTTGCCCGCTTGCCCGCTTGGAAGTGTTGGCAAGAATGAATATCATTCCCTACACGTGGCACTTCGTTACTGCTTCATCACGAAAAAATGAAAAATAATGTCGTACTCCTATATTTTTTTACTAAATAAAAAAATTATTCATAAATATTAAAATATTTAGAGTCATTATAATTAAAATAATTATCAAATTTCTTCTCTAGTAAGAGAAGTTGAAGAATTGAAATAACTTCATAAAGATACATAAAAAAAGTTATATAATAATTGAACAACTATAGCAACAAATAATATCGTAAACTTTAAAAAAATTAAAGTAAGGTAAAATATAATAATACTAATATTAATAAAGTAAATAAACACATAATAATCTTCTTAGTGCATTTGTCATAATTCTTCGACAATAATAGTAAAAAAAACTTAACTTCAATATCTTCCTTAAAAGACATCAATCTAAAAGATTATAAGTGCATCAATGATCTTAAAAATTACTTCAAAGAGAAGTAAAAAATTGAATAAGGACCCATATCAAGTTCAGGTTGAAAGATTTTTTCAAAAAATTTAAAAAAAAAGCCTCTAAGTCTTAAATTTTGAGAAAATACACTTGAAAGAAAGTTATGATAGTTTGTGGTAAAAATTTGGTGTGATTCCGGCCGTCAACTAAAGCTTTTGGCCAAATCTAGGCGAAGAAAGCGTATGTAATGAAGGGCGTCAGAAGTTAAGAGAGAAGAGGAGAAGAAGATGAGTTTAGAAAGGGAAAAGGTTAGATGACGTAGCACTCTTTCTGTTTCGTTATACGGTACTTGTTTTAAAATATTAAATTTTTTACTATTTTATCTCGATTTAATTTTTTTTAAATTTACTATATCATAAATATAATTATTTATTTTTTATTATATTAGTAAAATTAATTAAATATATTAAAAATATAGTAAAATTTTTGATTTTCTTCTTTTTTATTTTATATATAAAAGAAGTCAAAATATTTTATGTTTTTAAAACAGATAGAGTATTAGCCACAGTGTACTATTATTCTAGTATGAAAATATTAATCACATTTATTTTTTCCATGTAAATCTTTTTTCCAATCTAACCTATACTCAATTAACACAATAACCTATTAAATAGTTATATTTAAAATATAATAGACTTTAAAAGGTTTTTAAAAGAATGTACAATAGTATTTTTAATTCATATCTTATGATTTTTTATTTTTTATTTTTTAGTTAAAAATTATAATATTACTAATATGGTGAAACAAGAAAATAATAATACTAATGAGAAATAATCTTTGGCTCAAGTTGAGCCAAAATCTAAGTAAATTACTATATATAGTTTTTTAGATTATATATAGTAAAAAAATTAATTATTTTTTTAAATATTCTCTCTCTCACACACTCACGTAGAGTTCTGCCAAGAAGTGATCGAAGTTAACATGGACTTCTGCTATGTTATGGTAGAAGTTCACATGGACTTCCATCACTTATTGTAATGAAATATTAAAAATTTAACTATATTTTTAATAATTATAAATTAAAATTTATTTAATAAAAAAATTATTTTATTAATAATATTTAATAAAAAGTATTTTTTAAAAATATATTTTTTCGAGGGAGTTTCGCAAATACTTAGAGAATAAGTCTTGCCAAATATTGATGAAACTATATGTCAAGTTTCATCACCTGAGACCTGACAGAACTCTTCGGGGGAGAGACGGGGCGAGGGGAGGGGAGAATTTTCTTAATGAATATTGTAAAAAAAAAAACAGTATGTAGCAAGTGTAAAATCTAGGGTGTGATTAGGCAGGATTTGATTTCAAAACCAAACTTAAAATTTTAAGTGTGGATCTCACATCTCTTCTCATAAACAATTTAACTTTTACGAAATCGAAAATAAAAATCTCAAAAACAAACCTATCCAATTACACCCCTAATCAATAAAAACCGTACGCACAAACCCACACGTGCTTGTATGGATTTTCGCAAGAAATTATTCGGAGGATGGAAACAAGCAATCCCACGGAATTATATTACTGGAGGTCTTTTTTTAATTTTTATGTACTCCTACTTTATAAAATATTTCTACCAACCAAGAAGCGTGTTTTTCTTCAGAAAAGGAAAGAATTATTGACCGATGTGCTGTGCTTGAAATGATAATCATACGTTGTTTACATATAATCAATACTGGTATCCATGTATGAGTATAATTTTTTTTAAGTCATATGTTTTAGTAAAATTATTTTTTTAATAAATAAATAATTATTTATTAATAGTAAAATAATTAAAATTATTATAATTAAAATATTTTTAAATTTCTATTTCAATTCATTAAAAGAGAAATTGAGATAACTTCGTAATAAGAATAATAAAAATTATAGTAATAAAAAATATATATGATATGTATGAGCATAATTGACTTATATACTTTTTCTTTCCTTTAATAGATGTTTTCGCATCCGACCATCATTATTTACATTGACAAGTAATGTTTTGTTGACACCACCACGTCTTGAATTTAGCCAAGAAAAAATGGAAAAAAAAAGACACCACGTCTTGAAGTATAAAGGAAGCTAGCTCGAAAATATGGTTTCGCTTGTCAATTCTAAGGTTTAAAAAATTTGCCTTCACCATTCCGAGCAAATACTTCCAATGTTAACACTTGTAGTAATTTCGCACTAAACAATTTTCTATAATTTTCTATAATTTCGCACCAAATTTTTTTACTGGGTAAAATCATTACCATTTCTGTGAAATTGACCAATCATGAAATCGTAGCGGGGAGTCGAAGAGCAATCACATCGCTGTGGGAAATAAATTAACCGGGCAGAGTCTAACCAAACTATGGCTCCGCTAAGCAAGAAATTTGTTTTCCTTGCTTGCCTTCATGCTGAAGTCGTAATGCCTTTTTAAAGTTGGACACCTCCAAATATCTTTAATCATTAAAACAGAAGGCCGCTGTCCATAATGGAGACCTTCTAGAAATCTCCAAAAAGCAACTTCTAATTTTTGAACAAACAAATATTTTTTCAACAAAAAATTTTCCACCACATCTCTGTGCTTCAACGCTTTTGCTTTCTTTGCCATTAAAGCGCGTTGATAAATCTATCCCCATTAAGCAGATGAAACTTAGGCACTTCATTGCCTTCTAAGGTAAGAAGTAAGAAGGTAGTTTTAGTCTATTCCAACATAAACCATCTTACTTCTAACGAGTGTAATTTCTTTATATTTACTTGGAGGCCCCTATATATCTTCATTTTCCAATTAGAAGCTTCGGTAATTAAAGTAAGTAGCGAGATTGACTAGAAAGAGTTATAGTGACATTCTATTTAGAAAAAGATACAATTGAATGACAAAAAACTAATTGACACATCTCTCTCTCTCTCTCTCTCTACATATATATATATATATATATATATATATATATATATATATATATATATATATATATATATTAGTTCTAAACCTCATATTCTAATTTTTTAAAATTTTTATTTTTAATTAATTTTTAAAAATTTAATTAGTTAGGATCATTTCAATATATTAAAATAGTTTTAAACTAACTTATCATTAATTTTAATTTTAAATTTTGTATATTAATTTACTTTGTAAAAATAGGATATTTTAATTATTACTTTAAATTTTTTTGATTGGTTAAAATTATTTTCAATCTATTAAAATAATTTTCAACTAACTTATATATTAACTTGAATTTTGAATTCTAAAATTTTTTAATGAAATTGAATTTCGCATATTTACTTACTTTGTAAGTAGAAAACCATAATTATTCAATTTACTTTAAAAATTATTAATTTTATCCCATTCCCCCTTTAAAATATCAAAGTTGGGTTTGCTTTATTCACCTTTGATCATAGGCTTCAATGTCAAAAATTTTATATTAGGCTTTATACTCTTTTATTTTTTCTATTCTGTATTTTTTTCTAATAATCTATCCTTTTTTTTACTTAATGGTATCACAATAGCATGACTCATAATATCTGCTTTTGATATTCTTCTAATTTTTTTCTTTTTCTTCTCTTTCATACTTTTTTCTCTATTTTATGTTATATATATTTTTTTCATCTAAAGACATCTTTCATGCTAACATTCATTAAACTATTATTTCAAAATAATTATCCACTTATTAGAGAAAAATAAACAAATAAGTGCTATATAATTTGAAATGAAATAGATGAACTTTTATTTAAATATCAATGTCAGTACTTTGTTTAAATTTTCATTGGCTTTGATTCACCGAAAGAAAAGCTAAATAAATGAAAAATCATTCGAATACATCAGCTTTCAATTCCTTTGTTAAGTAATCAATTGAGACAATTTTTCAAATCATCCATTATCTGACTTAATGGGTTAATTGAAAAAGGTCATTACAAATTACGATCTAAAGTAACTAATAATTATAATTTTTGTTCATTATTAATGAAAGAAATATATTTGCTATTAAGGGATTTTTTTCTCTTGAAAAACAGAAAAGAAACCTTTATTAATGAGACCAATAAGGAAGTTTCTAAAAACTAAATAAGGTTTGGATAAATTCAATCCTCTTTGAGTTAATAGATGGCATATGCTATTTATGTCTTACAAAAAAAAATATCGGTGATACTTTTATGTAAATCAGAAATTTCAAAAAAGTAAAAAAGAAATATATTTAACGTAACTAATATTACTTATAGTTTGTATTAGGAGGAACAAAAGAGGTATAAATCATATAATAAGAGTCTAAGATGGAGAAAAATGTATTAGATGCCTTTAAACTAATGAAATTTTAATGTTCTATGTGTTATTTGATATTTTTCCTTACACACATACACTAGAGGTAAAAAGGGATTATTTTTAGATTTTTAAAAAATTTTAATTTAAATATTTTTTTAATTTTAAAATATATTCGTGTATCGCATGAATTTTAGGCCATACTTAAAGGAAAGCTATATTTCTTTCATTTACAATTGAATGTTCTTATTTTTTTATAAAAATATTCACGATTGAATGTCTATTTTTTAAAAATAGTTATATATTTTATCTAAACTTATATTAATAATATTTTTAATTTAAAATAAATAAGTCCCACTAATACAAAGAACCCTACTACTAACCTTTTTCACTTACTTAATTTAAGAGATTTAAGTTTTACTAATGGGTCTTATCATTAAATTTTATAATTAATAAGAATATTTTAATAAATTTTTTATATTCAAATTACTTTACTTAATTATATATTCAGATAAAATGAGATATTCAATTATAAATAGAAGAATCACTACTTATACATTTATCACAATGCTTATAATGTTTAATTATATTTGTTTTGTTTAAAATTGAATATATATTTTTATATAAAATGAGTAGAAAAAATATTTAGACTTGAATGAGAGAAGGAAGATTTAAACCGACTAATTTTAGAATGGATTTTACATGGACGGAGTTATCAAGACCCACAACCAAAGGCTTGAGCTTCTTTGATCGCGAATGAGATGTTCAAAAACTTTTCCAATGAGTTGCTAACCACTCGCTATGAATGAGAGTGCGATAAGTTTTGTGAGCACTCTGTAGCTTTACTTTGTCTCTTTGTGGCCTCCTCATGATTATACGGACCTATATATATATACCACTCTCATCATTTCTCTCTTCCAATCAGATCTAACAATCCTTCTCTCCCTCTCCATCTCCCCTCCCTCTCCCTCGCCCTCTCGAGTGGTCACTAGAGCAGTTCAGAGCTTACTTTAGAATGGAGATCGAACCAAGCCCACCAGTAATAGCCAAGAAACTCTGGAACATCATCAGAATAGTGTTCTACATGCTGAAGAAAGGTATATCAAAGAGCAAGCTAATGCTCGATCTTCACATGTTTCTGAAGCGAGGAAAAATTGCAGGCAAAGCCATTGGCCAGGTCATGCTCCACCTCCACCAGGACTACTCCTCCATGGCCTGCCGCTCAACCGACGTCCGCATGTCCATCGTCTCCCCACGCGAATACGAGTTCAGCTGCAGCAACAGTCCTGCGTATCCCACCTACTTCTCCAAGCGCAAAAATCACCACCACGGCCATTATAACTACCGGTACCGAGCAGAAGATATGAATGTTGTTCAGAAAGTGTTTGACATATTGAACACTTATGACAACAAGGTTGAAGCTTCACCCATGGCATTACCGGGATTCGGACATAGCCCAATGGTGAGGCAGCTCAGAGTTACGGACTCTCCCTTCCCGTTAAAGGAGTCTGAAGAGAATCCTCAAGTGGACAAAGATGCCGAAGAGTTTATCAAGAAGTTCTATAAACAATTGAAGCAGCAAGGAAGAGTTGCTGCCCTCGAATCACCCTCGCCATACCACAAATGGGCTAGATGAATCCACATATCTGTCTACGGAGATTGTGAAATATTGTTGATGATTAAGAATTCCAAATTCTGAAAATTAGCCAGCAAAGCACGCATTTCCATCGAGTCAAGGAAGTAGCTGCAGTAAATCAGTAAACCTTCAACATCAAACGGTCACCTGACGGGCGCATGACGACACTTTAACATCGGTCTTCTCTAAGTTGAAGGTGATCTGGTCTTCCCATGGTTGAACTGAAGAAGGTTGTGTGCTATTGCTAGGGGCTGCAACAACCGCAGGAAAAGTCTTTCGACCGATAGTTCTGACTTTTTTCCGGGTCGCGGTGTTCTTCTTTTCTTTTCTTTTCTTTCTTTAGATTTTCGTTGTACTTTTTTGTTGTCTATATGCAATTTTACAGTGGAAAAAAATAATTTTCTCGAATTTCAATTCTCTGCTTTTCTTAAAGTTTTTGTATAGCCCAACATTGCTGCATGTACGGAACACCATAAATGAAAAAAGAAGTGCAGTTTTGGAATTTCTTGCGTCCCTAAGCTACTGGGTTTCCGAGTTCTGGACTTAATATAAGATCGGGGGGATTTATTTCAAGAGGGTCGCAACTTTTGTCTTCGCACGGTCTTTCCCGGCCTATGTTTCTTGTGGCTTCTGTTTATGGAAGTAGTTGACGAGTCACCTTTCATGTACAGCGAAGAAATTACGCTATTGTATCACGCTCTCTGCTTCCGGATCAAATGCTGGAAGTCATCTTCTAATAAATATATCAAAAAATATGTCTCTCCATCTGTTAACCAGTTATCATTTTTATTTTTTTTCCCATTTGGGAACGGTAGATTTTTTATTGCTGAATACTAATCTTTTATATTGTAAAACAAGTATATGTTACACTATCAACTTAATAATATTTTTAATTTTTTTTAACATATAGGAATCACTGGTAAGAGATTTTAACTTGGATTTAATTTTATCTATGAGACTCTTTTTTACCTAACAAACAGTAAATGAGTTTTTTACAAATAATAAATAATTAAGGATGTATTTAGATTAATTTTTAAATTTAAAAAATTATTTTTTATTTTAAATTTTATTTATTATTTTATAAATAATTTATTTTTATAATTTTTAATATATTTTATTTAAAAATAAAAATCAATTTAAGGTGGACCTAAATAATTTCCTTTAATAAGATGTGCGAGTACCCAAAGAGTCAATCACGGTGTCGGTATGCGAAAAATGGATTAGAAAGGCTAATTATTAATTATATTAAAATAGTCTGAATAATCCAAATGAACAACCGTACACAATTGCTATAGATCTTTCCTTTCGTTCCTTTTTACCATAATATACTAAAATCGAACACCGCGGTAAGTAAGGATACCCTGGTTAGTGCTACGAAATGTATACAGAATCTGGGTCTTGTCGAGGCCTAGGTTAACAGTTATCCTCATGTTCAGATGTCAGGGGCTGTATTTCTGTTAAGTCCAGGTTGTCAGGTTGAAGGATAAGATTCCTCTCTCCTTTCAGATTTTAGGATTGGCGTCTCTCAATTAATGAGAGGTTGAACATAGTATCTCCACTGTCGGAGGTTGTACTTGGATGTATCTCAATTTAAATTTATTTTATTATTTTATATTTTACATTTTTTACAAAAAATAAAAGTAAATCTTATTAAACACAAAAATTTATTAAAAATTCATGGTGCTCTTTCTTTAAATTTCTATGCACACGAAAAGTTAAATTCCCCCAAGTGGAGCTTGCGGTGTATATTTTGGTTTTCCATTTGACAACCCCCCAATTCAAGCTTGGTTTTGGGATGGCTGTACTTTTTATAAGTTGCTTGTTCAAGGGTGTGATTTGATATAGTTTGGTTTTAAAATTTTTATTTTAGATTTTGTAAAAGTTAAATTGTTTATGAGAGGAGATATGGTTCTACACTTAAAATTTTGAGTTCGATTTTAAAATTAAATCTTGTCCAAGTACACCCCAAGTGTTCAACTAGTGAATTGGTCCATGTTCGTACTTGATTTTTTTGTTTTTTAATAATATATTAATAATTAGATAGAGTTTAAATTTTATAAAAATAAATTATTTGCTAAAAATAATATTCAAAATAAAAATTTTGTATGAAGTTGTACAATAGAATTTAATCTAAATACACTTTGAAAACAAAATATTATGTGAATTGTTTTTGATTGATTTGTGTAGTTAATCTCAATTTAAAATTTTCACTAATAGTATTAAATAGTAGTTAATCTCGAGAGTAAATTGATTGATTTGTGTATTCTTTTCCTCAAAAGAAGAAGTAACCCATGCGAGGGAAAACTGCCAAGCCAATGGCAGTATTGATGAAGGCCATATATTTTTTCTTTTACCAAGAAAGACAAAGAAATTAAGGTAGTTTTACAGTAACCGTTACAAAATCAATGAAGATATCAAACGTTAGATTGATGCACTACTCGAAACAACGACGGGGCAAAATCTTTCCAATAATGAGTCTCATCGACTTTATTCAGATTGAAAGCGATCATAATTAATTCTTTTGTCCGACCAATCGCATAGTTAAACCAAACATAGGGCAACATGACTCTTTTTCTTTTCCCCTTTCCTTTTGATACACTAATACGTCATTTCATGAATAAACCCTCCATTGACTTCTCAACTTGCTCGGATCACATGGCTGAATAATTTTTTTGTTCAATTATATTTCCTCTTATTATTCAAAATATAAGGCCTATAATTATTTTTTCTCTTCTTAATATATATATTTTAAATTTATAAATTATTCTTTAAAAATTATCTTTACTATAAATATAATTTTTTATTTTATATTATATTAGTAAGATTAATTAAAAATATAATAGAAAAATTACTAATTATTTTTCTTAATATGTATAAAAAAATTAAAATATTTTATATTTTGAAACAGAAGAAATAATATATATCCAAATACAAATAGCATAATCTTTCTTGTTTATAAATACGAGGACTTCATGTTGATTGTTTCTCCAATAAGCAATCAAAGAAATGATCTAGAAAAGCTTTAAAAGTTTTGTGATACCATGTATTTCTAAAGTGTATCGTAAATAACTTCTTTTAAATATCAAAGACTTAATCCGTAACGCGAATATAATTAAAAAGTTAGTGGTACAATGGTCTACTAAAAGGCGGCGGAAACCGTGTATTTGGTTTATTGGTTTCTATGAAATATCTGCCCAATTAGAAAAATCATAAGCTTTTGGGGTATCATATCAAAACTAAAATTTTCTGCCTTTGGCGACTCTTTATGGCACTTTCTTGACCCTAATTAATTTTTTGCCGTGAAGCGTAACAGAAGTTGGGAGAAGAATTGAGAGCTCACAACTTTGTAGTCCCTCCTCCAATAAATAGGAAGTTGAAAGGTTGTGGCTGTAGAGCCCTATGATTAAAGCACAGTCTTTCTCAAGCATTTATATGTGGTCTCCTTCCTTCCTTTTCCCCCTTCCCCCTGCCCTTTCTCTTTGAAACTTCATCCAGTTACACATTGCCAATTCATATCTCAAAGCTTCTCCGCTTGATACTTTGTGACATTATAAGCTCTTTTTCTTGTTTGCATAGCTAATATACAGAAGGCGGACGCGTGGAGTTTTGCAAATTGCTTAGCCATTAATGAGGAATCCATCGCCCGCAATATTTTTAATCATTTGGAATCGTACTCCAAGCAGTTTATATCAATTATTGCTTACTATTTTTTAAAAAAATACATTTCTGCATCAAGATTGAGACTCGGCCCTCGACACATGTCATTGCATGGGACGTCCATTATGATCGCTTCTCAGAGGTTGAGAAGCGTGAAATGCATTAAAGGGGTGTTTTACTGTGAAAAGGAAAGCATGTTAGTGGAGTCGTCTTCCAAAAATCAACCAAATAAAAAGAGAAGAAGACTGCCTTATTTTTTGTTGCCCGGGCATGGTGTTGGGTGTGAGATGCTGCAATGCATTATAGGTCAACATGCAAAGTGAAACTGAACCCTACATGAATACGATCTAATTGATTGTTAAAGTAGGGCGTACACGTTATGCTTTTCTTGACGCTTTAAAGTGCATGGCTGCATCTTTACATACATAAGCATTCCAACAGCGCATAAGGCCATCCGCCACGGCTCTTCAGTATTGATTAAGGGAATGATTGGTTTTACTTGTCAAACTTTCACTTAAATTAAGGAAATGATAGGTTTGGTCTCATCTCTATTGAGTTAAAAGACCAGAAAAATATCTTCAAGTTTTGTAGCACTTCTGGCATTTCAAAATACAAAACTTTTAGACATTTTCTTTTCTCTTCAAAATATTTAGCCTTTTATGAATTTTAATAATTATTTTTAAAAAATTTATATTAATTATAAATATAGTTCTCTCATTCTCTATCAGTAGAATTAGTTAAGGATATAATAGAAAAATATATTCTTTATTTTTTTCTTCTTTAATCTATACAAAAATTGATCAATAAATAAATGTCAGGGTAAAACTAAAATCAGTAATTAAATATTTTCTTGAATTGATGAGTTAATAATACTCTTTCCATTCTTTTTTGTTTCCTTCTCAAAATATTTGACTTGTTCTCAATTACAAATATAAGTTTTCCAACTTTACCCCCAGAATCAATTCCCTATCTTTCTCTCTCATAAATATATTAAAGGTAAACGAGGAAAATTTTCCATTATTTTTCTCACCCTTAATTTGGGTGTAAAGGACCAAGAGACCAAACATTTTAAAATAAAAAGAGTAATTTGAATATGTGAAAAAAATATACTCCTTAGGTAAGGAAAAGAGTGTGCCAGACACCGTTCCTCAAGTTCTTAAAATCAATTTACTTCTCGGGAGATGGTTTAATTTTCAGGAAGCATTGGCAAGTTTGGAACCTCTATAATACTACTTTTGTATAACAATCTTAATTATAAAATTTTTTATTTATATATTATAAATTAAATAAAATAAAAATTTTTATAATTAAGAGTGTTATACAAAAATATTATAAAGAGTATTGCAGATGAACCTGAATGCGCATAGTTACTTGAGCTAGGTAACCCTGATGATTATGTGAAGCAACCAGATAAAAGGAGTTTAAATTATAAAAAAATTGTTCAAATGCCCCACAAAACTTCTTCTATTCCTTTCTCTCACGCCTACTTTAAGATTCCCCTCTAAATTTCATTTTTTCCTGGAGTGGCGAATATTGACCAGGAGCACATTGATTATTCTAATTAGTTTCCTTAATCTGTATGAATATTTCTAAGAATAAGAGGGAGAATACATTTTAACAAGCATAATTACTATTTACAACATGAATTTTACTTTTTGCTACATATGTTTTTCAATTTTGCTCCCATTAGTTTCACACCTCTCTCTCTCTCTCTCACAGCAAGGGCTTTCGCTTTGAAATTTTCAACTTTAAATCCCATGAAACCTTTAGATGCAAGTAATTTTTGTGAATTTTTTTAGTAACTCATTTCATGCCCCCTTTTTTTTCCCTACAGCTCTTCGTCGGATTGGCATCAAAATAGGACTAGACTTACGCTATGTTTAGTTGGGATGGGAGGAGAGAGTAATTAGAGAAGGGAAGTAAATTTGGAGGTATTTAAAGAAATGTACTTGTTTGGTTGGATGGTATTAGAGAGGGAGAGTCCCCCCTTCACATCAGCAAAGCCAACCACTCCAAAGGTGAAAGTGTTGGTAAGTAATGATGAAAATGACCAAATTCACCTTAGAATTTTTAACAAATATATAATAATAAATACATATAATATAATGAGTGAAATGATAAAATTATTACAATTCATTTTATTTTCCCCTCCAGTCAAATAAATAAAATAAGAAAATTTATTTATAATTTACTTCTTTTTCACCTATATCAAACAAAATAAAGCAAATATATTTACTTCTCTCAAATGAAGTAAATAGTGACACTTCCCCTCCCCTCCGTGAAGGGCTGCATGTTGGACCGTTTGCA
Source organism: Rauvolfia tetraphylla (assembly GCA_030512225.1). Taxonomy (NCBI): domain Eukaryota; kingdom Viridiplantae; phylum Streptophyta; class Magnoliopsida; order Gentianales; family Apocynaceae; genus Rauvolfia; species Rauvolfia tetraphylla. Next base: position 6,354,937 of record JAJQKT010000045.1, on the reverse strand, counting down.
TGCACCCAGAAGGCCTCGGCCCATCGCACTTTACATATGAATTGATCACATTCGTCCCCATTTATTTGTCTCTTTTAAATTTGTTCGCATGCGCATGAATTCTGAAAAAGAGTCACATTTCGATTGTGTGATTGATTGATAGAATAACTAAACATAAATTATTTCATATTTAATATTTTACGTTAATGTTCTTCATGAATTTAAAAGAAATTAAAGTGATTTTTTGTTAAAAAAAAAAGATTGTTTTTAGAGAGTGTGAGTTAATGAAAAAAATGAGGGATAGTATAAAAAGTAAAATGAATGTGGTAAATAGTACCTTCAATTCATAGTTTATGACCACCATGGGGTAAATTTATCCCGTAACTAAGAATAAGCCGTTGTACAAATTTGTACAACGAGTGAGAATTTAGAAGACCTTAGCTTTTGAATTACAACTCTCAACTAGGAAAAATATTCATGCTTTGCATTGTGAATTAAGTAGTTAATATTAAAATATTCATGATTTGGCTTTTGAATCCTAAATATTCATTAGTAGTGTTAATGCATTATTCTTCTTTAGGAACCATTTCCAGATTTCATTTTTATTTTGATATATTGCTTATTGGATTGCACTTCAAACAAGTATTTCTAAACAAAAATTATTTTAGCAGCAGTAAATGGTTTTGGTCATTTTGTCTGTTAACAAGAGCAACAAAAACAGTAGTTTAGGGAGTCTAATAGGTTGAAGGAAAAGGGTTTCACATAAGAAAAGATTAATTTTGCATTAGATGGCTTAAAGAAGGGTTAGGTTTGAGACAATTCGATGATGTGCAACTGAATCGAGGTTGACCAATAGGTGTTATGCAAAAGTCATTCTTTTTGTTTTTCTTTTATAGTTTTTTGTCATTCTTTTCCCTCATTCCCCAATTGTTTCATGAATAAGGACTTTGTATATTTTACTCTCTGCCTATTCTTGGTTCTTCTAGCTTCTCAACTTTTGTGATTTTGTCATTCTTTTTATTTTTTCTTTCTCTTTTTGCCGTCAAAAAGACTTCCAGTAAGTATTATGCAAAACTCATAACTACTATCAGCAGAGTTACTGAGCTCCTCAGACTTTTCTCTCTAGTGGAGTTATTGGGTTTCTGGGTTTCTTTTTTTTTCTTTTTCTTTTGTTTTATTATAACGGTGGATATTGTAATCCAACATCTATTTTGGTAGCACTTTTTAATAATTGGAATAATCTTAAGAATCCCTTTATTTTCTTGATTGGGATAAGCATTACCCAAATTTTCATTACGATGAATTCAACAATTTTATTGTTAACCCACAAAGTTAGAGCCAATTTTTACCTTTTTCTCCTTGGTTTTTTATTTTCTAAAGAATTTTTGAAAACTAATTTTAAAGGTGATAATGGTCTTGAATAGTTTTTATCAGGTGAATTTAAATAAGACTTTTACTCTCTCTCCTTCATCATTTCTTTCACTAACACTTTTAATCTCTTTATTTTATGAAATTTCATGATTTTTAATTAGTTTGAAAATTTTTAATTAGTTTGGTAGATTTTTTGTTTTATACATTAATTAAAATCTAATATTTTGTAACTCCCTACCACCACTTTTTAACTCTTCCACCACTTACTTGTTATTAAGTCATATCTACCTTTTACCCATTCGTTATCTTCTATTAGTTTGTTGGTTAAAGTAAAACCCTCAACTCTCCTCAATAAGCATTATCAGACACATCTCTCATTTTTTTCTCTATGTAGTGATGGTCCAATTTTATGGATCTTTATCTTGCAACTTCTGAAGTACATGATGGAAAAAGGTTTAAGGTATGTTGTCTTTTAAGTAATCAATAATTTTCATCCTTTAATTTTCTTTATGTTTATGCTTTCACTTCAACAACAGTTGATTGCAATATTAGAGAAAGTGAAGCTTAAAGAACTTCTTTACATTTGCTATTTCTCCATATATATGTTGACTATAGAACATACATTCTTTTCTAGAGACTTTGACCTAATTTCTATGTTGAATTCATGTTTGAATGATTTTCATTGTACACGAAGTAATTTAAGTCCTCTACAAATATTTTCACGTGCGTGTCTTAATAATTAGTCACTCTATTGTTCGGTGCGCCTTATTTAAGGTTATTTTCATTTTGTTTGTACAAAGTTACACTAAATATTCCAGAAAATCGTTCCAAAAATTTTATCTATCTAACCTTCTATTCAAAATACTTTCATCATCTTTTGTTTTTTACCCCCCTCAATTGACAAGAATCAAAATTATAAGAGATGGAGACTAACTTTTGTTCCAACTTTATTTTCAATTGCATGAGCTAACTTTTTTTAATCCAAATTTAGGGTTTTAAACAAATGGGGAATCCTCAAAAAGTGGATGGATTAAGTGATAGTGACCGTAAAATAAAAATAAAGAGCACTCCTATTACTTTAATAAAAGTAGTTTGGTTTCTTTTCTTCCTTCACTTCTTTATGCTATTTGGTTTCTAACTTTGTTCATATATGTAAAGCTTTGATCAAAGATTTAGTTAATGGGAAACTGTTCTGGGCACACATGTAGAAAATTACATGGACAAAGAAGGGTTGGTGGAGAAGGGAAGAGAGCCAATGAGTTTAGTAAGGATCATGCATAAAATTTAATTCTCTAATCTCAAAATTGTATATTTCTTTTTAAAATTTAATCTTTCTTAAAATTTTGTGGCTGGAAGTTTAGAAGACTTAGGTATTGTCATCTTTGGATAAATGCTTCAGGCATTAAAAGTTCTTGCATTATTTTGATTAAATTTTAGATAGAAGAGAGAGTATATAAATTTTAGATAAGATTTATTTCTTTTTTAATTTGTTGATAACTTCTTTGCGTAGATGTGAGATGTATATAAATTTATTTCTTCTTAGAGAATATTTATTTTTTTACTTTTTTTGTTGAGATTTTTTTTTTTGTAGATGCCAAATAAAAGAAGATTTTCATGTGTTTCTTCCTTTATCATGAAAAAAACACGACTTTTGTACATATTGTAGGCATCATGTACCTTGGGAACGTCTTTCAATTTTTCATTCAAATATCTATTTTAATTTTACTATTTTTAAATTTTTTTATAATACTATAAATTGTGGTATGCACTTTTTCTTTCAATTTTTAAATTTATTTCTTCTTCTTCAATATGATTACATGTAATTCCTTTTGAGAACAAGAAAAAATTTTGTAGACATCTTTAAATTTTTTGATCATAAAGAAGTTACAAGTTATTTATGAATTTTCCTATGTAGTTGTAAGTTGCCGTTTCCAAAAGATGAGTGGGTTTTATTTTTCTCAACATTCTTGCATTGCTTAAGGCCTAGTTTGGTTGGGAGGAAAAGAGGGAGAAAAAAAGGAGGGGAAGTAAAAGAGTAAGTAAATGAACATTTTACTTTGTTTGGTTTAGAGGAGAGAAGGAGGGAAAATAAATGTGAATGGGGAGTCCTCCCCCTCCACATCAAGAAAACCAATCCGTCCAAGAGTGGATGGATTGGGATGTAAATGGTTTTAAAGGACTATTTTGCCCTCTCAAAATGTTACAAATTTCATCTATGTATTGCATTCTTGAGGCTTTCTTATTTATGAGTTTTTGAGCAGCATTTTTTCCTTTTTAAAATTTACAAGTTTCTATGAGTTTAAAATAAATAAGATTAATTATCAAAGAGAAAATTACTACATCATGTTTAAAAGTATTTTAAGTTTGGGAATGAAAAATTGAGCAATAATCAATATGTGGTAACATGTGGATAACTTTAGGTTTAATTAAATTCTCATGATAAACTCATATAAAGAACTAATTACCTTAATTTTGATAAACTTTAATTTATGTTAAAATAGATGAATCTACTAATTATCTTAATTTTAATGATATGTAATTAATTTTATAACCAATGAATCTATAAACAATATTAAACAATAGACTTTTAAACTTTTAGATACAATTAATGATGTCTCTAACTATAAGATATATACATGAATTTACTATAAAATTAATACATAAAATTATAATTATTATTTTAAATACATATAAAGTACAACATAATACCACCATCAAAGATATAGAAAGGAATTCATAACAAGTTATAATTAAAAGAATTAAAAACTCTTTTATATAATTGGACTAATTTATTAAAGATATTCACATAAAATAATATAATAATATAATTTTTTAAAAAATATTTATCTTATAAAAAAATATAATAAACATATATCTTAAATTTTAATATTAAATTTTAATATTAATAAATCAAATGCGCAACTTGCCGTTCGCACTAGTTTTCTCTAAACTCAAGGAGAACACCACCACGGTGCTGATTTGCGTACTATTCTACTACTGTATTCTCGCGGACACGTTATATTTCCTCTGCTCTGCACTTCGTCCTGACTTGCAATTCACTCTGCCCCTAACTAACGAACATCAACGGACAATTACTTCCGATCCAATCCGAACTCAGTTTCATTCTCTAATTTCTGAAGCTTACTCCAATTTATGCTGTTTGATTCATCCTCGCAAGACCTTTGATCTCATTCTGAATAAGTTAAAGTTTGATTACTGTTTTTTGGTTTATAATTAATTGATCCTCGAATTCGTATTTCTTCATGATCAAGCCCTAAAGCATTTCAGTTGTTCTTCCAATGGCTTATTGGCTTAAAGCTGCTGAAGGTGCGATTTATTTGTATGTTTACTTCGCAGATATGTTCTAAATCAATTGTATTTGTCTACGGTAAATGTGTGATTATTGATAATTTATTGGATTCGAGCGACGGTGGCAACTGTTTGCCCTCATTGCGGCTGTTTTATCTGAAAATGAACTTTTATCTATTAATTTTGTTCAGTGTATTTTGCGAGAGGTGTTGCTCTGAATATATTATAGCTTTGTGTTTGTTTGTATGTACGTTCGGTAGAAGTCTGGGAAGCTTATCTTCGAGTTATATAATCTTAGAATTCACTACTTGTACTGCTTACTCAATGGACTATTTGAAGCTTCTGTTCTTGTCATTATTAAGATGAGCTGAAGCAACATTTAATCTCTGGATTTTTACTGTAGTAAAAATGGGGAAGAAGAAGAATAGGAAGCTAGCTAGGATTGATTGCCAGGAGAAACCAGAAGTTACAAGCTGTAGGTAATTAGGGTTTATCATGGATTGTGTAACCTGTCGAATTGATGCTGGGTGCATTAGGAGGAGCGTGTCCAGACACTTGGAAATAATATAATAAGACATAAAAAGGATATCTGGCTTCTTCTGTTTTTTTGGTTTTTTTTTGGGGGGGAGGGGGGGTAGGTGGGTGCATGGGAAAGAAGGGAGGTGTTCAATGTTGTTATATATGTAATTGTTGGTTCCTGATGTGCTGCTGGTAAGAAGAGTAGTTTTGTGGAAAGGATACGTGGGTTTATCATGGATTGTGTAGCCTGTAGAATTGATGCTGGGTGCAACAGTAGAAGCGTGTCTAGACAATTGGAAATAATATAATGACATAAAAAGGATATCTGGCTTCTTCTGTTTTTTTTTTTTTTGGGGGAGGGAGGGGGGAAGAAGGGAGGTGTTCAATGTTGTTATACATGTAATTGTTGGTTCCTGGTGTGCTGCTGGTAAGAAGAGTAGTTTTGTGGAAAGGATACGTGGGCAACATTTTTTTGCCACTCAGCTTGCCTAAGTTGGTGAAGCAACATTTAATCTCTGGATTTTTACTGTAGTAAAAATGGGGAAGAAGAAGAATAGGAAGCTAGCTAGGATTGATTGCCAGGAGAAACCAGAAGTTACAAGCTGTAGGTAATTAGGGTTTATCATGGATTGTGTAACCTGTCGAATTGATGCTGGGTGCATTAGGAGGAGCGTGTCCAGACACTTGGAAATAATATAATAAGACATAAAAAGGATATCTGGCTTCTTCTGTTTTTTTGTTTTTTTTTGGGGGGGGAGGGGGGGGGGGTAGGTGGGTGCATGGGAAAGAAGGGAGGTGTTCAATGTTGTTATATATGTAATTGTTGGTTCCTGATGTGCTGCTGGTAAGAAGAGTAGTTTTGTGGAAAGGATACGTGGGTTTATCATGGATTGTGTAGCCTGTAGAATTGATGCTGGGTGCAACAGTAGAAGCGTGTCTAGACAATTGGAAATAATATAATGACATAAAAAGGATATCTGGCTTCTTCTGTTTTTTTTTTTTTGGGGGGAGGGAGGGGGGAAGAAGGGAGGTGTTCAATGTTGTTATACATGTAATTGTTGGTTCCTGGTGTGCTGCTGGTAAGAAGAGTAGTTTTGTGGAAAGGATACGTGGGCAACATTTTTTTGCCACTCAGCTTGCCTAAGTTGGTGTGGCACTTGCAAACAGAAGAATTTCAGAATCACGTATTACTCACTAACAATTCATCTCTTTGAATTGATGGTTATAATATTTTTTACTGTACATTTCTGATATTAGAAATATCCACGCTTGGGTACTATAATGTGCGTATACTGATTGTATTGTTCGAAAGTAAATATTCTTCTTTCGTCAGACCTATTTGAAGTGGTAGATCGAAGGGCAAAGCTTGTTGCCGGTGAGAAGTCAGATGAACAGCTTAATTTTCAGACTCCAGGTATGTGTCTGAGAAATTTTCTTTCTCGCAAAGAAATCCATTACTGGAGGCACTTTTTTGTCTCTTGCTTTTGATCTTTAATCTTGCCAGTATCCGCTCTTTATTTAACTAGCATTTTCACAATACAATGTAGAAGACTTTTGAGGCTCATCTCGACAAGATATTTGTCCTGTATAAGTTGTGCGCCTTTTTTTTTTTTTTTTGGGTTTGGTTTCTTTTTCCTCCCCTTTTGGGTAGGTAACTTGTAGATGCAGTGTTTACTTAACTTTGGTTGTTAAAAATACTGTATGTTAATCCTCTTTTCACCATTCGTTTCTCCAAAATGAAGCTTCTAATGGACATGGATCTCATGCGAAGAGAACATCAAAAGTAAGGGTATGTGGTGTCCAACTTTTTGAGGAAATTACTTACAAATAGCAGGGAAGTTCATTTTGCCATCCAAATCAATAGCAAGTTCCCATATTGCCATCCTAACTTTAGATTTTCTCTAATTGTGCATAAACTTCCAAAGTTAATTCAATTTGCATGCTTACTAATATTTCTGTTCAAATTGCTTCAATGTTTGACCAATTTCCATTGAGTTTTTAGTAACATTGGTGGTCAAAATTGATGGAGATGGTGCGTTGAACAATTTTGGAAGTTCATATATCAAATATAGCAAAGTTGAAATCTTGATGGCAATTTGGGAAAGCCCTGTAATTCTGGAAGGCAAAGTGAATTTTTCTACAGAAACAAGATTGATTTTTATGGATAATTTTTTCTTAAGACAATGATATTTACAGCCTCAAAAGCAACTCTCCTCCAGCGAAAATCTAGTAACTGTTGATATTGAAAAGGAGAAAGCAAACTTGGGAACACCAGAATCAGAAGCATCCACTGAGAAAGATACATCCGTGCCAGTCGGTGAGAGCAATGGGATTGGTCCAAATAAACTTAGTGACAAATCTGTCAATGACATGCAGCAAGCTACTGATGGAGATGGGTTCGTTCCAGAGGCTTCTTCACCTAAAATAATAAACCATGATGAGGTAGAAAATGACACCGACCTCATAAAAGAAGCAGCATCAAGACAAGCAGAAGCTGCGGCTTCTAAGTCACACAAGGAAATAACCCCTGTTGACAGTTCAGATGCTCTTGAGGTGCTACCATTGCTTGTCACAAAAGAAGATGACATCACCAGTGATCCTCCTGCTGAATCCAATAAAAGTACCCAGTTGGGGGATAGAACATCTCCTGAACCTATGGAGCATGAAAGAACTCAAGTTTCAGGTGTAGATGGACTTAGTAAAGTGGATAACCAGCTGAAGGATGCTGACCTAAAACCTGAAGTGGTTTCAGATCCAAACAGTGATCCTCAAAGCTTAAAAACTGAACTGGGTCTGGATCAGAAAAAGAATCCAGAACGCAGTACTGGTGTTTCTGCTATGAATGTACAAGAGCAACTTGATGAGGTAATGTATGTAAATCTTATGGCTACTTACCATTTGGGCTTTAAGTCTTCAAGTTCCTTCCTTTTAAAATTTTTCTTTTCTATGTTTCTTTATTCCACAGGCACAAGGACTGCTGAAAAATGCAGTTTCTACTGGTCAGTCAAAAGAAGCAAGGTTAGCTCGGGTAAGGTCTTAGTATCATCTGCTCTATGCTTGGTTGGTTTTATGGACTCAACTAGATTGTCATGATATTCTGTTGCTGGGTTTGGTTTCATGAGCACATTGCAGTCAAGCGTGTTGCTGGCTTTCTTTTCATGATTTATGGTCCAAGTCGGCTGATTTCTGGTTCTTGGTTGATAACTAAAACAGACACCCAGCTAAGCACTGAATGGTATGCTAATTCCATTAATGGAAGAGTAATATCTAAAAGTAAAAGTTAATAGTTAAAAAGAAGAGAGCTCTGTCAAGAATTAAGTAAAGAGTGATCCTAAAATATTGATCTTTTTGAGTAAAGAGATGTTAATTTTCTGGTAAAGAAGTTCAAAATGTTCAATAGAGGAATGGTGAGATTCTTCCAAGTTGAAGTACCGGCAACATTACCTGATCTTGTGCTTCTTTATTTCAAAACCAGGTAATTACTGTTTACTAACTACTGTTACATCAAGAGTTGTTTTTAGTGGATGGAAAAGAAACTGTTGGCTTCGAGGACTAAATAAGTATGGTGTAAAGAGCATCAGTCTTCCTTGGCAATGACTTGGCAGATTACAAGTATTTAATTAGGATTATATCTATTTGTATTTGAAAACACTTTTACGGGCAACAATTATAGTAATATAGTGGATCTGATCCTCCACTCCAGCTTGCTTGAAGTGCACAGTGATTTCTGGCAATTAGAGTACTGAATAAAGAGGCCTGGTTGACCATAGAAAGTATCTCATCAGCATATACTTCTTTTCATGCCTTTGCTTTATTGTTGTTTATATTTCTGCCAACCTTTCAACACAAAGGAAATGTACAAGGACTTTGTTTTAATACGTACAATTCAAGGGCTCATTCTTTCATGCTTTGTTAAGGTTTGTGCTGGCCTTTCATCTCGTCTACAAGAGTATAAATCTGAAAATGCGCAGTTAGAAGAGCTTCTCTTTGCTGAGGTGAGATGCAAGCATGGGTTTTGTTCTGAGACTTAACTTCATATTATCCATTTTCGAACAAATGCAATCAAGATATGCTGGTTTACTTTATTCTTCTCTTGTATGACAGAGAGAATTGAGTAAATCATATGAGGATCGCATTAAGCAGCTTCAGAAAGATCTATCTGCATCCAAAAGTGAGGTGACTAGAGTGGAGTCAAACATGGCTGATGCATTGACTGCAAAAAATGCTGAAATTGAAGCACTTGTGATTCTGTGGATGCAATGAAGAAGCAGGCTGTACTTTCTGAAGGAAATTTGGCATCACTGCAGGTTTGTTTTAATCACTTGTTCACCAATGAATCAGTTATCCTCTTGTGCAATGTTTATCCTCTAGTGCACTCGTTGGTGTGTCAATCTCTACCAAATAGAGCTCAAATATCAGCTTTTGAGTGCATGTAAGTGAACCAGTCCCTTTAACTGTTGCAGAGCTCCCCACCAAGGAACTACATATTCACACTTATCCCACCTAAAGTGTTCATTCTAACTGACTCGTTTGATAATCTTCTTTATGTTTTTCTTTGTTCTTTTAGTTGTGGGGTTGTGTCGCGGAGCTGTCTGTGATAGAAAGTGAACAAAATGTTCTTTTTCCTTTTTCTTTTTGATCCTTTCATGAAAAGAGAGGAAAACGAAGTTGTGTGGGAAAAGTAATTGAATGCTTTTCTCCTTTACCGTTCATTTAAATATATACCGGATAATATGTGGGTTAGGAACTGGTCACAAGGACATCGCTGCTTGTTAATCTAGAAGAGTTCTTAAACTTTAGGCATCCTTGATTTCCTCTGTCATTTTGGATTTCCAAATGTTCCTAATTTGTGATACGATAAAGCAAAATCAATTTTGTTATTAGTTTCTTAGTTTCATTGTTGCATGTATCTATTCGCCACCACTTTCCAAATGATGTTTTCTTCTTAATTGTCTGGGCTAAACATTTTAGTTTCATTTCATCGGAGATATCATGAGCCCCAAAAACACTATATTCATCTATTTCCCGAAATTCACTCCTTAAAAATCTGTGCAGTTCTTTCCAAATAATGTCCATCATTTATGTAATGTTGCTTTTCTTTTAATGTAGATTGATTGATTACTTTTTTCTCAAAGAGAGGAAAATGTACCATGTTCTATGGTGTCATACTAGTGAAATATATTCTCAAGGTTGTTTCATTCTCCCACAAAGTAGTCTTAGACTTGCAGTTGTGTCTCCTTCAGGCAAACACAGAATCTTTAATGAGAAATAGGGAGCTAACAGAGACAAGGATGATGCAAGTGAGTAACTAGTTCTCCTGCCTACTTTGATTTCGATCATACGTCTGTGTACTTATGGTTTTTATGTTTGGTAACAAATTTTCTCATTGCAGGCCCTAAGGGAGGAGCTGGCCGCTGCAGAACGAAGAGCTGAAGAAGAACGTGCTGCACATAGTGCTACAAAGATGGTTCACACCTAAATACTAATTTTTTTGATTATCTTAGCCCCGCCCCCGCCTTTTTCTTCACCTACTTGATGGCTGTTTCTGGGTTCATATACAGTACCCTTTTTGCTCTGTGAATCTCTGTTGTGCTACTCTGTGCTTATATTTGATGAACCTCTGATCCAATGAATAGGCTGCTATGGAAAGAGAAGTAGAATTGGAACATCGAGCTATTGAAGCATCCACAGCATTAGCAAGGATCCAGGTATTCTAGACTATCTTTGGCATGCTAAATTTTGTAAATCTCTGTCAAAGTGAAAGAGCTAAATCTTTCTTGTCTAGAATCTGTTTACCCTGTCGGTTTGAGTTGAGGATGTGTTTTCTTTTGAAGTGGTTGCAATATGTGAACATGATCTGCTATCTGAACTTCTGAAGATTGCTGCTTGTTGCATGGCCATATGTCTATTTGTTTCATATACTGGTGCCTCTCATAATCTGACCTGGCAGAGCTGCCTCAATGCCTCCGGCGCTTGCATCTTCCTTCTTCCTTTTTACTTTTTTGATAAACACGGATGTTTTGTATATGCCAGGAAGGTTGGAGCATATTCATTTTACATGTGTCCTCAGCCCTCTTTCTTCTTCCTTCTATTAAAAGTTCTTTTACGGGGAATATCTTTAAACTTGTATGTGGCATATACTGGATTATAGTCAGCCTCCCTAAAGGATGAAAGATTGATCATTTTCAACCACCATGAAGGATCATCAACTAAAATATTGCTCTCATTTACACTGAATTTCTTGTTTTCACAGCTTATGTTGTCCCTTATTCAGTACTTGTAATAGTTTTATAAGATCATTAACCTTTCAGTACATGACATGTATACCTTCTTCAGCGAACAGCAGATGAAAGGACTGCAAAAGCAGCTGATCTTGAGCAAAAGATAGCTCTGCTCGAGGTAATAATTGGGTTCCTTTCTTTGTGAATGTGAAAAAAAGTGAAATGAAGGCATTTACAGTCACTACCGTGTGAATTAGGTTGAATGTGCATCCTTGAATCAAGAACTACAAGACATGGAAGCTCGTGCTCGGCGTGGACAAAAGAAATCTCCTGAAGAGGCAAATCAAGTGTTTCAGGTTTACTATCAATCAGAGTTCTGCTATACTGGTTGAGACAAATATATTTTGAGGGTTCTTAATCCTATTTCTGGTGTACAGTTGCTTTGATATGTTTTGAGGAACAAAGAATAGCAGCTTGACACCCACAATGCTGACTTTTTGCCTTTATCTCCCTTAGCATATTTGCACATTCTTGTTTAAATGTTAGAGGTTAAGACGCCATTCCTTATGCAAGAGCTTTCATGATCCTTTCGTGAAGTTCTGCCCAACTTAACATTCTGCAAATGCTAAATGCTACTATCTATTGTTTGGAGCATGAATCTCTGCAAATGGATCTTTTTAGATTTCGTCTCCAGAGAGGTCTCCAGAGAGTTCTATTCTTCGAACTTTATTATTTTGGGCACTTTTATACTATGTCTAAAAAAGAATGCCACATTTATGTTTTATATTTTTCCAAAAATGAATGTCCACTTCCGTAAAATAGACATACTTTCAATCTCAACAACCTCCTTGAAAGAAAGGGATGGATTTGTAGTCATTATTGCATTCACATCCTGACAATTCTAGTAAAGGTAAGCAATCTAAATCAGACTGCAGAGATCTCACAATCATAGGTTTTGGGTGGAGGCAAATTGTATTTTCCATAGATCCATATGTCCGGTTTTTGTTAAACTTGGTGCTGCATTTTCATGCGCCTCATAAATGTTAATGATTAAAATAGTTATTCGACTTGAAATTCTTACTCTTAAGATGCAGGCATGGCAAGAAGAGGTGGAGCGTGCACGACAAGGTCAGAGAGATGCTGAGAGCAAGCTGTCTGTTATGGAGGCAAGTTATTCTGCCTGTTGGGATAACCTGTTGTCTCAACATCTTCAGTGAAATAAGTTGGAGGCTCCTTTCGTTTGTTGATTGGTAGAGACACCACTAGATGAAGAGGCCAAAATAAAGCTGAAGTGTCTAATACATTTTAATTGTTGCTTACAATGCACTAATCCTGGGATATTGTGTTTGAGATCCACTGTTTTAACATTATTACCAACATGATTGAAATAATTCCCGTCGCTAATCTTTCTCCAGTCCCTTCTTTTGTGTTTCAATAAGCAGCTTCCGGTCCTTTTACTAGTTACACAGCAGATCTGCAGCAAAACTCCAACCGCACACACAACCAAGCATTTTCTGCTGTACCCACCGGCCCAACCTTGTTCAGCTATTAGTGGGCAGAACCATTATGTTCAGTGCATCCAACAAGCTCTCAACCTTCCTGTTAACCCTGGCACCTCACTGTCTCTCCATCTCAGCCAGTTCCAATACCTCCAAACTGGTGCAAGAATCTTAGAAGATTTGGTAGAAAAGAAACCTGAGTCTCTGATTTATTTAGAAGCTAGAATAGTAAGTAATGAAAGGCCTCTTTAACACTTTGTTGATTGGGAAAATTGACATGCCAAACTATAACCTTTACAGCAAGTCTAGTAATAGGATTTTAACCTTTTAGCTTGCCTTTTTTATAATGTATTTTTTTCCTCCCTTTCTCTTGTTGTGTTGGTGATTCAATTGGGTATAAGAGCCAGAGGGGCAGATTATTTTGGCAAGATAGAAGGGGAAAAAGATAACGAATCACAGATGCCATTGAAATGTTGAAGGTGGAGATGAAAATAGTAGAATTGTTTGGGTGAGGGAGAGGAATGGAGGACAAAAGGATAGGGTGAACATGACAGGGGTGAGAGAGAGACGAAGAGGACAGGATTATTAATTTTCTTGTGGGAAGTGGGGAGAGATTTATAGGAGTGAGGGGCTAAAGAGGTGCTGTGTACAGATTTGTGGCCTTGATCCAGGGATAAGGCCACCAGGATGAAGGGTTAAAATTTATGCGGGAACAATATTGTGAATGAGCTAACCAATTTGAGATTAAGAGCAATCCAAGAGAGGATGACTTTGATGCTTTGCAACTGAATATGGACTCCTTAGAACCCAACAGCCTCTTAGTTGAATGACTTCTTATGTATTACATACGTGCCATTGTAATTTCTCAAGGACAGTATAATGATCTTGGTTTATTTGCAGGCTGAGGTGCAAAAGATGAGAGTTGAAATGGCTGCCATGAAGCGGGATGCTGAGCATTACTCTCGTCAAGTATGTAACCGAATCTTCCTGTTGCATAAGTTTTGATCTTTTAATGTGATGATATATTGTTGTTATCTGTTTATGACATGCACACAGTTTTTTTGGAATTGCATGCGAGCTAATTGAACTATATTTTTGAACCATTTTGGTACTGAAAAACTAATGCAGACCACGCACTTAGTGTTACCTTTGTTTGGCCCATCCCTATTACTGGGTTTATGAAACATTATTGTAGCACTATGTTATCACATCTTTGAAGCTGCAGCTCTGTAAGGAAATCTGCTAGCTTTTGACTTATTTCCTCTTTATGTTGTTCAATTACCTCCTGGCTGTTTTGGCTCTGCTAATTTATTCTCATCTAACACAATGGTATCTAACTAGTTTTGTGCCTTTTGAACAGGAACATATGGAGCTGGAAAAACGTTATCGGGAATTAACAGACCTCTTGGTACTTCTGAATAGTACTTATTCATAAATCTGTATTTGGCCTCACTTATTGTACTCCTATTTACTTGTGATGTTGATTATATTCTGTCAGTACTACAAGCAAACACAACTGGAAACCATCGCCAGCGAAAAAGCTGCAGCAGAGTTTCAGTTAGAGAAGGAATTGAAGCGTCTACAGGAAGCACAGGTCTGTTTATGGTTCTCTCTCTTGCTCATTATTAGCAATTCTACTCCCTGTAACTTTACACATGTAAAAGAATTTCACAGCCATACAAGTACATTGTCCAAAACAGGCTGAAGCAGAAAGAAGTAATGTTTCTCGGCGACCATCATCCTCTTGGGAGGAAGACACAGAGATTAAAGCACTCGAGTATGTAGTATTACATTTCTAATATAGAGCACTGGCAGCTAGTCCAGTCTTGTCATATGAGTAATAACTGTAGTGCAAGTATAACTAATGCCAAATATGCATATCTATATTTTTTACTTAAGTTTTAGGTACCCACACCCCCTCCCCCCCAAAAAAAAAAAGAAAAAGAAAAAAAAAAGAAACTAAATGTTCTCCAGCGAAATTTTTTTCGCATCAATCAACATTCAAGAATCTATATTCCAATATGTTCCGCATCATTATTAGTTTCCATAGCTTCTATGTGAAACTTTTTTATCTTCATTGTTTTCTGCTTCATCTATAGTATTTCTTATCTTCATTTTTTCCTGAGTTTAAAGAGAATGAAAATTCTGCAACCGCAAAAAAAATCGATTTATACTTTCTGTAATTAAATTCAACTAGTGTAATAATATGAGTTAGACATTTGTAAAAGCTAATACAATAGCTATACAAAAGGCGGAAAATTTCCATAAAGAGCAAATTTACTGTTTTCTGTCTATTATCCTAACGATGCTTTGAAACTTGCAAATCTTTGGTACATGTACAAAAGTTTTTGCATTGTGGCCAGAGAGCATAACCCGTTGGTCTTCATGCTGCTCCACATGCAAAAATTTTTGCATCAACATTTATCTACTCTTTCTCAGAAACAGAGTATGCAAATAAGGTTTCCCTCTCAAAGATTTTCTCTTGAGCTTTACCTTGAACGACTTTCTCCCCTCCATCCTATAGTTAGTGACCGGATAATACACACTTTTCCTTACAAACCTGAAACTGGAGGAAAGAAACCGCAGCTAGAATAGTTGAATACCAGTCTTCTTGAGAAGCAAGTATGAATATGGCCTATCTGTTTCCTATGTACATATGATTAGATTTTGTGCTTTAAAGGCCTATCTGTTCCCTATATACATATGATTAGATTATGTGCTTTAAAGCTTCACTTAAAATCAGACTTGTGGATGTCGTAATTTGTCTATTTTTCTTCATTATTTGTGGGTTTGACAAGTCAAAATACAGGACTCTCCCGCTATATCAACGCCATATGGTTGGGGCGAGCATGCAGGTATTCTTGTTGCTTCTTTTTCTTCTTTTCTTTTCATTTTATGCTTGTCCACTTCACTTTGTGCAATAGAACTGAACTTACTTGCTTGATGCAGCTACAAAACGCTGCAAAGCTTTTAGATACTGGAGCTGTGAGGGCCACAAGATTCTTATGGCGGTATCCAACTGCACGAGTCATCCTTCTTTTCTATCTGGTTAGAGTGGTTAACAATGGACAATATTTTTCCTTTCTTTTAATTATTTCATAGTATGCTAATTTTTAAACTCTAGTTGTCAGAAAGGCAGGGAGTTAACATATTGACACTCCATGCCAGGTATTTGTTCACCTCTTCTTGATGTATCTGTTGCATAAGCTTCAGGTATGAACTCTTATCCTTCTGCTAAATTCATAATCTGCAGATATTAAAATAAGGGTGACCAGAGTCTCGTTCTAATTTTTGCCTAAACCGTTTTGGATTGTTGAAAGTTAAAAGGTTATGGTCAATGAATGAGCTTGTTTTATTATTTATTTTGGCGCTTTTTACTTCTGAATGTGACAAACCTAGTCACTGAGTATTCTTCTACTACTGGGTTTGGAAAAGGCTAGGTGATTGTGCTTACTTAGCCCAATAAGTGACACTTACTGATATAGTTTCCATCCAAGTTGTGATCTTGAAATGTTAGTTTACCAAGGCTCATCATGTAGAAGGCACTCTATGGTGCTTATTTATAGATCTTTACTTTTTGCTACTGGATGCAAATGTTCATTTAATTGTCTTGTTGTCTGTAATTTGGTGCATTATTCTTTAATTTTTTTCCATTTATTTGATATACCTTCTTTTCTTGCTTGTGAACTATGACAAGATGATTGCTGCTCTTTAACAAGTCAATATCTTAGGCTGAGAAGCTTTTAATACAAGGGAGTACCTATGATTATGGCTTTCAGAAATACATGTCTAAGGAAATAATTATTGTACAAGACATTAAATAAAAAATAAACATTGTACATCTATACCTGAGCATAGTCTAGGAATCTGTCTTACATGTTAGGTAAATAGTATGATCATGGCTTATTGATGATGTAGTTAAATGAGATTGATTAATTTTGTTAGGGAGCAAAGGAAGCTCCATAAGCTAATATGCATCTGCTAGTTAAAAGTTTGAAAAATTAGGTTTTAGCCAAAAAGTCCTTAAATTCATAACTTCCTTGCGAGCTGGACAGTAAACTACCATGAGCTCAAGAAATCTCCTTTCACATTCTCACTGCATTAGCACCAGAGTCACCTTTGAGTTTGACTAAGCTGAGGCAAGAGCTAGGAATTACTACTCCCAAGAGCACCCTGAAAAAACGAAACTCGAAACTAAGAAAGCTTTGCTTGGAGAACATCGTGGCTTCTATGTTTGCTTGCTTTACAGCCATTGTCTAAGTTCACACACTTCCAACAATATCAACAAGAAGAGCACACTCGAAAGCAAAATGTTAAGGACTGCAAGTCATTGTTTCAATATGCGTGATGGATGTTCCTTCTGTTTACAGTTCTTGTTATCTTGTAAATGTTAACAGAAACAGCAAGCTTTGATTCATCAGCTTACTCTTTGCAAGTACTGTATTTTGTATCTAAATTTGTTTGATAGGGAGATGCTGCTACTTTCCCCTCTAGTCATCTGTAGAGGTGAAAATCTCTTACTGCTACTGATGTTTCCTGCACACTGAACAGGAGCAAGCTGATTCATATACATCTAGAGAATTTGCAGAATCAATGGGACTTGCCAATGGATCTCTTCCATGAGCTTATCTGTTGCAAGATAGCTTTAGATTTCTTGTTAATGCATGTTGCTGCTGGACTTGCAAGATTAGGTACAAAATTACTGCCATGTTTCTCAGCAGGTTGAGAATTTTTGGATGAATTGATGATCAAGATCTGTGTGGTTTTGCTGACAGTTCTCCCTAAACCATTGAGCTACGTTCTTCATTTATTTGGCCAGTGAAGCACACCATCCTTTGTTGAATCCATTCAGAGATGTTTAACAAGCTGAAAAAGTTCATTACTCTGGATTCCATTAAGCTAACAAGATTCGTAAGTTGGATTCGTTCATCTGTTGTGCAGGAGGAACTTTTGTTTTGGAAAAATTTCTGATTAAGAACATTATGCAAATAGCAACTTCTTTGCCAAAAAGCTGCCTAGCATGAAGTTAGGATACAAATTTGTAACAGTGTTCCTTTGACTTCCAAGTGTATCAGTACATTTAGTGTAACGATCTCTTTGCAGTTTGCAAATAATAAACTCTGTGTTGTAAATGGAGGGTTACGAGCGGAATATACATGTTTTTTGTATTCTGAATTGTTAAGAATTTAAGTAACACCAATAGTGAATGCAACTTTTAAACAAGAAATTGATTTCACTACTAAAATTCTCACTTACAAGTCACCTAACACTCACAATTATAGTACATTTGATCTCTCAATTTTTTTGCTCACAAGACACGCTACCAAAGTAGTTTTTAACTCTCTTATTTTACTCTAAGAGCATCTTGCTTGCTTGCTTCACATAATCCCACTAGCCTATTAATACTTCCTTCACCGACTTTGCTTATGTTATTTAACCATTTCTAGTTTAGTCTTAGTCTACCTATTTCAATTGGAAGCTCTTCTTAAAGACAATTTTAAAGATACTAGTAAGGGTGCCTGCCAGATGCGCGGGGAATTTTGTTATGATAGAGTAAATGTTGTTGTGTAAAATAAGTAAAGATGAAATAATGTTGATTGTTATGACTAAATAAATATCCGAAAACATAACGGAAGGCAGGGAAGTTTAAACGTTGAGTACTATTGTTGGTAACACAATAGAAGTCTATTGTTGCAAAGACAATAAGATTTCATTGAGGTTTGGCGGCTTCATTGTTGAATTAATTTTCTGGCTTGTTTTTAGATGGTAGTGCTTGCATTGTTTGTTGAAAGTATACATTATAATATGCTTACATCAAATTTAACATAAGATATTAAAGCAGTATTGAGATAGAATAGTAAAATATTAATAGAGATCAAAAGTTTATAAAATTTTAGATTTATAATTTTTTTTAAAAAAGTAATATTTTTATACGTATCTTTGATGATATAAAGATGAGCAACAGAATATCTGCATTGTCTTCTTCATACAAACAGTTGAAACATTTAAGCACAAAAAAAAGACAAAGGGAAACAAATTGAAGCAAAAACATTGAAACAAATTGTGCAAAATTCAAAGCACAAAGCTTTTAAATGTTGTTTCCATAACTACCTCTGCTCAAGTTGCCAAAACCAATACGGGAGCCCTTTTCTCAGTCGGGTACTTGTTTCAAAAACAAACGATCATAAGCAGAAAAGTCACATTTTTTTTTTTGTACATAAATTTCTCTGCATTTTGGATGATTCAAGAAGCCAACCGTGTGTACTCTTTTATTTATCCCAACGGTTGACAATCATAGGGATTTGTAAAAATTTTGACAACTTTTGATGAACAAGCAAAAGAGATCCTAGCCATCCAATATTCTAGATATTGAAAAAAAATATCAACTAATCAAAAACCATAAACACCGGCCACATTGGAGGATATGGGAGAAATCAAGTTGGACGACCATCATAAGGATTTGTAAAAGTTTTGATAATATAATCATAATAAAATTAAGTTTGTTTTTAAATCATCAAAAAAATCATAATTATGTAATGTTCCGAGATTCTTAAAAAATATCCATCATTCAAAAAATTAGAACTTGTTTATTTTTCTTTTTTAATTTTTTTTTTTTTTACCGTCAAACTTCAAATCTAACAACTAATTAACATCGTCACATTTTTCTTTTAACAAAAAAAAAATCTACCCATTGAAAAATTTAAAATATATAAAAATCTTGAAAACATATTCACCAACCAAAAACCAACAACAACAATTACATTATATAAATACATACAAATACAAAATATATATACCAATATATATACAAATATAAAACATATTCCCATGTCTGCGTTTTTTTTTTCATTTTTTCCTCCTTTCTTTTTTCTTGCTTTTCTTTGTACAAGAAAGCCAATCATCAGATGGTATCTCCATTACTCCATATTATGGTCAAACTTTCCTCACAGACCAATTGTTCATCAATCAAACAAATCTTCAAAACTCTTCTCCATGATGACGACCCTGCTGTCAATTGTCAAAGCCCTTCATTATACCATCCACCGGTGAATTTCACCCCAGGATGGGAGTAAAGCCACCGGTGAATCTCATTCGTTTATTTTACCATTTAACGGCTGAATTTTTTCTCAAGTTGAAAATAAAGTCAAATCAATTAAAAATTATACAAGATTTTCAGACAATTAGTATATAGATAAAGTAGATGAGTACAAAGTCAAATAAATTGTAATAAAGTATTAAAATCTCAACCATTCATTTTATTATCGAACGATTGAATTTTGCTTCGAGATTAGAACAAAATCAAATCAAGTAGAAATTACTAAAGATCCTCACAAGACAATTAACCTATAGGTAGATCAGTTGTCTGTCAAAGTAAAAGATTGCTGCACAAGCTTTGAATATTCTAAAGACCGTGTTGCGATTTCTCAACGTAAATATTCTATCAATATCCATCTTTTGTGCTGTGAAAACTAGTTGGCCCCCATCAGAGCTGATGAGAAATCCTGTGTCGATAATATTCGGATTGATAATTGAGCTCCATTGCGGGATCGACCAAGGTTTTAAGCCAGAGAAGTGTGCCCCACAGGGATGAACTAGAGTGCAGCGCTGCATGACAAAGAATCAAAGATCAGTGTGGAGCCCAGGGTTCGTCTTTATCAGACAGTTCTTTCTTTGGATTGATACTTTTTATCAGAGAATCTTTTTAGTGGCGTACTTGATTGCTTACAAAATTTGCTCTCGGGATTATCTATTCTTTCACAAATTAATAATCTGTTTTCTGCTTATAGTAGAAAAAGTTTTAAAAAATGCATAATTGATTGTATGTGCTCAATCTAAATACAGCCTGAGGACACCGACTGGTTAATCTTTTGTTCTTTAAAAATTTTTTCTTAATTTATACAAAAAAAATACAATATCAAATAATATTTAATTTAATTAAATATATAATTATATTTCACTTTTTATATTATAAATTTTTTTTAAAAAAAAATACTCACAACTAAACATAATCTAAATAAAATACACATAGTTATTAGAGAAGACCTGAAATCCGGAGGAACTACCGCAATGATGCTTGCCGCGGAAGACCGGACGCCATAGGCTGTAGGCTATAAGAATAGATGATACTCCTTCCTGAAAAATGGTTCCCAAGCCTTTGAAATTCTGGGCTCTCTTTTGTCGGTTGATTTATTACGTTGTAGTAGTGGCATTACACGTAGAAGGTGAAAAAGTCTCCCGGGGAATATTCTTCTCAGCTTTACTGAAGCATGATCCAAAGTTAAAGGCACACAACTTAAAAGGAAAAAACTTCTTGATTAAGTTTTCTTAATTAATTTATATTAAAATTTATAAAAATAAAAATTTAAAATAAAAAAATTAAAAATTTTCTGATTTGAATTTTCAAATAACTTGCTTTTGTCTTTCTCGCCAATTTGAATTGTAATTAAATTCATTTTTTCTTTTTTTTTACTACACAATTCACGTCTTCTTCATAAAAGTTAAAGTTATATTTTGTCCTAAAAATTTAGAAAATTTTTAAAATGATATTGAATAATAATTGAATTGAGATTTTTTATTTTAAATTTTATAAAAATAAATTATTTATAAAAATAATTAAAATATAAAATAAAAAATTATATTATTTTCGCATGCTACCCCAGTTCAATTCAAGTATAGGCTTCAATAAACCCACGTGAAAAGGCAAATTCCCCGCGAGGAAGCTATCGAACCTCATTTGTCGTCCATCAATTAAGGCAGAATAAAAAGATTCGTTTTGCAAAGTAAAAGATATTGCAATCATAACCCATCAAAATTTCTTTGTGCTTTTGAATTTCTGAAACATGTACGCACCGAAGTGTAAGATTAATAAAAAAAAAGTCAATATAAATTGCTTTTACGAGACTGGTGAATTATGATAGACATTCCGCCATATTCCTTTTTGGATTGGATCTTTATTGTCACAATGATCATCTCAAAATCCTGACAAAAATTAAAAATTTTCGAACATGAAATCAATTTATTTTTTTTTGTGAGAATTTTTAAAATTTTAAATATCACAAAATATGAATCGACTTTTTTCTATTAAAGGTGACAATAAATTTTATGTGTTTTTCAAAAATAGAGAATACATTTTTTGAATGGCTAAAGTCCAATTCTATAACACTTTGAAAAGCAATTTACAAAGTCGCATAGCAAAATGGAATCGAACAACAGAAGAGTGTTCTCCATCTTACGTGATTAGAGATTTCACATTTTCTTACCCAGCAAGAGAGAGAGAGAGAGAGAGAGGGAGGGAGATTTTACATTTTCTATTGAATTTTGTAAAAATAAATTTTTTGTGAAATGAGACGTAAGATGTAATTGTGTGTTTAGTTAGAAGAGATGCAATCTAAATAAACCCTTAACTGATATTTTTTAATATAAAAACATAAAAGATATTCTCACTAAATTTGGCCTTATTTCTAGATTGACTGTGAATTATGAGAATGAAACATTTTATGCTCTAGTAACAACAACAAAAAACTAGCCGAGGAAATGTCTAACATTCATATTCCTCAATCTTATGATGAAATTAGAAAGAGTTTGAGCTCGTGTTTTAGATTTTTTATTTTATATTTTGTAAAAATAAATTATTTATAAGAAAATATGTGAGAATTAAAATAAAAAATTTATAAAATGCATTACTTCCTTAGTCTTGAAATATTAGTTTCATTTACTTTTCTAATTTGTCCCATAATATCTAATCCATTTATAATATTAATAAAATAAAAATTAAATGAGAAATTTTTTATTATTACCCTCTTTAACAACTACCTATTCCAAATTTAAAATACTTTAATTAATAAATTATAGTTAAAGTCAAAATGTACTAAATTATTTTTTAATATTATATAGTATTTTACTAAATTATTAATCTGTGTAAAAATAATAAATTAAGCTAATATTTCGAGACGGAAGGAATAAGTTATATTGGAATTAAGTTGTATTAAAAATTATATAAATAAATAATTTATAAAAATAGAAGTATGGCTTAAAGTAAAAAAAGTAAGGAAAAAGTAGTTTTGTTTGGCTTAGAAAACCAATCCAAATACACAATCAGAATTATCCTTTTAGACTTCTAATAAATCATCTTTGCTTAAAAAAAAGAAAAAGAAAAAGTCAAACAAGCAGAAGCTACAAACTTCTGTGGTAAGCTTTGGCTGCTAAAACAACCCAATAATTTGCCCTTTTAAAAATCATTACTACTATTATTACACTTTATGCTGCTCAAAGAAGCGAATAACATAAAGCAATATTTCATAACGTATCTTTGATGCGGATAAAAAATGGACGGATAGAAAATTTAGGGAAAATTTCTTCAAAAATATGATAATTGTTTTAATAATCATCTAAGAATATCTAAATACTCTATTATCATTTATATGATTTTATAAAATATACTTTTGATGCTTCAGAACGAGAGATGCGGATTAAATACGAAACTTTTAATTTAAGATGGAGGAATTCAATCTCTCTTTATAGTAAAATTTTATTATATAATATTTATTATTAAAATAACGTTTTTTGTATTAAAAAAATAATATTTTTACGAGTAAGACACATAATTAATAGCCAATTTCAGAGTATTGGATATCATTTTAAGTTTGAGAATTTTTACATTTAAATTTCGTATTTATATTCGAGAGTGAGAATTAAAAGTGAAAATTAATATATGGAATTCACGAGAACAAGCTCAATACAGCCTCCGTTTCACCTCTGCAACTTTACCAACGTCATCATCATCAGAATTTCAAAGACTGGCGGGAAATCTCCCCTTTAAAAGCCCCATCTATATTTGTTATATGCTCATCATTCATTACCTTTACCGTCACACCATCAAAGTCATTTCAATCAATCTGCTCTCACTCCCAAAACACTCTGTTCCAACGCTGCTACAGAAGAAACGATCCAGAACTTGGAAGTTTCACAGTTTGCTACAAAGAGAACTAAAAAATGGCTGATTCTCAAGTGATACTCCCGCAATTAGTAGAAGAAATGATCACCAAAATCTGCATAGATAAGCACCAAGACCCACCAGACTCGTGGGCACGACGAAGGCTTGCGGCAGTGGGTGAAGGAGTTGCCTCTGAAATTCTTAGAAGAATATACGACCAGCAGACGCAGATAAGAGACCTCAGCCACCTCATTGTTTGGTTGATTGATAATCCTAAAAGTCCGATGCGAGTCTCAGCTCAGCAGAACGGTCAGAGCCCCGTCAGTCTTCCTCAGAGTCCATCCAACAATAGAGGCTCTGCTTCGTCTGGCCGGAGTACTGTCCCTCTTCTCGGTGTTTCCCTTTTTTCCCCTGCTTTTGTGATTACGTACTTGATCTTGATGCCTCCTTTTTGCAGTACACTTTGGTCGAATTGGAACTTGTTCTCTACTGCAAAAGTTTCAATCGCCTTGCGACACTGATGATCTCTTGTTTTTCTTTTTACACTGAACTAACGATACCCACTCTTAGCTTTTCTCTTCCTTTTATTTTTTCCGGTGATTTTCCTTTTGAACTTGAAGAACAGATTAAAAATGCTTTCTTTGCCCATAGAATGTCAAAAAGGCCAAATTTCTCCTCATCTTGTCTTGTAAATTGTAATTAGGTCCGTACCCGCTCGGACAAAAAGCAATACATTTTCACAAATCTCCAGGATTACTGTTAATCTGAGTTTTTATCAAAGAATAAGCCAATTAGTAGTGCATGTTTTATTTTCTGTCTTTGAATATCATGGTGCATTGAGTTCTCTGTGAATTTGTTAAACTCATAAAAATATTTTCTAATTTCTATGGATATTCTGTAATACAGAGAGCGGAAGCTCTAGTTTTCAGATGTCTGGATGTCATAAGCATCTCGTCACGCCATGCTCGGAGATGCCAAGTCCAAACAAAATCAGTCGCCAGTTATCTTTTAATGGTGAACCCGAAATCAGAGAGAGGACGGATCATCCCAGCATTAGTTACCAGTTGACGGTCCTCAGCAAACTTGAGTTTAGAAAGTTCTTTTTAATACTCAGTTACATTGGGAGGTTAGTATTTTCTTTTCTATTTTTAAATTATCTATTTTATAATACGATCAGTCTATTTCCAGAATCTTGAATTTGAGAATATCTTATTGCAGGAAAAAGCTGGAGGAGGTTATCTGTGCTGATGCTGTTGATGATATTGTAAGAAGGAGAGACCTCCCAATGGATGCTTTCGAGTCACTGATTTGGAATGCATATGGCCAGCACTTTTGTGAGAAGCTAGATGGCAGAAGAGAGGTCAAGCTCATGTATCTCTGCATGTTGCTCTATTGACTTAAGTGGCTCTACTGCTAGTATTTCTAATATCAGTCTTCTGATTATCATCATTATTTTTTCTTCGGAATGGGAGCTCTCCTATTATACTACCTTTGATGTTTGCACGCAAAGCTTGGATGTTCATAGAGTAATTAGTGAAAAACTAATTTGCTTTCTGAAAATTACCAAGTCACATCAGGTTAGAGCATATGCGTTTCTTATAAAGAATTGATACAGTAAATTTGATTTCTTTGTTTTTTCCCCTTGTTTTACAGTGTATAGATTGGGAATCTGGGAAAACACACTTTTACTATTGTCATGTTTATGGAGATGGAAGTTACAGCTTCAAGGTTTGTTTTATCAAGCACATATGCTATTTCGTGTTAAAGCATGCTTTAGAATTTTGCACTTGTTTTAAATCTCAGGAAATTTCTGATATTTTCCATTTGAAGTGTTTTGGTAGAGCATCATATTTTATGTCCTCCCATGTTAATGAGTTCACCCAATAGTAAAAGCTTCATCTCTGACTGATTGGACTTGCTGTTCCTATGTATTTGTAATGTGGGCTTTAATATAGGTGTTGTGAGGCGCAAATATAGATTATGAAATAATCAAGCACTTTTATAATGTGCATTGATATTTGTTTTGGTACACCCAATATCACATAAATTGCTTCTGCGTAATTCAGGGCCCTTGTCTGAACACAACGAAAACTCATCTTCAAAGAGAACTAGGAGATGAGAATGTACTGATTGTCAAGTTTGTTGGAGAGGGGAAGCATTCGGTTCTGAAGATAGCCAGGGAAGGCATTCTTGTTGGATTGAAGCGCTACCGCTTTTTTGGTGAGGTTATAGATCCTTTTTCTGATTTGAATAGCCTGAAATATTCTCTCTTGCCTTTCTATGTTTTCAATTATCTGCTTTACCTTGATGAACTTCTAATCTTTTTGTAGCTCGTAACAGAAGAAATTTTTTTCTCTGTTGGCATTTTAAGGCATATCATTGCCTGCCTTACTCTTTCTTTTTGAGGTTTTTGAATTTGTGTATCCCATTACAGATGTGATTTACAACATATACAACCTTACTTTTGGTTATCACTCTTCCATTGATCTCATTCATGCACAACCATATGCTCTTTTAAAGTGGGTTTCCTTCCTTAAGAAAGTTGGTTTAGATGAACGGGGTATTTTTGATGAAGCACTGTCCCATTGGATTAAACTGGTAGAGAGTTCCCATTATTAGCACCTTCATAAAAAATCAGAAATATCTTATATGTTTGAGACAGCACTTTAGTAGTAAACCGTTCTTTTATGCCCTAGCTGGAGCTTGGGGAGAGAATTCATGACTTTTGATCCTGTCAATTGTCATTGGCATTTGTTCTTGATTTGCCAAAATTGAATATTTGGACATTGTCAATGGGTTCTTGGACCTGCCATGATATCCCGTTTCTGAGATCTACACACTTTTGATGTCCAAGTGGGGTTTGTTACTTCTTTAACCTAAATCAACTAAGTCAGTTAAGAGAAATGGCAATATTTTTGTGCCTTATGCCATTACCAGAAACCTTATGGTCATATATCTTTATAGGACAACTGCTACTGGATTTTGTTATTACCTACTAGCTTGTTGCTTTCTTTGAAGAGCAGATTCTTGTATTATCATATATATTTTTTCTGTATCTTCTTGATTTGGATGTCTTTTTATTTTAATCTTTGTTTTTATAAATTCACTGTTCCAATTGCAATGGTTAAGATCATGGGCTGCTATTGGCATAGCTTCATGTGATATAAGGGTTAGTGATATTTCCTCATACATGTCCATCTTGTTAATACCATTTAGTACTTAAATCATGCCAGTATGTTTCAAATTGGCAAATTGCTTATGCATTTACCTGTTAAGATGCATCCAAAATCCTGTCTGTTGATGAATTTCCCTGTTTATGTTACAGCGTTTAAAGATGACGGCAAAGAAGTGAAGAAGAAAGACAGAACAGTTAAGGATAAATCATCAACTTTTGCAGCTGTAAAATGCTACTTTGTCAGATTGGACTCTCTGACACCTTGTGATGGGGGTGAATCGTATATTTTGTCTTCCAGAAGTATATATGAAGCAAGGTGCCTTTTTATGCATGTGCATATGGTATCTAGCATGGCGAAGTACATGGCCAGGTGATATGTCAATTACCTTCTCCAATGTTTATGTCTAAAACTTTGTCATGAAAGGTTTATGCTTGTGAATGCAGGTTTTCCCTTATTCTGTCAAAGACTATAAGGCTTCCGGTTGATCTTTCTACTGTTGAAGTTGAACGGATCCAAGATATACCTTGCCGGGTATAACTTGTGTTTCTTTTCCTTTTTTCCTCATTTTCAATTGCTTCTACTGATCTAGAAACATCATTAAATCTATTTGAGTACTTGGTTGTTTTTTCTTCCTTTCTCTGCATTGTAGGATGAAAATGGTCGCATTATCTGTGGGGAAGATGGAGATCCCCTCATACTCACAGATGGAACTGGTTTTGTTTCAGAAGATTTGGTATTAAAATGTCCTCAAGATATTGGCCGAGCAAAATATATTAAAGACAAAGATTTTCAGGTAGCGAGCTTTGTTCTTCTGTAAGATGTTAGAACATAAACTGGAGGATCAAATACCATCTTTGTTAGGTTTAGTTTTGCAGCTTGAATGGCTTAATTGCCAGAATCCTTATTCGAGTTTTGAGGGCTTGTAAAGAAATTTACAAGACAAAAGACAGATATGCAAACTAATTTATACAGGAAAAAAATGCCATCGATAAGATATCTAAAGGTAAGCATAGGGCAGGATTCTCTTTCAAGAGTGCTGGATCATGCAGGTATAAATCTAATTGCCATGATATTTTCTGAAGGTACTGACTTTAAAAGTCATTCCCACAATAAAGGAAGAGCATTATTATACAAAGAGAAAATGGGGGGTATATTGTGTACTTTGCTTCATATTGAAATTTTTATTTGTTCCTCCCCACGAGTTCTTTACTTCTGACTTCAGTGATGATCATGGGCTTGAAAATGTATTGACTGTCTGTAACTAATTCAATTAGAAATGGGAAAACTTGTAGTGCACTGGATTACTGCTTAAAAATGGAAAAATACTATTAGTGGGTTGCGGAGACAAAGGTAATATTGGAAAATAATTACATGGATACATGTGGTTAAAAAATTATGCATTGGACCTGATAGTGTACTCAAACTAAAATCGCTATCATGTAAGAAAAGAAACGGAAGGGATTTGGTTTTTGTAGCTAGGGGAGGGGAGGAAGAAAGTGTGTGTCTTTGTTTGTAAAAGGGTGGTTTTGTATGCTAATCTATTCCTAGGACTACCGTATTGTTGTTCACATCCTTTCATTTTCTTTTGATGATCCTATTTGATGGAAACTATGCTAGATTTTGAATTCATTTATCATATCTGTGCATAGAGATTTCGTGATTTTATTGAGTCTGAGAATGTATCAGTAGCTGAACAAAGAGATGCTGAAGCAAGGAACAAAGACCTGGTATGTGCTTGATTCCATTGTTCTTTTCCTCCTTTTCAGTTTGTATTTGGAATTGTTTGGTACCGTTTATTGAATTCGGAGTGTATTTTTTTTCTTGAATTTTGTTATTTCTTTGTTGCTTCCAGCCTCTTCTGATGCAGTGTCGACTGTTCAAGGATGGTTATGCTGTTAAGGGAACACTACTTGTGAACAGGAAGGTACATTTCATGTTTCATTAGTACATTGTTTAATTGGTGGACTTGTAATCTTTATCTGGGTTGGAAATCTCAGTCGTCTTCCTTACATGATATGGGCATCCTTGGACCTGTAACATGGTTATCTTTGGGAGGGTATTGTTCGGACTTTGACGTTTGTCATCCTTTATTCTGGTGTTTGTTCCTGTAACATCTCTGTCGTTCTCCAATTATAGTCAAGCTAGATATTGATAAAGAGTTTAGCATTAAGACTTTAGTTATGATTTGAGGCCTACCAGATGCTGTCAATATTAAAACATCTTACTATTTCTAGATCCATTTTGTTGGGTCCTTTTGTCCTATATACTTGCCTCTGGTTTTGGCTCACATCTGAAGTTTGCACTTGCCTTGAAAGCCAGATGGCCAAGTTATACGTCAACTTTGGTAGGTTTCAGCAGCATAACAATTTCTCTGAGCTAATGGTAAAAAAGTTCCTAATTGGTATTTGGCAATGCCAGGAACATAAGTTCATCTTTTTGTCTGTGCCTAGAGAGCAATCATTTGTTGGTTGGATCCTTGAATTTCAATTTAACAAAAGTGCCATGGTTCGGGACAAGGCTTACGCCTATCCTCTCTCTGGTTTCAGTTTTAGGTTAATCTTTGATTACTTTATCCAAAATCATCTCTTCAACCTCTAAAAGTAATTGTGGTTCTTGTATTGAATTGAGAACGGTGTGCCTTGGCCACAACTCATAGGTGATTGTTGAAAAGATAATGGCCAAGAAATCTAAGAGGATAAGCTCTTATTTGAATTGTTCCCACGAGCCATTGGGTATTGAGGGGAAATCTTGGTTGAGCTGGACAATATACACCCTCTCTCCTGTAACTATGACCTATTGATGTCTAAAGCTAATGGTCATGTTTGTGTGAGACAGGGTGTATTAAGCTCCTCTCAACAAAGATTTTCCGGACCATTTGGAACTTCTGCTCTTGGATTTAAAGTTCTCATAAAATCTGAAACAGAATGAAAATGTTGGATTTTACATCAATGTAGAATACTTGCTTTGTAATTCAAAATATGTTCTCTTTTCTTTTTTTTTTAAGTGGGAGTATGTGGAGGAAGCTAAATATTAATGCACTTCAACCACTTGCCTTGATATGATTGCAACATAATTCATTACTTTATTTGCCCTATCTTTCTTAATAGCTAACCAAACTTACTGTTGAATATAGCTTCCACCACGAACTATTCAGATCAGAACGTCAATGATAAAGGTTGAGAGAGATGACTTCTGTCCGGTTACTAAAACATTTAATTCATTGGAAATAGTTGCAGTAAGGTATGTTACTTGGATCCTAATAGGTACTTTTTCCCAAAATTTGTAATGTATCTACTATGGATTAACATTTCAAAGGTCTAAGATGCTTCTCATTTAGCCTAACCTGTGTAAGTTGAATTGCTGCAGTGCCATTTTGCGTCATTTTCATTCTTCCTTAATGGCAAAAGTGTTTCAAATAAAATAAATGATTTGAATTGTTTGTCTAATTTTTGCAAAAGAAAAACCTACTATACCAAGAAATGTGTCACCTCCGTGAGATTTAAATGGTGTGCTTTGTATGATATAATAGTCCCTTTAGTATATGACCAGAGCTAATCCTCCTTGCTCCTTCCTCTATCCCAGAAGAAAAGAAAAGAAAAAGAATAGTCCTGATATATGACTTTGTACCAAAATGCTATGATGTGGGAAACTTTGACTGCAGGTATCCCATTGTATCTCCATAATCTATAGAGCATGTTGCAAGAAAACTGATAAATGAAGATATTTCTTCTTTTGCTTTGGTCTATTTTTACCTACATATAAACATCTTGATGAGGATTGAAGTCTCTTTTCTTGCTGTAGCTTAAGCTGTAATTCTGAAAGTATTACAGTTTTCTTTACCAATGAGCTCATCCTATGCATTCTGCGATAGCAATCATCTCTTGCTCGCTATTTATATGGTTGCAGCAACAAACCCAGGAGAACATATCTGTCAAGATATTTAATTGCTCTTTTGTCCTATGGAGGAGTACCAAGAAAAGTTTTTCTGGATTTGTTGATGAGTGCGTTACAAGAGACGGAAATGGTTTACTCAAATAAACGTGCTGCACTTAAAGGTAATATCAGATCAGAATATTGTTTTACAGATTGTTGTATTTAGTTCCATGGCTATTTCCTCAATGGTATGGACTTCAAACATTAACAGAAAAGGCCTGTTCGCTATTTGTATGACAATTAGTTTCTCTTGTTTCTCTATTGCCTTAAGTGTAGTTTAAAGCAATTGTCCATGAAGATTCACATATGTTCCTTGTCAAAAAAATTTTTACATAAACTTCCTTCATGCAGTTGCCGTGATTAATGGAGAAGTGGATGATGATAGCACTGCGGCAAGAATGATATCATCTGGAGTGCCTCTCAGTGAACCTCATCTTCAAGATCGCTTGTCTAAGCTGGTGAATGTTGAAAGAGCCAAGCTTGAAGAAGGAAAGCTACCAATCAGTGAAAGTTTTTATTTAATGGGGACAGCTGATCCTACTGGTGTATTGAAGACCAACGAAGTTTGTGTCATATTGTACGTAGACTTATGTGTGCTCCTATTGTGTGGCCTTTATAACTGACAGCAGTTTATCATATGTTTTGCATAGAGTTACATAGGGTATTCTGTATGCCTTCTTAACAGGTGCAAGCGTGCTATTCAGGAAATTCTCATCTGAAAATTTTGATATTTATGGGTTTCTTGTTTGTTAGGGATAATGGTCCAATATCTGGGAAGGTACTAGTCTACAGAAATCCCGGCCTGCACTTTGGGGACATCCATATCATGGAAGCAGTATATGTTAAAGAACTGGAAGATATTATTGGAAATGCCAAATATGGGATATTCTTTTCCACCCAAGGCCAGAGATCGGCAGCTGCAGAAATTGCAAATGGAGATTTTGATGGTGATGTGTATTGGGTCTCCCGAAATCCTCAGGTAGGCACTCATCCAAAAATTTCACTTTTCTTGTATGTAATTGTTGGATTCTTTTGCTTAATTTCAAAACTTATTTGGCTAATGCTTTATGAAACGCAATCTATAAGAAGCCATTTAAATGGAGGAACTCTTTTGCTGACCGTTCCCGTTCTTGCTTGTATGCCGGTCATGTGGTACATTTTCAGCTAAAATTTCTTATTACACCTTAGTAGGCTATTTGTAATCAGGCTGATTGTTGTTGACTTTCTTAGAGATGTAGGTGCAAGATTTTGGAGGACCTCTGTCTTTGTCCTTTTTCTGTGCATGCCTGTTTCAGATCAAGTAACCTACCGTCCAAAATTATCTTTTACATGTTTGTTTTAAAAAAATGAAAAAAAAAACAGCTTTCTCCTGCTGGCAAGCAGACGCATTTTAAGTGACTGTGGATCTAGTCCCTTCCTTTATATACTTTATCTAATAGCTCAGGTTGGTGCTGATCACCGTCATTATGCTCAAACAAATGGGGGCAATGTTCTAATATTTTCCCAACAAGAAAAAAAAGAAAAGGAAGAATTGGCATCAAATGCCCACTTTTTCAACTCTTGGAATTCAGATCTCACGCGAAGCTTTTACATTTTCCTGTTATTTACTTTCTAGAGTAACGATGTAATTAATTTTGTATTTTTCGAGAGTGGGCATATTTGAGACCTTTTTCTTTTTTTTTTTCTGGTATATCATAGTTACTAAAATACTTCAGAGCAAGTGAACCTTGGACTCGGGTATATTCAACTCCTCGAGCTGTTAACAGAAAGCCAACAGACTTTTCAGTTGAAGAATTGGAGGATGAGCTTGTTCAACTTTTTCTACAGACAAAAGAGTCTAGGTATGCAGGGTGCAGGGGGAACATTTGTCTTGATCTACTGAAATAACTAGAATAAATGTCGTATATATGTCTAATCAATACATGTCCATCCTGAAAATGCCATTATATATGCAGACTACCACTAGCACATTTGCAGTTCTTTTTTGTATTTGTCTATTCTTTTGTTTGTCAGTAATAGGATTGGTCGTTTATATGGAATGATCTTTATGTTTACTTACTTGAATTCAAACCTTTCAAAAGTTTAGACATAACTGAAGTAACACATACTGTCCTCTACAGATCAGTTGAAACTGGATTTATCAGCCATTCTTACTGTGAATCCGTCAATTTCGATGGATGTTCTCTTTTTCTCCCAAAAAGGACTTTAAGCACTCTGGTTCCAATTTTATCAACCCTTGTCTCGAATTTTATATGTGTCATTCTTCTGATAAATTGTGTTCCAACGTGAAGCACATCTCTGTATTTCAGTGCCTGTGCATTTCAAGAATATACTTGGATTTCTAAATGCAAACAGGATGAATTGAGATAATGAGGCCAAATGCAAGTCTCCAGCCTAAATTTCTTCTCCCTGGAATTACTTTCGAAGAATATAATTATCCTCGGCATTTTTAGTATGAATCTGCTAAGGCCTCTATTTGTTTCCAATGTACTAGGATGTTTATTCTCATGTTTTTAAAGATTTGACTCTTTTAGCTTGTTTGTCCAGCAATTATTTGATGAGCACAGGTTTGGTATTCACTTTCTTAATCTGGGAACTACTTTATGATTAACATATTTCAATTCTGTTGTGGTTCTATTCCAGCAATCCCATGGGCATAGCAGCTAATAGCTGGATGGTATTTTTGGATCGGCTCCTGATACTGGGGGATGACTGTAAAAATGAGAAGGATACTTTAGAAAAAAAGATCCTTCATTTGATTGACATATATTATGATGCACTAGATGCGCCGAAAAGTGGGAAAAAGGTTAGCTATGAAACTGATTTCTTCAACAGATTTGCTAATTGTCATAGAAATTTGGTATGTTTTGCAATTGTCAGTTTGTTGGTTTGGTAGTAATGCTTGTATGACTGAGAAATATTGTTGCTAGCCTGCAAACTGTATTTTCGGGTCAGTCTTCCCTTTTCATCATGCATGACTAAGCAGGCTGAAGCCAGTTAAAGGCTCCACTTTCATCTTTGGTTTCACTTTCATCTTGAGTTTAAATTGACTCATTTTTGCTTGTAGAAATGCTACAGTTGATGGATGATCTTTCAAACAATTTTGTTTTTTTAATATTGAATTTCAAGACTTTTTACAACCTCGGGTTATCAGTTTCTAAGCTAGGTACTTCTATTCTATGATATGAATAAGTTAATAGGCCTGAGCTTGCTGGCAGACGGTATTCGAAAGAAGCAAAGCCAGCAAACTTTTGTCAGTACCAATCATTAACCTAGCCCCATGGGAGTCAACTATAAAAGTTGCTAGAATTTTAACCTTGCAAAAGCAGCAACCATTTTTCCTACAGGATATTAAGCCTGACGTTTGGAATGCTACGTAATGATAGCCAAAGAGTATAATTTACTTTCATTTCAGATACCTAACTGAATAGAGCTGACAAAACGTGTATTATACAAGATAATACAATCTTGACATCTTTTTTTCATGTCTAGTTACTTTAAAAACTTTTGCTGACTATTTGCAGTTTTGGGTATCAATGTTTTTATGAACAGTTTCATGATTTTATGTGCCAAAAAGGGGCAGGGACTTACTTTCAAGACCTGGCTTTCAAACTTCTTGAATTATGTTTTCCTCACAAAAAACTAGTGCCAGTGGAGCTTCATTCCTTTTATCCCCTTATTCTGTGAAACAGGTCAATGTTCCTTCAGACTTGATTGCTGAACGATATCCACATTACATGCAAAGGGATGGTAACTGCAGCTATCATTCTACTTCTATTCTGGGCGAAATTTATGATAAACTAAAGGCGTTCCAATCAGCTGTACACTCTGTAGGAGGTAAACATCCTGTGCATTCTGATACTGATGTAATTTGTCAAGGGTTTCAGCTTCCTCTCTGGCTATATGAATCGCGCAATTGTCTTGTTGACATAAAGCTAGCGCGTCTGATATTGCAATTGTTGATTGTTTATCTTCCTTTAATCTTTTTCCTGTTGGTATCTTTTCACTTCCCCAATTTCTGCAGAGATATGGAAACTACCTGCTTTTGATGTGGAAATTCCTGAAAGATACTTGGGCAAGTGGAGAGAGCTATATGACAAATACCGACATGAGATGATGCAGGCACTGAGCAAAAGCCGTGACGCGCAAAATAATGCTGCTAATGAAGTGATCAAGAAATACAAGCAGGTTATTTATTTTCCATTTCATCCATTCTTTAATGGCTGTCACATAGAGATTAACTAAGTTACTGAAAAAGGATTTGCATTGGTTCAGTTGTTGTATGAAGCAGAAGATTTCCAGGAAAGTACTAAGGATGTGGAGGAGATATATAATGAGGCCCTAGCTATCTACCACGTCACATACAACTTTGCTATCAGCCGAGGAGATTTGGCAAAATGTGCTTTTGCCTGGAAAGTGGCAGGTTCTGCTCTCTGTAAGCTTTATGCTTTCAGAACAAAGGAAAATCCCATACTCATTGTGCCGTCACTTCTCCGCGAAGTATTAATGTAGTTTCTGTTGTAAAATAGAGATATTCTTGATTTTTCTTGAGGTTTCAGGGGATCAGTGGCTTGGAGAGTCCTGTGTACCTTTTGTTGTAACAGTATAAAGCGGACATTTTCAAATATTTAATATTATTTTACTAATATTAAAATAAACATTTTAAGTATTTTTTGTTGTATAATATCTAATTCAAATAGTATTAAGTTGTAACAAACTCTGCAATTGTAATATTATTGTTCTTTGAGCTTATAGATAGAATCTTTAAAATTAACTTATTCTATGCCTTTATATTTATTCGTGGATTTGCACCACTAATTTTGAGGATCTTTTTCTTTTGATAAATTGGGTTCAGAAATCTGTATAAAATTGAGGAAACTCAAGTGAATCAGTTCTGTAATATTTTATTGTATTTGGTACTGTTCTCATATGGTCCTTTTGAGTTACCAATGTTATATGTTCAAATCATTATGGTAATACGTAAACATTATTTACATTTTTTTTTTGAAAATTGTATTTTTGTGGGTTGGGAGGGACATGTTATTGGGAGCTATAATTGTCCCGACCCTAAGGGTAAGGTGGTCATTTTTTTTGCTAAGTAATATAGATTATCTATTAATAGTGAAATGATCAACCATTACAACTAAATACAATTTTCAATTTCTACTCGAATACAACAAAAGGAGGAAATTGTAAGACTGGATAATCTAATACAACAACAAAATAAAATTATACAATGGTTCAAAAACTATGGTAATGGAGAAGATCTCACACCCTAACAATCCAAAGTGGGTACAGTATACTATTATTAATATAAGTAAAAATAAAAATAAATACACTTCGATCTTCTTTGCTTCGACTGCATCTCCATCTTCGAAACACAGAGACAAGCAACATTCAATCTCTACCTCTCCCTTTAATAGCAGAAATTTAAAAAATTATGGGCACATCAACAGTTTTAAAAATTACCTATAAAAAGGCAGAATATCGAAAGAGGGCTCGAATAGATTCTAAATTGGTAAATTCTTCCATAACAGAGGAAAGGAACTGTAGAATAAATCTGTAGAAAAGCTGGTCTATGTAACTTTGATCTTGATAAAAGTTGTGTAGAAACAAATCAATGATGATTTACAGTCAAAATAGGGAGTAAGAACAATAAAAAAAGAAAAAAAAATAGAATAGAAAAGGAAAAAAAATCAGCCAAACTCCAGTCACCAGCCATGGTCGACGTTAGATTTGACCGAGAGAGAGAGGGAAGAAACATGGAATGCAAATAGAAATAAAAGAACAGAAAATAAAAAAAAAAGAAAATACTCTGGTCGTGAGGAGGGGCCAACCAAGATTTGACGGTGAGAGGGGCCAACCAAGATTTGGTTTCCGGCCAAAGCCAGAGGTCAAATCTGGTCAGAGAGAACCAAAACTGCTGTGCCGAGAAAATGTTGAGAAAATGGAGAGAAAAAAAAGATTACTATATTAAGGAAAAACCTGTGGGAACTTTTCATAAACACCACCCTCCCCCAAAGGATAAGGTGGTCATGATGGTATGGAATTTTTTCCCTTTAATCTTGTATAAAATTGGACTCTTATGGCTACTTTAATATTAAGAAAATAGTTGGATGATAACAATGGGGAAAAGAAGAAACAATAAAGAATGAAAAATGTATGAAAGAAAAATTCAAAGATAATAACAGATGGAATAGAATAAAATAATTCTTGAAAAGAAAGTCGCGCATTATGGTAACTAACTTTCGTATGTAATAAACTTTTTAATGATTTATCGATTGTACTTTTTTTATTTTAAAATATAAGTTATTTAAGTCTTTTTTACAATAATTAAGAGTTAAAAATCGGATGTATTTTCTTTTCGTTCAAGCGGAAGGATGGTTGTTTGATGGTTCCTGAATCCGCCATAATTTTTTGGTATGTGAAAATGCATGTAGTATGAAAACCAATCGTAGTATGAAATATGAAGATAGCATCGATTTGGTGCCCCTTAGCAGATTCAATTGTTTTCAAAAATATTTCTTAAAAAGTCAACTCTAGTCTTATTTTCTTTCTAAATTTTTTTAAATGCATCATATTCTAAGAACACCGGTTTGAGCCAAAAGAGTACACCAAGCCAGGCTTCCTCCTATAAGTAGTGGCACCACCAGCAAACATATAACTAGAGAAATATTAATATTAAGTTTTATTGCAAACTTTTTACTTTTAGTTTTATATATATTTTTTATAAATAATTTACTTTTATAATATTCAAGATAAAAAATGTAAAACTTAAACTCTATTCAAATATATGCTAATATCTCTCTTAATTTCATCCAATTTTATAAATTCATATCAATATGGAGTTTAGAACACTACTTTTAGGGTCTACTTTAATAACTTTACTATTGTTTTCAACTTTCTTTTAAAGAATTAGTTATTGGTCACATTATGATTTACGATCATGTACCCAGAAAATGTACTTTTTATAGTATTAATTTATTTATAGTATTATAATATATCTAATTTTTAAGTGCGTATTAAAAATAAAAAATACATTAAAATAATATTATTCTCCATTAAAGTTGTTGAATTATTAAGTGAAAGAATTTAAATTTGTGATTATTATAACTTGAATCGTGTACATTGTTTAATTATACAGTAGCAGTAGCACTCAATTCTGTTATCTCCCACAATTATGCCCCTTTTACATAAGAATATACTATAAAAATATTTTCATTTTTTATATTCCACTGGGTCCGTGTCCAGAGTCCGGAGATGCTGGCAGCCAGGATTGACCGATCCAACAACAAAGCCGCCTGTGGTCCCGCGGCTAGAAAACCATTTTGGTGGGACCGGATGTGGACAAATTAGGTCCCAATTAATTATCACCAAATTAATTATGCTTAATTGGTCAAATAATTGGGCAACAGACGCATGTTTATTATCGTTCGAATATCAAATTGAATTGAATTATATTAAAAATTAAAAAAAATAAATTATTTGTAAAAAAATTATAATTTAAAATTTAAAAAAATTAAAAATCAATTCAAATTAATTCTAAATCTTCAGATCAGGGAAAGGATCCAATCAAGTTTTATTTTTTCTTTTTTCTTTATATCTATGGACAAAAGAAAGCAAAATAAACTTCTAACATTCTAGTGTGAATTCAAGAGTTATATTTATTTAATATATAATTTTTTTTCACACTTCTTTCAAAAATATATAATATATATATTTGTACATAACATAACCTTTTAAATTAGTCTCCACGCGTTGCAATAAGATAATTTTGTATCGCTACAAACTCGTTACTTTTGTGTATTGATTTATTATTCAATTCTCTTTTTAAATTTTATCCAAAATTAATCACCACTTGTCCGAACTGACGCCGCTGCACATTACAAATGCTGATAGTTGATTTTGACGGAAAGGGCGCCTAAAGTAAAGATAAAGCTTCTCGCCATTAACAAACCATCGTTGTCTGGGAAACAACGCCTGCACATGCCCTATTCCTCTCTTTGGCCCTCTTCAATGATACTATATCTATGAGTAGGGCAGAAAATGAAATTTCAATATTTAAATATTAATTAGAAAGTTTTCACTTTCATCTCCATACTTTCCAGTTTCCATCCTTGGAACCATTTATCTCAATTTCTCCCCAACATTTTCAAATCTTACAATTTACACTACAAAGATTGAATTATTTGCATTTAGAGAAAAAATATTAGATCGCATTTCATCTCAATATCCAGTAGTTTTTTATATTATTGTAAAATTAATTAAGAGAATTGTCTTCTCAATAAGACAGGAACATAGGCCCAGTACACAATAATTTATTTATTTTTATATATAATTTAATATATTATCTTTTTAATTATTTTTATTTTATTTATTAGGATACGTTCTGTTCTTGTATTTTATAATGAATGTCATTTATTTTTGTTAATTTATACTAATTGCATTCAATTTCTAATATAGAGTGTAAATATAATATTTTATTTCTACATTAGTTAATGTAGATTTAGAATAAAATGTAAATCAATTAAATTTTTATTTAGAAAATTTTATCTTAAAATTTTTAAAATAAATTATTTTATAAAAAAAATACAGAAAAAGAAAATTTTATATTATGTTTTATAGTCAAACTCAATCTAAATTTATCTTTAAAATATAATTTTTCTTAGTCAACACATAAAAAAAAATGCAATTTATCGTATATCAATATTACTATAACGATAATAAAAAAAATATCACTGTAACGACGATTCACTTACTTATGTTGACTTTCTGACGGAGATGTGAAAGTGGCAAAGAAATGGGAAGCTGAGGTATATACTATATAATCACTACAGTGTAGATATTTTTTAGTAGTAACTAGTTTTTTGTAGTGGAAGTTGTATATGCAGGTGGCAACGGTGACTCAGGACAGAGCAACTTCGTGTGTTTGAGAGAGACAGAGAGAGAGAGAGAGAGTAAAAATGGAGAGCGCGATGAAGGAGATGAGGGGAGGGGAGTCGGTGCTGGACTTGTCACCCAGATCGACGGTCGGTGGTGGAGTGGAAGATGTCTACGGAGAGGATCGTGCTACGGAGGAGCAGCTCGTCACCCCCTGGGTTGTCTCCGTTGCAAGGTGCTTTGTTTTCACTCTTTTGAAGTTGAGCTGTGTTAATATTGATTTGTGAGACTCTTCTCTTCCTGTCGTTGTTTTTTGTAGTTTATTTTTTTTAAGACTTTTATGTTAATGTGATGACAAAGTAGAAGCAATAACTAGTAATATCAACTTGTGTTTGCTGAAGTTTTTGGTTTCGTGTAGTGTATTTATACTCAATGGAACTACGTACTTGCGACTTTTGAAGTTTTTTCTTCGTAGTGTCATTCTAATAATAATTTCTTAATCATGTTATTCTTGCTCTGGGGAGTGATTTTCTTTAGGTGGAATAATCTTGAGAGTTTTTTCTTTAAAAGGCCTGAAGCGAGTTGAATTAATTTGATTGGAGCAAAATTTGTATGTGTTGATATGGAGCCCTTTTTATACTTTGATCACCTTGCTAAAGCTTAGTTTTCACACTAATTCAACTTTTTCTATCTGGTAATAGTGGTTATAGTTTGTTGAGAGATCCGCGATACAACAAAGGCCTTGCATTCACTGAGAAAGAGAGAGAGTCTCATTACTTGAGCGGCCTTCTTCCTCCAGTGGTTTCATGTCAAGAGCTTCAGGTATTGTAATTCAAGATTTAAATTTGGGGCTTGAAGATTTGCACTTCCTATTTATGTAAGATTTTCTATAAGAATTTTTGTAAGATCGGCTTCCATCAAATGGTTTCTACCCATCATTCTGCGTTTTGTTTCATCAGGAGAAGAAATTAATGCGCAGTATTCGCCAGTATGAGGTTCCTTTGCACAAGTACGTGGCTATGATGGAACTGGAGGTAACTCTTTTAGATATAAATTCTTAGCTATTTTTACGGTGAAGTTGACTTTCTAATCACAATACAACTTTTAATCATGGTGTCGCCTTTTCTTTTCAAAGTCTGATTATACAGAACCAAAATATGTCGAAATTTGTGATTTTATTTTGTTAGTGGGAAATTTGTGATTTCATTTTTCCAGTGAATCAGGAAGGTGGGTTACTTAATCCTTTGTGAAATTCTTGTATTGGCTTTTTATAGGAGAGAAATGAAAGGCTGTTCTACAAGCTTCTCATTGACAATGTGGAGGAACTCCTCCCTGTTGTCTACACTCCCACTGTTGGTGAGGCTTGTCAAAAATATGGAAGTATATTCAAGCGTCCCCAGGGTCTCTTCATTAGTTTGAAAGAGAAGTATGGTTCTTTTCTGTCATTTTGTTTTGCAAAGTCTACATCCTTGTGAATTTGATTTAACATTGATGTTGCTGGATTTTCAGAGGAAAAATTCTCGAGGTATTGAAGAATTGGCCCGAAAGGGCAATTCAAGTCATTGTTGTGACTGATGGAGAGAGAATATTGGGACTTGGTGACCTTGGTTGCCAGGTATTGCCATGAGGCTCACATGTGCCTTCTCCTTTACTTGATAACTTTATGCTCTAGTTGTAAATTGGTCAACGATTCAGGGTTTGATTTCTCGAATGTAACAGGGAATGGGAATACCTGTTGGTAAATTGGCTTTATATACTGCACTTGGAGGAATTAGACCTTCTGCTGTAAGCATCAAAATTTCCTAAATTTCTGATTTGTTTGCTTCCAATAGCATGTCCTTTAGATTGTAGGCGCAAATTATTATTTTATTCCAAAAATGTTATTTCTAGGTATTTGCGAGCTTATACAGTAGATTTCATCATTTGGAAATCTAATCATGTGTTATATCTTGCTTAGTGCTTACCTATAACCATTGATGTGGGGACAAATAATGAGCAGCTTTTGAACGATGAATTTTACATTGGCCTCAAACAGAAGAGGGCAACTGGGAAGGTTAATTACAACAAAAGCTTTCTAGCTTGTTGTGCTGTTTTGCCAACTTGTTTAATTTTAGATTACTCCTTATTCATTCATTTCAAAATTTTCTCAGGAATATTATGACTTTCTACATGAGTTCATGACTGCTGTAAAGCAAAATTATGGTGAGAAAGTTCTTATACAGGTTGTTGCTAAAACCTTCTATGCTTAGATTCTTTTGGTATGGTTCTGAAATGTGCAGATTCTAATTAAGTTTATGATCTGCAGTTTGAGGATTTTGCAAACCATAATGCATTTGAGTTGCTGGCCAAATATGGCACTACACATCTGGTTTTTAATGATGATATACAGGTTTTTAGTAACTTCCTATTAGGTCTTGATTGTTGTTGCAAAATGTCTGTATCCTTTTCCAACTACACTTAAAACTTTTGCAGGGCACAGCATCTGTGGTCCTAGCTGGTCTTGTGGCATCACTCAAGTTGCTTGGAGGAACATTGGCAGATCATACATTCTTGTTCCTTGGTGCTGGAGAGGTAAAATCTCAATCTTGAGCATATGCATGCATAATAAACTGCCAGAAAGAGAAGTGCAATACAAATAAAAGTCACAGTGGTGATTCATTGTTGTCTTCATTTTCTCTTTCCAAGTCTTTTTCTGTTTTCTTATTAGATATTTCAATCCTATCAGGTTGTATATGCTAATTAAATGTCTGGATGTATAATAATGGCTTATATTCATCCTTTTTAACTGCAGGCTGGCACTGGTATAGCTGAGCTTATAGCTCTTGAAATGTCAAAGCAGGTGTGAATTTGTACCATTGATGCTGTTTATGGAGAGGAACAACTATTAAGGTGACTGTGAATAATATTTTATGTATTATTATGTGCAGACAAAGGTTCCTGTTGAAGAAACACGTAAGAAGATCTGGCTGGTGGACTCAAAGGTTTTAAACTCCTGATAAGAAGATTATATTCCTGAATGCCTATGAACATCAGCTGTTGTGTTTCTATGTGTTGTCTCTATCGCATTTAGGTGCTTGCATCTGCAATTGATTTGGAGTGCCAACTGTTTTACAGGGTTTAATTGTTAATTCTCGTAAAGAATCTCTTCAACACTTCAAGAAGCCATGGGCTCATGAGCATGAACCTATTGGCAATCTTTTAGATGCTGTTAAGGTCTGTTGGATTCTGATATGTCTTGTTTGCAACTTAGAAGAACGCTCTCATGATTTTTTAACTCCATTCATTTGCTACTTCCTTAGGCTATCAAGCCAACAGCCTTGATTGGAACTTCTGGAGTTGGAAGAACATTCACGAAGGAGGTCATTGAGGCCATGGCTGCCTTAAATGAGGTTCGTTTCTCTCTATCTCTCTCTCTATTTTGTTCTCTCTGTAGGAAATATATGAACTGAGTCAAGGGCCGAATTAAGTCTGTTCTTGAACCATAATGTGCAGAAACCTCTTATCATGGCTCTGTCAAACCCAACCTCACAATCTGAGTGCACTGCTGAAGAAGCTTATGCATGGACGGAGGTGAGAAAAATAAAAAAAATCACATGATAAATAGTTTCTAATGTAATTATGACGGAATATAAACTGTTTCTTTTTATCTTTTTTTTATTCATATTCGTTCTTTAAACTACTTGTATAGGCAATCCTTTTTATTGGTTAATGTGTTGACAAAATCAACTTCTGTCCTCTTTATCTGGCGTTGGATAGGGTCGTGCAATCTTTGCCAGTGGAAGTCCATTTGATCCTGTAGAATACAAGGGCAAAGTTTTTGTACCTGGCCAGGTTCCATAAGTTTCTTACGCTCATGATTTTATTTTGGCTCCTTTATAAATAGACTCAGAGCAAGAATTGAAATTTCTTTCCTTATCAATTCAGGCAAACAACTGTTACATATTTCCCGGTTTTGGTCTTGGTTTGGTCATGTCTGGGGCCATCCGCGTGCATGATGATATGCTTCTGGTTGCATGTA
Organism: Rauvolfia tetraphylla; assembly: GCA_030512225.1. Lineage (NCBI taxonomy): Eukaryota > Viridiplantae > Streptophyta > Magnoliopsida > Gentianales > Apocynaceae > Rauvolfia > Rauvolfia tetraphylla. Next base: position 6,311,099 of record JAJQKT010000045.1, on the reverse strand, counting down.
AGTCTCTGGTCATATACATTTGAGGCAGCTCAAATGCACGGAAGGAGAAGTGTTTTCAAATCCATTTAAGAGAGCTAACCTTTTGTCTTGCTTCATTTCTCCATAATTGTATCCACGAGGAAACAGAATACTCGATATTTATTATGCTTATCTTATTTTGCTTGCTAGTGTTTTGCAATAAGATGGTTGAGTAGAATATTATGCTGGTTATTATACTGAATGTCTCCTTTTGAAACAGCGGAAGCTTTGGCCAAACAAGTGACTGATGAACATTATGCAAAGGGGATGATTTATCCACCATTCTCTAACATTAGAAAGATCTCAGCTCATATTGCGGCTAGTGTTGCTGCCAAAGCCTATGAACTTGGTTGGTGCTCTTCACTCGCTTTCCAGCTCCTTGTTATCTTTCGGTTTGACTCCAGATACCCACGCTTTATCTGTGTTTTCTTGATATATACTGATTCCCTTGTGTTGGCTATCGACAATCCAGGTGTGGCAACACGGCTCCCTCGCCCTGCAGATTTGGTGAAGTTTGCTGAAAGCTGCATGTACACTCCAAACTACCGAAGTTACCGATGAATTCTCAAATTTATCTGCCCCCTGATTAATGTATGTCAATTCAAGGTTTTTTCTTTGTGCTAATGCCCTTGCATGGGCATTCATGTGTCGTCGTGTTCCATTATGAGAGAGACCCCCTTCCACCCCTACGCCAAACTCTAGTTCCAAAAGCTATGTAGTAGTATGTTCCAAGTATTTTCAACTATAATAGTTGTTAGTTTTGTATGAATAAGAGGATCTTTATCTTGTTTCTGGCAACTCATCAAAATTATGTTGGGATTACTACAAAAGAAGATACATGACATGAGCATGGTATATGAATCAATTAACTGTCTACCTTACGGGTTATATCTTATCAGGAAACAGTAACAAGAAACAGACATCGCTCTCTTGTTGCATCTGTAACACCCCTTCAGAAAGAGGGGAAAAAAAAAAAAAAAATGAAGAAGAAGAAGGAAACGGGCATCCGTAAAATAAGAAAGTTTCTAATAACGTTTGTTACGTGCTTGGTCCAAATTTAAAAGTGACAATAGCCACTTTCAATTAACTGGTCAAGTGATGTGAGATCGACGTACAAAACGAAATTTTTACTGTCCAGTAAAGTTTTGCAACTTGCGAGCTACAGATTGCAATGTTCTAAAGATAGAATCTTTTTTCTCCCCAGTGAATATACTCCATGGCATGGGGTCGGGGCTGTGTTCCATTACATACATGTCTTCTTCCCAACATATCCTATGGTGACTAAAGTGCTTTGGATTATAAACAGCTTCAGAAATATAAACCAGCGGTAGCTTATTCCAGTTCACATGCAGTGCTTTGCCACTTAATGAATGAAGCACTTCCATTGTTTGTTTCCATACCAAATCCGTTGCAAGAGATCCCTTCAGTACATTACCACACAGCAACATTGAAAACCTTACCAGTCAAAGATCACTATTTGTATGAATTTAGTGTAACATGGGTGTCCACGTATCTCTGCGACAAATAATCTCCACTTTTGACCGGTTGAAACCTGGAAGAACAGAGCTTCATAAATTTGAAGCACAAATTTCATCTAGCAATTTGCAAAATCTTTCTAAAATAAGTATTCAAATATTTGACAACAATTTTGGTTAAAACATGTAACATAGAGTTAAGGACCTAAACTTTCATTTTGGCATGCAAGTTATACTTGCAGGAAAATAATTGTACAAACCTACAGTCCGTTTCGCATGCAAGTTAAAAGTTATACTTGCAGGAAAATAACTGTAGAAAGTAATGGGTCCTACAGTCCACTAGTGAGTAGTATAGCACATACATGGGAGGATTATCAATTGACTGGCAGGTTGGAAGGCATTGAACAACAAAATCATAACCAGGTGTCACAAAGAATGGAATCTGCCAAAAACAAATAAGTAAGGTAAGCATTACCAATATTGTATCTCTAATGATCAATGTCATTAGTGTGGAGGTGCTAGCTCAGAAATAGGGATGGCAAGCACAGAATTCGGGAAATATTATTGCATATTGCAGAATTAAAACTTAGAAAAAAGAACTTTACAACCCTTACCGAATATCTTTCTTGGCCATTTCCCAAAACCCGATGAAGTGTTGACCTATAAATCATCATTAGAAGGCAGAAAACATAAAACAGAAACACGAGCATTAAGATGCACGAGGCTCTGAATTGGTCCTCAGAGTTTTTCTCAGGATGTCAAGATCGAAGGTATCTATACAGAAACTTAAAAAAGTGTTTGACTGGTCTAATGGAGCCACAGAGTTGAGACTGTGATTGTAGGATGGTATTACGTAAAAGCTCATCATATGATACACCAGAGATTGCTCTTCTACAAATTCTGAAGGCCATAAATGTTCTATGGCACTTGAAAATGGTCTGAAACAAGCATGAGAGAGATGACAGATAAACAGGTGCATAATCTTGAAAAAAGAGAAATGAAATAAAATTTTTTAAACATCATATTCGCAACATGTTGGGATTTCAATTTTGCATATCAGGAGCAAATTGCATGTATGGCTGAAGGTTATAACGAACTGTATATCACCTAAATATGCAGTTGGTTAAGCGCTCCAACAAATCCCCGAGATTCACGATAAATGCCCTGTCAAGGAGTTAATAAGTCATGAGGTTGCATTCAGTACAGTAAAAGTAATGAATCAAAATCATGATCACTTTCATTTATCAATAGTCATCAAATAACAGACAAGTTCAGTAAATACAGTAAGAAAAAAAATCAGAAAAAAATCCTTTCTACATGAGAATTAACGTATAAGGACATATGAGCTGGCTATATCTTGAAGATAGCTTTTTGTGTACAACTCAAAGTGATTTCATGATATGATATGAGATTTTCAAGCAAAGACTTCTACAAAAAACATCCATACACAATTGACAAATGTCCTATCTCCCTAAGAGGAATAGGACAGAGAAAGTATGCTGACTAACCCTTTCAACGGTGGCACATATTCCCAAACCTGAGGCTTTGCATTTTTATCGTTGCAAATCTGGTATGACAAGCACATGTTCATGATCACTCCAAAAAAAGTATCCCATTTCAAAATTTTGCATACCTGAAGACCAATGACATTATCTGCAGCCAATAGGGTAAGCATACCAAAATCAGTATGTGCACCAGCTCCATAGATACCCTTTGTTGGTTCAGAGATTCGACCTAAAATTAGTTAAAATGAGTATTAATCAAAAAAACCAACAACATATTCCTCTTTTGGATTCAATTAGTCCAATTCTAACCTTCATAGTGTAGTAATCTCAAGGTAGCAATAGGTTCACCTAGAATTTCTGGTTTATCAAAAAAGTCACTGTCTAACTCCAGTGCAAGAGCTATGATCCTTGCCACTGCTCTTGCCACCTCACTGAATAAATACAAAACAATAAGGTAAGAGAGGACAACAAGCTAGATACTTAAGTATGCAGTAGCAGTAATCTGGAAAGCAAGAGTTTTGTAGACAATGGCGGAACAGTCAAATACATAGAATGTAGAATATCTCTAATTATGAGTCAAAATATATCAGTTTAATTTTTTAGAGAATCTAGAAGAAAACAAAAGAGCATTTTATTTGAATTGCCAGGTTGAAAAAGTAAAGGTGGATTTGGTGAAAGCAGCCTTTCTTTAAAGAGAATGAGCTTCAGCACTTTAGACAATGACTAGAGCTCTGTGGAGATAAACTGAATTGAGGATAAATTTTATCAAGATGTGTCTGTGAATAATTAAAAAAAGAAACAAATAAATAAATAAACAAACAAAAAGAGTGGAGATGATTCAGGTCTCCATTTCAAATGTACTGTTTGCCGTACAATAGCAAGATAACATGTGCCAATGAGAAAGTACCTAAAGCTTTATGTAGGCAAATGATAGGTATGGCATAACTTACAGTGCTTCTCGATGGTACCTTTCCATAGTCTCTCTCCATCCAGGCAAAATATCTTTATAGGCATCCACAAGTGCCAAACGTAAAAAATAGAAAATAAAAAATAAAAAATGAAATTAACAAATAATGTAGATATTTAACATGCAAAAGGCATTTAACGAAGACCTGTTATATTGCTTGTAAAATAATTGCTTCAGGAATTACCAGCCATAGGCCACACATTTTGCCCATAGAATTGTTTTTCTGCTCTTGGATCATCTGCAGGTACTTCGACGCCAATATAATATCCTTCTTTGTAGTCTCCTGGATGCAATTGATAGCTTAGTGATGCACGCAAAATGGACCTTAATCTACTAGCTGTCTATACCTAAAAGACCATAAATTATTAGAGGACATTAATTCTACTTGAATCATTCAAAAGATGTGTCTAAGAGAGATTCTGAATGTAGGCAATTCAGAGAAAACCAACTTTGACCTAACGAACTTGCAGGTTGTAGATAGTAGGATCAAAATGAATCTAATAATTAGGATGACATGGAAATATGCCAATGCTTGAACACCAAAAGCACACGGAAATGCAGAAACAGAAAACCAAAAAAATTCATTAGTCTCATATAGTATGGATCGACTATACCACACCACATTTTTATGCAGGCAGAGTTAAAGAAATGGATCATGCAGCCACCTGTAATTAAGAAGAATGGTAGGAGAATGAACCTTGTATTTGATTGTCGGGATCTAGAATTTCATCTAGAATGGGAGTGTAACCTCGATTTTTTTCATTTCTCAGAAGCTTCATCTTTTCTTCAAGTGGCAGATTAAAAAACTTCTTGCTTTGAGCAAAAACCTCATCCAGGAATTCCTGGCTGATTCCATGGTTGATCACATAAAAGAACCCAGAACCCAAGCAAGCCTGAATGATTGTAGAAGGAATTCAATTTAGATTTGAAGTAATGATAGTTTAGGCAATTATGCTCCACATAGAGTTTGTCTCCTTTTTATGGGGTGGTCAGTTTATTGGTCATTTGAAAAAGGTAACATAAGGCGCCCACCAAACTGCTTCTGTTTCAAGAGAGCAAATCTAATTCACAAAAGTTCCAGAGAGTAGAAACAGAACACCAATCAGCATAAATCTCTGCTAAGTATTATATCTTGATAAAAGCCAACTTCAATGGTAAAAATGCAACTGTCTTCATTTTATTTGATCAACAGTTAATTACATACTGCTCACTGATGCATCTTAAGCTCACCATTCAAAAGTCATGTATACTATTAATTCATTGTATCCTAAAACCAAACCCCCATTTAAATCCTTCCATTCCGTCAATCTTTTCCATTCCACTTGTAGACGTACAATAAGATTCCAGTAAATGTCAACTCGTGCTTTCGGGAGTGATATTACAATAAAGTCAAATAAAATTGATAAATTGTCTAGATAAATCCTAAGTATATTCAGAAATTGATTCATTCTCCTCTCTGAATCATCAGAACAGGAACATATAAGAAGTGACTGTCGTACGTACTTTAAGATGCACATGCACAGGGCATAGTGAGAGTATACCTGCCTAAGGATGGAAGCAGAGTTCCGGAGGTCCGAGCTTGAAAGGTCGATACAATTAAGCGCAGAGATGGTGGCAGTTACTGGGAGCTCTTCTATGGCTGCTTCCGTGGAATTCGCCATGTTTAAGCTTCTGGTCTTCAGCTGTTCTTACGAACATCAATTTTTCTAAGTATCCCGCTCTTGATATTTCCAGCTTCAGAAGCAATTCCGTTCCTTCTATTGTCAAATCCACATGTGCAAATAGCTTGAACGCATCAGCATTGCAATTCACCAAGTTAAACGTGTACCTGAGTCATGTTAATCTGATAATGGATATTCACGGACAGAGGATTACACTGTATAAGAAAAATCAGAAAAGCAACTTCAATTTAACTAAAAATACTGTTTATACAAAGTTTAATATTCCGAGTATTTTAAAACACAACTCAAAAAGATTTATTACAAATTTTTTTAAAAAATAGTAGATGAGTAATAAGTTTATTTTTTAAAAAATATATTAAAAGAGAATAATATAATTTTAAAATTGAATAGACCTACCTCGTCAGATCAGTACTATAGATTAATAATTTAAGTACAATCTCATAATATTCTTTTTGACTGGAAGGATTCTATATCTTCAGTAAAATTTAAACTCTTAATATTTAAAATAGAGATAGAGTTATAATCACTTAGACCATTATTCCGGTAGTAACTTCAACCAACAATGTCACTAATAAGAACTTCAATCACCAATGTCACTAGTAAGAAAATAATAGGAGTAATGTGGTTTGTTATGACAAGATGAAAATATCAGGCCTAAAGTCAAGTCTGCAGCCCAATCTTGAGCTGAAGTCAATAGGTATAGTAAGAAAATAAAAATAAAAGGAACATTATTTCTAGGGGTCAGAGGCCCCATAAACTAAAAATATTTTCCGCTGCCGGGGTTCGAAGGCGGATTCCTATCTGGAGCTGGAAGTGGATTTGCCCAGTGCTGACATTTTATAGCTACGATAATGTATATAATCAATTTAAATAAAAAATACACGTTATTTTTAATTGAATAATCAGACGTCCCATCTGGCAACCACAAGGTCCTCAAGTGTCAATATGGTAGGAGAAGGAAGTTTTGACTTATTGCTCCTTGTGATGTCCTCTCATTTTGGTTTGTTGAGTATTTTTTGCAATTCACTTTTCATATATTTTTAATAATAATAATATTTATCATAATCCTTTTTACAAGTAAATTGACATTAAGTCCAAACCTAAAGAAACGGGGAAAGGGAGGCTTACAGAGGGGCATAGTCGATTTTTGAATGTGCAAGAAGGACAACAGATTCCCGTAAGCCCTTAAGTTGCTTCTCTTGGTAACTATTAATATTATTATGAATGGATTAAAATTCAAAATTCAATGTGTTCCTTTTTTCTTCTTTATGAATATACAGATTTGTGCTGGCATTTAAGGTCAACTGAATGCTAGACATAGTCACCTGGTAACAAAAGTATTGCATTGTTAGTTTATCAGATAAAGTACTTGTCTTCTACAATAAAATGAAATTTTCTTCTTGCGTGCAGATTGAGATGCAGGATTTGATAATTTCATCTAAAAACAATGTTAAGAAATAGGTAAAATTTAATGTTTTAATATCTTTTGCCAGCAAATTGTTTTCTTTTCTATTTGAGAAAAATAAGTCGTAAATCAGTATACAACATAAATTACCACGTTACTATTAAAAGTTCCAACAATCCAGTATCTTTAATAATAGAAGGGAGATGAAGGACTTAGGGGCTTTTTCAGAAAATGAGAAAGATGTAGCCTACTATACCAAATTGTGAGATGATCCAGTAGAAGACCTGAACAAGGTTAATGGTCAAGTAGGTACCTTGTTTACAAATCTTTTATAAAATTATAAAAATAACTGTCAAAATTTACATGCATAACAGTATCATCATATTTAAATGTACTATGTGCTATTTCAGGTGTTAATATTAGGGTTTGACTTGTATGCATGGCTTGTTTATCTATTAACGAGGGTGGGTAGGTCTTCTCTTGTCTATCCGCTTTAATTGCCTCTTGCCCTTCGTCTCTGATTGATCCTTGGTTTGAATACCAGGGACATGGATAAGTAGTCTGCTCTTTAGGCCAAAATCTGAAAAACTACTTGTTTGATCTTTGGGTGTTAACAGTGCAAAATTTAGTGCTTTCGTTAATGATATGGCCTGGAAGGGGGAACTTCCCATTCTCACACCAGAAGATTTTGTTGGATCCTAATCTCCTTTTGCTCTTTCTTTCCCTCTTAGATTGAATAACTCAAAGGATCTTTGTTGCTCTACCTGTTATTCTGCATCGTGTGTGATCCCCATTATGGTTGACATTCCCGTTTGTACATTCTCTAAAATGCTTCTTAAATGAACTTTACAATTTTTTTAGTCCAAAATCCAAATAATTAAATAACTTAAAATTTTATACTAAATTATAAATCAAATATTCAATTCGATCATCTACCACAAAGTCTTGTACTTACTAAGAAGCGTTTCATTAAACTATTATATTTTCATATTTAAAAGAACAAAGTTAAAAAGTAAATTTCGGACTTTGTTTGGTAATTGGCCAGCGATTGTTTAATGTTTCTTGCTAGACTAGAGGTTATTGAAAAGGCAAAAAAAAAAAAAAAAAACTGTGCATAAATTCTAAAGATTAGCGCCAGTTAAGCAGCAGAGAAGCATCGTTTGCATTTCAAGATGTCACTGTTTGATTCATCCGATGTCTCTGTTTGACTATCCTCTATCTTCTTGTAATTGATTGAAGAAGGCTCAAACCCCCGGCATTGTTAGCAACCATTACATTTCATAAGATAACGATGTACTTCCCTGCATGATATTCCCCGATTTCATTTGACGAACCAGAAAATCGGCACTTTTTCTTGGACTTTGAAATGTTCTTAGAACCAAAAGAAAGACTACGAGATGGAAACTCTTGTGATTTTGAGTTTTTGATATTGGCGCTGGATCTCCCATTAAACCTTCATAGAATTGTTTCCAACACCAGAATTTACATATAAACCCCATATCCGAGAGTACATTGCTACCAACTACTAAGAGAGGATTAATTTAAAGAATCTAAGAATGGGGCTCGTAGATTTTCAAATACCTTGTTCCTAAGCTATACTCCTCTTCAGACTTGGTAACGCAGACAACTAAAATTTGGAAGAAAGAAATTAGAGGGGAAAGCAAAACTAGAAACCGAAAGTTACTTACGGAAGAACTTGCACAGAAGCAGCAGCAGCAGCAGCGATATCGAATCGGCAGAGAGGACAGGAGTTATGAAGGGAGAGCCACTTGTGAATGCAAGTTCGGTGGAAGACATGGCCGCAGGGGACTCGGTTGCCTTCCCCACTTGGTTTGAACCCTTCCATGCAGACTGTGCAAACACCAACTGCAGTCACTATCGGCCACTCAATCTGATGGTTTTCTTTGGAAGAAATGGATACTGAGATGGTTGCAGCCTCATCATCACGGCCGGAAGTTTCTGTGGTGGTCGCCGGCGCCGTTGTCAAAGCCATATCCAGGTCAAATTTTTGATCGAGATGATCAACAAGTGACATGGTGATTGATAGATATCGTGGACGAACTTCTAGCTTATGTCAGGCGATAAGAAGACAAAGGTATTATATAAGGGCCATGATGAATTAATGAATGGTACACGGGGTTGGGAAGCCGGCTCTCTCCATGCGGGTTGTCAACGGCTATTTTCCATTCCATCGAATACTTGACCGCAACTTGTGAGGCGACTCTTGACTTCCTTCTTTTCTTTCCATTTTCTAGACCCAAATTGCAAGTTTTGCTGGCAGAGACGAACCAATATGCCTCTGCAATTTGTATAATTATTTCTTAGTAGTAGTAGAAGAATGCCAATTCACTTAAAAAAAAGAAGAAGAAGAAGAATGCCACAAGTCTTTAAAACTGGACTTGGTGCAGCGCACCGGCAGTCCTGTCAAGGATGTTGACTTGGATAATCATAATTTTGAAAATTGTTTTGCAACTCAAATAAAAATTCACATTTTATATATCTCAGTCGAAATTTGCCACTACATATGATTTGTCTTGATAAAGGTTATCGTATATAAGTTCTATCTGGCAAAAAAGAATATATTCGTAAAATGGAACTTATCTGACCTCGTTTAAATTAAACCTGCTCATCTGCCTAATGCTACCGCCGTGCTCCCTGTTCTGTGAGACAAGGGTGACCGGGTGCTGCACCACAATTAGCATCTGATTTTTGCTTCCGAACCTTTTAAAGATCACAATGCTAGCGGCAAGTCAGTAGCTTTAGCGGTAAAAACGACATTCCTTTTTTATTAGGTAGAAGATTTTCAGTTCAAACCACATTTTCTTTCCCTTGATGTAAAAAAAAAAAATATACAATCCTCAATTCAAATATTATTATTATTAGTTTGAAGGATTCTATCTAAGCAGAAAGTCAATAATTACTTGCAGGATTGTTTGAGACTTTGTGCATTATGTCTCCGAGATGTGTTGTTGGTTTTAGCTGTAAATTCTACAACATTTCAATTCCTAAATTGCTGGCCCATTTGTTCAGAGGAGAAAAAGAAAAAGGAATTGTTGGGTCGTCATCTTATTTGCTAATGAAGCTTGTTCAATTTCAAATATGATCTGGATGGCAAGGCCTTTTGGACCTAGTTGATGGAAAATTTAATGTTTTCCTTTATTTTCTATTTCTATAAAACATGAATTCAACTCATGATCCATTATATTTTATTATATAAAATTGTCAAATAATTTAACTTTTATTTTCTTAAATTATGAGACACACTTATTACTATCTAGTGTCCCATTCAACTAAGGTCATTTGCCAAATAAAGAATATTTTCATCGCTAAATTATCGTTTAATTAATATTATATTTAAACAAAGAGCTTAATATAAAATTTTCACTTAAGATCTCATTTCTTCTTTCATAAATAATTCTCTACTTCGAAATACAAAATAAAAAATTTTAAATCAAAACATTATCCCAATTAAGTCAAATTAGCTTTTAGTCTCATTATGAACAGAGGTCATTGATCATACAGTCCCATTTACCGCACAAGTCCATAAAAAAATTCTTCACAAGCTCCATCTTTATGTCCGCATCTGTAACAGTTAGAAGGCATAGCTTGCAAAATCTATAGCAAAGAAAATATTTCAATGCATTTTTTCCTTTTTAAAGAGAAAAGAGATCTCATTTCATATCCGTTAAAAAAATTTCAATTCAATGAATTATTTTACATAATTGACATTTCTTCTTTAAAATTTTTGAGAGAAATGGAACTCAAAATCTCTTGCCTAATGAAGAGGGATAAAATACAGTAGTTACGCGGCCAAAAGTGTCCGCTTTTGGCAAGTCTTTGCTTGTTGTGTGCTATATTAAACATTACGCAGGAACCCAACCCCACGTTTTCCGTTCTAAAACGACAGAGGAGAACGAAGTCACTGTCTCGTCTCGTCTCGTCTTTGCCTGTTGAAGGCTTGTAGAATCGCTTTCATTCATGGGATATACAGAAGATTTCAGTTATTGCTTTCACGACTTGATAATCTCGAAGAAGAGCTTCTGATAATTGGAAGTAGTTTAAACTGCACCGCGGCTATTGGGCTCTCAAGTTCTTGCTGGGTTGGTATCCCTCCTTGGATTTCTTGATCCTCTACTTGAGTTTGATTTTTGATGTTTGAATGTTTCAGATATTGATATGGAGTTTTAATTGCCTTAATCCTGCGTTGGGAAACTGAGTTTGCTTGCTTTTCAATCTATTGCTCTTGAAAATGTTTTAGTCATTGTATTTGAGACGTCTGCTATCCTGAAAGTGTCATTGCACTAGAAAGGTCACAAGATAGCGAATTTTTTCCTGTTGCTTCTTTATTGCTAATACATGGGAAAAGCTTATATGATCGAGGAATCATGCCTCAGCTTACTTCTTTGAATCAAGAAGAGTGAATTCATTTTCACTTGCATGATTCTTGCTCACATGTTCATATGCACTTGTCTAGATTTCGTAAACCACTGTTTCCAGACCATGAAATTCAATTCATATTGCAAAGGGTATGGGTGAACCCAAATGCTGCAGGAACTGCAATTAGTGAAATAGAGAAAAAGTTCACTGCCGGAAATCTCTGTTTCTTTTATTGTATAGCAGCAGAGAATTCAATAGAGGGGAAAGTATACCACACTATGGTATGAACTGCCAACATGGAGTTTTGGTTTCCCAAATGTGCATTTCGTTAACAAATTTAGGATTTTCAACATATGACCATAACAAGGCTTAATAGAATAAACTGATTTCAGTAATGATTTATTATACGACTCAGTTTTAACTTTCTTTTGTTTGCGCCGTGTGTATTTCTCTTTCCTTTTGAATTTTAGTACTGCAAGAAGTATGCCTATTGCTAGTAGTTTCAGCTTCTATTTTTTATCATCATGGTGGCTATGATATATTCTATATTGGTTTTCGATTCCTTTCTTTTGGAGAAGCCAACCAAACCAGATATAGTATGGCATAATCTTCACTTTCTTCTCAATCCAAGGAGTTGGCTAACATGTTCTCCATGAATATATGGATTTTATCGCGAAAGACATTTTCCTAGTGTCTCTAGAAAAGGAGCAGTTAGGTTGAAGAAATCAGTTTCATGAAAAAGTATAAGAGAATGACCTCTTTTTTAGAATTGGCATTTTGTGTGTTTCATTACTATGGTTTCTGTTTGAATTCTATCAGTGTCCTAGTGGACAACAAGAAATGCGGTTATTTTTTCCCATTTTAGATTCAAAAAGTTTCCAATAAATGATATTGTTCAAATGGTATTTTACATCATGAACCTCCCAGATATGCCTGATATCACGATTCAGGACCATACTGGTGATAACGAGTTTTGATCTCAGCACGTGATAGACTTCTTATCTATGTCCAATGATGAGGTAGAAGAGGCACATTGCTACAATCTATAGTGATAGGCAGTTAAGGCAGCAGCTTCAAATGCTATTTGACATGCTACATGGAATTGTATTTGGCAAAATCAGAATAGCCGTTTGGATAACATTCTTGATTTGAGGTTGAAGAAAATGCAGCAGCCAAGAATATTCGAATTGGAGATGAGAATGTGGATTGCCCCTTCTTGTACTGCAGATGCTGCCATCAAGGTTTGTTATGAAGGAGTGTGTATCCCCCTTAGCGTTCAAGTGAATCTTTAGAGACCTAATCCTTGCAGGACATAGCTTACAGTTGATTTATTTTCAACCATGGAGTCAATGTGCGCATCGAGGAACATCTGCCAATGATGAGGATCACCTTTTGGTGGTAGTAACTGTATGCATCATTGATTTCAGTTTCATTTGTCTGCATATTGCTGAGTAGTTGAGATACTAGAGCACATATGGTAATGAAACATTTTCTCAGTTGTTATTTGTTCTGTTTTCTGGTCCTGTTAACACAGGATGTTAGAGCCTGGAATTAACTTGGGGGAAGAAAACATTCAGAATGGAACTGAGTGCAGCATGTTGATAGTTTCTCCAAGATGCAGAATGATTAGAGAGGTTACTTGGCAGAGTTGCTGTGCTTTTGCTGCAATGGTTTTTTTTTTTTTTTTCCATTTATCAGGAGTCAAGCTTCAGAGTTTGGAGCTTTTTTCTATGTTTTGATCCTTCAGGAAGATTTCCTTATAAGTCCTGGGTTAACTTTTAGAGTCTTTCAAATCAATCATTCTGATGCAAATACAAGCAAATGCTTTTGGTTGCGGAGGCAATTCAAGGATCAATCCCGTGATTCTTTTATTGTAATGATAAAACACATAAAAAGGATAAAATTTGCAAATATGATTACCACATGCATCATTAAGCTTTGAGGAATTTGATTGGTTAATACAAAATGTTGGATCTACCAACCCTATGGTTTGATCAGAAAATTGAATGGTACGGGATTTCTGGAGAGAGTCCATAATAGGTTATTTTCAGATTTCCTGCAATATCATCCAGTGTACCATAGTTTATATATTAACTGACTCTTCACATGATGCTAATACCACAAATAAATCACCTATCTATTACTTCCAATCTCTTGTTTGCCTCTTCTTATGAAGTCAACTACTGAGATATGTAGGCACCATTGCACCAAAAGTTGATTATGGTTAGGGTTTTAAGCGATATTACTTCCTAATCTAAAGATAAAGCTGCTCATAGATAAGTGTAATTTATATCATTAGTAAGTTCTAATGGTTACTTAGAAATAATTTGTTGTTTATTTTTGTTTTAGGACGAGAGTTGTTGCAAAAGGAATATATGCTTAAACCTTCTGAATTTGTTCCTTTTAGATCATGTCTAGTTTGCATAGGGGAAGGGGGAGGTGCACCTTTGTTTCTACCAGGGGAATTATATTAATTTTACTTCAATCTTCTTTTGTATGAGTGGAGGGGAAGCAAATGTTGCAATCCTTCTACTTTTGCACAGCTGAAAAGATGACTGGGATGGCTAGAGCTTCCCTCCTAATCCAGTGCAGCCCTTTTACCCCTCCAACCAAACAACTAAATGTGCCATTTACGTCCACTTTTAACACCCACCCCCACACCCCCGCGTTTTACCTGCACATTTCGTCCTAGCCTGACATAGTGTTAGTCCATTTAACATGGTTATATCTTGATTTCTCTATCTGTCATTGCTGTTTATAGAACTCCGGAAATATTCCTGTACGAATATTTGAACTGAGTTCAGTATGAATCATGTTTGAGCCTGAGGTTCAATGTACTTTTAGCTAACCTTTTCTATTTCCTCCCTATCTTACTCTCTCTCTTTGGTTTGAGAAATTTGCCCATTAGTGGTTGTTATTCTTTTACCCTTTTATCCATTAGTGGCTGCACGATAAGAGCTGCAGTTGAAAATTTTAGCTATTTAGAGTTGAGAATCATTATCCCTCTACCATCAAGTTGCAATGCTTGTATTCTCTGAAACGATTGCCTAACTGGTTCCAAGTTTTTGACTAGGCTTTTAAGATTATTCTGAATAATATTTGCCTAATTTCTTTGTTATTACTACAATATCTTCTCAGGTTGTCAAAAGATTTTGAAGATCTTGTTCAGATTTCAGAAAAATGCATGGTTAGGATACAGTGACTCGACAACGAGTATGGTGGTTGTAATGTTGATTGGTTGATTTTGGTCAGGTGATTGTGTATTGCCAAATGTTCTAAAGTTGTTAAAGTGATATCTATTATCTGTACCGTGTGGTTATGCTGTCTATGGAACCGTTACTACCGCCGCACTTGATTATTACTCCTTCAGTGATTGTATTTGTTGCTTTGTCCTTGTGCAATGTGTCTCAAAACAGTTCCGGTACATGTTAAGGCCTTACACACCTAATATCTGAAATCTGATCAATTCTTCATTTTCTCTCTTGTAGTAGTGATTAGAAGTTCTCTCTCCCCATCAAGAATGGTGCGCAATGTTTTCCTCCCAGAAGCTCTCAGAATGAGGGAGACCTTTTTCGCTGAGGTTTGTCTTGTTTCCTTTTTGATAACCATCTAATTACCTAATTTCCTTATAGATGAAGGTTCCATGTGAGGTTGTTTGTTTAACATCTGCCTTAATTTCTTTTTGATTCTGGCCGATAAGAGACATGAATCAAATTTTCTGATTTAGAACTCCATTCAGAAAGTTGAGATTTGGGAATTCCTCCTTTCCTCTTATTGTTGGTAAACAGATTTATAGACAGATCAAGATACAGACTCATGCCCAGAAAATTTTGTCAAGATCTTTGAGTTGGTGTAATCTTTTAAATGTATGAAGACTGGAAGAGAGAGATAAATGCACCTTACTTTTGAAGCCCAAAAATTAGGTAAATATCCGGATTGATGCCTGAAATGGAGGTTTTCAGTAAAGGAAGAAAGCTATTGGGTTAATTTTTACGTGCTAAACTGCAATGTTTTGCAAATACCTGATATTAATTTTGTCAATTTATTTGAAGAATGCGCAAATCCTCTTTGTTGTTTGCCTTCATGAGACCAGAAGTACATTGCATAAGTAGTCGGCATTTATCTTAAACTTGTTTCGGAACTTATGCTGAAGTGTTTTGACATTTAGTCTATTGTCAATATGACCTTTCATTCTTCTGCAGGAAATCATTTTCGATCAGTATTTCTTTCATCTGGAGGCATCAGAGCGGCTGCAACCAGGCATAGTCGAACGTACTTATACCGACTATTTCACTGAGTGCTCGAAAATTTTCAATCTTGTGGCAAAAGAGCTGTAAGTAGTTTGATGTGCCATTGCACTACTTTCAAGCCCATTATCTAAATAGCTGAGACTTTCCGTGATCATTACTAAGACAACTGATAAATGTTCTTTACAGGGAGGGTTTGCCTCATAAATCTGCAGATGTAGGGAAAGTTTTGAGCGAGTTCAAAAAAAGCAGTGCAAGGTTAAGACATTCTTTCCCTCTTTCCTCTTCTCGTTTCTTTTTTGTTTCTCTTATTTCATAAAATAGAAGGTCCACCAGGAATGTTGTGTGTATTTTTCTTCGTCGTTGTTCTAATGGTAGAGCTACTGATTTTTGCAGTGTCGGAGCTATAAGGGTGCAGCGTGCAATCACCAACTTAGAGGAATGTGTGCCCAGAGGAAATTATTTAGAGTACATTCCTCTTATTACTAATGCCTGATAAAAGCAAACTTAACTCCTTCCTTAAATTTCTAACTATAGGTTTGGTTTACTGTGGACACTGCAATAACCTCATTAAGTTCCTGCCTATATCTTGACAGATGCCAGGTTGCCTTGCGGCAGATGAAGAGAGAGTTCCAATGCCTGAAGAACAATCTAGAGACTTATTTTGAGGTGCTATTTTGCATATATTCCTTCCATTTTTCTTCATTGCCTTTTTTTCCTTTTGTTGCGGTTATGATTTTTTTTTTCTTTCCCAATTTCAGCTGGCATATCGCTCTCCATTTGTGGATGAGAGGGTTATTCATGGTAACGATGGTCTGCATTCTGATTCAGATTCTGAATAGGGGGAGCTATGTGCTGATGATAAGAACAGGGAGGAGAAGGGACGATGTCATCTAGATGTGCTGTTCTTCGCTTGTTTTTTATTTTAGATAAGAATGTTACCAAATTATAAATAGTGACCAGCTGATCTGGATTCTTTTCTATTATATCTTCTTCTCTTGTTAATTGTATATGTGAATGTTGTGCTAACCTCTTCTTGGTCATGAGTAGACATTGAAGTTTAACCATTAGGGCATCTCTTTATTTGGATCATTTCCCCTGCATATGGTCATGCAAATGCAGTAGTTGGCAATTGTTCTTTTCTCTTTGCTACAGATAAATTGTTCCTTCACGGCATAAAACCAAAGCAGACATCTTATCATTGAACTTTCAAGCACCACATACACTACATTATTGTTCCTGGTTCCTGGATGTCCTATTGAACAGAGATGCCCTTTTCCAGTGTCTTCTTGCTCTTAGATGTAAAAAACTTTCACAGGTTCTGCCTGAAGTTCATGTATCCGTGATCTCAAGGAAAATTATTCTACACCAATCTGTCATCTCGCTTGTTGCTTGTTAGTATAAGAGCTTCAGAATGTTTTGTCAGTTATTTGGACAATATCATGCTCTCATTAGGTTGTCTTCCTATTAGAGATTGTTCACAGATCACATCATCAACTAGAAGCAATGGCTTGACTTATGATTGATTTTATTGAACAATACTCTCAGTACGAAACAGATATAGTTACATGCTAATTTAATAGCAAGTATGCACCCTATATCTATACTTTCTGCAGGTTGAGAAGATTGAAAAAAGCGCCACGCTTGTTCTTGAGCTGAGAGTAAGTTCCCTGCTCAACCACTTTCCCATCGGATACAAAGGCAACCGAGTTTACATTCTTGATCGTGTTAAGCCTGTGTGCCACGACGACCGTGGTTCTTCCCACCATTATCCGATCCAAAGCCTCCTGCACAACTTGCTCCGACTGAACATCGAGAGCACTAGTTGCTTCATCTAACAGCAATATGGTTGGGTTTCGAATTATTGCTCTTGCAATTGCTATTCTCTGTTTCTGCCCTCCTGATAGTTGCAATCCTCTCTCCCCGCATTCCATATCATATCCATTTTTCAGCGACCTGCAAAATGGGAAGCAAAAGATCAGTGTCCGGAGAACACTTCCAGACTAGTTTTCTAAACGAGTTTTGTCGAATAGTTATCCTTAGGATTCTGCAAAGTAGCTTGAGCGTTCTTACGATATGAATTCATGGGCATTGGCAGCTCTGGCAGCATCCACGATCTCGTTCTCGGATGCGTCAGGCTTCCCAAAGACTATATTATCACGAATGGTGCCCGAATATATCACTGGCTCTTGGCTTACAAGTGCCATTTGCCTTCTGTACCATCCGATATCAAGAAACCTTATATCCACCTGATCCACTTTGACTGTGCCTCCGGTAACATCGTAAAATCTTTGGATCAAACCAATCACCGTGGACTTTCCGCAACCACTTTTTCCGACGAGTCCAACGCTTGTACCTGGTTTAACTTCCATGGAAAAGCCGTTCAACACGCATATCCCCGGCCTGCTTGGATATGCAAAATCAACCCTTCTCATCTCTATACCACCGCTCATTTTCTTTATCTTGGTTCCTGCTGTGCCATCATCGACCTAATCACAATGCATTGAAGCCTTAGCAACCAAATATTTTAAGAGGACCCAAAGATTTTAACGAGTTTTTAGGAGTAACTATGATGGCACTTACATTATAAGTTCCTGGAATCAGGGATTTCCGGTCTAGAATGGCAAATATTGATGCAACAGCTGCTGAGCCCTTTGCTAGATCAGAAGTCATGCTTCCAGCTTCTGCTATTACCCTGCCAGTACTAACCAGTATAAAGAAAGTCTTGAACACATCCCCAGCTGATATATGCCCTGCATTTACTAGCTTTCCACCATACCAGAAGTCCAGGGCCCAACAAATGAAAGTAAGGCCTTGTGCTGATCCTATACCAGCTCCAGCAAGCCAAGATTTCTTCCTGGCTTCCTTCCTTGCTTCATCCTGAGCTTCATCAAAAATCTGAAGAACTTTTCTTATGCTTCCATATGAAGTCACTATTCGATGATTGTAGACGGCCTCTACAGCCACTTGAGTACTGTGATGCTGAGCCTTCACAAACTTAGATGTAATGGCAGAAAGCAATACTTTTCGGGTGTAGAAGCATAGAATTGTAAGTGGCTGTACGGCAATCATGACAAGTGCAAGCTTCCAAGCCACAATGAGCCCCATTACCATAGCAATGGTCACTGCTGATGTCGTTTGAACTAAGAGTGAGATTCTGTCAGCAACAAGGGACTTAATCAATGCTGCTTCATTGCTCAATCTTGAACACAAGGCTCCACTGGAATTGTTTTCTTCATCAAACCAACCTGCTTCAAACGTTAAAATTTTCTCAAGGATTTTCAGTCTGATTCTTTTTGTCAGCTGTTCACCCATGTACGCAAAATTATAATGCTGACAGACGTTCACAAGAATAGATGCAAGACAAAGTGAACTAAAAATGAGAGAGTATGTCTGAATTCTAGCTTGCATTTCACTATGACTTGGTGAGAAGAAGGCCGAGATCATGCCACCAATATTTAAAGCATAGAGAGGTTGAACCGTCCCAAATGCTATGGCCGAGATGCATCCTATCACTCCTTGTTTCCATTCAGGTGAATTCAGTGAAAGTAACCGATGAAAGGAAGGCGAAGGATAAGGTGCAGGCCCGGGAATACTGTGAGCGGCTGGTAATGGTGAAGAAAAGATGGCCGGGCTTGATCTTGCTGCACTTTTCTTGCCACCACTGCTTCTTGAAACCGAAGAGACTAGAGCTTCTGAATTATTGTCGTTATCAACAGAGCTAATCTGTCGCTGGAAATTCGCCATTTTTGCATAGTGTCCATTCTTGTCAACAAGTTCATCATGCGTCCCTATTTCAACCACACAACCATCGCTTAAAACTGCTATTAGATCTGCATTTCTTACCGTTGAGAGCTTATGAGCAACTACCTGCAGGTTATGTCCAAGAAGAAAGTCATAAGATCTAATGGTGCTGCATAGTTAAGGAGTGGCAAATGCAGAAGGGTTACATATGGCCGAAATACTGACAGAACATTAATCAACCATTTGAGTTAGCAAAAGCTTGAAAAAATAAAGCATGATACTTGAAGGAGCAATTTACTAGAAAGAATTAATCCAACATTACCAGGGTTGTTCTTCCAGTGGAGGCGTGATCGAGGGCATCTTGGACAAGTCTTTCTGATTCAGAGTCAAGTGCACTAGTTGCTTCATCAAGTAGGAGAATTACAGGATTTCTTATGATGGCTCTGGCAATTGCGATCCTTTGCTTCTGCCCACCTGACAAAAGTGCTCCTCGTTCACCTACCTGTAATAACAAGATATCTTAATCAGAACAGATTTTGGCAAATTTGAACGCAGAAATCTCTTATCCGAAACACCAAACCTTCTGAACTCACCTTAGCATCGTAACCTTCAGGAAGTTGCCTAATGAAATCATGAGCATTTGCTGCCATTGCAGCAGCCACAACCTCGTCCATGGTCGCGTCATGTTTCCCAAACCTGATATTCTCCTTTATTGTTGTCCCAAATAGTCCATGTTCTTGACTCACCAGACCCATTCGTCCTCTTAACCATTTCAACTGTAAAGTCCTTATATCTACCCCATCAATGCTTACAACTCCACTATTTGCATCATAGAATCGCTGCACCAATGCAATTGCTGTGGATTTTCCACTTCCACTTGCTCCAACAAGGGCTACAGTTTTTCCTGCTTCAATCTTGAGATTGAAGTCTTTAAGCACAGTACAATCAAGTCGAGAAGGATAAACGAACTTGACGTGCTCAAATTCAAGTTCACCACGTATTTTATCCAAAACAATGCCTCTTCTTTCATCATCATCAATTTCTGGAATCCTATCAATTCTATCAAACATTTTTGATATGGCAACAGAAGCTTCTGTGAAATACTTCAATTCAGGCAGGGCCATGCCAAGGGATCTGCAAGAATGAGGAGAAGATGAAAAAGATGACAGAGATGACTAAAATGCAAAAGAAAGAACTTGTTGATTTGTACTGGATGAAATATCTTGATCAAGCTAAAAGTACTGCATGCAATAAAATAACTAGACTTTGCAACTACATATAATGTCTAGATTTCGTCATTGGCTACTAATTTTGGAACCCTTCTTTTAAGAGCTAGGCAGCCTAAGCCTCAAAAGCTAACCAAATAGGGAAAAAACAAGAAACAAAGAAACAAAGAGTTTTAGTTAGAATTATGGTCTAAAACCATACATAGTTTATTCAAAAAAAGAAAAATAGTGCATTTAAAAGAATCACATTTAACAATAAAATGGTAGATGTACATCTCATGAAAATTTATAGTTAGTGCAACTATTTGTGAAGCTTGTGAAACTAGTTAATCCTAGTCGAACCAATGAAGATACTAATTCTTTTTATCAAAGTGTGAGAAAAGAATTTGACAAAATCCTTGGAAGTTGTTTTGACTATCTAGCTGGGCACTGCACTAAGAAAATTAAATTTTAAGAATTTCATTTCCTATAATGCTACACAAGCTGGGAATTAATCAACATATCGGAAGCAAGATGCATATATGACTCCTTTCAACTTACTGAAAAGGAACCAGATAGTTGATGGAGGCAGACAATCTTAACACACAATGCATCAAGCGAAAAACTGCTAAGAAATTTTCAAATATAGCACCTATCTTAATGACCAAATGTTGCAAGTTGATGTAAACTATAGTTAGCACCACTTAAAGTTAAAGTAATAGAAATTGCTCCTTGTCATATGATATAATATGAGGTCCTGTAATCTTTAGGCATTGCTGTCTAATTGAACTTAATCTTGAACCTAAAACAAACAGTAAAGCATGTAAATGCAAATATGGGGAGCAGTTTGAGAGAGGAGTATTCGCTCACAGTCCACCCAAGACGAAGGAAATGCCGGCTGCATAAATTCTACCTCCACTTTCTCCCTTGTACATGATTAAATGACTTCCGTACCAAGCCAGAAAAGCCCATATTGCAAAAGAAACCCCCGTGCTTCCAACAGCCAGACCTTTTGCAATACCTTGCTTGATTCCCAGCTTCGTGGTGCGATCTAATATTGTGGCATATTTCTTCAGAATGCTACTCTCAGCAGTGAATGAATATACAGTTTTGATAGAGCTAAGAGCCTGCCCTACAATGGCATTTGCTTTGCCATATTCCTTGAAGGACTTCTTGGATAAATAAAGGAGGTATTTCCCATAAACCATACCGGGAATGATCAAGAGAAGCAATGTTGGAAGTGCTACTAATGATAACCTCCACGAGAAGTAGGTAGAGAAAGCTAGTCCAGAGACAAAAACTGATGTATTCATCAAAAATTTGGGCACCTAGAAAGAGCATGAGAAATTTAGAGAAAATGAATAATAAAATTAAAAAAAAACAAATTACAGCATTCAAATATCCTTTCAACTTTATCAGCTTTCTTTCTTCATCATTTTCTCTATTGTTGAAAGATAAGCAGTACCAATTTCATCCTTCCATTCCCTTTTGTCATAGTAATGGTAATTTAAGTTCAAACTTAAGTAGTGTACCTTCTCACTGAGAACTTCCTGTATGAGAGAGGTGTCTTTTGAGATGCTGTCAATAATTTCTGATGTTGTTGCTTCTTGTGAATCAAAGAATCCAACTTCTTGTCTAAGAACAGCTTCCAGATACCTGTAACGAATTTTCAGCACCTGCCTCTCACTGGTCTTACTCCAGCAATAACCTTCTGCACAAAATTTGTTCTCAGATAATCAGAAACCATCCTTACTCTGACTCTTTGATGTACGAGAAAGGTGCAGCATTTCATTATCTTTTACATTTCTTTACGTCGCCAGCCACTTTAGGGTTTCAAAAGTTGCGAGTGTCTACTTTTGCCCTACCAAGTACTGGCTTAAAGTTTTCTATGTGAGGTTATAGTTAAATGGTTTCCGTGGACTAATTTGAAACAGTATCATCTTTAGACAACATTAAGCCTAAGAATCAAGAAAAGGAGACAATAATAAACGGGAATATACCCATAAATGCCACGACCGTGACTGCTAATCCCAAGTAGACAAAGTATAAGCTGCACTGCAAGAGATAAAACAAAAGGCATATCATATACGAGAACAGAAAATTTCTTTTAATCCTATTTACATCTTTGTTTTTGGGATGGCAAGAAGAGGATTAAGGAGCCCGAAATGAAAGAAGAATGAGAATGTGCCTCACCTTTTCAATCTCACCCATGAAATTCCCGTTGTCCTGGTGTTTCTTCCCATAGCCCAAGCTATTAAAAAGATCGGTAACAAATATAAGTAAGCAGTTTGTCGATACTCCATCCCCAATGGCCCCAATGGTTCCCAAAATCATGAGGACAACATCTTGCCAATCTGCATTACTCAATATCAGAGCTACAGAATTTCTCTGTCCTTTTGCATTATTAGCTCCTTTTTCTGACTCTGAACTTGGAGAACTCATTTTAACTCCTTAGGAGTGAGAACTCAAAGGCAGTTTCTAAAGACTAAAGAAGCTTCCCCAGGTGCTTCTGCAAGAATATTGAAACAGAATGTAGTTACATATTCACTCAAATAGTGGCCACTGACCAGTATATATAGTCCAACAATAGGAAGTTTTCATGAAGTAATGTAGCCCAGCTTTATACGTGGGGTTTTTTTGTTTGGGAGATAAAAGCTCTTTTATGTTAAGGTGGTTATTGCTTTCTATAAGACCAAACCGTGACAAACTTTTGTGGGGATTTCTCCAATAAAGATGACTATGACCTATGTCTTCTTGCATCTCTTAAAGCATTTTCTTTCTGTTCTCTAGCATTTGGTTGGTTTATTTTTGTGAAGATTGAAGTCGCTTTGATCCCTTTTTCTTTTTAGCTTGACTTTGCGACCACTGATTGTATGTCAGAGGGTCCTAGTGTTCATGCACACAAGCGAAAAAACACAAAGATCAACAAGTCTTTGCCTTTCTTTTTCTGCAAAATGGATTTCGCAATCGCTATTAGGTAAAACAAGTTGCTCTATTTAGCAGGAAAAGACAAGCTGGCTACCGTTTTTGGAAATGATACTATTCATTTCTTTTAGGAGCGTTCATTTTTCTCGTTCATTTTGTATAAAAAAATAGATATTTAATTTTAACAGAAGAATAAAATATGAGATACGTATTAAAATAAATATTTTTTTTAAGAGAAAGACAATTAAAAGTTAAGAGAAAGTGAGCAAAATCGCCTCCAGGGATGGGGATCCTATGGCCAACATAGTCATTTGGCAAGGATTCGTGTTGGGAATCCAAATCTTAACTCAAATTGGGTTCGATCCTTCTCTCTGGTATCTGATAAAAAAACCCACCACCTGGGCGCCAGCGCCTCCTAACCTACAATTGGATCTTGCTTAACTGGCTAGATTTTGTAATCTTCTTGTTTTTGAACAATGGAGATCCTATCGTGCGAAACAGCAAAGTGGGCTATAAATATACTCAGATATAAGGATTTGCTCCAACATATGATTCAATTAATAATTCAGTAATAGATTATTTTTGGTTTGTTATTTAAGATAATAAAGATTCACTGAATTTACCAATTATTTCGTGAATTTCACACAATAATACTCAAAGAAGAGTAGTAAGTTAAACTATAATCTTTATTATCTGCACATTTTAAATTTATACTTTATAAATAAATTTTGTAAAAAATGAAAATTGAATTGATCCATCTAGAAAGTATCCTTTTTTATTTAAAATTGGATGTCTTATTTTGATATAATATAAAAATTAAGGAGAATAATTTGATCATAAGTAAATTACCAAAATATTCTAATTAATTAAAGATATTATTGATAAAAATGTACAAAGAATATGTGTATTTTAGAAAAATGAACTTTAAAAAACAAATAAAAATAAAAATAGAATATTCATCAGAAGATTCGAGATATATTGAAGATAAATTATTAACCCTTAATAGTTGATTTGTTGTCTGGCTTTTGGATTCATAATCCAACAACTCTTCACGTGTTTTAGTGCTTTCTAAGATCATTTTCTAACAAAAGAAATTCTACATCATTATAGTAATCTCTCTAATTAAAGTTAGGCGTTGTTTGGTTGGGTTTCAATGTTATGAGGTACATATATAATTCACCTAAACCAATACTAATCAATTGATATTATTGGGCATTTGAGGTATTTTCTTTTTCTTTTTCTTTTTGAATCAATATTAATCATTTTGAAGTGTGGTCTTTTGTGAAATCTTGTAATCAATTAGGTTGGGATCATAGTATTATCAGCATCCTTTGTAAACGAATGGAAAAGATAATTTTTCTTAAAGAAACAAACAAGTATGGGTTTAAAGCAAAGCCATAACGAAGCAAAACGCCTACCATCAAAACCATCACTTTTGTATCAAAAGAAAAACAAAAAAAAAAATAACTTTCAATATGAGGACCTTCAAGTAAAAAGGAGAAAGGGGAAGAAGAACCCTTTTAAACCCTCATTTTGAATACTATAAGGCCTTCAAGTAAAAGTGGGAGAAAAAAAGTAGATTGTCAGTTTAAATTTGGTAAAATTGAATTGGTATAATTAGTTAATGCGTTTATTCTTAAATTATAAATTAAATACCTCTAATATTTTATTAAACTTGATTGATCTCTACATAGGTCTTATAAACAGGAAGAAAAAGATGTTGCTAAATCTGCTTTTGTCGGAAGGAGATTTGCATGGATCGACCGCATAGGTTATGGAAATATTCTCTGGGGCACAATTGGGCACAAGAGAACATGTAATCATTAGTTATTCAAAGCACAATGATATGTTTGGTTGTAATTATTGTGATTTCTTAGGATTATAACGGATGTAGTATATCGTTTATGATGATTCAACCTTTTTTGGATCTAAAGGTGTCGGCTATCGGAGTATGAAAGAAAGTAAGAAAGGTTTTAATTACCACACAAAAGGAAAGATAGAAAGAAAGAAATTGTCCTTCGCGAATGCGCAACTCATTTACTTGATAATTATAGTTGGGTCAATTATCCTTAGTATATTAAAATAGATATTTTAAATTGATAATAAATATATAGATTTAATATTTATATATTAATTTCTTTACTTATAATTTTCTCATAAAGAATAGAAGTATCGCATAAAGAACGAAAAGTTTTTTCTTTTATGATTATTGCTAACTTTAATTTCTTTCTCCTGTGACCAACTATAAGTTCTTTTTCTTTTTTAAATTCAACCAATTATGAGTTCTAAATAACACATTTTCCCTATACTACAAGTGGCAGCAATATTTGTCTACCAACATATCACCAAGGAGCATTATTGTCTTTTTATCGCGGTCAGTAAAATTATTAATACAAACTGGCAACTATAACACCAACTATATATATCTTATTATGCTCATACATCATTATCCAACTTCGTTTTCCCTTGTTAATGGTGTTATATACCTATTGGCCATGTGAATGTTTGGGATAAGAATGATTTTGATTGAACCGCTGAGCTTTGTTTATTATCTTGTTCAGTTTATATACTTAATTTAATTTATAACTATTTTATTTTTTAATCTCTCCGTCTCATTTTATTTGACATTCTTACTATATTACGACATTCTAAAATAATTGATACGTTTTATAAAATAAAATATTTTAATATATTTTATATTATTAATTAATTATTAATTCCACTATATATTATTTTTATATATTTAAATTTAATATAAAGTATTCGTTGACTCATATATTTTTTATTTTTTATTATATTATATTATTTTTATGATAAAATTTAAATTTTAAAATAAAATTTTGTGTCCGATTAAAGACTGTCAAATAAAATATGACAAAGTGAGTAATTTATAAACCTTATAACACATTGTCATCATCACAATCTAAAATACTAAGTTAGTTTAGCTCACACGTCTAAACATACTATATTAGAATTTTCATTTCCTGATACATAATAATTATTTTACAAATGAAGATTCAGACATACCAACTTAAAATTAATAATACATAAAATCTTCAAACTTGAGTAAATTAAGTATTATAATAAAACTTGTTGGAGGTCATCAAATTATTAATATTGCATGCAAAGGACCAAATTAACTTACAGATTCTAGCAATCTCCCCCGGGTGCAGCAGAGCTTCTCTCCTCCTTCTAACTTCTGGGACCATATAGGAAGACTTTCCCAGCTGAATCAGGCACAATATCCTCCCCGGCTTTGTTCTTTATACGACTGACCATTTACGTACTTCATAGTAATCAATAAAGGATAGGCTCTAAAACATGAAGTTACCCTCAAATTTTTGAGCCAGGTGAATCTTATTTCCTAAGATGGAACAAAGTTTAGGTTAGCAATTGTTAACTTCTCCCTATCGCTCTCTGGTGGGCACACTACGAGATTGCAGCCTATATATATATATATATACACACACACTGACACACAACTAGCCATGTCTGTATCAGAGACAGAAGTGAAGGTCCTTTTCAGCCTTTAATTTATTCTTCTTTGGGTCATGAAAAAGGTTTAAACAGCAGGCTAAATAATTAGCAGAGTCATCAATCACTAATTAATTTTGACGCTCGAAAGACACGAGTCAAAGAAACACATCGAATAAAAGCTTCTCAGAAATAATCATGCATGGAATATAGAATAATAATTAGCAACCTTTTATTAATTCTCATTCGGCCCTGAAAATTCTCAGTACCTCTAAAGCTTTTCACGTGTTAAAGTAATCAAATGCCGAAGGGAAATTTCACAGCACCGACCAGGAAGAAAACCACGTAAGAAAGACAAGATTAGGTGGCCAAATCTGATGAACGGTGCTCTTTGGAGCTTGCTTGTAGGTTTTGTACGAGTACTAAAAGTATTCTAGAAAGAGAGAGATTTCAACCCATAGTGGGCTGATAAACTAGAATATTTATGAGAGGAGTGTGGGAGGCTTCATCATGGAGCTCGAACCGTAGAAACAATAGTCTATCTCCATAATTTGCATGTGTTTTTGTTCAGAAATATTTTTAAACTTTCAGAAAACTCATTCTTTTTTATTATCAAAGTGGTCAAATCTAAACAAGAAAAAAGGTCAGTTCTGGTCCTGGAAACACGCCAATTTCTTTAGCTAAAACAAATAGTTTCAGCAGATGTAACTTGTGCTGTAATAGAGAGACACAGCGTTTTATGTTCATCTACCTAAAGCGGAGAATTTCTCGAGTCCTGAACCCACAAACGGTACGGAAATTTCTTCTTCTGTAGGAGGAGGAGGAGAGAACACTTTTTTAAAGACTGCAAAATTCATAGAAAATTTTATAAGCGGAGATGTACAATGGCACTAGTGTTTGATTAAGGTTTGTTAAAGTCTTGGTTTGGTTTAGAACCATTGAAAAATTTTCAGCCGAACAACAACGTTTCGTCTGAAAAGCGGTTTCTTTCAACGTGAGCTGTCCAAGAATGTCTGAGTTCTTTAATTATTCCGGTGTCCAGTGGTTGAAGAATATATATGTTGAAAACGTGAAGATTGCTCGAATTAGAGGGATTTTGAAATTATTCGACAGCAGAGAATCCAAGCCCTTGTTTGATATATTATCTTCTGATTTCGAACAATATGGTGAAGCCATGGATTATGCTATTCATGCCCTATTGAAAGTGTGATTGCTCCGACAATGGAGTAGAGGAATCTTCTTCCAGATATGGCGGAATTTGATCTTCTGAAGAAAATGAGGAGATATGACTCCTAGGGTGTGCTGCCACAATTTACTTACTATTGAGTAAAAAGAGCCAAAAAAAAAAGATTATGCTTTAAGATAACGAAATAGAAGTATTTACATATTAAGCATCAGTTTTCACGATTGAAATTGGTCAAATTTCAAGGGCGAGGACCTGTATTTGTATATTATATCACTCAGCATCTTCGAAGTTCCTTCTCCTTAAGATCCTTTGATTGATATAGAAAATTTGAGGTTCAATTCTTATAATTATGGAAAATGAAAAAGAGAAAATATATATATGGGTATTGTATCGTATTAAGGATCCTAAGGCATTATCACATTTTTTTAATAAAACGTAATTTTTTTTCTTTTTTGAAAAGAATAAAACGTCATTTGAAGTGCACCGCAGTGGTTGGTTAGAAATGTCAAGCAATAGATCTGCATCCAATTTACATCTCTTTCTAATAGCATATCAAAAAATTTTGTATAAATTAATAAAAATAAAATAAAATGTATTTTCTTATTATATTTTTAAAATAATTTAATTTATTCTCAATAATACAAAAAATAAAAAAATAGTTATAGATCATTATTATATACAATTTTAAATTTGACTATATACAATAAAAAATTAATTATTTTTAACTCTTCTCTCTCTACTCAACATTTTCTCTCTCATTTTGTCTATATAATTTTACTAAAATTAATGAGTACTACATCAATAAAATTAAATATAGATTTACATCGAACTCTCTCAATTTTAAAATAAAAAAATTCAAAAAACATTCTTTTAAATTTTGAACAAGTTTCGTCTCTTTGGGCAAAACTCTTTCTTGATTTCCACCAACAAGATTGAAACTCATGGAATAGTTCCACCCAGAAGGGAAAAAATTATGGTCAAATTCCACTCTCTAAGGCGAAAATCGTAGAAGAGTTCAGCCTCATAATAGTAAAGAGAAAATGAGAGAGCAAAAATGTAAAATATAGAGAGAAAGAAGTTTAAAATTGTATATTTTTTCAAATGTATATAATAAAAAAATCATGTATAGTAATAGTTTAATATATATAAAAAAGTAATTAAAAATATTTAAAATTTATAAAAGTTAAATATTTTCAAAAGAGAAAGAAAGCCCAAAAGTCATATTTTCAAATTAAAAGAGCATTAGAGAAAGTTATATCACATTTGTAACATACTTATATATAAAAATAAGATCTCCAAAAAAATATTATGGAAGGAAAATGAAGTTACGACCAGAACGCTGAAATTACCCTGATCCCCAATTTTCGTTCAAATTGATCTCAACCGATCTCAACCGATCTCAACATGAAAATGACCTCTTTCCCTTCCGTACCACGGCCCTATTGAATGATGGCCTTCTCCAACAAACAAACAAAAGAAGACGCAAAATTAGGCTTTAAGCTTGAGCCCTCCAATATATATGCACGCATGAAGTCACGGAGGTGGAAATCCAAGCCAACCAACAGTTGTTTGTCTCCAATAGAAGATGTTATAGGGCTCAGTGGATGTGCTTTTCACCTCGTTGTCATTCCGCACTTCTCCTTTTGGTTCCATTCGTTCACTTGCCAATTGGAGTTGGCATAATGCCCCATTAATTCAACTCCACAATCGAGAATGTTTCAGCTTTTCTACGGACATATTTAGGATAGGAAAGAAGAAAAAATTCAAAGGCTGCATGTGAATAGCATTTGGTTTAACCAAACACATAATTAAATTTTACTTTTTATTTTACAAAACTTAATTGTCACAAAACTCAAAACAAAAACTCTTCAAACAGAACAAACAAAAAACTATTTCATCCCAATGCAACCACTAAGTCCACAATTTACTAATCTTATCTTGCTCTAAAGAAAGAGATTCCAATCTCCCCATTTCCTCAGTTCCTAAGCAGAAGTACTTGCTTACAAGCAGTTCAGCTATAAAGGGCAGAAAGAGGAATTCACAAGGTTAATTCCTGTTAAATGATACACTTTTTTTTTTTTTGGGGCGAATTGTTAGGTGAATACACTTCAGATACTAACATCAAGAATCACAGAATATGTTCGGAAAACCAGACTCCTTTTGAAGGTACTTTGTACTAACAATTTCTCCTCTTTTTGCCTTCTGGGTCCTTTATAGGGAGGATGTCATGGATTAGAAACATTTTCCCCATTCAGGTAATTAAAGACTTGCTTCAGATTTCCTCTGGAAGGCCGAGCATTTACAGCAAATTTACATATATATACCAACCTTCTTCGCAATTCTGACTTGCTGATACACGTATTAGCAAAGGATTGCCCTTCGTCGAAATGTCCTGGTCAAAGTGAAAAATGTGAAAATTGCATCTAAAAATGACAGAGTTCCATGCTGACATCTAGTGCTGGAAAGCCAGATAAGGACTGTACGCAACTGTAATACTAAGTTCTTGGATTACAGAAAGAAGGCTATGAAATCTGGTTTTGCAAAGATTAGTCAAAAGCTTAGCACCAATTTCAGGTGGGACTTCCTTTGGCTTTAGGAATCACTTTTTGACCCAACTGCTGTAGAATATATGGCAAGTGATGCACTTTAGCGACGGAAAAGATGAGAACAGGAATATTAGGAAAGGTGGAAAGAAGAAAAACAAAAATAGAAAAAATAAGGGGAAAAAAGAACATATACTGACTCTTAAGATGATTCCTTAGACATACCTCTGTCATCGAACAATGATATCAAGATTGCCAGACACACGCATATGCTAATATCTTCCCCTGGCGGAAGAAGAAATTGAATTAGTGTCGTTTCATATCAATTAATTCCAGTCAGAGTGGCATATCAATCCAAAGCTTAGAAAGAATGCACATTGCAGCATCTAGCAATGTCCAAAAACTGGCTGAGGTAAGAAATTGAAAGGACAGTTAAAGGCCGTAATGGACATAAGGGAAAAAAAGCAATGGAGTGGTCTGGATCAAATGGCCAGCTCATTTCTAAAGTTAACAACTCAGGCTTTCATTGAAAGAAAGAGTTTGAGTCATATTTAGTTCACTTTCCAATCTCCATCTGTGATGAGCTAACATGAATCCATGAACAAAACAAGTATGAATGTCAAAAAGAAGAAAGAGGAAAGACTAGTTGAAGATAATTAGCTAGAAGGGCATGAACAACACTGATAAGGATAAGGAAATAACTTACCAACATCATAAGGGATAGAATAAAATAATTCGACAAAAAAATAGAAAAAAAACTGGCAGACTTAGAAATTTCAATGTATGATATAAACATGGGGACAAAATAAAAGGCACTCACCATCTTTGCAGCAAATTATAAGTCTCTTTCCTTCCCTTAGTTTCATCTTGGCAAAATCTAAGGCATTAGGTAGACTTCTCAGCAAAGAGAATCTATCAAACTTTGAGCTCTACAAATTAAAATTAAAAAAGAATCAGAAATGGTAAAAGGAATTTGAGAACATGAAAAGCTTTGAAACAAGCATCTCCAAACGCAAAGTTCAATGTGCATACCACGATAGGAAGGTGTAAATAATCTTCAGATTTTACTTGGAAATGAGGAAGAGGCTCCCTATCACAATTCAGCATGCTATCAACAGAAGACAACTCCATGGCTGCATTAAAATATCTTATTCAGAGAGAGCAAATTATAAGAGATTAATTAAAGATGGAAATCTCCAAAATGCCAAATAAACCTTCCGTCAATGACAACTACTTAAGTTGATGTGCATTGACAGAACCACACCACAAAAGATATAAGTTGGAACAACAAGAAAAAAGAGAGAAACATTCAAATGTTTCTCCTGAGAATAAGATTGAAAATCAGCATACCCAGACACGTTGAGCCAACTGCTACATTGGTTGAGTCAATCCAGAATGTGGCACAATCATTGCATGTACTTGAACCCAGGGACTTGTCATCTCCGTCTACACACGGAATTTCCAAGTTCAATGGCTCTTTATCAAGATAATGATCAGTGCTCCCCAAAAATCTTGAAGTCTTGATAGACATCTGAGAAGCATCTAGGCCCCTCTGAGCACGATATACTCTATCCTTTTCAACAATCTCAGCTACCTTCTGGTTACACAAATCAGGACCAGAGCTGATAAGATCATAAGCATGCTTCCAGAAAAGATAAGGCGATAATCCCCTCGCCCAGCTTTCCTCATCATCTCCAGCTCCAGGTATATAATTCCAACTAAACTCAGAGGTTGTCTGCTGCTGATAATTACCACATGAAGAGGATGCAGAAACAAGTATTATGGGTGTGAAATCCCAAGAATCATATTCAGGTACTTCATTTAACCAGATTATAGTTTTTTGTGATATCCATAGAGGCCGTAGTGGCTTTCTTAGGGACAATGCAAGAGAGGCAATATCAGCTCCACTAGCCTCTAAATCCATAGTCCAACCTTCTAGGCGATCGTGAATAAGTGCTTTTTCTGTTTCTGAAACCCACAGGGGCAGATGTAAGGAACAATCCCAATCAGAACAAAATTGTCCTCCACCAACAGCAAGCACATCAGAAGAGTTTGATTCCTGTTGAAGTGAATGTGAGCCAGAAAGAAACAGGAAAGCATGCTAGTAATTTCTCTTGACAAATGGATAATTCAATGGGGAGCTAAACAAGAGGCAAAAGTAAAACTATGAACAAGGCATTCCGCAATATTTACTACAACGTAAGTTGCAGAGATGGTAGCCCTTAATCATGAAGAAAAAGGAAGAGTGGGAATATATTTTGAGCCAAAGAATACAATTGCAAGAAAAGAAGCAACTCCTCAAATATTTCTCCTACATAACAAGCACCAAAGCATATTTCATAGAGCTCCAAACACACCAGCAATCCACTAAACATATTGACCCCGGTTGACTGCATGCATAATATACAATTCCACAATCTAGCAACAAGTATTCTACAAGATAAGCTAATCCGACAATAAAATTCCCAGAAGCGAACCTGATTTAATGTTCCAAAGTACACATTTTCACCCAATGATGGCATACCAAAAGATGACTCCAGAGTAAGATTGATTACACAGAGGCGTTATAATTTATAAAATGAAGAAGATGTATTATTATATTTTAGCTACCCTTCAAATATAAATATAAATATGAATCTATTTATTTGGACCACATAGAAAGTCAGAAAGCAGATCTTAAATTAAATATTTCCGGAATAAACTTCTCATGAAATTCATAAATTTGTTGGTTAAAATAGTCTATAAAATTATTAAGAAAATACTTATAAATATACTTTCTCCTATAATAATATATCCCCATCATGCCCTTCTGAACAATTGCTAAAATCCAGATTCAAGGTCAAGATAAAACATGGAAAGTTCTGGAGACAAAACCTTTTTCTGTGTCTCAGAGTGGAAACGAGGAAAGAAAAGATGGAATGTTGAAGAAATATTCCTTTCAACCTTATTTCCTTCCAAACACGAGTGGAAAATCTCAAAGGAATGAATTATGTAAGTTTAATACCTAGCCCTCATTTTAAATCCAACAAGTCTTCGTCTCTCCATCGCAAAGTTATGAACAAGATCTGCCTAATCTTCCCTAGAAGAGCATGGCAGCTCATCCAACATATTGATAAGACCATGACAGATCATTCAACATAATCATAAGACCAAGAATGATTTTTTTTTTTTTTTTTTGCCCAGTTCTTATCTCTACCCTCCCCCACTCTGCCCTCGGTGTAACGCTCCATATGCTCCGCCACATTCCCTCCCCCCCCCCCCTCACCCCATCTTCAACCTTCCTGGACTGGAAGCCTCATTTATCGCCAAAAAGAAACAATCTGCAAGCAAAACATTTTCAGAGAGACAAGTCTTATTGATTTTTCAAAGAATGTACTCAATTCAGTTAATGTCGCAATACTGTCCAACTGACATATGGAATTCACTGCACTAAGGATAAATCACTTAAAACACATACAACAAGCTTAAACCAACTGGTCAGGATAGCAACAGGTAAAATTAATTTTATCCAATCACCAAGCAGGCTATATTAGATCAATAATTCCAGAACTTTAAGTTCTCTACTTACCTACCTTATCCTCAAGAGTACCACCCCCGTTTGATCTGTTTCTGTAATTCAAGATTGCACGGTTTAATAAACAGGTCCAAATCGGAATAGTCTTCGACATACTGTCTGGAAATCTCTTTCCTCTCCGGGTCGCATCAACAATCATGCAACCTCCCCTCTGTGCTACCCATCCAACAGGAAATTACCAATATTACAAACACAAAGATATAAACTTAGTGTAAACTGTAACATGAATGGACTATTGTACTCGTTAAGTGTATCCATCGAGTGTATTACATAGAGAGGATATATTACCAGCGAGTAGGCCGACATGGAGGTTGAGACGAGAAGTATTGAAGGACCAATTATTGGTGTGGCCATCGGTGGATTTGAAGTAACACGTGGAATGGAACTTGCGAAAGTACCAGAGACCGCAGCGGAGGTTGGCGAGCAAAGGCAACTCCGGCCATAGCTGAGAGATCTCGCCGACGAAAATGGAGTCCTCGTAGATTGATCGGAGAGCGTTGTAGAGGCTGTTATCCCTACGCTTTATGCTCCGCGCGGCTTTGTAGATGCTCAACCTCTCCATATCCAATGTGGGCGACTCCATTTCAGTCGCCAGAAATAAAACTTTCAAACTTGATTGATTTTGAGCTGATTCTAGGTCTCTTCTGCACAGCTTCAAAATTGGCGCTTGCCGGCAGGAATTACCAGTGAGAGGGAAAGTTATATTGGGCCCGGAACGGCTCATCTGTAAGAACAAAGGTCTCCGCAAATGGCCTTGTCTCAGGCCCAGAAATGAAGCTAATAAGTTTATTCTGAACGCATTCCCAACTTCGTTCCAATGCTGTACCTCATACTGATGCGTTCATTTTTGCCTTCATTGGAATGGGCTGAAAGGACTTTCTGGGTTAATTGGGCTTGTGCAAGACTACCATATAACAAAAGTGCTATTTTGTCCGCTTGGCCCTTGAGATAAAAGCAACCCATTCCTTTTCTGAAATTTTTTGTACTGCCTTTTGAACTCTCTCTCAATATTATAAGCGAATAAAACTGGGCACCAATTCAACTCGTTAAAATCAATGATCCAAAAAAATATGAACATATTAATTTTTTTAAAAGATTACCTACGATAGAAATAGAAAATTAGCGATGACCCAGATTAGATCCCAGTAAAAGAAGATCTTCTTGAGAAAAAATGATAAATAGTAGATTATAGATCTGACCAAAAGATTTCAAGAAGATGAATTAAAATAGTTTGTAGACCAAATAAGCTTGGAGAAACAAAAACTAAATGATCCAAGCCAAGCCAGAGTTCCACCTTGGCCCGGAGAAAGTGAAAGCCGGAGTTTTCCAACCAAGATTTTTTATCTATTCTTCATCGAGTACTTTAAAAAACTTAACTATACGTAATTATCGTGAAAGCTATTTCAATACGCGATATACTTAACCATACTCTCCTATGAGCTTCTTTTACTTCTCATCTTTTTCTCAGAGAAAAGTAATTATCATGCACAAGTGGATTTTTTCCATAATAATAAAAATAATTAAATCTCAAGAAAATTAAGGACTTATTTATCCTTTAATCTAATTAGTACATTAAGATCAACCAAGAAATGTAATTAATTAGATTAAGACGGTAAATTCGTTTTGAAGGGAAAAATAAAATGGTTAATCAGTAATCAAGAAATTCATCGTGCAGAAGCTTTTTGTAATCTTATACACACTCAATAACTTAACTCCAGAATTAAGCTGAAAGAGTTTGGATGAAGCAAATATATGGGTTTTGGGCTCTTAAGGCTTTCTAGGATTCGGGACGGTCTTGAGAATTCCGGAGGAGACGGACGATGCCGGATTGATGGCCTTTCGTATCTTAAAGACGTTCCAGGCGGTGCCGAAGCAATGGCCTGCTGTTGCCAGAGCATCTTCTGTTGCCTCCCCTGCATTTTCTCCGTACCTATAATTTCTCGTTTTTGCCAGTGGAAAAGATGTCAGCAGCTCTCAGTGACCAAAATAATTCTACATTAGGAGTACTGCTTATTCAGGTTCCTTTTACCTTCTAGTTACCATTCTTGTCACAGCGCCGGTTGTAGCAGACAAAGCTTGTCTCTCAGCTGCTTCAGCCGCATCTATAATCTTGTCTGCAATTCTCGAAGAAAATTTCATTTCCCAGTTGAAAGAAAGAGAAGGATCCTAATTTTAATGGTTTGCAGTGCAAAATCCCCTCAAAATTTTTTTTAAAAATTGATATTGGAAGAACCTATTAAGCGAGGATGAGGAAGATAAATTTTGCTTTCAAGGTAATTATAAGTACTTACTGACTGCATCAAGGGAAGCCAGGAGAACCTGCCCAGGAACCATGTTTAGGAATGCCTTTCCGGCTTGTGATCGAACAACAGGTGCCATCACTGATCCAGTAGCAATGCCTACTCCATCAAGCATAGCTTTGCTCATTTTTTCTGTCATCTTGGACAATTTTCTAACACTGACAACAGTAAAATTTAATTAGATTTTTGGATGCAAAGGTACGGATGATTTTTTTTCAAGTGTTTTCTGACCGTTTCAGGCTTTTATTGACCGCACCCTTCTTTGTGGAACCATTGCTACTGCTCCTTTTGCTCTCAGTAGCTGCAGCACCTTTTTTCGCCTCTACTTGACTAATCAAAATTGTTGCCCCTCCTTCCTGCACCTGCTTTTTCCAGGCAATCTCAGCAATATATGACATCCAGAAATGCTTAAAAGTTCGACCTTGACCACATTCCAGCATATAAGAGATTTTAAGATGAATTTCACTAACTTTTAACGTTACAGACCTGGTTAGTGTAGGCATTGCTGCATTTGAAGATTCCCTTTACGATCTGGCCTGTCCCTCCGGCAATTGCCTTGGCCAGAACATTGTTATAGTCATCAATTCTAGGTGCAAACTCTTTCCAATCGATGTCCTTCTTCTTATTAGATGATGCTGATGTTGTAAGCAAAGCATGCTCTTTAAGAAATGAATCCAAAACTCCCAAATTTCCCCCATACTGATCCAAAAATGTCACCCCGTAGCTCAAAGGGTCACCATCTTTCATAGGCAAAGAAAACAGATAATGAAGAGCATCGAGCTTCACCACCGGTTCATCTTTAGTCAAAGGCCACTGAAGTTCATCACCAACTTTAACAATAGTGGCAACAGAAACATTTTCATCCGATATCCGAACAAGCCTGAAATAGCCATTAGCAAGCTCTAGAGCTTCTCCTTTTTCCATCAGATGAACTTTGCATCCTGGAATCGTTAACAGAACTTCATGTTTTACATTCCTGTTTTCTGGGAAATCTTGCTTTTGTAGCTCAGATGAAGATGCAGTTCTAGTTGGGGATGGACTCTTGGATCTCTTAGGCCTACAGGAGCAGCAGTTCATTTTGCTGTTTTTTGCTTTGATGATGTGAAACTGAAACACCGTTTAAAATGGTGGAAAGGGACTAATAATGGAGGAAAGAGAATATATATACATGAAGAAATGATGGTTAAATTTTCTTTGATTGATTCCATCATCCCAGTGAGGGCTACTTTATTCTATTCTTCCAAAACAATGTTAAGCTATTGTTCCTTCTTGTCTTTCTAATTTTTTTCTTTCTTCTTTTGATTTTTCTTTGCAGAAAAGAAAAATGGAAGCCTTTGCAGAAAAGGTCATTCTACTTTCGGTGGAAGAAATTTGAGGGTACAGACTTCATCCATCAAACGGCCAGGAGATTGTAATAGCTGGTCACCACTAACTCTAGGGTATAAACAGTACAGAGTAAAATTTATTTGATATCTGATCTATTAATTTTTTAAAAAATATAATATTTTTGACACCTTATTACATAGATTAAAAAAAAAGCACATACATTCTATTATATTTTAAACTAATCTCACTGATATAATAGAAAATAAAAAATCATTTTTATGAGTGAAGATAATTTTAAAAAATAATTCTTAAAATTCACAAAAAGTCAAATATTTTGATAATAAAAAATAATTTAATTCGAGAGAAAACAAATGAATAATAATTCAATTGATTAGAACAAGTAATAAGTTTTTAATTCAATTTATATTCCATTTATCTAGTTTTGAAAAAAAATTTACACATACCTTCTCTGTCAAATAGTGAAAAGAAGAGAAAGAATCCGCAGTACCTTTTGAGAAGAGAATGGCAGAGGTATAATAAATTAATAATTTGTTTTAAAATAGGAGAGATGTCAAAAGTTGGAGACTGGAAGTCAAATTTGTCATCAATCTTGGTAACTAGATATCTTCTACCACAATTTTTAATATATTATTTAGTATATTAATTAAACAAGAAATCACCAACAATTAAAAAAATTAGAAAAAATGATGTAGAGAATATGTAGGCTGTTAGCGTAAAAACTTGTATTATATACGGATATTAAATTTTTTATTTTTAATAATAATTACTTAAATATATTTTTAAAAAATATTAATATGAAGTAAATTTATGTGTTTAATAAAAAAAATTATTTACTTAGAAGTAAGTATAGATAATAGTAGGAAGAAGTTGTAAAAATAACTATACATGCTTATTATTGTGTGTATTTAGAAACAACAATAAACTTCTAAACTCATTTCTTTGTCATTCTAAATAAAGAAAGAATTAAGTAAAAAACGCTCCAACCTACTTACACGAAGGATGAAATAATTAAAATTTTAAATATTAATTTATAAAGTTACTTATAAAAATAAGAAAGAAAAGAATCAAATACTTAAACAACTATGAGTTCTTTGAAGAAAAAAGAAAAAACTTGAATATGTTTGACGAGGATACCTGTACGAAGGGTGAAAATTTTAAATACTAATTTATAGAGTTACTTATAAAAATCAGAAAGAAAATAAATTAAATACTTAACAACTATAAGTTCTTCAAAAAAAAACTTAAATCTGCATGATGAGGATACTTGTATAAAAGGTAAAATGTTTAAAATTTTAAAAACTAATTTATGAAATTACTTATAAAAATAAAAAAGAAAAGAAATCAAATACTTAAACAACTATTATAATACTAAAATGTTCTTAAAATAAACTAATTATACTTTAATCATAAAATATTTCTAAAATATTATCATGATCAAATCTTCAAAAAGAAAAACTATTGTAATATTCAATCAATTTATTTTCTATATTATTTTCTCAATCCAAAATTGAATGATTACAACATAACTATTTATTTTTGTAAGCAAAAAAAAATTTGTCATATACGATAGTATAAACTATTTATTTTATATAAAACTATTGACACTTTTTCATTAACAACCTTCAAAAAGATATTAATGTTTTATAATGTACTAATTTTATGTTGATAT
Organism: Rauvolfia tetraphylla; assembly: GCA_030512225.1. Taxonomy (NCBI): domain Eukaryota; kingdom Viridiplantae; phylum Streptophyta; class Magnoliopsida; order Gentianales; family Apocynaceae; genus Rauvolfia; species Rauvolfia tetraphylla. The sequence goes on along the minus strand of JAJQKT010000045.1, from coordinate 6,271,456 downwards.
GTCACACTTAATTATTATTTTTTTACTGAATCTTATCAAACTCTTTTGTATTTCCTAAGCCATCTCTTCAAAAAAAATTCAAAATTAAAAAGAGTCATTAATATTAAATATTCCAGGTAAACTTATTTTCATTGTGATATTCTTACACTAATTCTTAAATAAAAGCTTTCCGTTAAGAAAAAAAATATAATGTATTTGCAATAAATACCCTTTCATTATCTTTCTCCACTCCTAAAAAATAAATAAGTTACAAAATAAAGATATTAGTATTTTATATTAAAAACTCAAATAAAAGTTTTTCCAAATTTAAAAATTATCAAATCATTCCTCAAAATTTTTTCAAAAAAATAGTATTCTCGATCCATCAGAAAGAAATCATAGTATTATTATAATTATTACACTTTACAAAAGTTATTTCTTTCTATTAATTCACTTGATGAAAAGATCAAAAAAAGAAAAAACTCAAAAATCATCGATAATTACATTTCATGTTTAATGTACTGCAAAGTCATATATGTTTTGATACAGAATATTTTAACAAGCAATTATACACTTTTGTCCTTAAATTTTAGCATATGAAATATCAAATTAGAAAAATAGATATTAAGGGTAAAATAGATAAATATTTTTAAAATCACCTCAAAAGAAAAAAAGAAAAAACTTTGTGATCAAAACAAAGTTGTTGAAATATATGAATCTTCAAAACTTATCAAAGAAAATAAAAACTTATTAATTTTTTATTAAAAGAACTGAAAATATATATTAGTATACATAATTCGATTAAAATAAAAACTTAGTATGTACTAATATATATTAGTGTACAAAAACTTGCTAATTTTCTGTTAAAAGAACCTAAAATATATATTATTGTACATAATTTAATTAAAATAAAAAAGACATGAAAGATGCAAAAAGATAAAATATGAATAACAAAAATTAAGAAATTTAATAGATGAAGTAGAGCTAAAAATTGAGATTTTTAAATTTAAAAGTTTAAATTTTAGCAACTAATAACTTTTTTATCTCGTAAAAAAATTAAATTCTAAAAAATAAGAATGAAAACTCAAGGCTTTTAGAGAAAAGGAGAGTAAAATTTTTTTATTAATGTATATAAATATAGATTATATAATAAATTAAATATACTTTTTTTTAATCTAATAATCATATTTAATGTAATTTACTTTCATTAAAATATTAAACAATAAATTAAAGAGTATATTAAAATATATCGAGTCAATCTCGACAAATAGATTCAACTTCCGCGGTCCATACATGAAGTCCGGATATCAAGCGTGTTATTCCAATTTCTTCTTCTTTTTGTTCTGAATACTAGTCCGCCTTTTTCCACGGTTTTTTTTTTTTTCTTCTTTGTTTGAGGCCGAAGTTTTTCCTTAAGAGAGTCTTTACTCTATTGGGTATGTAGTTCTATCTTGAATCCTGGCCCATTTAATTTTTTTAAAAAAATGGCTATTGATAAAAAAGCTCCCCATCAAAACAAAAATCTCACATTGAGTATTATTATTATTTAAATTTTTTAATTAAAATTAAATAAAATAACTTTCATAAAAATTAAATTATTTATAAAAAATAAAAAACGTTATATGATAATTCTAAATTTAAAATTTTATAGTTCTTTTTAAATATAAATACTATCTCACGATTAATCTTTTAAATTAGGAGTTCCTTCAATTTTTTTAAAAAGTCAAATGATATTTAAAAAAAAAAAAAGATAGAGAGAGATTCAAGTCGTGCCTAAGCATCATTTTTTAATAATTACTTTGGATTACTTCTCTAAACATAAAATAATACACTTTTCCCATTTTTTTTACTTTGATTCTTATATTACTCTTATAAACTAATTTATTTTTCTTATTTAAAAAAAAAGAATTTTAAATCAGTCCAAAAACAGTCCTTTTCTTGGGTTGCCCGGATCGGCCCCTTAAATGCTACACTAAACTGAGAGAGGACCATTACGCACACAAGCAGCTGCTCATTAGTACAACTCCCTCAATTCTGCGGCAGCAGGCCTGGGAAAATCAACTTCAAAACTATCGCCTGAGAACCAAGAAGTAGCCGGGATATCTACTCGACGGCGTTTTAGGTCCGACCACAGCCGATTTCTCCTTTAGACTTTACTTCCCACGAGCACGAATGCCACTCTAAGCTATAGAGCCGTCCGTTGAGCTGATTTCTCAAATGAGATATTCAGCCTTCCTTTTTACAAGTATTCGTTGTGTGTTTGATTTGCATTTGGTTTCGGATATTAGGTAAGAAGCGGATTAAGCTATAAAAGCTGGGGATGGACATTGCATTGATAACTGTGGTATTGAGCTTCTTATTGGCTATAATGGTCCTGGTCCCTCGACTGCGCAAATCTGGTACTTGAGCCTTTTCTCCTTATTTTGATTTATGGGACTCTGAATCTGGGCATGTGCTGCAAGTTTCATTTTGATTGGAATGCTTAATTATGGATTAATTGGAGTTGATATCATGCAGATCAAGGCAAAAATTTTCAGTCCAATGCCAATAGTAAGGTAAGTATGCAGCTGACATAAGTTCAAGCATTCGTGGCCTTAGTTCTTTTGCTGGATTTATGTTCGGTTTAGGTTCCGAAATCTTGAAAATAAGATTGCCATACTGTGGACACAAACGCTCCCTCTTTTGTGTGTATTTGGGAGTGTATCATTATCTTGTTTAACCTTAATGTGCTCAATAGAGTAGCATTCTGCTTATTATGAGCTAAGATGTTAAGATTAATCATGGTATTGGCTGCTTCCTATAAATTTAAGGTGTAAGAGGAAGAACTTTACATGCCAACTCAAGTTCCGGATGAAATTAAGAAACCACCAGTTATTTAGTGCGGATAAATCTCTAAGCCTCAAGACCTTAAATCAAGATTGTTTTTGTTGTGTTTGAAGCTGAATAAATATTAGCTGCTCAGGACATCATAACGAACTGTTATTTTTCACTGAAGATCCACACCAGAGACTTGCTCTAGGATAAGTAATCTTTCTCAATAAAGTCAGTGGATTAGAGTCCACTTGGAGTTCTTAGGAATTATACTTGCATGTTTTGATGCATAATAATCCCGATCTGACCGTTGCGGATAAAAATGAATTGAAACACTATCTATTGCTATCTTAGCAATTTTTCAAACTTGGTCATAATTACTTCCAAGTAATGCAGTCTATAATCCATTGAGCTAGCCATTTAAGATGGATCAGCACTACTGTTTTTTATGTGATCTTGCAATTTATATTATTCTTTTTTATTTTTCAAGTCATTGCTTTCCAATTCTAAGTTTGCATTGTTTTCATCCAGGCAGCCAAAACATTCTCTAAATCTGAAGTTTCTTTGCATAACATGCGGACTGATTGTTGGATCATCATCAAAGACAAGGTTAATTTGATTTTATTTACGAACAGCTCCTGCGATTTGGCTAAAATGATGAAGTGTTTTAGGGGGCTGAACTGTCTCTGATTAAATCCATTTTTCCTTTTGATATTGCTGTGTCCTTTGGACAACTATAGGTTTATGATGTTACTTCATATGTAGAAGAACATCCTGGAGGTGATGCGATCCTTGCACATGCAGGTGATGACTCAACTGAAGGGTTCTTTGGGTAGGTCTCTCATATACAAATTTATTTTATATAATATAATCCAATTTGCAGTGGAAGTGCCCAGAGGAAGGGGTAGGAGATTTAATGCTTTACTTGGTCTCTTTGCGAAGAAAATATTGAATTGAAAGATCCGTTTCTTTTCAACTTATTTGGGCCATATGAAATGTTTTTTCTTTCTTCCAGGAATTGTTAACCTATTGTCACCTTCTGCTATTGCTTATCTCTGTTTCTTAGCATTTCTGGTTTTGGTGCTCACACCTATTGTGATATTTACTTGGCAGGCCACAGCACGCTACCCGAGTATTTGACATGATTGAAGATTTCTACATTGGACACCTGCAAAGCTAGTGGTTAGCTACTGGTTTAGAAAACTAAATTACTTTTCCTATTATGAACACGTAATTTTTGTGCCTCATCTTCCCACAAGGAATTTTCTACTTGGTATATGTTCTTGTTTGATTGATTTCTTTCTTTCTTTTTCTTTCTTAACCTTTGGTCGTCTCATGTCTATTTTCACCATTTCATGGTCGAGTTTAAGCATGATTCATCTAGCATTTCCAGTTGTGCATCACTTATGATGGCACAAGTAGTGCTCTAGGTTTCAGAATGGAGAACTTATGCAATGGGTTTCCTCCGAATCAATAAGCTTTGGTGTTTTGAGAGCCTTATATGTTCTACCATTCAGAAGACTGGAGGAATTAAGTCAACTGAATGGGTGGTATACATTGTAAATGATCTGGTATAATAGCATTTATTTTAGTTTTGTTCTTTGTTGCGCTTCAGAGTTCAGATGTCAAACTAAGGGCAGTTTCAGAATTTAGAAAAGAAAACAGAAAATGTGAAGTTTTACAGGAAGCGAAATTTATTTTGTTGCTTTATCTTTGGCAGTTTAGAGAAGGTAGAAAGATCCTTTTTGTTGGAATTGGCAGGTAACAAACTTGAGGTTTGAGAAGGTAGAAAGATCCTTTTTGCTGTAGTGGCCTCTGGTCTAAATTGTACCTACCTGGAACTCAGTTTAAGGTTGAACCCTATGAGTATATTGCTGAAAATCTGGGAGGAGTTTTACTCTCCTGCTGCAACGGTATCTCTATGTGCTACTGCCAAGTTATTTGGAATCTGAAGTATGCACTGTCCAGAAGTGATTGCTAAGAACTTTTCTCAGATTGAGGGATTGAAGTCCAATTAACGTATTTTTGGTATTAAATTGGAGTTGTATGGCATATTTAACTTTCCATTTACCCTTCAATTTGTAGGATCCTTTTCCACTAGACACAGTGTTTGATGAAGTGGTTAAGAGATCAGACAAAAGGGTGCCTAGATCGCGCTAGGAAGTCTTGTTACTCATTTGGATATCTTTCATTTTCTTGCCACTTATGGCATCAAACTAGTGAGAGAAATGTAGAGGACATCATTCTCTTCATTTTTAAAAAAAGTCCTATTTTTTCTTTTAATTTTTTTGTATAAAAATTTGATTTATTATTATTTTTAATTGTATATTTATCTCTAATTAACTATTTAAATACTTATATATTTTTAAAATTTATTAATTTTTTCAACTAATTATTTAAAGGATTAATTCTTGATGTTAAATTTAAATAATTTTTAAATAGTCATTTAACAAATTTTTAAAAAATTATTAAAATTTTTTAATTTTTATATAAAAAATTAAATATATCTTTTGAAATGGAAAAATATTATGTCAGGAGTTTTTCTTTCCATCGGCAAAGGCAGTAAACATTCGAGAAGGCAATGGTGTAATAGGGAAATTTGCAGCCATCAACACAAACAGAACGCAAGTGGTAATTAATTGCAATAAACAAATTTCTTTTCATTAAATATAGAAGGCTCTCTTTCATCAACTGCTGCCCTGCACAGACTTTGAATGAATAAATATTCTGGTTAAATTACACAGAGATCAAATACAATTACAAAAAGTAGGCCCAAGCCAAACCCGAAGAATCAATCTATCAAATCAATAATGGAATACGACCGGCAAAGCTACAATTTAAATCTATCTATGCTGCCAGCCCTTCAATTTAATTGATTTCCAAAAGCTTTTGCTTCCAGGATCACTTGTCCAAAACTGGACAAAAAGAATAACGTAATCTAGTTGCTACACTAAAGAAGCCTTCCTTACACGTCAAACTTCTTGGGCTGCCGCCATTGAGCCAGACTTCTAGACAATGAATAAAGAAGAGAAACCGTGTGCTGAGTTCCTCTTTTCCCATACAAATGCTTTCCTCCCAAATCAGTATATTTTGGTTCCTTGCATCTCTCAATCTGTAGAACAAGCAAAGAGAATAGCCCGCTTCAGATACAAGCACAGCTGGAAAAGAAAACTACAAATATAAACCAGCACCGAGGAAAAAAGAAGAGAGACCTTGCTTATTTTTCCATCCTTCAAATGATATCGAATGCCCGACCAATTGATAGATTGAGAAAAATGTGAACGCAGTGCAGAAATTGGGTACAAGAAATTATCCACCAGCATAGCAATGAATACCTGCTCAATAAGCATCAATCGAACAACATAAGTAGCTAAAGATTGTGTACAATTTTGATACTATAGTTCCTACACAATCAAACAGAGAATAGATGGACACGTTGGATGTTTCAAGGGATCAATTCTTCACCAGTTTCTCACAAACAAGCAAAAAATGTTCACTGTTCATGATATTATGGGCTAATTTAGATTGCATCTCTCCCAATCAAACACACAATTGGATCCCACTTTTCATCTCACAAAAAATTCACTTTCACGAAGCCCAAGACAAAATCTCTCCCAACCAAACACAATCCAAATACACCATATATCCCTGTTATTCCAAATTGAATGCAACAAATTTCTCAGCAGGAAATTCGTTATCTTACCTGCAATTGGTCTGCATTTTATTTACAAAATATGTGGCTAAATAACATATTGCATTGCCAACCTATGAGCAAAGTGTGCATAACTAACAAACAGCACCTTTACTACTATATATTAAATATAAGAACAAGAAAAGGAAACAGATGTTGAGATAGACTTACAAGGCACCAGTTATATGAAGCAAGCGACAGCTTAGGTGCCTCAGGAGACAAGATATTACAAAGCTGAACCTCTATTCTTGTCAAGTTCCACATAGAAAGGAGTTCAATAACTGTGCATATGGCGAGGCAGATGGCCAGGTTCATCCCTAGGCACAAACAAACGCATAAGAAAAATTGTCATTGCTGGTCAAGTCAGAATAACAAGCAGATTTGAGATATTCAGCTTCTTTTTTTCGCATGTATAAGTCAGACTATCCCTTATATACTGTTAAATATTTCCATGTAAAATGGCATGATCTAATACCAGTTACCCCTGAATATTAATTCCCACAGTGGATAAGTTTTGACTAGATCATCAGATCTTCGACCATAGCAAGGCCAAAAATGTAAAGTTAACAAAGCCTTAGAAGTCCAACTTCAATGAGTATTCTGAAAGTTCTTACACTTCTATTAGTTGTCAAGTTGGAAAAAACTGCATCACTCAATATATTGGTGATACAACCACTTAAGAAGTCTTAGCAATCAAGCAATTAATCTTTTATATTTCTTCAACATCATTCTGGTGCAACTAAATTCATTCCAAGGCCTTCTTTTTGGTTTGCTTAGCATAAGCGGGGCAAACCTATTTTCGGGTGTCCTCAGTTGATCTTTTGCTTCCGAATTTTGTTGAAAGAAAAGTGAACAACTAACAAACAGTTTCTTGAAATAGGTTTGGAAACGCTTTGCTAGTGTGTGTTTTCAATGCACGATCTATAACAGAAGAGATTTTTTGCCTTAAGCAGCTTTCTCACTTAATTATTTTTTATATCATCTTTCTGAAAAAGGTTAAAAGCAAATGGGAACAGGCTCTGAAAGTACTTGAAGATGCAATTTAGTCTAGTCACCTGTTGATGTAAAGCCCGTATCCTCAAGTGAATACCCTTTGTAGTAAAATCTTACTGCTGCTGCAATATGCATCCCAGCCATGATGTATGGTATAAAAAATCCCCATGAGAGGTAGCAGTGTGAAGAAAATAGTGCACGGTTCATTATCCAGTTAACATTTGTCGTGTATGACTCCAAAACAAAAGTTTGCTTTCTTAGATAATTCCAGTACCTTCACAAATTGAATAGTGTGATTAGTTTATCTTAAATGATTCAGAACAAATGAGACTATGTATTACAGACCTTCCAAAGCTGAGGTCACTTGCAAGAGGATGAGGAAAGACAGCAACAGGAGGCGATGTAATGAGCCTCTTGTGAGCCCCTGAGGAGAAGATAGGTGACAAAGTAAGTTAGGGAATCAACACAATCTTTTTGAAAGGAAGGCCTTTAAGCAACAAGACTCTTGACAGCAGCATTAATTCAGGGTCAATGTTAATTTGATGCACAGATAATATCTTGTATAAAAAAAATCAAAAGTCCGATAGTCTGTACAGGCAATAACAAGCACTGTGATTTCTGTCACTTACCAAGGATCAGGAAATTTGCAAAGAATCTCTGGACCAATGAGTCGAAATTTGATAAGACAATAACACGCACAAAAATCAACTAAATTTTATTTTCAATTACATGATCCCTCCTGTATGTTTATTCATAGACACCCTTGGACTAGTTCCATGTAACTACCAAATTTTGGAAGCCCTAAGGTAGGGGATGCTTAAGGTTTCTGATCAACTCATTGCTAAGGTACATCACTGTTAGAACTTACCAGCTATAGCAGCAAGAGTCATATCATCAGAATAGCCCCCATCTCGAAGCTCTGAAACCACACCATGATGGTCATTTCTAAAGTCATCGGCATGCATCTAGAAATAAAGAAATAAGGAAACAATGACCTCAAGTAACAAGAATAGAAGCAAAACTTCTGATGTGCACATGAAGATGAAAGGAGATAGAGCAATTACCATCATGCATCCACCCCATAAAAAGAACGTTTTTCCCCCAGTAGCAAATCCCATGGAACAGGGCTGTGAAAGAGGTAGAATCAATGGGAAACAAATTTTGACAATTATGAAAATCAAATATTAAAGAGAGAATGTTCAGATAGCCAGTCAACATATGAGTAGCAAATATTCCTAAGTTGAGCAATGATTTCAGTAATGAATTTCTTTACAAATTCCAGGGACCTCAAATGTACACAGGAACACCTTTAGGAAAAAGAAATGCAACCATTTCACATCTTCTGCAGCAAAACTTGGGGCAGAGGGACAGACTACAATTACCAAAAAGGTTCTTCACATTTTCCCCCAACTTGTTATAACCCACGATTTTTCCCCCCCTTATGATTTAATCGATGATACCAGTAAGAATCAAGACTCATAATTTCTTGAATTCGGTGTCCTGTTTTTCTACTATACGAAATAAGTATTATACACTTCAATTGGTAGTGGAAGTGGCAAAACAGAGTCGTTTTAAGCAAATACTGCTATTCTTTTAGGGACAATATTCCTGAAACAGTGCCATTTTTCAGGTTCTCTCAGATGTTCTAATTAAAGAAAATTGAAAACAGAAGAGGAATACTAAGGGAAAATTGTAGATAAATATTCTGTTTTGCTGTCATATTCATTATCACAGCACAAAATGGAATCATGCACTTGTATGACATTGGAAACATTTACAATCAAATACTAGCTTTTGTAATACTGCTCCACAGAATACATGTATTTGAATTATTTACTATCCTTTTTTCCAGAAAGATAAAATTAGGGGGGAAAATGAAATTTAAATAGGGAACATACCATGTGATATTCATAGATACAATAACTTCCCAAACTTCCAGACGGCAAATCAAGAGGATATCCAGTTTGAATAAAAATCTGAACATCATCATCAAAGATATCATATTAATACCAAGAACATGACTAACTACCACCAAGAAAAATTATTTGGCAAATCAAAGGTGTGTATATCACAATAGCCAACCTCAGGATTCTTTTCCATCTCTGCAGTGAGTGTGCCAATTGATCCAGGATGTAACCTAACATCATCATCTAGGAATAGCACATATTTGCTATCTTTGTGCATTTTCTCAACACCTACCTGCAGGGAAACAGGTCTCACAAGGATCCAAAATCAGGCGGAACTTGCTTATCTTAGAATGCACAAAGACTGTTAAAACATTAATTGGAATTCTCAGAAGCAAATAAGGAACTTATTTCACATTTCTCATTCGACTTGCAAATACAAGTCTCCCGAAATATTCAGCCCAAAGAATCATTTCTGCAACATATGCAAAAAGCATATTCCAGAAAAGGAGTAATTCTCAGGCCATGATTTTCGTCAAAAGACTAGTGATGCAACACTTACAGGACTAGCTTTATGCTTGTAAAATTAAAAAATATCAACATGGTAAAAATTATAAATTACCAATTGATTGTGTATCTTCTGACTACAGGTTGTTGACAAGCCAGCAACAACGACCCGTGCATCTATGTCATCCTGGAGTCATTTAGCGAAGTAAGATATGAAGAAAGGCTGACCAAATACATATGACTTTATAAGGCTATGCCCAAGAAACAGTAGGCTTCCGAGACCACAATCAAAGATGACATATACAAGCAGATAACCAGAGGGGCAAGCAAAAACACTGCAATGGAATCAATTTGCTGGCCTATCTGTTGATGTTAACAGATATATTTCCTCTAACGAACTTTATGTAGCTTCATAATAAAGAAAGTGGCATTATTCTTCACCCTTTTTCCTTTTAAATTTCTGTTTCACATTCTTCCTTTGCGGTGATCCAAAGAGAGCAAAAGCTCATTTGTGGCAACAGTCTATTGCAATTACTACATAAGCAAATAGCAAGAAGTAAATCACAGGCAGAATCCTGGAATCTACATGATGCAAATAGCAAGACATATTCTAGAGCTGCCACAAATAAGTATTTCTTGAACATACACAATTGTATAAAGTGTTCCATTATAGCCAAAAGAAAAAAGAATGTGGCATACCACCCAATTAGGAGCAAGATTCAATAGCACTTATGCTTGCATTGACTTTAAATCATCACAGCAATACTACAATATCGGAACTAAGCAATACATCAAATTTTACAGCAGTTAGTGCTGAATAGACGAAAATTTTCTTTTATCAGTGAAAAAATATAACAATATCAGGTAGCAGAGAGAGGGCGGGAGGAGTGAGATGAGGTCTTTGCAACTTGATTCTCATTTTATTGTAAAATCCCTTCCTAAAAGTATATTGCTCACTCTCACACTACAACATAGTTGACGTTGTTTCTACATATTAGTTAAAGCAAGATTCTTATTAGCTGAAGATATTGTAATGAAAAACAAAAAAGATAAAACCAAGATGAGCAAGAGGATTAGGGCATATAAAGCCAAAGTATTTTGAACACATTCACGTCCATGTAATATTTGCATAGACATGATAGGGTTGATTGCATTAGCCATTGAGTCATGCAGATGATCAGAAAAATATATACCTTGAACTCAGCTAACAGTCTAGTTATCGCATGATAGGCTGGATCTTTTGTACTTTCAACAACAAAAAGAAACTCCAGAGGGCCACCATAAAGAGATGTAATCTGCATTTTTTTACGTGTGAGATGAGGCATGGTAAAATATCAAAATCTTGCTGCAAAAAACTTATATAGGTACCTTCTTTTCTTATTGTTTCTGATAACTATAAACATTTGGCAAACGAATTTACTAATATGAAAACTGAAATTCTTTTCATTTTTTTCCTAGGCAGAAATATCAGAACGCAACTGACAAAATCCCCCCCCTCCCCCCCCCCACCCCCGCAGTCCTCATATTCTCATAAATTTTTCATTTCACTGAGACGAGGCATCATGTATAATAGCACGCAGAATGCAGATCTCAGCCCACATTTGAGCCTAAGACATTAGCAGTAGAGGCTTTAAACACATATCAGTTAGCACTAAATCATCTAGTGTTCCACACCTGAAGTTAATTGCATATAAGAACCACAATAATCACCAAATAACTAAAATAAAATTTATAGACACGAATTTTATGATTCACCTGTGTTCTCCAGTTATGTAGATTATGTTCTCCAAAGCCTTTTAGTGGCATTACGACTGTCACTCGGGGCAAATTGACCTGATTAGAATGCTCGAGTTCATTAATATCATGACAGAGAAAAGCAAAACTATTGCCATGTTTCATGCTCTCCTTCACTCGTCTTATTTCTCTACTCCTGTCAGAGGAAAGGAATTATCAGTGAGAAACATCAAGTTCCACATGGGCTTTATAAGCCAAGTCAATGTAAATGATTGACTAAGTGAAGTATCCAAACCAGTATGGACTCTGATTTTATAAAATCAAATGCTTACCTCACATAAGAAGCTAAGGCCCAGCCAAGAGCAAGAACTAAGCAGATCAAATATCCCTGAAACATGCATACAGGACCAAAAGTTATGACAACATGAGAACGATTTTTAATGGAATGATAACCTACACAAGGATAAGTCACAAAAAAGTATAAGGCATAAAGAATGCAGAAGGTGAGAAGAGAAATGATGGCTTGAAATTTCAAAAAGGAAAAGGACACAAAATATTTGAGCCCATAGAATTGATTCAGCCATTAATTTCAATCTTTGCAACACTTGTTACAAGCAACAAACCATATCGATAATCAACTCTATGCTGCCACTCTTAACATTACAATGATATTACTTGAATCTCTACACCTGTGTTAGTTGTGGCAAATACATCAAACACCTTAAAAAATTGGAGGTTTGTTTCAAAAGTGTAATTAATGTCAAGAGGTAATCCATGCTGTAAGTCAGCACTATGTTTAATTTGCTTATGTTAAGCAAAGTTTAACAACAGAAGTAGGGGAATGCTAGAAGTGGCAAGTGGCATCTTACATTGAAGAAGTTTCTATTTTAAGGAAACAAATATCAGACAAAGATACACTTCGATTGAAGCAGCTTTGGCAATCAGCAGCAACATGAAAGGCATGAAGCAGCAAAATCATCCAGTCACTTTATTCCATAAAGCAGAAACAATAATGATCTACTTTAGCTAGCTTCCTATTACTTCTATAATTTGAAAGCACACCAGTCATAGAGACACTACATGTGCTGAAACCAATCCAAAAAAGACAGCCTATCCTCAAGGAAACTAAAATCGGAAAGAGATACAGTTGAAAATGAAATTCAGTATTTTCTTAATTTTCAAAGAGAGTAAAAAGATTATTGATTATAATGTTATTATTTGACATCTTCGCCATTGATGTCTCAAAGTCCATGAGAGACCCGAAGTACCTTTCTGCAACAAATATGTTTTCCTTAATTTTCTGAAAACGGTAACTTCCTTCTCCTCAAGTAAGGCATATCTTTATTTTTCACAATCAAACAAGAGTTCTTCGTCTTGGTTTATGGCAAAAATTTTCACTGGATAATTGGATGTAAACCAGAACTTACCCTAAGCTTTAATTTTAATTTTTCCACCGGCTCGCACCACCTGCACAATTGTATTTCTTCCGAAATAGTTTGTACTGCCTAATGACAAAGATCTTAAGAAGGCACTTGCATTATACACTAGAAATTTGTCTACAAGCTCCCAGTCACTGCAAAACTTCAATAGAATGAGAAATTAGACTTTTCTCTTCGTGACTCAGAACTATGCTATGATGCCTTCACCTGATGGAATCAAGCTCCTCAGAACTAAAACTATGATCAAAACAATCACGAAAAAACAAATTCTCTTTAACTCCACTCCCCCTCCACCCAAAAAAGTAACGAAGTTTAATTCATCAGAAGCAAAGTTTTCATCGTTTACACACATAAATGCCGTACACTAAAATTTCAAGAAAGTCCAATTTTATATTTTCTCTGCCAAAATAATTTCAATCGTATTCCTCAGATCTAGACTACACACAATGTAAAAACAACCAAATCTAAGCTCTATTGCCTGACTGCGATTAAAAACAGAACAGAGAAAAGAAAAGAAACCGTACCTGGATCTGAATGAAAACCGCGAGAGGACTACAGCAGGCTCTGCTGGCGTAGAACAACAATGTGTCCAACTTATCCACAGACGACATTGTCCTACCAATGCGTGTATGGCTATATACCTTTATCCGTATCAATGAATACAACAGCGGATATGACGACAGCTGCAAGTATTCTTCTCTCTTCTTCGGCTTTCGTGCTAGGGCAAAACAATGCCCTAGATTCCAGCTATAGACATAAACGGATATGAGCTAGTATATCCTCTCTCTCAGATCGACATGGATGATAACAGCTTTAACAAGGAGAAGCTAGAGAGAGAAAAACGAATGAAGAGAGAAAAAGGGACGAACGGGAGAGACCGCGTAATTTTATATTTTCGAAGTGCAGCAGCCAGCTATGCACAAAAGCTTTCGTGTGCGTGTGGGCGCGTGGCAACGGAGCGAGTGATGTTTTGCAGAGAAGTGGAGAAAGGAACAGAGACCGTTGGAGTGGATGGTTTTATAAGGAGAACTGGGGGACTGTTCGTGTGAGGTGGCACGTGCGGAGTGGTGGATCCTTGGAAGCTTTCTGGGAAGATGCCACTTTATGATCCGAATCTTCACGTACGCTTGTCTTTTTAAATGCCGATATTCTATTCTGCGGCTTCCATGATAAGGCAAAAAAGAAAAAGAGAGAGAGAGAAAAAGCTTGCTTTTTTTCCAAAGGCAAAAATGTTTTGCTTCTTCTTTTTTTTTTTTTTTTTTGCTAAATAAATATGTTGCTTAATAAGAAAGAGAGAGAAAAAAAGAAAAGGTCCCTTGCCCTTCTCTGCTTTTATATGCCATAGAATGTGCTTCTATTCAAATTGGAAGTGTAAAGTTGTTAGTATTTATTTATAAAGAGATTAGTGTATAAATTAATTGTTAAAAATGTATATTATTCATATTTATTATAAAAGAGATTAGTATACATATTAATGAATTTAAGTGTAACTTAAGTCTATTAATACTAGCTTTCTTATGCTAATGACAACATACTTGGAGTAGGGACTCCTCTATTCTTTTCAGAAAAAGAAAATAGAGTAATTCACCAGGGAATGCAAAAATAAATTAAAAAAAGATCATATGCTTCCAGCTACTTACAGAGAGACACCAATGATTTATAGGGGCTTAATGATTTGAAGACGCAAATGATTTTTTTATTATAAAGCCATAGGATGCTTAAAATGTTAGGATTAGGTATGTAAATCTTACAAGAAAAAACTTCCAAATAAGGGGTCCACGATCAGCTTCTGCAGTCCGTATATGGCCCTTCTTCAAAAGGTTTTGAATACGGCCACGATAAGCGGGACGCACGAGTTTTCGTCTGGGCAATCTATTCTTTCAAATAACGATTTCTTGTTGACTAAGGTTGTATTTGGATATATTTCAAAATGTAAATTTTTTATTTTTAATATTTTTTTATAAGAAAATTATTTTTATAAAATTTAAGATAAAAAATTTTAAATTTAAATTTTATTTAATTTCACCCTAAATATTTAATATGATAAAAATAATAAATATATAAAGATCGTAAACACAATGGGAAACGAAAAATTATTGATTAAATTGTTAATTCATAGAAAATCTTTCGTATTGTTCAATTTTGAAATTAGTTTTATATAAATAAAAAATTACTCTTGAAGTTTTATTCAGGCAATAAATATTGAAACTTTCTAATTAAAGAGTTAAGATTGGAAGTTTAATTCCTCATAGAGTTTGTAATTTTTGATCTATACTTAACTATTATTTCTATAATCTCGCGTAATAGAGTGGCATCGCTTGTACTCAAAATTAAAAAATATTAAATTTGAAAACAAAATGAATACACCAATGGGGAGCACTTTTAACTTATTAAGTTATATTGTTGCATTCCTTCCATTAAGTTATATTGTTGCATTCCATCCAATTCAACAAATTGGGCAAACCCAAACAATTCATTTCCCAATTTGCTACCACAAATTTTCAAATATGTAGGGGGCAACCCCCTAAGTTTTTCATTTTCAAGTCACTTTTAGGCATACTCTTATATATTACGGACAATTTTCCATTCTAATAAGTCACCTACTAAAAGATAATGAGGTCTATATTAAACATGATTTGCACGAATAATGACCTCAGCAACTTCTTTTTTCTTTCCGTGAGGGGCAGGGGGGGGAGTAAGAATGCTGGATAACTTTTTGATAAGGTCTCTCTTATTTTTTCATATGATACGCTCAACAAATAAAGATATATTAAAGTTAGAAGCAAAAGATGTCAATCTTTGCTGAGGAGATATGAAGGAGTGAAGAATTGAAGAAAAGTTGGAGTGAGGGGAAAAAATCCAAAAGAATAACACGATAGAATTGAATAATGTTTAAATTTAATAATTTTTATATTAAATTTTATAAAAATAAATTATTTATAAAAATATAAATAATTTTTAAAGTAAAAAATTTATAAAGAAATTCAATCTAAATATAATGAACACTAGGACTGTCAATCGGGTTAGATGAGCCGAGCTTTGCTAAGCCCGAGCTCGGCCTGATTGACAACGGACTGAGAAAATGTGAGTCTCCGAGCTCGATTTTTCAAAAAAATTATATAAAAATAAATATATTTTTAATAATATAATAATATTTTTAATAATAATATAATAATAATATTATAAAAATATATATAAATATATTATTTATATATATTTTTCGGGCCGGACTAAAAATGGACTGAGCCTACTTCAACCCGAGCTCGGCCCGAAATATTATTCGGTTGAAAAATTTAATCCGAACCCGTAATTAAACGGGTTAAACGAGCCGGACTCGAACCGATCCAGCCCAATTGACAATCCTAATGAACACTGGAGTATAAATCTTTAATGTAAATACTATTTTTTCTTGTCTTAATTTATATACACACGACCTCTTTTATTTAATAATTTGAATAAAGCAAATTCTTCACTTGTTGAAAATCTATATATATTGATAATTTTTTTTTTACATGAAATTATCTAGTTCCTAATGTAATCGTTGTACGGACGATACAGCGGAATCTGGCTAAGCAAGTCAAGTGGGGGTGGGCAGCGGGCAGACAGCTGCCGCGGATTCACATGGCCATGACTAGCGGGCTATGCCAACCCTCGTCGTACATACGTGAAAAACAACCCTCCACAGTACTGAACTAAAAACACCTTACGAACGAACCGCGACAATTGTGAGCGGAGCAACATGGACCAGTGTCTTTCAAATTCCCGAGTGGCATCGTAGGTCCGCAACTGATTAGTTTCAGATCGACATCCACCCGTTGTCTTCTCTTTGACTGGCTGCTCGTTTTCTTTTCTGCTCTCCTGACTATTGGACGAAATATTTCCTCAACTACCCCCTCAAAGGCAATATTAATTGGATTAAATTTTATTTTAAAATCTAATATAATTTTTTTATTTTGAGTCTATTTTTAGAAATAATTTATTTTTATATAAAAAAAACTTAACTATATCCAATTTTACCTTTAAATAATCTTGCCGGTACCAATAAGTCACCTTGCTATTAGTTCTGTGGAGTCAAGACTTTGAGGAAGCAAAATTTTTGATAGTTGTTCATTTCTTGGCCCTTCTCATAGACCACTATGATCAAGAACACCTGAGAATAAGATGAATCCATCAAAGTAATTGGAACAGTATCAAAGAAGTGTTGCAGAACCTAAAGGGATGAAGATTCGGTTTCTATTGGTTCTTTGAAGAATCACAAAAGAAGAAAGAAAACCTGCATAAAGTTCCGAAATGAATGTGATGCTTCTGAAGTGCAGTTTTTGTCAACATACAAATGAAAAGAACGGCAACAGAGTAGCCAAATGTATGCATGTGCAACTGCATGTGAAAGTGGACGTATTTGTCACGTTTCATTTTCACTTAAAATGCAAAAGCACATCAGATGGCACCGGCGTGGACGGAGCTAACCTAATAAGGCAGGAATAGACCTACGGTGTGGAGCCTGCATCCTGGTGCAGGAAAAGTAAAGGAAAAGAACATATTAGCTCTTCACTATTCCTATAGTATTTAATAGTACAAATTCTTAGTTCGCCCCTTTTAAATCACTGTTGTGTTGCTGGAGCCTGTATCCTGGTGCAGGAAAAGTAAAGGAAAAGAGCAGATTAGCTCTTCACAATTCCAGTAGCATTTAATAGTATTTATCTGTAAAGATCATTTCCCTTTGAAAAACCCCACTAAACAGAAAAACAAGAAGTAAAAATATTCTGTGAGGCCTGATCTAATCACAACAGCAGCAGTCATTATTGCAGTAACCATGCTTCACTAATTTACTGCAAAAGAATAACTGAAACATTGTACTACAATGATATTAGAAGCAGATAGTAAAGAATTTTGACGTGTATAACAAGATAACACCTTCAATTACTTGTAGCAGCAGCTGGTTTATATACTGAACGCATTCAAGGATTCAATACGCTGAATAGTGGTCCTGTCCTCTGGTAAACTGGTAACATAAAGCACATTAGGAAATTCTAGAACTATTTAGCAAAAAATAAAAAAAAGGAAATTTTGTAACATATAAAACCAATAAAGAAGCAACAGTCTACCCTTAACATTGTTCTCATGAAAAACAACAATTCTTGAAATATAGCTAGCAAAGTACAATAAAAGTGATTGCAAACTTTTAGCTCAAAGTCAAACTGGCAAAAGAAACGGAACCTGAGCACAGTAACTCATTTATGAACAGTTTCAAAGCTTAAAAGATACTAGATCACATCCACGCTACAAGATAACACCTAGGTTCTAAAATATAGAAGAGACTGGATTGTATCCGTTTACTAAAGACTTGGAATATATTGCAGGCTCAGAAAGTTCTCCAAACCTCAACATTTTATCTTGGCCTGCCATGACAAGTGCACAGATGATGATGGACTATTGCAAGAAAGAGTGTAAGTGGATTCCATAAAAAATCACAAAATTACTTACTCAAAGTAAGAGCCAAAGAGACACTATACCTGCAACCACAATTGTCTTACTCTCCAAGCAGTGAGCTTAAATAAATACTTCAATATCATCCAAACTCCATGCAGATTTCAAGTTTCTATGATAAAGGACTTAGGAAAGGGAGAACAACATGCAAAGCTTTTGAAAACACTCCCGTAACATTTGAACGTGTAATTCTTGGAGAAGGACTGCATCATGCTTGGATAAATTGAATAGCCACAACCGAAACAGGTGCACCTAGTGTTTCTAGCAGCAAATTTTCGTTTCTTTAGTACCATGAAGCAGATTAAGCAATAAAATTCCAAAAATAAAAGCGTGCCTGAAATAATGAACCAATTACCAATGAAATAACAGCTTGGGAACCCCTTCACCGTTAAGAAGGAATCCTAAAATGTACACAACTACCAATGAGCGGGAGGTTATCACAGAATTTGTAATAAGTTATCAACCAGAGGCTTGCAGAATTACGAATTTACTGCAGTCACTAAATGTACCTCAAATGGATATGGAAAAGTACAGGTTAGCACAAATTAGCATTTGTCCTGACCACCAAGCACCTCCTCCATCTGACCACTCTCTATCCAGTACCAGGGTGAAAAACATGTAGGGAGGATATCATTCTTATAACATGGACAGTAGCACAGGGCTTGTGCAACATAATAATAATAATGTGAATATGTTTCTAGCTTCTTTTGAGCTTTTGAAATAAAGATGCAAATATTTAAAAGTGGACCAGGTTAACAAACCCCATTACAATATTTCCTGCCTAGAAATTTAGTGCAAATAGCCCATAACGGTTTTGGCTTTAGCATTTCTTGTTTCACCTCTATCTAAGCTTGATTGCATATCTATGTAAACGAAAATACAAATTTTCACCTCTATCTAAGCTTGATTGCATATCTATGTAAACGAAAATACAAATTTTACCAAGGAAATTAGATGAAGTGAATCTGTGCATCAGTAAAAGTTTGACCAGCAGACATCAACAACTGCTAAAAGCTTTAATACACAAAAAAGAATCAGAATATGTTACATCCTGGGCCATTCTGGATTAAACATCACATGAATGTAAAGTTAATTCCCTGTATACGCAACCAACGTCTAAACAATTTAAAGCTCCCTGCACAATACATAAAGAGAGACCTTCTCAAAGGAACTACCTCTTGAACCAACCAAGTCTGAGTCAGGGGACACATCTAAATAAACAGCCCATGTACCTATTTGATGCACAAACTACTATATATGAGGAAAATAAATCTTAAAAGGTTGATGCAGGTAGCATTCATATAAAGCAACCCAATTTTGAGAGAGTAATACTAGAATTAAAAGAAATGCTAAAACCACATTCTTGCAAAATAGTGCTGGCAGAATCAATCAATTATCTGATAGAGAAATTCGATATATGATTCAGGCCAAAATGGCAATAAGATCTACAAGTGGTCGCATATCATGTTATTTGGGTTTTATTTTGAATAAAAGAAAACAGAAAACAAAAAGAATCACTTCAACAAGGAGAGATTAAGTACACCAAGAGCCAGAAATTTTTATGTGTAAATATCATCCAAGTATTGCCATTTCCCCAAGAACAGTTTCATGTATCAAGGGATCAAGAAAGCATTTAAGCATAATGACTCCACATGGAATCATTTTGCAAGAGAATAAAGAGGATAATAACCATACAAAACTGAAATTACCAGGTGAAAAAAATTCCTAAAATCTTGTTTAGATAATATCAGTTTCCTTCTTCAAGACTCCATTGTTATTGTATTTGCTTCCAGTCAAGTGATGAAGTAGCACACCTCCTGCAACACTTACATTCAGACTCTCTACAGCCATAAAGGACCTAAACTCTTGATCTGGAAACCCACGATCCATCTCAACATTCTCCACATCTCCATCTTCCCCACTAATTATACTCAAGGGAATCTTTCCAGGTATCCTAATCAGTTGAGTACATGATCCCTCTACCAATGGCCTCAGTCCAGTGCCTTCACTGCCTAAAACGAGGATTGTAGGAGCACCAGGCAGAACCTCATTCAAGGAAACAGCTCTAGAAGAAACTGAGCCCCCAAGGACCCTCCAGCCATTATTAGCAGATGATGCCAAAAACTGCATCATATTCTTACATGACCTAAGCTCCATTAATTCTAGTGAGCCTGCACTTGCCTTGCTCACGACTCCACTCAAAGGAGCAGAGTTCTTGGCACATAAAACCACCCCTGAAGCTCCAAAGAAGTATGCAGAGCGAATGATTGCACCCAAATTCTGAGGATCAGTAACCTCATCCAAAGCCACCCAAAGAGGCCCCCCCTCTTCCTCAATTGAAACAGGTTCGAGTTCCTTAATACCAACCATCTCCAGTGGAGAAGCATCCAAGACTAGTCCCTGATGAGGTCTGTTATCAACAACCATGTTAAGATCATGCTTTGAGACCTCTTTCTTGCTCAATCCAATTTTATCAGCCATCCTCAAAACTTTCTCAAACCCTTTCTTGTCCTTCTTCTTCCTATTATTTCCACTGAGATCCATTCCTTCCAGAATGTATAAAGCATAAAATTCTCTTCTTCCAGCTGACAATGCAGCCAAAACGGGACCAACCCCATATATTCCCTCGCCAACAACTTTTGGTACCGTGGATTCTGTAGCCTCTTTCCATGTCCTCCTACCCCAATTATCCTGCTTATTCCACTTCCTAACCTCTGGTCTGTCTGACCCTGGTTTCACCTCAACAATTCTTTTAAATCTATTCTTAATTTTGTCCCATCTTGGATCATCAATATTCTCAGTTTCTGCTTCTTCTTCTTCTTCTTCTTCTTCTTCTTTGATAGCATCATCTCTGACCCTATGATCAAGAGGTTTAGTGTCCACTCTCTGAAAACTCCTGTTTCCTGCAGCAAATCCCCTGCCACCCTTTAGGAATTTGTCTGCCGATTCTTCCCATGAAGACCTGCTAGTCTTATTCGTCACCATTTTCTCGGACTTGCTTGCATCTCTAGCTCTGGCTTTTGCTAACCAAGGAAGAGTCTTTTCATTTCCTTCAGCTACTTTTGGTGAATGCACACTCGAAAAACTTCTTGCTCTAATTAGTAGGCAGTTCCTTAATGCACTCCCCAAAGAAATCCCACTAGAGAAACTCCTAGCAACTTTATCTTCCATCAAAAGTATTACTGGGTAGAACCCAGATAATCTATCACTGGCTCTCAACAAATGAAACTTGTCATCGGCTCTATAATTTAAAGCATAGGATAAAGTCCTTGCGTTCATATTCGAGAGCGTTGGATGATACCCAGCCAGTAAAGATTGAGGATTTGTTGTATGAATTTGCCTCAACATTCTGAATTGGCTTGTCCTCAAATCGAAATGGCCCTGAATATTTTACCCTCAAGAACCATAATAAAGCCACAACAGCATCAACAACAATAACAACAACCAGAAGATAGTTTCTGGGTGATTATAATGTCAAAGATAATCAGTTCCAAGGTACAAGTCCAAGAATGAGAAGCACAACCTGTATATTGCTGAAGTACATAGATTTTGCATCACCAACCCAACGCCATAAGTTTCTGTTTAGCTCATACTCCCTCGAGGACTTTGGAGGGGTTTATCGGGTTCTATCTCTATACTGCGGTACGAGATGAGGAAGTTGGTCGGCTGGGGTTGAGCCCTCGGTATATAACACGCCGTCGGTCAAACAGGCTTGAGACTCTATTTTTTCCTCTTTTCAGATGAAAGTTGCTTTAAAAATAAAAAGGAAAAAACCCCTCATCCAATAGTTTTCGCATAGAAAATTAGCTTAGAGACAAGTTGAATATAATTTAAATTTTTTCCTATGTTTTATTTTGTAAGAAGCCTTTTTTCGTAGTCCATCTTTCTTTTATTTAGGAAAGTATCCAAAAGTTTTCCCGAAATATTCATTTTTGGTAACATGTAAGGAGGTATCTCATCTCAGATCAAATTAAAAAAAAATACAGGCTAGTATAAAATTTCTTTCTTTTCTTTTTTATCTAATCAAGTATTTTTATTGGACAAAAAATATATTATATTATTTTTTAAAATACTTAGTTTTTTTTCAAGTGGAAGTATTTCCTTAATAAACTACAAGTTATTATAATTAAAGGATATTTTTCATAAAAAATGAAAAGATATTATAATTTCACACTATACCTTTTTTTTAAAAAAAAAGATTCTATGTGAGATATTATTTTTTGTCATTACTAAATATTATCTCCTCAAATCTAAAGCATGTAGCCATTTAGATAATAATTTGATGATTAAATATCTAATTTGTAGTTCAGAAAACTAAGGTCAAAGTATTAAAATTTTAACTATTATCTATCAAATAATATTTTAATTAATATGAATTTTAATAATTTAATTATTATAATTAAGCTTTCGGTCACCAAAAGAAAAATTTTAATTATCAAGCTATTGACTTCAACATAAAAGAGAGATGTTTTTGGTAAAAACATCTAAAGAAAATTAAAAGAGAGAATTGTGAACCAATTCTTCCTAAAGTATATTTGGATTAGGATTTTGAACTCAAAATGTTTGAAAGTTAATGGTATTACTTTATTTTTTATCTGTACAAATTGTGAGATTTATTCAAAAAATAAAATTTGTTGGAAGTAAAAAGGAATCTCCAAATTAAAAGAAAAAAGTATTTCTTTTTTTTTGGTCTCGCCAATTTGTTTCTTTAGCTGTCCAAAAGGAAAAGGAAAAACGACCTTGGAGAATTCCGACTCATGTCTAGCTTTGGCCCTCGCCCACGTTCCAAAACCTAGAGATTTCCCCCTTTTTTTTTTTTTTTTTGGATAAATACTTAGAGATTTCCCACAAAAACAAAAAAATCGTCCAAATAGGAGACACCTTCGTCTTTCCCCGGTTTTCCAAAACCCTCCTAAACCCCTACCCACAAACGATCAAACAACGATGGGAACCCCAGAAACCTCCCGCGAGCCATGCCCAGATCGCATACTAGACGACGTCGGCGGAGCTTTTGGCATGGGTGCCGTCGGTGGATCGGCCTTTCACTTTATCAAAGGTATCTACAACTCCCCTAAAGGCGAACGCCTCATCGGTGGCACACAAGCCGTTCGCATGAACGCCGGCCGCATTGGGGGCAGCTTTGCAGTCTGGGGAGGTCTTTTTTCGACCTTCGATTGTACCATGGTCTATGTTCGGCAAAAGGAGGATCCTTGGAACTCCATCTTCGCCGGCGCCGCCACCGGCGGATTCCTCCAGATGCGACAAGGCCTTCGTGCGGCTTCGCGATCCGCTGTCTTCGGTGGCGTTCTCTTGGCCCTTATTGAAGGTGCTGGTATTATGCTTAATAAAGTCATGAGCGCTCCGCAGCAGGCACCCATCTTTATTGAGGAGCCTATGCCTGCGGGCATGGGTATGGGTGGGGTTCCTGGAGTTCAATTGCCCGCTAGTGGGCCTCAGCAACAGGCCGCTACTGGTTCTGAAACGTCCTCGTCATCTTGGTTTGGAGGGTTGTTCGGCGGCGGTGATAAGAAAGAGGAACCGAAGCAGAGCGGTGGAGTGAAGACAGAGATTTTGGAGAGCTTTGATACACCGGTTCCACCAACTTTTGAGTACAAGTGAAATCTTGCAATTGGTATTAGTAGCTAGTTTGTATTGGAAATTTTGAGATTTGGATGGTATGGCAATGAAATGCCATTTTTACTTTCCTTTCCTCTTATGGCACTCTGGCAATTATGCTGTTGTAAAATAAGTTTCAGCCTTTCATTTCTTTGCCATTCAAGTTGCCTACATCTGAAGTTTCTTATATTTAGTGAATCGAAGGCTTTACAGTGTATCCTTGACATCGAGTTGAAATATTGGGGATAAATTTACAATATGTGAGATCCAAATGATACTGTTTCCTTACGTTTATATACTTGCAATTTTTACTGTGCTTGGAATTTGTACCACAGGCTTGTTGGATTGTAGTTTTCTTATGATTGCCTCCGAAATGTGCTTTGTTTACTGGATTTGGGGCTTGAATTCTTGAACAGTTATATTTACATTTTTTAACTATGCACACAGTATTACAACCAAAAATGCAAAATTTGATGTCAGATAGTAGAACTCGGTGATAAAACTTCTGAAATCGTTTTAGCTTATTCTGTTTTTGGAAGAGAAACTAATGGCAATAATGATAGAAAAAGCATAGGACCCTAATTTGGAAGTCAAAATGGTTGAATGGTGTATAGGATCATGACTATTTTTAATACCACGATGCTTGCATTTGGGTGGAACTGAGAATTTGATAGTACTTGAGTACTGGTGCTTGTGATTTTGCTTCTTCTTGGACATTTTTGAACATTTAAAGTTGAAAAGGCGATTGCACTTTGACTAGGTTAATTTCATGCTGGTTTAGTCAGAAAATGTGATGCTCATTCTGGTCTAAGCAGCAACACAAGCATAATGAATTTTTTCCTTATTGTTGGGTTCGAATACAAGTGCAATGATCGTATTGCAGAATATTCTTCTCTAGTTTCTTGTGTTGACCTATACTGCAGAATTAGTTTTGTCTTTGTGTAGGCAAATTTGTGTCAAGGTTGTGGGATTTCTTCTTTGCTTGGCATTGATTATATGTAATGAGGATTCTGAAATATATAAATACTTGGCGGATAGTAGCTTTTGTCACATTTCTGGATAGTTAAAAGGATTATTTTGCAGCTTTGTGGTCAGCCAATGCTTTTCAGAATCTTATCTTTCAGTAGTTTTGTAATGCAAAGGGAATATTAATAAAACAAATTCATGTTTTCCCTGAACCCGAAAACAAAATGGTAAGAATGGAAAATAGAAGGAAAAATATGCTTATCTAGATGCTGAAGTACCTTCATCTTTGTTAACTATTGTCCCCCCATTCTTCCTTAGAGATATCAGAGTTGATTTTGGAGACTGTATAAGCATGCAAGTAGAATTTCTAAGAATTGAATGAAACTACAGACTCTGATGGGTGTGCAACTGAAATGTTCAACCTCTGTTTTTAACTAATTCTGCTTTTGAGGCGAACAGAAAATTGCAGGAAGGGATATAAGATATATTCAGCTTTTGTCATGTCTCTATTTTGTCTATTAGGAAATAGAAGTTTGCAATCCTATTGGCTTTTCTCTTAGGTCAAAATCCTGCAATGTGTCTGGTTAGACGCCACAATCAGATTCCTCCTACTTAATCTTGCTCAGCAGCAGAACAAAGATAATTCCTTGATTACAAGGCCCCATTTCCTATGGTAGTAATTTTGTGCCTCCATTCTCTCTCTGAAGCTAATTTTATTATATAGATGTGCTGGGAACCAAGTAAGTTTGAGATGGCTTTGATAAATGGTTCCACTGATATTCGTTTGGGCAAGAATCATCACTGTTTTAGTCCGGGTCTTTTCTTTGAAGTTTAGGCTAGCAGTTCAGGTTGAGAGCAGTGCAGTTGGCTAACTATGAAATATTGCTGCCTCCATCTGTAGCTCTGGTATCTGGTAAGACCGCAATGATGTGGGTTCGTCTGAAACACATCATTTACAATGTTCCTCATTCATATTAGAATTGAAAAGATTCCAGAATATGCTTGAGTTTTATCTAGGGACTTTAGAAGAGAAAATTGGACGGGCTAAAATGGCCACGGTGGTATTTGGGGTGTTTCTCCTGCTCAACAATGGTTAAAAACGACTTTCATCATTTCATGGCATATTGCATATGCAGAAAAACTACTGATTTAATTTAGAGTAGTATTTTTTCCATTGAAATTGAATGTTTACAAGATAATTATGATTGAATCGTTTATTTTCACTACTAATTTCTTAAATTCTGTAATTTAAGAGAATTAAATTTTAGGAATATAATAAATCCACCACTAATCTCTATAATTTTTTTTAATTAAAGGGATTTAAGTTCGGGTAATATATGATATCACCATTAACTGTCATTATCTTTTTTAATAAATAAAAATATTATAGTAATTTATTTATAATTAAATTATTTTTTTTTTACAAAGTTAAAACAAAATATTTAATTTCGAAACGAAAGGATTATTATATTTTGTGTTAAAAGCGATACAAGACTACTTTAATCATTCATGACATATTGCCTACTGATTTATTGATTACATTAGAGTGCTATTATATTTTGTTTCCTCACAAGTAACGCCTTTAAGATATAATCTATATGTTTGGTGTCTGGCACAGGAACTCTTTTTTTTTTTTTTTTTGATAATTGGCATAGGAACTCTTTTGTCACAATGCTTTGCCAGAAACTAATAGACCAGCTTCAGTTTATTTGTGGAATAAATTACATATGATTAAGCTGAATATTCGACTTTCAGCCAAAAGCATTAAGAAAAAAATACATTACATGTGTTTCCAGAGTAAATAAACCAGATTTTATACTGCGCCCAAAATCTATGAAATTATTCAAAACAAATCATTTTCCCACACAAAAATTTTATCCCAATGTTTTCATGCAAAACCTTTTATTAGCATAAGGAAAAAGTTTAGAAGAATTTTTTGACTTGCTTGGATTTTTTTTGTTTTTTTTTTGTATATTAAAATGTTTGTCTAATCTCGAACTTTTAAAATTCTTTTTTTTCTATATTGTTGCAATGTTTTAAAATCCTCTTTAGGTAAACATTTTCTTGTCTTTATGTTTCAGAATGTTACTTAATTTTTGTAGTTTTATTGCAACTTTCTGAAAACCTTAGATGAAACAAGACTCTCAACAAGTTTGGTACTATCATTCAAAAAAAATTTTTTCTGGCGTTATAATCTCGAAAAATTTTTTCAAGTTACCAATAAAGTTCGATTATATTATAATTATTGTTGTTTTAGTCTCTAATACTTGCTGATGGTCAGACTTTATTAGTTATAATAGAAGAAAAAAAATTAAGAATCATAATATATTAGATACTTAATTTTTTAAACTAAAATAATAAAAAAAATATTAAGAATCATAATATGACACATAATTTTCAGAATTAAATTGGTCATTTTTTCTTAAAGAAACAAAAGTTAAGAATTGTTTTTTTTCCCTCTGAATAAGAAGGAATGTTTTTATTTTTTGCCATATGGTGTGGACCTTTATGAAATGAAAAAAAAAACATAACGTATAAAAATACAAAAATTAGAAGGGAAAAAGACCTCTAAATAAGAGGAAATTACGATAGTACCAGATAATCCAGAGACGAGGGATGCAACTGTTCCCACTTCGCCGCTCACTCTCGTATTACCATCGCCGTCTCTTCCCCACTCCATTATCCATCTCAACGCCAGTCACCACCAATTCCGGCCGCACTATGGCAACAGCCGCCTCAACCGAACCCGTTAAACCATCAAACACCCGTCTAGGATGGATCGGAACCGGTGTAATGGGCCTGTCCATGTGTACCCACCTGATCAACGCCGGCTACAAGCTCACCATTTTCACCCGAACGCAGTCCAAAGCTCAACCCTTGCTCTCCATGGGGGCCCAGTGGGTCGATTCTCCCAAATCTGTGGCTGCTCAGTCCGATATTGTTTTCTCCATCGTCGGATACCCCTCCGATGTTCGGCACGTCCTTCTCCACCACACCTCCGGTTCCCTTGCCGGCCTTCGTCCTGGAGGAATTCTTGTCGATATGACCACCTCTGACCCCTCGTTAGCTGAGGAGATACACTCAGCTGCCAGTTCCGCCGGCTGCTCTTCTGTTGATGCCCCTGTCTCCGGCGGCGACCGTGGCGCGAGAAACGCCACGCTATCCATCTTCTCCGGTGGGGATGAGATGGTCGTGCAAAAGCTGAATCCTTTGTTTAGCCTTCTGGGGAAAGTTTATTACATGGGTGGCCCTGGAAAAGGGCAGTTTGCGAAGCTAGCTAACCAAATAACGATAGCTTCCGCAATGGTGGGGCTTTGTGAGGGTCTGGTATATGCCCACAAAGCTGGTTTGGACTTGACTTTATATTTGAATGCTATTTCAACCGGTGCTGCTGGATCGAAATCGTTGGATTTGTACGGTAACAGGATTTTGAAAAGGGATTTTGCAGCTGGCTTTTATGTGAACCATTTTGTGAAGGATTTAGGCATATGTTTGAGGGAGTGTCAGAATATGAATTTGGCCTTACCTGGGTTAGCATTGGCTCAGCAGCTGTATCTTTCGCTTAAGGCTTATGGGGAGGGTGACTTGGGTACCCAGGCACTGATTTTAGCGCTCGAAAGGCTTAACAATGTATCACTCGACGCAGAGGCTACTGTTGTAGAAAAGACTTAGAACATTTTCGGGTAAAGTTCCAATCTTTGTGATCCAAATGAGAAAGTCTTTCTATGTGTATTCATGACCATTTTAAATGGACTGGAGATAGCAGGTTGATGGATTAGAATGTCTTATAATCAGAATAACTAGACTTGAGGAGAAAAGTGTGCTCTATTTTGGTGGAGTTCGAGACTTGAAGTCTTTAACAATTTAATATATGCCTTTTCTTTTCATATTTGTGGAGAATACTGTTTTCGCCTCTAGGTTGTTTTTCCTTTTGAAGCCGAGGACAGTTTGAAAATGTCACATTGGAGAAGTATATAATTGATTTGTATTAACTCTTTGTGCAAACAATGTTTATGACCAAAGATATAGAAAATGTGGTGTTGGATAATGAAAGTGGGTGATACAACCTCTGAAATGGTCTTCATTATGGCCATACTGGGGGGAGAAGAACACTAGCGGAGAAGCAATAAGATTGCAAAATTCTCTAATTTGTGAACTGGAAATGATTCAATGATGTGCAGGATCGTGGTTTAGCAGAGCATGATGCTTGTTTCTTGGTGTAATTAAGAATGTGAACTTGAAGACTAGGAACTTGATGCTTGTGACTCAGGCTTCTTCTTGGTCTGTTTTTCAAACGTTAAAGGTGGTAATTGGACTACTACACCTAGATTTATGTTTGTGTTGTTACATCTTTCATGGTGGTTTAATTAGTGTATCTCTGATGTTCATTTATGGTGTCTCAGCATCAATACAGGAGGTACCTATTAGTATGTTGCAGAATTTCTTTCTCTAATGCTGAACTATACTGTAAGATTAGTTTCTTTGTGCCTACTCTATGTGAAAGTATTTTGTGAAGGTTGTATTTGGTATTGGCTTTTGCTTACAATTCAGGATAGGTAGAATACTAGGTTTGTTACTTTTGCTCAGCCAATACTGGAGGGCGTAAATTCATCTTTCGGTTCTCTATCTTATGAAACAAATTAGAGGAAAGTGAAAAAGGTTCATGTTTTTGTTGAATAAAAAACAAAATAAAATGATAAGAATGGAGAAATAGAAGGAAGAATATGTTCATACAAAATCGGTCTACCTTCATCTGGTTATCAACTTTGGTCACATTTTTGCTTCTCTTAGACATATCAGGGTTGAGATTGGGAAATGTGGACAAGATGTGAGTAGAATTTTTAAGAATTAAACAAAGCTAAATACTCTTACGAGTATGAAATTTCAAGCTAAATATTTTTACAAGCTAAACTTTGTGAAATGCGTTTCAAGTGTTTTTCGTGGCCGAGTTCTGTCTCCCAAGAAACAGAAGAATGCCATTCCGATTCCCTTTTCACTTTGGTGAAAATCCTAAGCAGACTGTTTGCTTGGGCTGCACCCTTGAGGTGATGCCTGAATTCTAGATCCTTGGTAATCCTCCTGGCTTTATCTTATGAGTGGCAGAATATGGCTGATTCTTCCCCCGACTCAAATAAAAACGAAGAAAGAAAACGGCAACCTATTATTTCTCTCTGAAACTTTTAGATGGCTTTAATATGTTTGTTTAACTGATATTCGTTGTGCGTAAGATTGTCTTCACAAGAATGGCAAATGTTGAATTGCAGCTATTTGAAGTTTTTCAAACTCTTTTTTGTACATTACTGCTTGTTTGCCTTCCTTTCTACCCAATTTGTCTGTCATGGAAATTTTTGGTTATCATTCTAGAAAGCAACAATATCAACTTCGCGGAAACTCCCAACTCAGCCACTATAACCTATCAAATAATAGTTCAGTATTCTAATATCTTTCTAGTAGTATAGACGATCAAGTCTAGGCTCAAGAATAATAATTAACAATTGCAGGGTATATTTAGATGGTATTTTAATTCGAGACGAAATGTGTAATGCCAAAATTTAAGGTTAGAAATCAAATTTCCTGTTAATCAATCAAATCTGCTCTTCAGTGGCTTTTGCTGTATTTTGTTAGTGGTACTCATCTTCACAATAATGTTCATGGTACTTCTCTTCACAATAATGTTCATTCCACCAGTTGACTGACCTCTCAAGTCAATGCATTCATGTAGTGCCTTTTGTGGAAATACTGCACTCGGAGATGTTTGATTATGCTGTTCGCTGTACATAAGACCTAGAAGGCTAAAACCAGGAAAGCCGCGAAAGGGACAAACCAACAGAACAAAGACCACTCCTAATCTGAACATAGAATTTAAATATTCCAAGTTTCAAGTTTCAGAATTAGAACCAGTCCTACAATTCACATTTATACCAGCTGGAGTTGGATGCAACAAGATGCTCCTCGGAACCTCAGTTCTGCAACACGTCTCCATCAAAAACCAGCTGAGTTTCTTCCTGGCAGAAGAGCTCCACCTTGCTTATTCAATTCAGGCCAACTCAAGATATGTCCAAAACCGCCAGATTATCATCCCCGTTACCATTTCATTTACTCGCCTTACTCTTCTTGATCACCCTACCTTGGCATGTGAATTCACAGGCTGGTCCTATTAATCAAGAAAAATCCATTTTGCTTAACCTCAAAGAGCACTGGTTGAATCCACCACCGCTCAGCCACTGGACCTCATCTTCGGACCACTGTACTTGGGCAGAGGTCAATTGCACCGGAGGCTCGGTGACCGGACTCAACCTTTGCAGTCAAAACATTACTGAAACTGTTACAAATCAAGAATGCAAGTCAACAAAATAAGAAGAAGTTGCTAAAAAAAAGCCAGCAGAGGTGAAGATGACAAAATTAGTAGATGACAGCAAAGCACCGGTTCAAGTTACTTAGGAATAGTTAGCTTGAGTTGAAAGCAATTGTCCAACCCGATTCCTTAAACCGGTTTGCTTATTTATTGACTTGTATATAAACTTCATTTTTCCTTCTTGAAAGTTCAGTTTAATGAATGAACATTGCAGAAATATATTTCTTCATGATATCAGAGCATCGAGTTCTTCATGTGCATCATTTTTCATTCTTTTTCAATTGTTTACTGTGATTCTTCTTTGATTCAGCTTTTGTGCTTGCCATTGTTCTTCAAAACTTTAATTCAGTTTGATTATCAATTCTGCAATGACGAATTTGGCAAATCATGAATTGCCGCCTTCAAATCCTTTTCATTTAGCTCCGAATGAAAATCCTTCATTGATTCTGGTTTCACCAGAACTTGATGGATTCAATTATCATTCTTGTAGTCGCGCCATGAAAATGGTGCTCATTTCGAAGAACAAACTTGGTTTTGTTGATGGTTCAATCGTAACTCCAGCAAAAGGTGCAGCATATTACAAACAATAGGAGCAAGCAAATAACATGGTGTTATCTTGAATTACGCGAGTTGTTTTTTCTTCAATCAGGCAGAGTATTCTTTGGATGGGCTCAGCATATGAAGTTTGGCAGGATTTGCATGATCATTATTCAGATAGAGATTCTTATCATCTCTCTGGTCTCATTGAAGAAATTCATGCACTGAAACAAGGTAGCAAGTCTGTGAATGAGTATTTTGTCCAACTTAAGGTACTGTGGGAAGAAATGCTTATGCATAGGCCAATACTTAATTGCACTTGTATGTCAGCTTGCAATTGTGGTGCTTTTAAGACTGTGAGAGAGTATTTTGATGCTGATTATGTGATACGTTTTCTAAAAGGATTGAATTCCTCTTTTGATACTGTCAAATCGCAAGTTTTGATGCAAACATCACTTCCTTCTGTTAAAAGGGCTTTTAATATGACTATGAAACATGAAAGGCAACTACATTATAATTCACTACAAGCACCTAGTACAGAAGTTCAGATTATGATGAATCAAGGTGTTTCTGGTAATTCTGGTGATGGAACTATGATTACTAATAACACTCCAGTTTATTTTCTTGGTGGTAGAAATATAGATTCTGTTAATGTATCCATTGGTAATGCTATTGCATTAAAGAAAGGTGGTACAGGGAATCCAAAGAAGCAATATGTTTGTACTTTTTGTGGTAAAACAGGACATACTGTTGATAGATGTTATAAAAAATTTGGCTATCCTCAACATTTCAAAATAAACATTAGAGGACAATGTGGTTCCGTTAATGTTTCGAGTAAGCAAAAGTTTGAGAATATGTCAATTCAAGGTTCTAACAGTTTTCCATAAGGGAGTTTAACAAATCAGATTACTGGACCTCATGATCATGGCTTTCCTTCATGTTTTGCACAATCTAGTTTATCCGATGTTGCTTATGGTTCCAATCAAAGTGGAATCACTCAAGATCAATTCCAGCGATTGCTAAAATTGTTGCAAGGTGTACATGTATACTCAGGAAGTTCATCTACTGCTCCACAAATTAATCAAGCAGCAGTTATGTTAGCAAATTTTGATAATCCAGATTTGACAGCAATTGCATGTAAATTTCCTAGTAATAATTCAAAGTATTAGATTTTAGATTCTGGCACATCTGATCATGTTGTATGTTCACTTTTTTTTTTTTTTTTTTTTTTGCTTATCTTGCACTTCAGTTTCCAATCTCTTTGTTACCTTACCTAATAGGGTTTCAATTCCTGTTACTCATAAAGGTTCTATTTCTTTGAATTCTCACATAATTCTTCATGAAGTTCTTTATGTACTATCTTTCAATTTTAATCTCATTTCTGTTAGTAAGCTTTGTACGCAAAATTATTATTCTGCACTTTTTTATTCAATCAAATGTCTGCTTCAAGACATTGCAATTACGAAGATGATTGGATTAGCTAAAAGTTGCAATGGCCTGTATTACCTTTCTCTAGTTTCTGCTTCTGCTAAGCCAAGCTGCACTTTGTCTGTTCCTAGTTTTAATAATGCTTCTGTTACTCTTCCTAATTTTGTTTCTATTTCCAATGTTTCTGCTGAACTTGATTCTTTGTTATGGCACTATAGACTTGGTCATTTATCTCCTCAAAGACAACAGTTGCTTGGTTCTACATATAATTCAGTTAGTAATTCTTCTAAACCTGTTTGTTCTATTTGTCCTCTTGCCAAACAGAAGAAAAATCCTTACCCTTTGAGGACTTCTCAAACAAACTAAATGCTTTGAACTTATCCATATGGTTATTTGGGGACCATATAAGCAAAAAACTTTTATGGTCACAAATATTTTTTGCTGTTGTTGATGATTATAGTAGATATACTTGGGTTTTTCTTCTAAAAAAAATCAGAAGTTAGCATTCAAATACAGGTATTCTATTCTTTTATTCATACACAAATTTCTCAGTCCATTCAAATCATTAGATCAGACAATGGTCTTGAATTTCACCTTCCTGATTTTTATCTTGCACATGGCATTCTTCAACAGACATCTTGTGTTGCAACTCCTCAGCAAAATAGCTTAGTAGAATGTAAGCATTAACACATTCTTAATGTAGTCAGAGCCTTAAAGTTTTAATCTCATTTACCCTTAATTTGTCGGGGTTTTGTATTCAACATACTGTATATATCTTATCAATCTTCTTCCCACTCCAGTTTTTCATAATTCCAGTCCTTTTGAATTTCTTTTTCATAAACGTCATGAGTATTCACATTTGAAGGTTTTTGGTTGCTTATCTTTTGCTTGTACCCTGGAACACAACTGGAAAAAGTTTGATCCAAGAGTTAGAAAATCAATGTTCCTGGGTTACTCTACCAAAAGCAAAGGTTATATTCTTTTGGATTTCCATACAAGGGGTATTTTTGTTTCTAGAAATGTTCAATTCTATGAGCATATTTTTCTATTTTCTTCTGTTTCATCTGCTTCACCCTCTTCTTGTTTACCTTCAAAGGATTCTTCTTTTTCTGTTCCTTCTTATAATCCTTCATCTTTTGATAGCAATCCAGAACAATATACTTCCCATGTTGTTTTTACTGATACTCAATTAGCTGAACAATATTCTAACTATGTTGATCCTTCTTTCAATTCAACATCATCTATTACATCCCTAAGAAGATTAACTAGACAAAAACATCCACTTGCTTATTTGAAATAATGTTTTTACATATGAAAAGCTTGCACTACATTATAAAACTTTTACTTTGAATGTTATTATGGATGTTGAACCTAAAAGTTATGCAGAAGCTGTTAAACATCAGGAATGGAAGAATGCTATGCAGATTGAAATAGAGGCTTTACAAGCCATTAAAACACGGAAATTAGTTCCTTTACCTCCAAATAAACATGTGATAGGATGTAAATGAGTTTATAGAATCAAGAGGAAGTTTGATGGTTCTATTGAGAGATATAAAGCCCGGTTAGTAGCCAAAGGCTATACACAACAAGGTGGCATTGATTATTTAGAGATTTTTTCACCAGTTATTAAAATGACAACTATGAGACTGGTTTTAGCTATAGCTATTACTAAAGGATTATATTTGCATCAATTAGATGTAAATAATGTCTTTTTACACGGGGAACTAGATGAAGAAGTATATATGAGTATACCACCTGGTTTTCAGTGTTCTGATAATAACATTGTGTGTAAGTTGGAAAAGTCTTTATATGATTTAAAACAGGCAAGTAGGCAATAGAATGTAAAGCTGGTTTCAGCCTTACTTTCTCTTGGTTTCAAGCAGTCTTACTATGATTATAGTTTATTTGTCAAGTCTGATGCTGCTCAGTTTACTGCTATTCTGATTTATGTGGATGATTTGATTATTGCAACTAATGATTTGAATATAGTTCAAACAGTTAAAACTACACTGCATGAGCAGTTCAAAATTAAGGATTTGGGAGAGTTGAAATATTTTCTTGGCTTGAAAATTGCAAGAAGTCATACTTGTTTGAATTTGTCACAGAGAAAATATACCATTGATTTGCTTAAAGAAATAGAATTTCTTGGTTGTAAGGCAGTAAGTACTCATATGGATCCTAGTATCAAATTGTCTAATGCAGATTCTCCAACTTTAGCAGATAATCAAAATTACAGAAGCATAGTTGGAAAACTTCTTTATCTTATACTCAGCAGACCTGATATTTCTTTTGTTACTTAACAATTAAATTAGTTTCTTGATGCACTAACACAGCAACATTTAAAGGCAGTTCACAGAGTGTTGAGATATTTGAAAGGCACTGTGGGTCAAGGTTTATCCTTTCCAGCAGCAAATGAGCTGATTCTCAAGGCATTTTCAGATTCTGATTGGGCAAGTTGTGAGGATACAAGACGTTCAGTTACTGGATATTGCATTTTCTTGGATAAAAGCTTTAGTTTCCTGAAAAAGCTAGAAGCAATCTACCATTTCAAGAAGTTTAGCATAGGCTGAATATCGTGCCATGGTGGTTACAGCTTGTGAATTGCATTGGATTACATATTTGATACATGATTTATGTATTCTATTATCTGGTCCAATTCCAATGTTTTGTGACAATCAAGTTGCACTTTATATAGTGAAAAATCCTATGTTCCATGAGCGCACCAAACATATTGAAATTGATTGTCATTTTATTTGAGAAAAGTATCAATTGGGATTGACCAAACCTCTTCCTGTGTCTTCATCTTTGCAGTTAGTAGATTTTTTAACTAAAGCTTTGTTTGCTCCTTCTTTTTATCAGTTGCTATCAGCTTATGGGGTTCAAAATGTTTACACCAAGTTCTAGTTGAAGGGGGTGTTACAAATCAAGAATGCAAGTCAACAAAAGAAGAAGAAGTTAGTAAACAAAAGTCAGCAGAGGTGAAGATGACAGCAAAGCACCGGTTCAAGTTAGTTAGAAATAGTTAACTTTAGTTGAAAGCAATTGTCCAACCCGATTCCTTAAGCCGGTTTGCTTATTTATTGACTTGTATATAAACTTCATTTTTCCTTCTTGAAAGTTCAAGTAAATGAATGAACATTCCAGAAATACATTTCTTCAGAAACCATTCCATCATTCATATGTGACCTCAAGAACCTGACCATTCTCGATCTTCAGTGGAATTTATTTCCTGGACTCTTCCCTAAAGCTCTCTATAACTGTTCCAAGCTCGAATATCTGGACCTGTCTCAGAATTTGTTCGTTGGCATCATTCCTGAGGACATTGACGGCTATCCCCTCGACTGGAGTACCTTAGCCTTGAAGGAAACAACTTCAGCGGCGACATTCCTGCAGCAATTGGGCGGTTACAAGGGCTTACACACCTGCTCTCCGCTAACTCGTTCGATGGCTCTTTCCCTTCTGACATGGGCAACTTGTCCAATCTTGAAGTACTAGTGTTAAGCCAAAATGGATTTGCACCACAAGCGATACCATCAAGTTTCACTAGGTTGAAGAAATTGAAAGATCTATGGATGACTGAAGCCAATCTGATTGGTTCCAGAAGATATTCGGAATATGACGTCTTTGGAATTCTTGGACCTGTCAAGGAATGGCCTCACTGGTAGTGTCCCCGGTGGGTTATTTCTGCTCAAGAATTCAAGTATCCTGTATCTTTGGAATAACAAGTTATCCGGATCGATAACTCAATCAGTTGAGGCCTTCAACTTGGAGACACTTGATTTGTCATATAACAACTTGAACGGGACGATACCTGATGATTTTGGAAAATTGACAAACCTAAGAGATTTAGCTCTATGTACCAATAACCTGTCAGGTCAAGTACCAGCAAGCGTTGGCAGATTACCATCATTGCAATACGTTCGGCTGTTCACCAACAAACTATCAGGTGAATTGCCTCAAGACCTTGGGAGATACTCGATGCTCAGGACTTTTGAGGTTTCCTCCAACAATTTCATCGGGAACTTACCTAAGCACATGTGTTCTAATGAGGTGTCAGGAGGCCTAAGTACTTTCGAGAACAATCTCGCAGGAGAATTGCCAAAATCTCTTGCCAACTGTGAGAGTTTGGAGTATGTCCGGATTCATGGCAATCAACTTTCTGGCAAAATTCCTGATAGTATGTGGTCATCTCCAAAGTTAACTTGGTTGCTTATAAAAGATAACTCATTTACTGGCCAGCTTCCAAGTAAGCTTGGCTCAAATTTAGCACGGCTGGATGTTAGCAACAATCGGTGTTCAGGTGAAATTCCAGAGTCAATGTTTTCTTGAGAGAATCTGCAGTCCTTTAAAGCATGCAATAACCTCCTCTGGGCAGTATTCCTTCATAACTGACATCTCTTTCGCAGTTGACAACTCTATTTCTTGATGATGACAATCTCTATGGGCAGCTAACATCAAACATTATGTCATGGAATTCGTTGACTGTATTGAATCTTAGTAGGAATCAGCGCTCTGGCCAGATTCCTCCTCCACTTGGTCGTTTGCGCGTCCTTATTGATTTTGGTTTATCAGAAAATGAATTCTCCGGTGAGATTCCACCTGAAATTAGACGTCAAAGGGTACCCTCAGCTTTTCTTCCAATTGAATCTCCGGTAAAATCGCTGGAGAGCTTGAGAATGCAGTTTATGAGAGAAGCTTCTTGGGATTTTGGTTTATGCCGCCTTCTTGTTCAGCAGTTACAGGAAGAGAGAGCAAACTTTGCAATCAACAATGGTACAAACCGTCTTTTATCATTTCATGGCTAGAAAACTACTCTTTTTGGCTGTCTACATTAGAGTAGTATTATAGTATTTTGTTTCCTCTCAAGCAATGCCTTTAAGATATCATCTACATTTGGTGTTTGGCATACGAACTCTTTTGTCACAAAGTTCGGTTTAGTTGTGGAATAAATTACATATGCTTAAGCTGAATATTCGACTTTCAGCCAAAAAAAAATGAAGAAATAATACAGTACATGTGTTTCCAAAGTAAAGTGACTAGAGATTACATTGAGCGCAAAATCTATGAAATTATTCTAAACAAATCATTTTCCCCCACTCAAAAATTTTATCCCAATGTTTCATACAAAATTTATGATTAGCATAAGGAAAAATTTTAGAAGAATTATGTGACATTCTTGGGGCAAGTTTTTCTCATCTTCCTTTTTTCTTTTTATATTTTGAAATCTTTGTCTAATTACGAATTTTTAAAGTCACCTTTTACGTATCGTTGCTGTGTTTTAAAAATCTCTATGTAAACATTTTATATTGATTTACCAAAAAAAAGAAAGAAACATTTTCTCTTTCCGAATAGTGTTAGGATGGGGATTGAATAGTATTTTAGTTTGAGATTTTTTACTCTGAATTTTGTGAGAGAGAATTTTTTGTGAAAGAATAAGTGAGATTCAAAGTGAAAAATTTACATTAGGTTATATAACAGAACTTAATCCAAATACACCAAGTTTTCTTATTTCTTATATTACAAACTGTTAGTTAAATCACGATAACTTGTGTAGTTTTATTGCCACATTCTAAAAATATTGACGAAAATATCCTTAACGTCAAATATCAAAAATATGTTTAGTGTCAGATGATGAAGATATTTTTGTAGACTAAAGATGAAAAACGATGAAAATGCACTTGGTACAAAAGGGTAAAAACGCTCTTAGTTCAAAATTACAAAAATATCATTGATATAAAATGATAAGAATACCAATTTCAACATATGAGGGTTGAGATTGGGGAATGTGGAGAAGCATGTGATGAGAATTTCTAAGAATTGAACAAAGCTAAATATTTGTACAAGTATGAAATTTCAAGTGCTTGTCCAAAGGGATACGGAACCTTCGTAAATATGTTTCAGGTTTTTTCGTGGCCCGGTTCTGTCTCTCAAGAAACGGAAGTATGCAATTCCTGAATGCCTTTTCACTTTGGCGAAAATCCTAAACAGACTCTTTGATTGGCCTCCACCGTTGAGGTGATACCTGAATTCTGGATGGAGATATCTGACTGCAGCTATTAATTTGCTAATTGTAACATATTATTTTTTTATTTAAAAAAGCAGTAAATAGTACTCCAACAGTATGGTTGGGGCTTATTTCAAAGAAGCTCATCAATTGTGGCGGGATCTCTTTTTCAAACTGTCCCTCAGTTGGGTGGGATGCTGAAGAATCTTTTATTTTTTTGAAACAATTTTTTGAGGATTTATTTTTTTATTTTAAATTATTTATTTATAATAAAGTAAGTGAGTAATTTTAGTGGTGGCAAAACGGGCCAGAATGGATCCAAACTCTCGAGCTGACCCGTAATATAGGCGAATTTAGAATTAATTTTTTTAAGTCTATTTATATATGGGTTGAATTAGCTCGCTCTGTTTAATACGCCGACCAACACGGGCCGAAGAGGATCAAAATTTTTTTTTACGCTTTTGTATTAGAAATATTATAAAAAATAAAATGTATAGCAATCTTGATATCAAATTTTCTTACATCACACATTCTAATCATACATACAATTAAGGTTAATTAATTTTTATTTTATTTTAAATATTTTTTATATAAATTTATCCATATTAGGTATGATATATATAATTAATAATTAATTTTTATTTTAAAAACAGTCATTTTTTATTTTAAAAATATTAGTAATTAGTCAAAGATTCTTTTTATCCCAATCATATATTCATATTCTCATATATGATAGAGAGAGAAAAAGAAAAAATATATATAATATAAAATTTAATTAAAAAAAAGTGACTAAACCAAATACATAGTATATAATTTAATTTTTAAAAAAAAAGAGTGACTAGGCCAGTAGATCGAGTGCGGATTGGTATGAGATGTGGATTTCTCAGCTCACGCAACAACGGGTTGTGTTGGGCTACAGCGAGTTAACTTGTTTGACAGTACTAAGTAATTTAAGTTACAAATCCTGTTCAAATCAAATTTTTTGGTAAAATGCTAATTTTTAGAATTTTGTATGAA
Source organism: Rauvolfia tetraphylla (assembly GCA_030512225.1). Lineage (NCBI taxonomy): Eukaryota > Viridiplantae > Streptophyta > Magnoliopsida > Gentianales > Apocynaceae > Rauvolfia > Rauvolfia tetraphylla. The sequence continues at coordinate 6,230,988 of JAJQKT010000045.1, read as the reverse complement.
TATGTATGAAATAAATAAAGAGGATTAATGAACTAAATTTATTTTTAAAATTTAATGCTAAATGATGAATATGTATAAAATAGACAATGAGAATTAAAAAATTAAATTTATTTTGCTCAAATCTAATGTCAAGAGAATTTTAAAAAATTTTAATTTATAAGTATAAAGAAATATTAAAATAAGAGAGGAAAATAAAAGTAAAAAATAAAAAAATAATATAGTACAGTCAACAATTTAATGGATAAGATGATAAACAGTGGAGGACTAGCAAGGATCCTTATCTTATTGAGTGGCAGAATATGGATGATTCTACCCCCAAGTCAAATTAAAAGGGAGAAAGAAAACGGCAACCTAGTATTTCTAGTTATGCTGAGAACCAAAACACTTTTAGACGGCTTTAATATGTCGTTTAATTGATATTCGTTGTGGATAATATTTTTCAGCATCATGCACTAAGGGTCAGGTGGGATCAAAGATTTTAGTGAGGGCGAAAAACCCAACAGAAATGGGAAATGATTTTTAAGAAAATAATTTTCCTTGTTTGATTTATAAGATTTTATGATTGAAATGAAAATAAATAAATAATAAATTAATGATTTTTTCAAAAATCATTTATTCTTATTTTCCTTGATGTCTGATTGCTTTATTGCTCGCAGTCCAACATACATGTCTTTGATGCTTACGCATCTATCTAAAGTTTCAATTTAAGATTCCTGTGGTTTGAAAATCTTGTCAGCTCATTTCTCAAAGTAAAATCTTAAAAAGATTCCCGGAAGTAACTTGTCGATGACTCGATGAATATGCAACACTGTCTTGAAGAGATTTGAAGCCCCGTTGAGATTTTTACTTCCACTTTTATAAAAATTAAATTATTTATAAAAAAAATAAATCACACATTTAAAATTTTAAATTTAATTTTAAAATAAAAAATATTATTTAAATAGAGCCATCACTATAATTTTAAAATTACATACTACTAATCTCTTGACCACTTCACCAAAAATAGTCCATAATTCTGGATTATGGCGGCAAATTTTTTTCTTTTGAGTTATATGATTATGCCACTCACAAGCAATTCGTTTTGGACCGGAATATGTGGGGTGAGATTGGATTGAATATTTTGTTTTAATTAAATTATATTAAGAATTATAAAAATAAATTATTTATAAAAAAATAAAATTTAAAATTAAAAAAATTCTATATATAACCTTTGTTGTCTTTGATGAAAAACGTTTGATAAAATGCGCTGAACAACTTTTGATGAGAAATAAACACGGGGTTAAGTAATTTTTTACAGAGAATGGACAAGGTAGCATAGTCTGGAAAGGATGACACCATCGGTGGCTCTGTCGTCGTGGCTGGCCATGGAGAGAGAGAGAGAGAGAGAGAGAGAGAGAGAGAGAGAGAGAGAGAGAGCAGGGAGGCTGGGAGACGGGGTAGAAGATGAAAAGAGAAGAATAGGAGAGAGAATTACTTGTCTATTTTTGAGTGATGAGGCAAAAAATCGATTAAATATGGTAAAATTGTGCTACTTGTCCATTCGGTTGCCATTTGAGCGAGTTGACAGAGAACAGTAGAGTCGCCGTCTGAAGAAAATTTGCTCTGGCGATATCGCCAACCATTTCATGCTCAGAGGTTATGATCTGGCATGGATTGAATAAGGATTCTTGACTTTTGTACTTGAAGTACTCCCTACGTTGTACTCCCTACGTTGAAGAGTATTGCTCTACAACTTGATTAATAATACAATTCTACTAAAGCATACAAAGTAAAATCTAGAAGCATTGGGCTTTAAAAGAGGTAGTCTTTCCAAGGTGACAGTCTGACAAACCCCATAGCTCTATATTTTAACTCTCATGCGCAGCCTGTTTTTATTTTATTTAAATGTAATTCAAAAACCATGCTCCATCACTTGTTACTTGGACGGATAGTTTGGATTATTTTGAAATTTTTATAAAAAATAAGTAAGTTATAAAATAAAAAATTATATGAATTTTTTATTTTTATAAAAATAAATTATTTATAAAATAAAAATTTATATTATATTTTAAAGATATTAGTTGACCGGCATATGATGGCGAAAGTGATGACAGAGTTATATATAATTTTTTAAAATTATATACAATGTAAAATATTTTTATTATTCACGATTTATTTTTAAAAATTCAAAAATTTTTCTGAAACTTTTGAAGTAAAAAAATTCAGATATGTTAATAATGACTATATTTTTTTATTGGCGAAACTTATAAGTGGTGAAACTTAATACAAGTTTTGTTATTTGTTGACGGAAGTGGCCAACTAATTTTATTTTTTACTGGCAAAACTTAGCAATAGAGGAGGGAGAGAGTTTTAAAAAAATAAATATTTTTTTATTATATATAGAAATAACGAAAGTGATAAGAGGAAGATTCTTCTCGGACCAATACAAAGGGCTCACAGCCGTTTGTTTTCTCAGCTTGTGGATATTGTACGTCACTCTCATATGGAAGGAAAATAGAATTGCTTAAATAATCAAGAGAGGAATCAACTTTAATTGTCCTTAAACTATTTTTATTCTTTTTTAATTAAATAAAAAAATATTTTATATATATATAAAAATTTTTAAAATTAATTTTATTTGTCAAATTATTAATATAGTGATAGAATTTGATAAAAAGAGTCATACTATAGAAATGTATCATAATTTTTAAAAGTAATTTTATTTATTCATAACTTAAAAAGAGATGAAATAAAGAATGATTAATTTTAAAGTTGAGAAATTGCTACTTTAATACTGGATTGTGCTTGTGTGTGAGGCGGTTGATTGCTTGGTTTTTATTCGTATAATTTAAGTGATATTAAAAAATAAATAGAATATTATAAATAGACAAAATAATTATTAAAAATAATGTCTCGGACTTTGGCATGACTCCCTATATTGGAATATGCTGCTATATTAAAATTTTAACAAATTTAATTGCTCAAGAAGAGTTCATTTATATAAAATAAAATATTTTAATTAGGAAGAAAAAAAATGACGCATTACAAAGGTAATTTTATCTACTCATAACTTAGAAAGAAAAAGAATAGAGAATAATTGGCTTTAAAGTTGAGAAACTGCTGCTTTATTATAGCACTTGTGTCTGTGTATGAGATAATTAGTTGTTTTTTTTTATTCATATAATTTGAATAGTATTAAAAAAATAAATAAAATAATTATTAAAAATAATATCTCGTGTCTTCAGCAAGACTCTCTATATTAGAATATGCTGCTATATTAAAAATATAAAAAATTTAATTATTCAATAAGAGTTTAATTATATAAAAAGGTAAAATAAAATTTTTTAATTAAGAAAAAGTAAAAATAATTTAAACATAAATATAATTTTTCTAATCAGTAAACACGTGAGACATTGCAATAAAAAGAAGTTTTTAGAAGTCGTCGCGCGGACTTCGTCAACTCCTTGACGAGTCTTCCATTCAACACTGGCGTCCCATGAAAGTTCTCTGTACGTTACTGCTTGTTTGCCTTTCTTTCAACCCAAATGTCTCTGTCATGGAAAATTTGGGTTGTCATTCTAGAAAGCAGCGATATCAACTTCGCGGAAACTCCCAACTCAGCCAATATAACTCAGCCAAATAATAGTTCTATATTCTAATATCTTAATCGCCTAGACGCAAGAACAATAATTTACCATGGCAAAATATATTTGGATGGTATTTTAAATCAAATTCTTACTCATAAATAATTTATTATTTATATAATTAACTTTAAAATAATAATAGTTCAATAGAATATCTAATTTATAATTTAAAAGAAAAAAAAAACTTATAGTAGCTGGTGTTCCAAAAGATGTCTTAAAAAGTGTACTCAATCAAATCTGCTCTTCAGTGGCTTTTGGTGTCATTGAAGTTAAGCTTTTCATTTTGTTATCTCCAAAATAATGTTCTTATGTTCATTCCCCCAGTTGACTAACCCCTCAAGTCAATGCACTCATGTAGTGACTTTCGTGGAAATACTGCACTTGGAGATGTTTGATTGTGCTGCTGGCTAAACATTAGACCTAGACAGCTGCGAAAGGAACAAACCAACCAACCGAACAAAGACCACTTTAATCTGAATAGACTTTAAGGTAGAATTAGATATCATCTAATTTTAAAATTTATGTTAAATTTATATTTTTTTTATAAATAATTTAATTTTTATAAAATTTAAATAAAAATTTTAAAATCAAACGTAAGCAGCCTAATAAATATCCCAAGTTTCAAGTTTCAAGTTTCAAATTAGAACCAGTCCTACAATTCACTTTTGTACCAGCCGGAGTTGGATGCAAAACAAGATCCTCCTCGGAACCTCAGTTCTGTGACACATGTCTCCATCAAACACCAGCTAAGTTTCTACCTGGCAGAAGAGCACCACCTTGCTTAAGTCAAGATATGTCCAAAACCGCCAGATTACCATCACCGTTGCCATTCCAGGTACTCGCCTTACTCTTCTTGATCACCCTACCTTGGCATGTGAATTCACAGCCTGGTCCTACTAATCAAGAAAAATCCATTTTGCTTAACCTCAAAGAGCACTGGTTGAATCCACCACCGCTCAGCCACTGGACCTCATCTTCAGACCACTGTACTTGGGCAGAGGTCAATTGCACCGGAGGCTCGGTGACCGGACTCAACCTTCGCAACCAAAACATTACTGAAACCATTCCATCATTCATATGTGACCTCAAGAACCTGACCATTCTCGATCTTCAGTGGAATTTATTTCCTGGACCCTTCCCTAAAGCTCTCTACAACTGTTCCAAGCTCGAATATCTAGACCTGTCTGATAATTTGTTCGTTGGCAACATTGCTGATGACATTGAACGGCTATCCCCTCGACTGAAGTACCTTAGCCTTGAAGGCAACAACTTCAGCGGCGACATTCCTGCAGCAATTGGGCGGTTACAAGGACTTACACACCTTCTGCTCTCCGCTAACTTGTTCAATGGCTCTTTCCCTTCTGACATCGGCAACTTGTCCAATCTTGAAGTACTAGTGTTAAGCCAAAATGGATTTGCACCACAAGCGATACCATCAAGTTTCACTAGGTTGAAGAAATTGAAAGATCTATGGATGACTGAAGCCAATCTGATTGGAGAGATTCCAGAAGATATTGGGAATATGACGTCTCTGGAATTCTTGGACCTGTCAAAGAATGGCCTCACTGGTAGTATCCCTGGTGGGTTATTTCTGCTCAAGAATTTGAGAAAACTGTATCTTTGGAAGAACAAGTTATCCGGATCAATACCTCAATCAGTTGATGCCTTGAACTTGGTGGTGCTTGATTTGTCACATAACAACTTGAATGGGACGATACCTGATGATTTTGGAAAATTGACAAACCTAACAAGTTTAGCTCTATTTACCAATAATCTATCAGGTCGTGTACCAGCAAGCATTGGCAGATTACCATCATTGGAAGACGTTAGCCTGTTCACCAACAACCTATCAGGTGAATTGCCTTAAGACTTTGGGAGATACTCGATGCTCAGTACTTTTCAGGTTTCCTCCAACAATTTTGTTGGAAACTTACCTGAGCACTTGTGTTCTAAGGGGGTGTTATGGGGCCTAATTGCTTTCGAGAACAATCTCACAGGAGAATTACCAAAATCTCTTGCCAACTGCGAGAGCTTGGAGTACGTCCGGATTCATGGCAATCAACTTTCTGGCAAAATTCCTGATAGTTTGTGGTCACTTGAAAAGTTAACTTGGTTGACCATAAATAATAACTCATTTATTGGCCAGCTTCCGAGTAAACTTGCCTCAAATTTATCGCTGCTGGAAATTAGCAACAATCAGTTTTCAGGTGAAATTCCAGCGGCACTGTCTTCTTGCAAGAATCTGCAGTCCTTTAAAGCGAGCAATAACCACCTCAGCGGTAGTATTCCTCCAGAATTGACAGCTCTTTCACAATTGACAACTCTATTTCTTGATGGTAACAATATCTCTGGGCAGCTGCCGTCAAACATTATCTCATGGAATTCGTTGACTGCCCTGAATCTCAGTAGGAATCAGTTCTCTGGCCAGATTCCTCCTGCACTTGGTCGTTTGCGGGTCCTTACTGACTTGGACTTATCAGAAAATTACTTCTCTGGTCAGATTCCACCTGAAATTGGACGTCTAATTCCCACTAGCCTCAACTTTTCTTCCAATAGACTCTCTGGTAATATTCCCTGGGAATTTGAGAATCCAGTTTATGAGAGAAGCTTCTTGGGCAATCCTGGACTTTGCGCAAGTAACCCATCATTAGGCCTCAGTAGCTGTGTTTCGCAGACCAGGAAATCAAGGAAACTTTCCCCCAAATTTGTTGCAGCAGTTTCAAGTATAGCTGGAGTGGGGTCTCTAGTGATTTTGGTTTATGCGTTCTTCTTGACCAGAAGTTACAGAAAGAGAAAGCAAAATTTGCAATCAACATGGAAATTAACCTCATTTCAGAAGTTGAATTTCGCAGAATCTACAATTTTGTCAAGTTTGACGGACAACAACATGATTGGAAGTGGGGGATCAGGAAAAGTCTACCGGGTCCCCTTAAGTTCTGCTGGACATGTAGCAGTAAAGAAGATTTGTAATGTCAAAAAGACTGATGAAAGGCTTGAGAAACAATTTCTAGCTGAAGTTGAGATTCTGGGGACCATTCGGCACTCCAATATTGTGAAACTCGTGTGTTGCATTTCAGCTGAGAACACAAAATTACTTGTCTACGAATACATGGAAAATCGTAGTTTGGATCGCTGGCTTCATTACAAGAGGAGACCCTCTACCGCCTCCGGTTCAGTCCATCACGGTGTCCTCGAATGGCCCCAAAGATTGGAAATTGCAATTGGAGCTGCCAGGGGTCTCTGCTATATGCACCATGATCGCTCACCACCTATAATTCACAGGGATATAAAATCAAGCAACATCTTGCTAGATTCTGAGTTCAATGCAAAGATTGCAGATTTTGGCCTGGCTAGAATACTGGACAAGGATGGAGCGCCTAACACAATGTCAATCGTAGCTGGCTCTTTTGGATACATTGCTCCAGGTAAGAAGAACGGCATAATATCAGATTCTCTTCAAAACAGCCCTCTGAAAATGATAAAGAATACTATACAGTATATGATTCTTATTCTGCATTGTTTTTTTTTTTTTTGTCTCTCAGAATATGCTCAGACAAGAAGAGTCAATGAGAAGATCGACATTTATAGCTTTGGAGTCATACTTCTGGAACTGGTGACTGGGAGACATCCCAACGAGGGTGATGAGAATACATCTCTTGCAGAATGGGCATGGCGTCACGTCCATGAAGATAAACCAATAGTTGATGCCATAGATGAGGACATTAAGGAGCCCTGTTACTTAGATGAGATGACAAATGTGTTCAAACTAGGCATCTTCTGTACTCATGCCTTACCTGTAAACAGGCCTACCATGAGGGATGTTTTGCATATCCTACTAAGTTCCCGTCCACTGTCAATAGTAGAGAACAAACACAGAAGTGAGTACGATGTTGATGTTGCCCCCCTCCTCAGGAACTCTAAGCGCGAGAAATTATTGGACCATGATAATGATGACATCTTCACTTCAATTGTCTAAGGTAAATCCTACGCAGCATAACTGGGAACTTGATCAAAGCTACGAGAAGCAGAACAAGTGAGCCACATGATCAACGGATTAAGCAATGTTCCCGGAAACGTCGTTAGTACTGAAGATGCCACCCTTTAGATTTAGCTTGTTAGAGTTCTGAATTACCGTGGTTTTCATGCATTTTCAAATTAGGCTGAAGATATATCATAGTGGCAGAATAGATATAAACTATAGCAGACTAAATTGCATCTGTACATATACGCAAACAAAATAACGGGGTGATATTTTCACCCTGCTGAAATTTTCAATTTTCTTCCTGAAGTGAAATCGGCTTGTGTATAACTGTAGGAGAGTTGTGAAAACCAGTGCAGCAGCTGCAGAGTAGCATTTTCTTTGTTCTGAGAATTTGTAACCAACATACAAAACGACACTTTTTGGTTAATTCTGATATAAAATGTCTTCGCGATGCATGGTAAAAGAAGATACAGCATCATTTATTTGAAGAATGAACTTCGTAAACCCTCCAAAAGAGTTTCACCACAGGGAACAACCCCGGGTGAGAGCAGAACCAAAATTCGGTGCAAGATCCAGGCAAAAATGGGAAAAACTGCATTCTAGATCAATCGTTATATTTCTTCTTCTGGATTTCAGCAAAATAGATGTGGAGTTTGACCTGGGTTGATTCTCGTTCAACATAGTGACTAATCAGATGGCGAAGTAGCGGATTTTGGTATCTTCTAAAACAGAGACAGAAAACAAAGAAAAGAAAAGCAGACGCATTTCAGGCTTTATTCCATTCACATACGTCCTGTTTCCCAATTCCTTGAGCATTAGCATAGCTAAGGAGTATCAAATACCACAAGTGCATCACAGAGAGCTATTCTGAAATCCCAAACTTATTTCTACAATTTATGAAATGGTAATAAAAAATTTTCTGTATACCTCTTGTTGAAACCAACCACCCTTCCTGGAAAAGAGAGAAGAAAAAGGAAAAAAGAGGAAACGAAAAACGGGGTTTCAGGAGATCGCCTCCGTTATCGGTGGTTATCCTATTATTCCATGGTACAGGACATATTCTATGAATGTTCTGCATCTGACTCTTGATTTTGGTGATAACAAAAGCCTCGGATTCTTCCGAAGAAACGTAAGTATTGGTCTGCGTGGAAGATCGTCCTTCTACTTTCAAGACTCCTCTACTTCAAGGTACTGGGAATGAGAGGCTGCGAGGAGGGCTGCACCGATACCAGAACCATCATTTGATTGCATGACAGAGACACTTCCAAAAGCATCTCCTAGCAACTCTTGGAGGGCGCTTTCCATACTGTTTCTGAATTTTGTGTAGTGCTCAAAGAGTCCACCATCCAGACCTATGACTGACTTCTGTTGCTCTCCCACCTTCACGGTATCTCTTCCCAATTTTTTCAGAATCCCAAGGATCCCAGCGGCAGAAAGGCGTGCTCCACGAGAAGCAACAATGTCACATAACTCAACAACTACTTTCCGCACTTTGAGCGAAGAATTCGGTATCTGTCACCCATGAAAGAAAAATGTGTATAAGGTGAGAAAATCCCTACTTTCTATCATCTTCCGAATACATCATACTGCATTAGCCAATTTACAGAAGTGCGGAAAGGCAATACAAATGTTAAAACTTCCTTGTTACAAAGGATATTCAGCTTAAGAAGCATCTTCTTGTTGGCTGAGTGCCCATTCTTTTACCTCCAAAATATCCTTTAGCTTGCTTCCGACCACCTTGAGATCAGAGGATATATCATGATGCATTGCAGACATGTCAGGGGTCCTGCATTTGAAATATTCAGTATGTATTTCACAACAAATAATTCAAACATAAATTTATGCAATCATGAAAGGCAAATCTTCTTCCTGCCTCAATGCTGTAAAATATGATCATGGCACCGAATACAACTTAGAAACAGCCCAAATGAAAGATGACAAGAAGTTCAGAAAATCCCATGACACTAAATTAACTGCACGGAATAAGACTAACTGAATACCTTAAGATAAATGGAATTTTAAGTTTAGGTGGAACAATGTCACCAAAAAGGGAAGCTTCTTCTGCCATCCGGTACAATACTCTACGTACTACTTCTCCTAGATACATCCCAGATATTATCTTCTCAAAGATCTGCACCAAAACACCAAAGAGTTTGGAATTTGACATACATAACTTCCACCATAAGTGAAACTCAAAACGGATGGTCACTATAGCTCAAAGGATAACCTGCTCGCCAGGGTTTAAACTCTCAGCATCAAGACTTTGATCATACTCAGTTAGTGGAAGATGCGAAGACCGGAAGTTACCCCACTCCATGTTGATTACCTTAAAAATGTAATGTTCAAGATATTAGTTCGTTATTCCCAATAAAAGACTCCTAAGAATCAAAATATAACACAAATTAAGACCATAGATAAATGAAATTGGATGGAGATGTTTCAGGAAATGCTGACCATCTCTCCCGATTTAGGCAGCAGACCATGCCACTTAGGAATAGCATTAGCCCGCTCTACATAAGCTGCATTAGTTCCAGTACCCAAGATCACAGCAGCAACAACATCTGGATTGGTGTACCGTCCACCAGCTAGGGTTCCAACAGTATCATTGACCTGCAGGAGGCAAAGCAAGATAAGAGATTCTAATTGTAAAAGGAAATTAGCATGTGAGGTCAAGATTTCCATCAACTATACACAGGAATAACTTCTTTCATGCAAACTTAAAAACAATGAAACTCACCAAGGCAGAAACTCGCATATCAAGACCAACCCTTTCCATTGCTCTTGTCAACTCCCCCACAACGTCCTCTCCAAGCTATATTTTCAAAATGCCACACAACAAGAAACACAACAAAGCATTACAAGCTGAAAAACTGAAAAAGCAGAACCAACTGAAGTATCTCCCCCTTGAAAAGGTGAAGAAATCTGCAAACTCCCCGAATAACTGATGAATCTGGAACAATTATTGATGAAATAGAACAATTATGACTATAGTAACAGCCATTGAAGAGCAACATTCCAATTATTCAATTATTGTTTGGTACATCATTTGCAAAGACATGATTTTGGAAAATTTTTCACAAGACATTTCTCACTTTTAAAAGGCCAATGATATAATCTAATTAAAAAAGCCAACAGAAATTTTTTAGAGTCCTAAAGACTAGTTTCCAAATGCCAAACTGATTACATTGTTACTTCTGGAACACTCTATGACTAAACAAAAGCCAAAAGGACTGGAGATGAGAAAGCTGCCAACAACTAATTCAGAGGGTACAAGTATGATTCTCTACCGCCGATAAAACACAAGCACATATGCAGAGAAATACTGCAGATGGAAAGGGGTGCCAAATTAATTTAGTCAATACATCAGAGAAATACACTCAAAAGACAATAGGAGCATTATTTCACAATTTAACGAAGTAATTGACTTCAATTTAAGCACATAGATAATTGCAATTATGAGAAGAAACTGATCAGTTTAAGAATCCAAGAGTGACTGCAGGAACAAGAGCATGTGAGCAAGAACTACTGCATTTGGAGAAGCTCATATGCACAGAATGCCTCTAGGGCATCCATAAAAATAATAATTAAAAAGAAAGAGGAGATTTGATTCTAAGAGAGAGAAGAATTGAAAAGTTATCCTGCGATATCTAAATAGTTACCATGGAAAAGTCAAAGAGCTAAATCTTCCATGTAATACAAATACTAAAGGTTAGATGCAGAGAAACTGAAGCATAGCAATGTTGTTTGTTCCAGAAGGTTAAAATACTGTCTCTGTTTCAAAATGATACTCCTATTTCGCTGGTGATGGAAAAATATGAATATACTATACTGAAAGTCATTGCATTAGGTTTTTTTTAAAAAAATTTAGAGAGAGTATTCATGAATATTTTCTTTTTTGACTTGAACAAATTTTACAGGGAGAGAAGATGTTTGTATCAATATCCTCAACCATTCCAGTTCCACCAAACTAAGTTTAGAGTAAAAGCAAACAAACTGTGCTCTGGTAGTCAAGCATTCAACTTTACAATGAATTATGAACATCACACTAACCGCATCTTCTATGAGGAAGCCCTTCGTCCATTTGATAAGGGTCCCTGATGCTATAGACAATTGCCTAACTGGGAAGGAAAAGGTAAAACCAAGCTCCCGCTGCTTTCCAGGTGGAGATTGCAAATCTTCACCTTCTGTAGCAGCAAATTTTGCTAATGCACCAGCAATGAAATCAAATAATGCCTGCAGAGGAGAGAAGTTTGGTTTCAGTGCATAAAGCACTTTAATCAGCATCGAACTTTAAGAAGGCTTTATGTTAACACCTACATTAGATGTCCCAACCATCAAATGCGGAGGTATTGAAACTTCTTCGACTTCTTGTTTGATCACGTGGCTTTCTCTTCCACCTAAGAGCACCCGCATTACCCGGAAGTTCGTGCCGCCAAGGTCCAATGCATAAAATAACCCTTTCTCATCTCTTTCAAAGAAAAGAAAGAGAGTCATTTGAAGCAAAGCGGATAAGGATTGGTATATAACTAAATGTATAAGTAGAAAATAGTTCTCTACTTAGAGAAATTTCAGGCATAAAAGAGAATTAGCAGATTATTTGGATAAAAGAATCTGTTCCAGAAGTCTCGAGAACAACCAATTCAATGAAACAAAAAAAGTACGTTGAGTTTTCCTGTTATCAATAATCGGCATTTATCTCCTCACTTCTAAGACTCTGCAGAACTTCTGCTTTGTCATCCCATTCTTTAGGAAGCTAACTAACCAAAGAAACTCCTTCTTGACAATGATAGTACCTAAACTGCTCCTTCCTTTAGAAACCGTAGCAACCTAGAAATCCAAACGACCTCTGACATCATCAAAAAGAACTTAACTTCCCTTTTTCACCACAAGAAACAATAATTGAAGATTGTGTGGTCTTTCTGATAATACTATCTGTCTCATAGCACATGTTTGATATCTCTCAGTCACCCAGCTGATGTTATACCACTTTATAATATATAAAGCCTTAAGATATAAGAGCATAGAGAGAGAAGTCAAGGTAACCAAAATTTATCCCCAAAGAACTTGGCAATGCCAAGTACAATTTTGAATGAAAACCTGAGCTAGATATTTATGTCCAGAAGAAGATAAAAACCAAAGCTATCTGGTTTGGAAACTTCTAAACTACATTTCAAAATAATGGTGATTAACTTCTTTCAGAGAAAAACTTTAGAGTTTCAATTCAACCAAATTTACATGAAGATACATAGGTATATGACTTTCAATAAGATAAGAAATGTTCAAGAAAAATGCGGACTGTGTTATATAATGTGAGAAGGAAAAAGAAATGAAAATTGATGAAAAGCAAATCAGGCACACCCAAGCCCAAAAGGGGGGGAAAATGAGACCAGCCATGAAGCTTAAAACCTGGCCATGTACGCAAAGAAAATTGTAGTTGATATAGAATAAGTATCAGTCTCCATATATGTGAATACTACAGTGACATAAAGTACTAAAGAGGCATAAAGCATTGCTTTTTGGAAGAAAAAGAAACCTTCTTGTCTATCTGCAGAAGATTCTTTTTTTTTTTTTTTCTCTTTACTTGCGTGGCTCCCTGTTAGCATAAATATATCATTTCATGATTACATGTAGACTTATTTTCAGGCTCAATCACCACTCTGGAACACTGTAGGTATCTGCTCTCTTGAGCAGAAACCTCCATATAAGCAATCTAAGAAGGTATGCAGTTTCTCCAGTTCTAGTTCACCAAGAAAGGAACTCTCCTAATTAACATCAATTATTAGATAAAGTTATGTGACAACATGATCCTGTGAATGGAGTATGCTACTCACTTTACAAGAGATAATTCATCATAAGAGACATAGACAAATACACACACAACCACCATCAAAATTCCTACTCTGAAGGATGCAAAAGTAAATGTAATCCATGGTGCATTATTCTACATTTCGAAGAAAGTGAATTGCTAAGCTTATTTGTTTTGCTCAACAAGATAGAAACTAAAAGCATGAATTGCTAACCTTATTTGTTTTCCTCAACAAGATAGAAACTAAAAGCATGAATTGCTAACTTTATTTGTTTTCCTCAACAAGATAGAAACTAAAAGCACCTATCTCAGAAGATTTACAATGACCTTCAATCAAATTCCTAACCTTATTTGTTTTCCTCAACAAGATAGAAACTAAAAGCACCTATCTCAGAAGATTTACAATGACCTTCAATCAAATTGCTAACCTTATTTGTTTTCCTCAACAAGATAGAAACTAAAAGCACCTATCTCAGAAGATTTACAATTACCTTCAATCAAATTGCTATCATTATTTGTTTTCCTCAACAAGATAGAAACTAAAAGCACCTATCTCGAAGATTTACAATGACCTTCAATCAAATTGCTCAACTTAACCACTGCTAAGAGCGACAGAGCATACACGCCATTCCATTATGTAAATGGAACCTACTATATGCCTGAGTAATTTGAATAAATTTTTATCTAGTAAAGAAGAACACCGCTAGTTGCTCATCTTTCACCCTTCCCTACCCGTTCCCCACCTTAAAAAATAAGCCAAACGCATAGGCAAAGAATTGATCATCTTTTTGGAGTAAAGATGAACATCATTTATCCCAGTAGACAAACCACTGCAGTTGGCCTACTTCCAGAATATCTACTGTTCCACAGAAAGACAAAAAAATCATCAGTACAAGGTGATCTGAGAATTGTAAGAATTAAGGGAAACATACAAAAACCCAGTGTTTTGCATATAGTCGATGCGATTAGCCGTAAACACTGCCAAACACAATCAAGTTCATGACTTTAAATCGAAAAAATCATTGCTTGAACCAGGACTACTAAAAATCAATCCAGAAAACAAACACCACGTAACCAGATTTCTTTCTTCAGATTCGATGCAAATTTATATGCATAACCATACCCAGTGGGAAGATTATCAACGTAGCTGATGAGCATCTTGAGTTTGCTACCGCCCTCAGATGCCAATCCAGCGTGCATCTCGACCGTCATAGCATCGGCGACCTGCCGGAGCTTTGCAGTAGGAGTGGCACACTTCTCTTCTAACTCCTTAAGTATGGCCAAGGCCTTGGCCCACCTGCCGGAACTTTTCATCCGATGTCTCACCACCAACGCCGCCGCGGCGCACACCGCGGCTGCACACACTACTGCCGCCGTTACTGCCACCTTGCCCATCTCTTGTCCTACTCTAAACCCGAAAACAACAACAGAAAAGAGCCCACCACCCGCCCTCCCTCTCTCTCGCTCTCAACAAGTTGGTCCTACTGATGAATAAATTATTACGGATTTCTCAACCCAATTGAAATCCTGCTTTATTACAAGCGATCTTTACTTGTTTCCCTGACAAAGAAAGAAACATAAGAGTAAAGAGCACAGAAAAGGTGGAGAAATCCGAAAGATTTTTGAGGTAAAAAAGACAGAGTAGCAAAAACACTGGACGTTGCGAGAGGAAGACGACGGAGACTTTTTTGTTTTTGGGTAAATGCTTAGCTAGCCTTGTGTTAATCCTACGTATATATTAATCAAGTAGATGGATGTGGATTTAATTGATAACCATGAACATGGCCTCACCAACATACATTCGGATACAAGTAAACTATTCCTAATATTTAATACTCCTTACTTCTAGTTCAAAATACAACTTTTTTTATTTTTAAAAAATTATATTTATTATAAATATATTCTCTTATTCTTTAATATATTAATAAAATTAATTTAAAATATACATATTATCTTCTTTTTTTAATATAAGAAAAAAAGTTAAAAATTTTTATATTTTGAAACAGAAAATCTTTAGTTAATTAAGGTTTCTTTTCTAGGCTTCTTATTGCAAATGATGTCTGTCTTAGTATTTGAGGATTGGACACAAACACATAAATAGCGGAAGATTTTTATTGAGAGGCTAAATTCACAATTACATCCTCTATTTGATTATCTTGTCCTGAATAATTTGGATTGTAACTCAAATTGAATTTTTTTAAAGAAAAAAATGAGTTTATTACTGACCTTTGAAACAAAAAGATAAATATTTTTTCTAATTACACATGCTAGTAGTTACTATTCAGATATAAATATCTTTCGTGTGAACTTAGACAGAATTTTGTTTCAAAATTAAATTTAAAATTTTAAGTGTGAAATCCACATCTTTTCTCACAAATAATTTAACTTTTATAAAATCTAAAATAAAAATATTAAAAATAAACTTTATCTAATCACATCCAATTACCATCCAACTAAAAAGTATCTTCTTTATAAATCAACTCTGGTTCACAAACTGCTATTAACATTGTCTTGGGAAATCTAAACTTGAGAAATGCCAATATTGCTCAAAGATTGCAGAAAGCTTTAAGCAGAAATCCCCACTTGGGAAGGTAAAAGGCCGGGAAACACTTTGGCTGATGGAGCAAGGGAGGTGGCAGCTGACGGACAAATTCTCTTTCCCCCGTCCCCCGGCCCCTGCCGCTTCTAGATATTTTTTATTATAACTTGAATAGTTTCAGGGAATTTGTATTAATCTAATAATATTATTATATGTATAATTTAATTAGTATATTAAATAATATATTACAAAAAATATTAAGAGATATGGAGCTTATTTATATGTACTCATCCCTTCCCACCTCCCTTTTTTATAAAATAAGATAAAAATATTTATTTTATAAAAAAATAAAAACTCATCTAACTAAATTTCTCACCAAAAAAAAAAAATTCATCTTATTAATTATTATCTCATTTCTAATAATTTTTTTATTATAATGAAATATTTTAAAATATTTAAACTTTCTATAAAAATATATTAATATGTTAATATATTATTAATAAATTATCATCTTTTATTATATATTGTTTTTATATATTTAAATTTAATATAAAGTATTAATTGAGTCATATATTTTTTTATTTTTTAAATATATAAAATTTTTATTACCAGTCAAACATTGTCAATATGTTGAGACGGAGAGAGTATTTGATTGGGAGAAATATTGTGATTGGATAAACATATGAAGGTTGAAAGTTGTTGAATGCATTGCATGGAAAGGATTGAATTTGACAAGACTGGTCAACACGAATGTAATAAGAACGAAGTTTCCAAGGGGTATGAAATAAGTGGATCCAGACGCGTGGTTAGAATTTACCCCCAAAAAAAAAAAGAAAGAGAGAGAGAGAGAGAGAGACAAGCGCATAGGCAGCAAATGGATCACATAGACAACTATTGTGGTTAGTTACAATGATTAAAGTATACTGATAATATATATATATAGTAGTCTTGTTAATAAAAAATTATTTATATAAAAAATTTAATTATTTAAAAATGTTTAATTTTTTAATAAATAGAAGTTAATTTTTTATTTAAATTGTATTGTAATTTGAATTAATATTTTTTTAAAAAAATGATCTATTATTTTTTATCTGTATAATTTATTAGATATTTTATTTGGTATGATTTTAACAGGTATTTTAAATGAGTAGATAGATTAAATGTATATGTTTTTTAAAATATCATACAAGTACAGTAAAATATTTTAAATTATTTTTCAAACAAGGAAATTTTTATCTCCGATTTCCCTGTTGGTTGGTTCGATGGAGATTTTTATCTCCAGTTCTTCATTTGGGGATGGACCGAAAATGGAGATTCTCCTTTCTCCGCTGGGTCGAAAATAGAGATTCACTCTATCTCCGTACGTGGGGACGGGTCAAGATCCAATTGGCGTCCTTACTCCCACCCTTCTAACCATAGTGCACTATTTATACTATAAAATGTATAAATTCTTCACATCAGTAATATTATTGCGGCCCTAAATCCATCGGCAGCAAACCTCGTCCTTTAAAAAAAAAAAAGACCTTTATTTACTGTTTACTATTTTTTTTATTCATATTTTATGTACTTGGGACTAATAATGCTTTTATAAAAATATTTAATTCTTTCTCCATATATTTTTAGAAAGTCCAAAGAAAGCATAGCCAGAGCTAGTGGTTCTGCCATACCCACCTATATCTGGCAAAAGAAAGACATTGAATTAAAATAAAATTTTATACCGAGTTCGGAAATGGTATGAGCCGTTCAATGTTGAGATTCCTCACGCTATCTTCCAAAACTCCACCGCCTTATAAACAGATAAGAAGCGGCAGCAGAAGCGCAGTAAACAACTTTTGAGGATCACTTTTACGGAACCCGTCCTTCTCAATGTTAGGCACCGATGTGATTCGTCGACCTCTTCCATTCTCTTCTCTGTTTTTTACTCTAAAAACATTTTGTTTATTTTGAAATCACACGCATGCCCAAACTTGTCATTGCCGATGTATGTTTACATTCTTTACTCATCTTAAATTAATATTAATAGTTATATCAAGTTTTATAATCGATTCACTTGAAAATGTTAAATTTCAAGATATATGTAAAAGGATTTAATCTTATTTTTTAAAAAATATTAAAAAGAAACAAAAATATTTTCCAGAGTAGATCTTTTTAAGGGGGGAAAAAATTGTAACAACTTTAATCTAGTCAAGTAATTGTCTCTCACATGTAGGTAAGGAGCGGCACCGAGGGCTAAAAGCAGATGGTGTGACCAGCACAACCATTAGCATTTAGAAATTCCATGACATGCCCTCCACAGAATTTCGACCGAAAGATAACAACGTGCACAAGTTCTAAGCAGATTCCAGTCCGCCCTCTGACTCAGCTGCCACTTGATAGCTAAATAAATCTTATTTCACACCCAAATATGCATATCCGTCCAGTATACACAACAGGCGCCCCCATCCCCATATACGGCTCCTTGGGATTAGTAATGTCAAACAGGTCGGTTCGTTTCGATCTACACGGGCTAAATAGTAAAACGGTCTGAAACAGGTTGATCTATTTGGCCCGCGGATTAAAAACTTCCAATCCGTAATTCGTTACAGTAAATTTACGGGCTAAACGAGCTAACCCGTGAACTTTACAAAACGACGTTGTTTTGTCAAAAAATATAAAAATAGTGTCGTTTTAAAAAAAAATTAAAAATATTTTTAAAATATCAAAACGTTATCATTTTGAAAAAAAAAATTTAAAAATAAAAAAAAAACGGGCTGACCCGTGTCTGACTCGCGTTAACACGCGGGCTAAACAGAGTTGGCCGAAAAAATTCACGTTAAGACGGACTGACATATATTAGAGTCATATCCGTTCATATACCTAAAAAAATAAACCGGCTCGCGAGCTAAGGCACGTTTTGACAGCACTAATACCAAGTGCTGAATTTAGACTATTGCAAATGCCAAATACCACATGCTAGAATTTTCTGCTGGACAGGTATCCTGTTAGCAAATGGCATCATTGAAACAGATATCTTCAATTGATGAGAAAAGAACATTTTACACGGAAAAAAAGAGAAAAAGAAAGAATCTCGACAACGAAGACTTAAAATTACCACCAGAAGGTCCCTTCTAATAGTGTATTCCGATTGGATCAATCGTGAGTGAAAGCTTCTGTCATCTAGATGTACGAATGGAAGACCAAGACATCATAAAGAGTCTCGATAGCTGCAGCTTCTGATGGGTCCACAATGGATACCGGCTTTCTCAGAGTCATTAGGTCAATCAATTGAATTCAACAAGGGTACACTAGTTTTCTACATATGCCGTATAAAAAGAGCCACATTTATGTCTTGTTCCAGGTTTGTGCAAGTCAGTAGAGGTCCATCAACGAAACGAGAAGTCAACAGAGGTGCACAACCGGCATTTTTTTTATTGGATGGTATAGTTGGAATTAAAGAGTTCACGAAAAACTTAATTATGAGGCCATAGTCATACAGAGTCCAACTCAATCGAATGATTTAAGCACAACAATTTGGCTATCAAGATTAAAAAATAAATAAATTCTGATTGTCCTCTTGGATGAAAGTAAAAAGCAAGTGCAAAAGAAACTGCCTGTTGTGGACCCTTCATTGTTGTAGTTTTTTGAAACGAAGAAGTTAGCAAATTTCGACATATACTTGAGAGAAATTCGCATTCTGAACTATCATTTAGATAAATTCACATTCTGAACAATAATTTCGGAGGTTATTATTTTCCGCTAAAGACTGACTAGATATAGGGCATATAAAGAAAGGCAACTACTTAGAAGTAATACCAAACTGAGTCAGACATAAGTAATGTGTATGGTTGACTAGGAATGCACAATTTTTGCCACAGTGCATGACTATGAGCAAACAAACAAAGATAATCTAAGAACATGTGAATGGAATGACTGGAACCAAACTGGTCTGCTGACCTAATGGTGCATAATTGCAACATGTGCAAGACAAGTTTGAAAAAATTTTGGTTCAGATGATTGTTGCAATTTAAATAAGCAGAGTTTTCGGTTTAACAAATTGCAAACAGAAACTAAACATAATCAAAGCACATGAATGTATATCCAAAAGTTAAATATTTCATTCTTCTCAAGGCCAACTTAGTTATAGAAGCCCAACCAGTAGGGCATAGAGAACACAGACCATGAAAGAGCACGGATGTGATGATACATAAGCAAGTTCTAATTACAAAATCAGAGAGCCTCTAACAAAATTCAAGCTAGACGAACAATGCTTAAGTGCTACTAACTGAGCTCTGCACGAGTTGGAACTACAGGAACAAGAAAATTACCAAACGGGGAGTCAAAAATTCTATAATTTCCTGTGCAACCTTCTTGCTGTGCCTGAGCTACTGCAAAATTCTTAGCCTGTTGAATCCTAGGATCGGTGCTACTAGTCTGAGCTAGAGGTACCTGCACACGAAGCGACAGTAATGGAAAATTCACTATTGCAAGCATGTTGCATTTATGAGGCTGAAAAATTTTGTACCATCAGTCTATCTCTTGATGTCTTAGCAGGGTCTTTGTGTTCTAATGATGCAGAGTCACGGCTGCATAAGAAGAGGAAACAAACAGAACATGTCACAGCTAGTGCAGGCATTCGTGAAAATTTGATATCTAAGCAACCATGAGGTATCATTAACAAACATTCTTCATCCCATTTAACATTCAGAAAAAGTCACACCCCATTGGCTCCACTTCAATTACTTCATTTATTGTAGCCAAGTGCCCCCAAAGGTAATCCTATTTACTAAGTCAAATACACATGAAGGTGGTAACATTATTTGCTCAGGTCCTTGAAACATGACGGATTACAGAGATGGGGGAGACCCAATTTATAATGGTAAAAGAGCTCCTCCCCCCTCCCGCAGAAAATTAAAATTCTCCTTCTCTGGTATCTTATATCAACTTAAATTAAACACGGAGACCTTATCATTAACCACTATAAGATACAGTAAACCAACACCAGAATCACACTGTGCTTCCTGGTTAGTGCTTTTGTAATTTCAAATACCAATGCCAATCATATATTTTCTTGATGCGTCTACTAATGGTCATTTGCCTTTCCTTTTGCAACCTGAGAAAACTTTTTGAGCGAGTAGATTGAATAATCAGTCAAACTAATATAGCTACTTCCTTGTTATTGAAGTCGAGAACAATGCAATTCCAAAACCGAGGGGTTTCTTCTTTTTTTTTTAATGTGCGACTAAATTCAGGGACATTACTAAAGGAACATTCAAATTTCAAATGAAGAAAACTCAATAACACAGCATTATCTACTCATAAATTCAAGCACACTTCTATGTACAGACGATACAATTGCAATTATATATATAAAGAGAGATTTTTCAACCTGGTTTTACATTTAAAGAAATTAACGACTATTTAATCAACTAACTTGGAAATACAGAAGTTTCTCAAATACAGTCTCGCATATAAACTGATCAAATACTTATGATAAACCAGGAAAATCAATAAAAAATTAACTCGCCAAATCGCTTGATAATGCGAAAACAATTCGAAGAACTACAGATTTTAACCTAGCAAAGTTCAAAAATTAAAATCTATAAGTCTTCCTGTGTCTAAAAGTTTTGTGACATCGATTACCTGAGAGAAGATTTACCCTTGACTTTCCTCTTCTTCGCGTCAGGCTGCATTGCTTTCGCGCTCGGAAGACTTCAGGAACCTTCTCTAGTTTAACAACGATAGCGGGAATATCTCATTACATTCTTCAGGACCTATCAGATTCTGTTACGGAGAATTGACCCAGAAAGAAAAAGATTCTGTTACCGAGTATGAAAATCATCTACTCCTATGAGATCTGGTGACAGCCCAATGGCAATGGGAGGCCCAACTATGGGCTCAGTTTAAATCAAAGCTCATTCCAAGCATCCAGGCTGTGGGAGAAAGGCTGAAGCTTTATTCACGGTATTGGGCTTCCTCACAGTATTGTTTTTGGATTGAATTTTAATTTTTTATCTTAAAAATTTATTAAAAATAAATAATTTGTGAGAAGAGAAATGAACTCAAATTAAAAATATTTTAAAAGAAAAGGAATCCAAGTACAAGTGCTTAAATTTTGGGTTGCACTAATCTCCCAAGCCTTGGAGTAGAATATCCATTAGTAATAGGCTTCTCGGCTTTTTAAGTGTTTGGAAGGACTGCAAAGCTGATAAAGGTCCGATTGAATAGAATTTTGTTTTGATATTTTTGTTTTGAATTTTGTAAAAATGAAATTATTTACGAAATGAGATATGAGTGTTACATTTAAAATTTTAAATTTTGTTTTAAAATAGAGTGCTTTCTAAGTTGAGCCTTAATTGTTCAAAAACACTTTGTATGATTTAAAATTACTTTGCATCTCCAATCTTCCCTTTATATAAAAAATAAAAATAAATGGATGGAAGTCTAATTTGTCTAAATGTAATTTTTTTTTGTTATTACGTAACCATTAAAGTTAATAGCTTAATGGTCGAATATTTGATACCTAATATATTAAGTGTAAGAGGTTCAAGATTGATCATTTATAGTTAAAAGAAGATGATGATAATTGGAAGTTCCCAATTTTAGATGCCTCTTTAGATATGTATCCATATCCCAGCTAGGAATGTTCTTCTGGGGATCAAACACTAGTGCGTTCTTTAAAACGGGTACAACCAATAATTCGCTGTCAAATCATTTCATTCTGATTTCTGACATTGGAATCAATCTCAAAGTCCTAAAGAGTTCAATTTTTGTTCCTCAACTTGTTCAAGAAAATAACAAATCATTGAAACTATTTTAGTTTAGGCTGTTAGAATTAAAAAATAAATAAATAAAGTAGTCGATTTTGTGGAACTCTTGCCCACTACAATTTGCTTTGTGGTAATGCAAGAAAAGAGGCAAAAGAGTTTTGAAGTCAAAAGAGAAACTAACTATAAGTTGAATAAGGCCAAAACACTCATTGCAAAAAATATACCGCCAAACAGTCCTTGTGAATTTGATAAATTGGCACTAATTCTTGAAAATATTATCTAATATGAGTAACTTTTTGAACTTACAAAAAGATGAATAAAGCTACTTTTCGGACACTAGAATAAGCAATTTGTTTTTCTCCTTCTTTTTCCGATGCATTTGAGGAATAAAGATGCTATAGAATATCACAATATTTCGAGAACAAATGGGTTCTATGCTCTATAATTTGGGCATCAGAAGAAAGTAGAAACTGTAAAACACACAAATTTACTGTGGATGAAAAGGGAAATTACCACTACTTATATTTATATTTCATTGATTATTCTTCATTTGAACTGTCCATAAAACATAAACTATCCAAAGAAAACATGTATTGGAAATGCTAGGTCAAACTGAGCCAAAGTTTGGTAACTAGTCAATTCCAAAACTATTCTGTCTCCAGAGGAAATGCAGTGTTTGGGTTTGTCTCCTAAATGGGCAAAAACTTTTATCTTTCTTTCCTTTCATTTGTACCCCCCTTCATTTCAAACACTCCATATTGTTGTCTATTTTTACCAACCAAAAACCAATCAAATGGAATGCAAAACTGTTTCCAACTCGTAAAAAAAGAACTTCCAGAAACAACAAAATTAACCACCCATATTCGTCAAACCTGGAAAAAGGGTTTCCTATAAAATTTGAAAAATGATAAAAATATACGTGTATTTGTATTAAATTTTATTATAAAAATTGAACGAAATTTTTTTACTTTAAAATTTTTTATAAATAATTTATTTTTATAAAAGATAAGATAAAATTTTGAGATCAAAACCCTAGCTGGGTGCACCCTAACTCTCAATCAATCTCGGTGGAAAACCCCCAACTCTCAATCAGTCTGGGTGGAAAAAACTTTGACGTGGGATTTTTGAGAATTGTTTGGTGGACTTTTTACTTAGTGGTAACTTTTTGTTTGGTGGGATCTTGAGAATCGGCTGAAATGAAGCTGTACGGGGACGTTTAAGCAATTTTCTAAATGGTGGGAAATTCCTCTAGCTGCTTTTCGTACGATAGGATCTTTGCGTCCAAGATTGTTCAATAATTTTGCTCCACATTTAGCAGATCTATGTGATCTTACCCCAACATCCCCCCAAATCTAACAGTAATGATTCCATAATTTTCCATGATTTGATGGCAACAAGAGAGTGGTAAATTATTTTATGAACTAGGGTTTGGAATTATGTCAACATACGATAAGATATGACTTGCTTTTGTAGGGCGCGGTAGATGTCGTTGATTTGCCTTTTTTTCCCCCCCCCCCTTCTTTGGTACAACTCCTCCGGATCATAATATTCCAGTGCTTTGCAAGTTGCAATGTGCGCATACCTTGATGGTTACCAGAAAAGAAAGAAACAATCAATCTCTCTTTGGTTAATATTCTTTCAATTTGTTTTGTGAGAATGAAAGATAGCAAACTATTTTCACTCATTACTAAAAGTGTGAACACTTATTATGTCACTAAACTTTTAAAACAAATGAGATTGATCAAGGATGTAGTAGTTGTGGCAAGTCAGTTACTCAAATAGTCAAAATACTTCATATCAAGTAGAAAATTTTAAGTTCGAATCGTTTACCCTTTTCTTGATATAATATTTTAATTTGCTCGCCAATTACATTATTTCAAATATGTTACACTTTCGCATTCCAACTTCATCAACTATTATATTGTGTGGGAAAAATATAATATATCTAATTTGATAGCAAGAGAGGACTCAAATTTGATTGTTCTTGACAAATATAGTGGAAGTTTGATCTCTTTTTCATAGTATACCCATAAATTTATGAGTGTGATTGGATATAGTTTGGTTTTGAGATTTTTTATCTTGAGTTTCGGAAGAGAGAAATTTTTGTGAGAGAAAAAATAAGATATGAGATGAGAAATTTGTTTTGGGTTCCGTGTGGAATCCAATCTAAGTAAAACCTATTATCACATTGAAGAAAATACTAGTTCCTTTTCATAAGTTGATTTACATTCACACTCGAATTGATCTTATTATACAAGGCCTTGTAACAAAATGGATTCTACTCAAAATAACAAAATATGATCATTGCTAGATTATAAAGTTTAAAAGTTCGACTATTGTTACAAAATCTGAATAAGAAAAATAATTCTATTCTAAAAAATCAAAAGATTTCGAGTCTGATAAATTTGACCAATAATCATGCGGGCAAGCAAATTGCATGACGAAGAGATCATAAAAGCGATTCTTGAATAGAAAGCTAAAAGATGGAGAATTTTGCTTGCAAGCATCGTCAATTTACATCAATTAAGGAATCCAATCCGTGTATTTTTATGTGTTGATGATCGCTTTATAAAAGGCAAGAACCCGACACACACCTTTTTGACTTGCGTTCCAAACCCTAGTCCCTATCACACCTAAAAGAAAAACCCAAAAATAAAAGGAAAAGAAAAAAGTATATAATCTCAGTTGAGCATTTATGCCTTGTTGGCAATTGAAAGGCTCCCACTAGATTGCTTTGCTGTCAAATTTTTTTTTTTTTTTGGTAAATAAAAATTTTGAATATTGCTTTGCTGTCAAATTTTAATCATGGAGAAATAATAAAAATTTATTTAAAAGGTGCTACGTGTTGGAACAGAACTCTGACATGGAATGTCCTGCCTAGTCACTGCACACTTGGAAAGCTGGCAAAGGCTGAGTAGTGGTGGCGTTGGATATTCCAAATTTGGTAGTAGTCTGTCTCGGGCTAATAAGGGCGAGAGCCGAGTGGTGGTGGCGTTGGAATTTCCAGATTTGGTAATAGTGAGATTGAGACAAAGGAATACCATGTGCAAAATTGCTCCCCACGTGGGATATGTTATGCTTGTGGGTCTCGACCCAATTCGGCGTGGTGTGCGTTTTCCTTGTTTATTTTGGATAAATTCTCCATCTTACATTCTAAAGCCAACTCCTCAACCAAGTAAACAAACCACGTAGTAAGGGATGGTCACTCCCAACTAGGAATTACAAAATATATTCAAATTCTGAGTTGACAACTTGTGCAAATGTGAGCCAGATGATTAGTTTATAGAGCACAAGAAAGATATATATTTGATTTTAAATTTAATTTATTTTTTTATTAAAAATTAAGATACGTCAATTAATTTATAAATTATAGATGTATATTTTGATCATTTTTTACATTTCAATTTGTCCACTTGTTGCAAGGTGTAAGTGAAAGCTCTTAAACTTTCATTAACCATTATAAGGGTGTTCAAAAGATTTGAGGAATATTAACCAAACTTCTAAAGTGTAATTTAATTTTTTTCTTCTAAAAAGTATCAGATCAAAAAATAAATTTTCTAAAATTTAGAGGCAAAATTGTGATATTTTCAAACTTGACCAATGCAACAAATGTGAAAATTTTTCTTAATTGATAATTTTAGAAGTTCGACTATTTACATTTGGATCACCGGAATAGAAAATAATAATGACAACACTAAAAATGAGATTGCATATAAAGCCTAACTATCTATATCTGAAGCCAGCATAATTTTTATTAAGATTAACATTATAATTTATGTTGAAATTAATTTGATTTGATTAACCAATCAAGAAGTCGTGGGAGCGGGGGCTTGTGTTTTTAGTAGAATATGATAATGAGCTAGCAAAGGGAGTGTTGTCAACGGTGGTTGTGGTGGAGAATGGGGAAATGGCAATGTAGAATGAGCTGTGAGTGGGAGGGAAGCAGCTGGATCAGGATCTGCAAAACCCCATCTCATCTTTCACGTGCTTATATTTCTTAATCTCATCTTTCCAATTCTAGGGAAGTCATTGCACTTCTTTTACTTCCATTCGTGGCACACCGTGCTCCTTTATGCTAAAAACGGAATACTGTAGTCTTGCTTTTCCTTCATTTCACGTCAAAATGTTACTCTCCATGTACAGATTCGTCTACATTACCAAAGTTTCTCATTGATGAGTAACAGTTAAAAAGTAAAAGTATTATGTTAATTTTATATAGATATATATTCGTAATAAAGAAAAATAGTCAAGGTGAGTTTGAATTGAGTTTTTTTAATTAAATTGTATTAAAAATTTTAAATATTAATTATTTATATAAAAAAATAAAATTTAAAATAAAAATAAAAATTTTTTTATTTAAAACTCAATCCAAATGACCCTAAGCTAAGGACTCTCCTTCACTTTGATGACTCAGAATGTGTTAGATCAGCTTTCAAAATCATCATTATTTTCAGAAATGTTGCTCCCCAGCAGTCAAGAAATTTGACAAAATTCATTAAAGTAGAATCCCAGATCTCATTTTGCAGTGACCGGTCGCCAAAAAGTTCACCTTAACGGGGCCAGATGGAATGTTCTATTTTCATTTATTGGCTGGACCCGGCTTTCAATATTCAGCGGACTTTATGAACAAATAAATGGGGTTGGTGTTGTAGAAAGGCGCTTTAGTACATAAAATTCTAGTCTTATTGGTTTAAACACTAATTGATTGCGTGACTGCTCATTTGGCGAGTTGTTATTGGATTCATACTCTTACTTCCTGCCGTTAAGAGACAGTAGAGAGTAGCCTAGTTCTCAAGGATTCAAGGGCACCCCTCCCCCCCCTGCTTTTTTGTTCACCAATCAAGTAAGAAAGATCAATTTTCTTTTTGCCAAAAATGAAAGAGGTGAGGTGCGATCTTCAAATGGCAAAAACGAAGAATAAATCCCATGCTCTATCTTGCGTTTTGGATTTTGGCACGTGCAGCAGACCGATGTTTGTAATTTCTTCACAATGAAAAAAAGAAGAAAATAAAGAAAAAATTAAAAGAAAAGAAACTAGAAAGAATAAGAGAATAAATATGGAGAATAATAAAAGAAAGAACATTAAGTGTTGGACCATGTATAATGTTGTTTGTTGGGGCATATTGGAGGCCATTGCCTTGGCATTTTTGTGTAAAGTTGCTGAAAGAGAGTGCAAAGTCCTGATGAGGTCTTAGGCCGAAAGTCAAATGCAAATATTTCTACAATTTTTTTAAGTTATCTTATAGTACTACATTATATTTCTAATAATTCAAATTGGACCCCATATTTCATAGTTGGGGAATTAGGTTCTTAATTGAGTTACATTAC
Organism: Rauvolfia tetraphylla; assembly: GCA_030512225.1. Lineage (NCBI taxonomy): Eukaryota > Viridiplantae > Streptophyta > Magnoliopsida > Gentianales > Apocynaceae > Rauvolfia > Rauvolfia tetraphylla. The sequence continues at coordinate 6,202,964 of JAJQKT010000045.1, read as the reverse complement.
TTACTACCATGTATCTACTAGTAATTACCTATAAACTTTTCTTTTTATACACCATTCGTTTCAAAATATAAAACTTTTTGGATAATCTCTTAATTCTAAAAATGTTTGACTTTTTATAAAGTTTAAAGAATGTATTTTTAAAGTTATCCTTAATTATAAAAATAATTCTCACATTTTTCTCTCACGTTAGTAAATAAATAATTAAATTAGTTAAGAATAAAATAGAAAATACATTTTATTTTCTCCTTTCGTTATCTATGCAAAAAGGACTTCGAATCTCCTAGTATATTATCTATTATACTCTCTAATGTACTATTAATTATAATATTTAATGCTTGAGGTTTATTTTTTAAAATTTAATGTTTAGAATATATGAATGAAAATTTTTATAATTAAAAATATAACAGAGAGTGTAATATAAAAGTGTGCTAAAGAATTATAATTATGCAGAAAGTATTAAAATGTATTATATTTTGAAGCAAAAAGAATATATCAATCGAAATATGAATTAAACCAATAACTCACTACTATTACTTGTAAAGAGTATTTTTTAAATCATTAGACCGTAATTAGATTGACTTTTTAAAAGAAAAAATTTTACTTTTTTTATTTTTCTATTTTAAATTTACTTTTTTCTTATAAATAATTTATTTTTATAATTTTTATATAAATCAATTAAAAAAATCAATCCAATATCACTGGCTTTTAAATGTTGAATTGGCTACTTGCGAACAAAAATGTTAAATGGACCATTCTGAGTGAAAAGAAATGTGCGTGGTTGAAAGAGAAGTAAGCGAGAATTGTACGAAAAGTGGTCAATTTTGCTCCCTAAAGAGCACTGCTGTCCTTCCTACCCCCTTCAAAGTTGGCCTTGATTGAGCTGATGTGATATCAGTGTGGAAATTGCGCGACTTCTATCAGGCAAGAACTCGTCCCACGTGCGGTTTGGCCTCACCTTGACCGGACGGTTCTGGTGAGGTTTAGACCGATTACCAACAAGGTGATGAATTGACATCTAGAGGTACTTCGCCTGCTCTCACTTGTGTCGGCCAAATGAATGTTTCAATTAGAATTACATTCAAAATTCATACCTTTTAAAGTAATTTAAATTTTCCATTTATTATAGAGTCAAACCCAATATAGCTAACTTGTTAGTTTATCTTTTCTTTGTTTGAAAAGCTTTCTTCCATAACGTAACAAATGAACGGAGAGGTTTAATAAGAGTGCAAGCTAAAAACAGATTGCACTAAGTGTTGGTAATGTTTGACAAATTGAAGTCAAAAAGAATGCCCGAAAAGAGTCAAAGAAGGAGAAAGGCTCGTACCGAGAGTCACTTACCAAACAAAACAACATTTGATAGACATGATGTGCTTAGTGATTAGGCACCAATTAAGGGAGGCAGAGCTGGGGGCCATTACCCAATGCCCATGCCCAGTACCTCAAAAGATTTCTGCAGCTGGGCCCATCAATTAACAACCACTTAAAATGTCATACTCGACTCAAATTTTAACTTGATATGAAATTAAAAAGGATAATTTAATTTTAATAAAATTATTATATTATTTTTATTAATTAAAAATTTTAGTGATAAGATTCATATATAAGTAAAATTTAAATTTTTTCAGATCAAGAGAATTAAAAATATTGATAATGTAATTATTGTGTTAGTGTAACTTATTTCTTTTAAATTTACTTTTTACAAAATTTTAACAAAATTCTCGAATAGAAATTTTATCGAAAAAATATTTTTCTCAACAGATATGTATTTGCCTTTTCTTATATAAAATTTTTTATCCTTTATCAAATCTTAACACTCTTAAAGAGATAATCTTATATGTTCGCAAGCTATTATATAAAGAGCAATTTTCTCAAAACAGATTTTTAGATGGCGATTGTGTTTCTTATAAAAATCAATATCCTTTTCAAGGCATGAAAAGGAAAAGAGCTCTTGGAATTTATTCTCACTTTTAAATTTTTTTATTGGTTTATTACCTGTTTTTGAGTCACTGGGAAAAAGTTCTTTTGAAAGATGACACACAAGAAGACTAGCAGGGACTAGGGAAGGGGGATGGGCCAAAGGCAGTCGAAAGCATTTTGGAAGCAGGAAAATCGCCAATTTCAGTTTGAAGATGCTTCTGCTGACATGGAACAAGTATAACGGGATTGAATGTGTTCCCTCTCTGAGATCAAATTTTCAGACGCCAATCAGACCATTGAAAGTTGAAACTGCAAACCCAAACCCAGCACCCACTCACCCCCTTTAGCTTCTGCTTCAGTCTTCAGACACCCGCAGCGCACGGCCTGCGCATCTGCCCTTCTGCACTCTGCCACCAGGGAGAGAAAGAGAGAGAAGAAAAGATCTACCAGTACTACTCTTGCTTCAGCCTGTGCACGTGCCCTACTCACGTGTTTTTCTCCGCTCGCCATTTTCCTACTGTCTTTTGTTCGAAATCTTACCCGTTATAACTTTATAAAATATGCCTATTATCGGGTAAAATACTTTTTGTTTTTAAAATATATATTTTTTATTTTTAAAAATATTTGATATTTTATAAAATTTAATAATTATTTATACATATAATTATTTTATTCTTTCTTATATTAATAGAGAATAAAATTAGATTAATTAAGAATAAAATAAAAATTATTATTTATTATTTATTTTTAATTTATATAAAAAGTATTAAAATATTTTATATTTTAAAAATAAAAATAAGTACTTCATAAATATATAATGGTAAAATTAAATAGAGTTTGAAGATTAATTTATTATCTATTTATTTTTATAAAAGTAAAATAAAACTTAATATAAAAAATTTATATTAAATATCGTAATGAAACATAATTTAAATATACCTAAATTAGGCTCCGGTCATGTCACCTAAAGTGCATCATTCTATAAATCTTCTCACTTATATGAACACAATTGATACTTTCACTAGAAATTCTTGTAGAAATCTTTTACGCGGAGGGAAAGGGAGACATTCCAAGCATCATGATCACAATCAACCATTCAAATATATAAAATTAAAAGCGACATCCAAATCAAATCTTTGAAACCTTGTAAGGGGCAGGGCTGCTTGAGTAAGAAAAATCAAGCCTTTATGCGCTGCTTTTCCATTTCGTTTTTCTATTGCAATTCAGGCAAATCAACAACGTAATTATGATAAATTGACCACCCAGCTTGAATTCAACAGTTTTCCGTTGTTGATTACTTTCAGGTTTTCCTGCCATGTAATATTCAGGACTAAGCTTGGCTTTGCGTCCCCGCGGCACGACAGATCAACAGGGAAATCATCAAAGCATTTTCTTACCCTCTTTTTTGGTCTCTCATTTTCAATCTGATTTTAATGAAATTCCTGCCTGCCGTTACAAAGTCAAGATTGTCATCAAAGTTTCTCGAAGTAAATAGTGTTGGCCGAAACATGCTTGATGTTTAATTTTGACTTGCTTGGAGTTTCCATCACTGCGTTCACCGTCTTGCCAGCTCGCTGGAAACAAAAATTTGACCCTCCTTCGACGTTGTTCATCATTGCCAGTTTTCCCTTGACTGCACAAGTCGATAATTAAGGACGGTGGAGATGCAAAGAATTTAGTATAAAAATTTGACACTCAAGTGGAAATTGGAGATTTCTTTCATTGCGAGACTGAAGCAGTTTTATAACTATTTTATGTATCTTACTTATAAGTGTGGATCATTTTTTGTTAATAAAATAGATACTCGATTTGGAATGGATCACCCTCAGAATGGAAGAAAATTTCCTTCACCCATCCCTTGGAAGAAAAAGAAAAAGGAAAATGGTTTGAAAAGATGGACTTACAGATTCCGATGCTACTTACAGGTTTGCCAGTCCGGGAAAATGTGCGCTAGATTTCTGATATCCCAAAAGAACTGCAGATTGAATTTTCTATAGAACTTTAGCATCTTCAAGGAAGTGTTACCAACCAGATGAAAATGAATGCAGTTCATCAAGAAATGCACCCAAAACAAAAAAATCTTGTAAAATGTAAAAATGTAAAAACACCCATTGGAAATTGAAACTGACACCTCTCATCGCCCTGAAACTACATAAAGTAAGTAAAAACGCCTAAAAATCTAACTGCGTAAATTAATACTCTACAGAGCAATATCTATCATACGGGAAGAGAGGGGGAGAAGAAAACAAAGGAAAAAGGAAACTACCCCAACCATAAAGGCTGTAATTTTAAAAACAAAAATGCCAATTCAATATAGAATAATAAAATAAACAGGCTGCCTTAGCTCTTGTCTATTAATACTAAGCAAGCAAGGGAAGAGAAAATTGAGACACAGAGAGAGAGAGAGAGAGAGAGAGAGGGAATGCTCTTCATGAGAGTATCTCCAGCGAATTGTCCATAGCCTACAAACACTCAAATTCACCAAAACAAAGAAAAACCAACACTGTTTCCTCCACCAACTATGTGCAATCCGAAAACCACACGCACACTCACCGCCGTCTCCGTGATTGATCACAAAACCACAGCGCCACCTCAAATACAATCACCTCGACAAACCCATTTCTATTTCGATCTGTTATCACTCCCTACCACCTTAAAACTTCAAGAAAATCCCAAAGAAAATCAAGAAAATCTACCCCAATTCACCATCCCCACCACCTCAGAGATCATCCATGAGGCCAAGGCACTCTTTAACCTGTCTTTCCCTATAGCACTAACCGCCCTTATCCTTTATGCTCGTTCTATCCTCTCCATGCTCTTTTTAGGCCATCTCGGCGATACCCAGTTAGCTGCAGGCTCTTTAGCTATCGCCTTCGCCAATATCACTGGATATTCGGTGCTCTCAGGTTTAGCCCTGGGAATGGAGCCTCTCTGTTCTCAAGCTTTTGGTGCCCAACGTCCAAAGCTTTTATCTTTAACTCTACAAAGGTCCGTTATATTTCTTCTCGCTTGCTCTATACCAATCACATTCCTTTGGCTCAACATTTCCAATATTCTTCTTTTTTTAAATCAAGACACCAGCATCACACGTCTGGCTCACACGTACCTCATTTTTTCACTGCCTGAACTTGTTACGAATTCTTTTCTTCACCCCCTACGCATTTACCTTCGGGCTCAAGGAATTACGCTGCCTCTCACCTTGGCTACGCTGGCTGGGACGGCTTTGCATTTACCTATGAACTACTTGTTCATCATGAAGCTCCGCCTCGGCGTGGCTGGTGTTGCAGCAGCAGCTGCCACCTCAAATGCGGTGGTGTTAACAACGCTCGTTGTCTATGTGTGGCGTAGCGGCTTGTATAAGGCAACTTGGACCGAGCCAACCAGAGAGTGCTTGACCGGCTGGGGGCCACTCATTAAGCTAGCCGTGCCTAGCTGCGTCTCGGTGTGTCTCGAATGGTGGTGGTATGAGATCATGATAGTATTGTGTGGCCTTCTGTTGGACCCGAAGGCCACTGTTGCATCAATGGGTGTCTTGATACAGACGACGTCGTTGCTGTACATATTTCCGTCTTCGCTTGGGTTTGGGGTATCTACTCGAGTGGGAAATGAACTCGGGGCAAATCGGCCCGAAAAGGCACGGTTATCGGCTATAGTTTCAATCTTCATAGCAGGCCTCATGGGTTTGTCAGCCATGGTGTTCGCAACTTCTATCAGGGACTTGTGGGGCCGGATGTTCACTCATGATATCCAAATCCTACGGTTGACATCGGCTGCTTTGCCGATCCTGGGGCTGTGTGAACTAGGGAACTGCCCGCAGACCGTTGGATGCGGGGTTGTACGTGGGACTGCCCGGCCGTCCGTAGCAGCTAACGTGAACCTCGGCGCATTCTATCTCGTGGGAATGCCCGTTGCAGTTGGGCTTGGATTTTGGCTTGGTGTTGGATTTTGTGGGTTTTGGATCGGCCTGCTGACGGCCCAAGTTTGTTGTGCAGGGCTGATGTTATATGTAGTCGGAACAACAAATTGGCAGTTCCAGGCTGCGAAAGCGCAAGTTCTCACGTGCACAGGATGTGGTGAGACTCGACAGCCGGGTGAACAGGACAACGAAAAGGAGCCGTTCATTTGTGTGACGGTGACATCATCCTGATGAGAATTGACAATTTAGGGCCCGCTAATGTAATCCATTTTTAGTTTTTTTTTTTGAACTTTTAAAATTGGGTCATTCAAATTATGGTTGATTTGTGAATTAGAACTGATTTTTTTGCGTCGCGAGGGTTTAGTGGGTTAAAGATGGAAGAATATGACAAATCGATTATTTTGTAATACTAAGTATCTCTCCTAGGCCTAATTTTTGTTGTTAGGATCGGTTGGAAAAATGTGAATAGTAACAAGTGATTGGAACTCTTTTTTCAATTTCTTAATCTGATAGATTTTAAATTTAATTTTAGAACTCATTAATTTCATCGTGGACAAAATTATAATTCTTGATTCCAAAGGTCAAGGTTGCACTTGAGATCCAACACCCTTACTGTTCTTAGCCCAAGTTGGTGCTTTTTAGCCCCTCAAATTGACTCTTGGCTTCTTTCTTCGGTTTCAACATCACAGCTTTCGGTTTAACATGTTAATTGGGAAAACCAGAAGCAAGGAAGAGGAACAAGAACATGAACTTTCCCCATCCACGGTACGGTTTGTTTTTTTGTCCAAAAAGATGAGTTCAATGGTGTCTCATTTCCATCCGTATAGTAAGGATAGGAAAAGTGCAAAGGGAAAGCAAAGGTCATCCCAATCAGACTGTCATTTGAGCTCGCGGAAGGGAAACAACAGAAGACTCAAATGAGGGGTTGTGGGGGTTAGGGGAAGGTGTTGTTTCATGTCCGTATTCTGAGTGGCAGGAAACCTTTACCACTTAGTAGGGGGGCGACAGCCATCACCTATATATCAACCCATCACAGCTTTCTGCTTTCGTATAATTGCATGAAATCTATTTTGTTTGTTATTTACAGCAGGCAGCCAACAGCACTCGGCGGCAGTTCATCTCCCTTTCAATTTTTTTCAGCTTTCAACCAGTCGAGTTGGCGTTTGCAGGCTAAAAGGTAAGTGTCCTATATATTTCCCTTTGCCGGATATATTTAGTAGAATTTGCGATTCAGGACCCCACAATTGTCTTCTGGGCTGCCGCCATCAATTTACCCAAGTAACAGTGTTGGAGGATAATTGTACAATTTAGTCCCGATTATTTCAATTCTTGAACAGTTTAGTCTCTATCAAATTATTTTAACTTTTTTTATTCCTTACCTATTTTCGAACAAATGTATAAGTCCTTTCGGTGAATTTCAGACAATTTTCTTACCCGACCCAGCATGCCCCATTCACTTTGGAGGTCAAATCTGTCAATACAACTATCCCTCTTCTCTCTCTCTCTCCCTCACGTGACCCATTTTGCCTATATCTTACCGAAATGCAGACAAATAGGAGATGGCTCTCAAAAGATTAATCTGCCACAACTCTCTTCCAAGATTTCTTCAATTCCAAGTGCAAGAGCTGCGTGCTAAAATGGCTGAAACATCCAACCCAGCAAGGCGATGCTACTGCAAAAATGTCGCTGTTTTGCGGACCTCATGGACTGATTGGAATCCAGCTAGAAGGTTCTTGGGGTGTGAAAAGTATAATGTAAGGTCTTTAAATATGGTTTTGGTGCATTTTCTATTTGATCTACTGCATTCCTGATTTACAGATGGAATTTGTAGAAAATTGGTGGCTGTGGGTTCTTCTCTTGGTATGATCCTCCCATGGATGAGAGATCTTGTAAGGTGATCCGGGAGTCGCTCGGGAAGAATCAAGCAAAATGAAGTCGAAAAGGAGAAGTACATGAGGCAAAGGAGGGCCCTATGGATCGCATTGATGCTTTCATGGATATTCTTTATCTTATGTTGGTTGATGAATTAGGAAGAATTGTAACGGAGGAGATGATAGATTTGTTTTTTGGATAAGCATTAGGGATCGTTGAAATGAAGTGCTCGGATAACACTGACAGATAGTGTTGGCGAGCGGTATGTAAAAAGGAATTATTTTCAATTCTATGTGCTTTTTCGTGAATAGGGGATCTATAGTAATGCAATCTGTTTCATTCCTTCTTACATTACATAATGCGTTAAGTCCATGTCTCATTAATCTAATTGCAACATAAATGAACAAAAAGTCGACTGAGAAAAAAACATGACAATACAAACCATTTGCCATGAAATGAGTTAAATTTTTTTAATCTAGCACAAAGTATAACAAAGTGTGAAAAAAAATCGACCCTACATCGAGCACTGTAAGGAGCTTTGATCCTCAACACAAAAAACTATCCAAATTAGCCCCATTTACAAAACACATAAGCATCTTTCTACGGATAGCTAACAAAAAAAAAGGGTTTCCAAAGCATCCATTCCATTACATTGGATTCCGACAAAAGAAGCAAAAAATTTTTCTTGCAAAGTATCCATAACATTTGTTCCTTAGGACTAGTCACACTTCTTTGTAGTAACACCATATTTTCTCATAGGATGCGACTCTGCCCCTGGGTTTTTTGCAAGTAGCTCTGTTATGTCCAGTTTCCAAGCACCAACTGCATCTTACTTGCTTCCTCTTCTTGGCAGAAATCTGGAGTCAAACAAGATATGCAAAAGATTAAAAAGATGATTATTATTGTAAAAAATAAATAAAACACAATTCACTTACATCTCCAGCAGTATTAATAGGGTTTAATGGCATGTCAACTCTTATATTTCCATCAACTCCCTGCAGATTGTTGTCTGTGACGATGAGACTCTTGAGTTGCATTAAAACCGTCCATAATACCTGAACCATGTACTTCTTGCGAAATGTCACAGGACCTGCTGTTGTGACCCAATATGCCACACTTGGTGCATTTATTCAAGTTGTGTCCATAACTATTTTCAGCAACTTGTTCATCACCATTTTCAACAACAACATTTCCATTAGTGGGCTGAGCCGAATATTTTCTAATGTTGTGTCCAGTTTGCCCACAACCCTTACACCTAGCCTTCCAAAAAGCAGATTTGGAGATCTTTTGTAAGCCATTTTTTCCCACTCTGGAATGCCTTTCTCCAACCTCAGGCCTCCTTCTTGTCTTGGGTCTACCTGGCATCCTCAACTGTTTAGGAGGGAGCACTTCCCTGATCCTTGTTCTGGGCCAGTTATTTGGCCCGTTAACTGGCATGATTATAGGTTCATATGCCTTAACAAATGCATCTATACTATAGCATTCATGCACATATGCTAGTGGGTCTTCACCTTCCAACCCTAAGGCAGCCACAGCATGGGAGCAGGGGATGCCAGATAAATCCCACATCCTACAAGAACAAGTTCGAATGTTAGTATCAACAACAAATTGCTCCATATTTGCACTTTTAACTTGAAATTTTCTGTCTCCAGCCAAAGAAGGATAGCAATATGCAGATTTGTCTTTGATTATTTCTAACTTCTTTGCAATTCTAGGGCATATTCTCCCTTGCTGCTTCTTAATCCATTCCCTTCTTGATTGCAGCCTTAGCATAAGATATACCCTTATTCTCTCAAGTAGTCCCTGCAATTGGTTTGTTTCTTGTCGACAATATGTTCCTATTAAAAGTTTCGCTATGGTTGTTGAGCAAAACATCACACTTTATTGAAGCATTGAAGTGTGATCTAGTCGAGTCTTTGAGGCTGAAGTATGCTTGGCCCGACCACTTATGAGCCTCCTCATCATATTCTTTCAATTTTTGAAGCTCAGCTTGGAACTTGTTCTCATACGTTGCCTTTGCACACCTCCAGAACATATCCTTCAAAGCATTACCGGGATGCAACATTTTAAAATTGTTGTGCAGATGCCTAACACAATGCCCCGTGTTCTATCCCTCGGAAGTAATTCTTGAACAAACTGGGATCGGACTCAAACAAAGCACACATTAGGTTAGATGCAAACCCAAAAAAAATGCAGGTAGAAATAAATGAAGATGTATTCTACCTTCGCCTATCCGAAATGAAACACCAATCTTCCGGTTTGTAGATTCCAAGATCCTCAATCGGTGATGAAATAAACCATGACCATGAGGATTTATTTTCGATTCAGTGATCGCATAAGAAATAGGATAAATTCCATTGTTTGCATCAACTCCCACAATGTTAGAAGAACACCGAGGGTGAGGGCCCTTAAGAAATGTACCATCCAAACCAATAATTTTCCCTACTGACTGCCATAAAACCAATCTTCAATGCATGTAGTCCCACATACATTCTTCTAAAAAGCAGAATAACGAGAATCCTCATCCTCGATTGTTTCTAAGTGCACTCTGTAGTGCTCGGATTACTCCTTCTCAACTCTTCACAATAATCCCATAGAAGCTTATATTGGTCTCTATACTTTTCCCTGTATCAAAGTTCGGCAATGGACTTGATTTTATACACTTTCCACACAAAGTGATATTAATGTTAAGCTCGGTGTGGACTTTTTCCCTGGAATTCAAGTACATTCACTCCATTCTCACTCCCGAAATCATCTAAATACTTCTTAGCAAGATAAGTTGAAGTTACCCCTGTTATTGTTTTGTGTTCTTGAACAGATTTGTGCTTTTCATGCAATGTTCTTATTTGATATGAGGATCCATCACCTACTGTATGAGCATAAAGAAGCCAATTACAATTCTTACCTCTGCACCCTACCCTTACCCTAATCTTGTCATTCTTGATGAAGTAAACCTGCCTGCGTTGCTGGATTGCATGCTCATTCACTGCAGAAATCAATTCTTTTTTTGTGCTAAAAAGCATGCCAACCTCAAAAACTGGATCTGCCATGTCTTTGTCACTCTTAAATTTGGGATAGTTCATTTTAGGTCTTGCTGTTCCTGTCTCATCAGAGCTAGAATGGAACTCAAAGAATTCACAATCTGAATCTTCAGTTTCAGATTGTTCTGGAACTGAAAATGACCCTCCATCAAATAGTTCCATCTCAGATTCTGAATCAGCCACATGTTTTTGTTTTCTATCTTTGACCCTTGTCTTTCTTTCTCCCCTTGTTTGGTTTTGTTGCTCAAATTGGTGTGGAGAAGTTGCATTCTGATCAGTGCTAGGGTGTTGCTGTGTTTTCTGTTGTCTTACCTCTGCACTTACATTTTCATCGAAGCCTTCAAGCCCTTGATCAACAAATTTATCATATAGATCATTATCATCCTCAGAAGAATCATTATCACTCTCATGAAAACTACAATCTTCTGAAGAGTCCCCAGGCGTGTTATTAATGCTCTTGCCGCTAGTTTGACTCATCGTCAATTTGAAGAGACCCCTGCTGTGTTGGTGGATTGTCTTTTGGTAGAAATTGGATGAACTCAAACTTTTGTGTGCCTTCTTCATGCTTGAAGAATAGGGGCACAATACCCTTCTCAATGCCATATACACACATTTCCTCCACGTCAGAGTCTGTCATTAAAAAATTCCAAGCACCTATACTAAAGATTTCAGGGTTTCTCCACCAAAATCCCACATATGTATCATATCCTAATGCATATGCCATCTTATCCAACTCCACCATAGACATAAAATCTTTATTACAATGATCAAAAATGGTAACAATCCCACCCTCATAGTCTTTGGAGTTCCTTACATCAACCAATTTGCCCCCATGTCTAACCATAATACTAAAATTACCTGAACCAGATTCTGCAATTTGCCACAAAAGAAAAGGAGAAACTTCACATAAACCATACATACAATCTCAATTGATAGGAAGTTCTATAAAATCATCTCAATTTAAATACTATATAAACTGCAATCCCTTTCTCCATAAATCAAGAATTAAATAGTATAAAGGACAAGACTTGAAATTATTCTGTGCATCATGGATAATAACCAAATCAAAATGGGGGACCATTAACAGAACTGGACCACCGACAAAATGTTTGGCAAACTGACAATGAATGTATTCTATGCATCGTGCACAATAAACAAACCAAAACTGGGGACCATTAAAAGAGTACTACAAGAAATTGGTAAATAAACATTAACGATATTGAATCCCAAGAATTACAAATTAATAAAGTCATCGAAGCCTTACTGTATTTGGGGATTTCGTCATTCGGTCCTCGAATATACATGTCTCCAATGCACACTGACTACTATCTCTTATTGGCTCTTCCGTGCTGTAAGATTCTCCTCCGATTGTTTGCAGCGACCAGCTCCGTTGCTCAAGATTCGGAATTCCAGAAGCTCGGTTCAGACAAACTATCAAACACCTTAGCCCTAATTTGATTGAGTTTGTCAGCCCTAATTCGATTGTTTTGCAAAATGGGTCACGTGAGGGAGAGAGAGAGAGAAGAGGGATAGTTGTATTGATAGATTTGACCTCCAAAGTGAATGGGGCATGCTGGGTCGGGTAAGAAAATTGTCTGAAATTCACCGAAAGGACTTATACATTTGTTCGAAAATAGATAAGGGATAAAAAAAGTTAAAATAATTTGATAGGGACTAAACTGTCCAAGAATTGAAACAATCGGGACTAAATTGTACAATTATCCCAGTGTTGGAGGTCATTTGAGATCCATCCAACTGCTAAAGCCATCCATATGAGTTCTCCTCGCTATCTTTCATGCCACGACCATTTATATTTGGACTCATATTTAGTTTGAGAATTTTTTTTTATAACATATTGTAATATTTCTTGTATAAAATTTATAAAAAATTTTTATATTACATGAAGAATGTTAAAGAGGAAACAAAATAATAAGAGTGAATTATTTGTAAAAAAAATTTAAAAAATAGGAGAATCCAAATACACTTAGCATAAGCAGAAACGAAACTCGTTTCGCAATTTCTTCTACGAACTTCACAAATGTCCTTGGCATTTCCTACGTGTGGCCGTTCTCCTGCGCAGAACAAACCGTGAAAGGAGCCCCTGATGTCTCCATCCTAATATATGTTCTGGCTTATGAACGTTTTTGAAGTACTTAAGAATTTGTTTCTTGATTTACAATATTTAAGTACAAATAGCAAGGGGGTAAATGTCTCGCGTAGCCTCTCAATTCCCATGCCAATCATCCTTTATATCCAATTATTGTTCACTTGACCAATTTCTGTATTGGTCTCTGGTCATTTATTCAAATACCTGGTGGGCTATCAAAGACATAAGAGCGAGGTGGCCACCTCATTTAGTTCTTGAACACGAACTGACTTCCTACTACATTACACCTCAAAGTCCATCCCGTACCAGAAAACAGGCCTCTGCTGTCTTCCAGAAAAATGAAAAGAAACAGCCACATAAAGAAAATATCTTCTCTGCATGATTGGATATACATTAGCACTTGTAGGTGGAATAAAATCTTCCCTCATTGCCTCTTCCTTCAGCATATCATCCCTTGGTAAGAAGCGTAATAATACTAATACTAACAAGTTAAAGTAATACTATTTTATGCAATGACTTATCCAACACTACGTGCTATTGTTCGAACGTCCAATTATTTCATATTCGAGCCAATCCAATAATTCGTTTGCTAAAGTACCCTTTTAATGTACGTACAAAAAAAAATTTTGTCTAAAAGTCATCGTGAACATATATCACCATCATCTTTCTGCTTTATTTTGTTAGCAAAATCCAGTTGTTATCGTAGACTTTCTAGGCTAATCAGCACGGCATGCAGCTGTGAAAGTCACGTATCCGGATATCAGAAAGCTTGGATTGGAATATCTGGTTGTGAGTATGGATATTACTAGTGCAGTCCCCACAGGCGCTTTTCCAAGGAGAAGGGTCATGGAAGCCATTCTGCTCCAATAAATTAGAGGAGAAGAAGAAGAGAACAGAGGACAACATCCTAGGCCGCCATGATGCTTTTCACATGGTCACCCTCTTCTTTGAGCAAAGCTTTTGGATTCCCAGTTCCCCGCTTGCCTTTGTTGTCCCCTTATCTAAACTTCTCCTCTTTTCATGGCCATTCCTTCCGTCTCACTACCTTCCAACAGCACCACCACGGCCACCATCATCATCATCCAGACCACTCCATTATGCCTGCCTATACAACAAAGTTATACCTAAACCCTTGTAGCATTCAGCGCTGAAATTAATGTTTATATAAACCTCGGAAATTAAAGTGCTCATCCTATCACAGAGAGGGGCGTTGTCCGCCTAGCCCTAGCTAGTAGGCTTTGTCGGCTTTGTAAGCAACAATGGGCACAACTGCACAAGTCCTGAAGACTTTGTGTATTCTTCAAAACATCCTCGCATGAGTACAGGTTTGAGTTCCATGATTTGCTCAACCTTCTGTTTCTTTATTTCTCCAATTGGCATGACATGTTCCCCAAAAAGAAACTCATCTCCTTCCCACATAACTTTCTGCAAGACCATGCTCTTCTGCTAGCATGTAACCCTTCATTCACTACTCTTCCATCAACCTATTCCACCCCTCCCATCGACAAGCCGGGACCACAAGGAATGTAGATGACAACTGCTGCAAGTATATGTGCACAGTACTATATGTATAAAAAGAAAAAAAAAACCAAAAATTTCCATGGAGACATCAGACATCCGTAGGCCTCATCGCGGTTGATTCTTGTACTTTCAAATAAGCGATTAGTTCCTTGGAAAAGCACCTGTGGGGACTGCACTAGTAATATCCAATCAAAGTAAAAAATATACTATCATTTGCAGCCAAAGATAATTATTATATCATCTTCATTTCTGTTTTGCAATATATCCACCTTTCGTAAAAAGAAGGCTTGTTTAATCTCATATAATAATCCTCTAAGGACAGTTCTAGTGATGACTCAAGCTTTATTGCTACTGAACTATCCACCACTTTCTCCAACAAGGACTTCTTCCGTCCTTAGCACGAGTTATAGTGACAATGGGCAAAAATATTCTATTGTGCTTTCATGGCCTTTCGATTTCTTTGAAGGGTAGCGGCATGAGGCTCTATGTATTGCTGTATAGAGTGGACCTTGGTCTACCACAAGTTCTTAGCCATGCTGCTTTTTTTTGATAGGCTTAGCCGTGCTGCTTTAATCAATAGCAGATGGGAGATTAAGCCAAGCATGGGCTTCAAGAATGCATAAAGTTTAAGACATACCTGTCCTCGTTTCATCTTTTAGGTTTTAGGTTTATTATAAAGGCCGGGACCAACAGATGGATGATTATTCTGATAGTGTCTGTCCTAGGAAGCAGATTCCAAACAAAAAAAAGGTCCCCCGATTTATCTTGTTCAGCCTATCACTTACAATTGAGAAATACAAGCAGCATGTGGTCCAGTTGAGTATGCAGGAATATCCAGGAAAGAAATGGAGTCACTAACAGTAATAGATAGTTAAAGCCCAAATCTCATTTCACTATTCGGCCTCAAATCCCTCAAGGGCAGAACCAGAACCAAGAACAGGAAGCCCTTTCTAGTCAGAATAGCAAAGCCCAAATCAAGAAGCAAAAAAAAAATCCATATCTGCCTAAAGCCCAAAACATGTAAGGTAGAAAATGATCAGTGCCAGCTGGACGTGAATAAGCTTGTACGATGAATGATGAACTCAAGGTCATGGAGAGAGACTAGGCTAGTTTTGTATAAAAGACACAGAATGACAGATGCGTGGCTTCAACCTTTGGATTTTTGCATACATATGTTCTGTGGAGTGGTTAGGTTGAATCGCTTCTAAATACGATTTTGCAGAGTAGTCTGACTTTGGTTGGCGTTAAGCGTTCTCTCTTCTTCAGAAGAGAGAATTTCAAATTTCAAACTCAAATTCTAGAGAAGAGGAGAATATATTCGATGATATATACACATCGAGGTTCATGTTTGTTGTATGAATTGTTTACGAGAAAATGTTTACTGTGATTTCTCAGATTGTCAGAAGAATATTCATCCGAGAAAGGGAAGACGATACGCCTATAAATGGCAACCCGAAAGAGGGGATGGCAAGAATGTGTTAATAAACTAATACGGCATTGTGGGATTAATCTTCATTCATTCTAAATTGGTGCTAAAATGCTCTGAGAAGAGATGGTCGACTTTTCTTAAAAGTTATTAGTATTTCAAACTTTTCTTATTCACCCCCAACTTTCCCTACTTGTGTCTATTATTGCCGTAGGTGGTTGTATTATAGGTGGGCAGTAATCTACCGTTCATTTATGATGTTGATAATATTTTTTTAAATACATAATGAAAAAATTTTAACTAATAAATTTTAATTTAATATATGAGAATTCACACGTAATAAATAATTATTTAAATTATTATTAAAATTTAAATAATTATTTATCACGTGTGAATTTTAATCATCGAACAAAAAATCTAACTACTAAAATATATTCAACATGTACCGAAATTGATATACTATTAGAATGATAGCCAAATTACCCTTTTCAAAATAACTTCAGTGCTATGTATGATTATACCACGGAATAGTGAATTGAAAGAAGTAAATTCTTCCTACTTGATCTATCAAAGCGCTTATAATAACATTGCGTACAATTCAAAGTTTTTTTCCCCTCTTTTTTTAGGTTAACGAGAGTTTGATCCGATCTCATGAACTACAAGAGAGACATTCGACTACTAGGGTTTTAAATGAAAAACTATACTAGTCGAAGTTATGGAGTGCTACACAAATTTGAAGTTTGATCATATTGTTCAATTAATTCGGCCTATCAAGTTTTCATTTTTGGCCAAACTTTGAAATTTGTACCTGGTCCAAAACCAGATACAAATCTGCATGCATTATTGACCCATGCATGAGTAATTAGGTTAATCGATGGAGTACCATGATACATCTCTTATGAATGAATCTTTTTTTTTATCTTTACCCCCTTTTCCTTTTTTCCCAAAACCCACATCCAGAAAAGAAGTTTACTCTTGGGTAATGTCCTTGAGATATCAGAACCTTTTTAGTAAAAGAAGATCAAGACTGGGAATCCTTGATGACAGCAGAGGTAAAAGTGGTCACCCACCACCACGTTAGGTACCCAAGCATATTTTGGATGGTATATCGCAGAAAACTACGAGTGATAACAGAGAAGTTTAGCCGCATTGACGATTTTGGAAAAGGAATAAAAGAGGCGTTAAAAAGCACAGCTCTGAAATGCACTGTATACATACATTATCTCTTGGTTAAAAGATTTAAGGGATCAGAGAGAAGTTGCAGTCATCAGTCATCATTTGTGACAGAGAAGAGCAGAAAAAAGGGCTACTTTTGCTGAAATCCCTTTGGCCTTATGCTTTGGTTGCATATAATCAGCTGTTTCTCTGTAGATCAGCTTTGGATTTGATTAAACGTAAGCGAAAGCAGCAAGTAATGCGAGGCATGGTTTGGGATCTGTGTTCTGGGAATGACGGGTCCATATTTTCAAGAATGCTGGAGATGAAGTTATCTTGGAATTATTTCGAAAAATTTATGCAGTCTGATTCAGTTTCACGTTCCATCTTTTTTGTCCTTTTCTTTTGTTTTCTTTTTCCCAGAAAACACCTGCTTCGCAAATCACTATTAGCATAAGATGAAATGCAATACATTTCGATTGCTAACTGTAGGATTTTCTTTTCTTCTTGAAATGAATTGTAGGAAATATTAATAGGAAATCTTTTGACCTGGGGCTATTATATTATATAGGGTGTCTTTGGATTGGATCCCCCTTCCAAGACTCAATGAACCTATTCTTTTATAAAAAAAACTATTTTAAAAAATTTTAAAATAAAAAAATTTAAACTCGATCTAAATATACATATTCGATTTTTCTTCATCAGTAGGGGTGGGACTTGGGAGCCACACTAGCAAACCAAGTAATGCAGCCCCATAAGGAGTATTTTAGCGTTTCCTCCCTCTGCAATACTCCCTACTCCATAAATTACTCACCAAATAACTACTAATTATTTTTAATAAGTAATTTGGAACGGAAGGAATATTAATCAAACAGTAAAACTTCCAATACCGACACAGAGGTTGAGGGCAGGGAAGTCATATTACTCAACTTTACAGAAAAACAGAAATAAAAGGATGAGGAAAGAAATGGCATGAAGGGAAGAAGTGACAGCATCATAGGAATGGGGCAAGAGAGCAATGAAGAGAGTGGGGTAGGAGATCTGAAACTAGGAAGTAGACCCCTCAGTCAGAGGCTAATGTGTTTAGCTTATTGCAAACCCTTATATTTCGATTCTGCTTATTTTGTATCTTTATATTGGACGGTCGCTCGGAATCCTAAAAAATTGACTTCTGACACCGTGAAATAGGCATTAGAGTACAATAGAGTAATAGGGAAAGAAAATGTTGGGTGTATTTGGAAAAAGTTTCATTTAGAAATTCAATAATTTTTTTGGTTATAATTTTTCTTTTATAAATTATTTTATTTTTATAAAATTTAAAATAAAATTTTATTCAATGACACATTCTAAGTTTGACAAAGTGACGGTGGAAAGGAGTAAATTCAATTTAGTAGAAGAATAAATTTATTTATGGTCTAATATTTTTAAATTTTTTTTACCTCAAATCAAAATAAAAGGTGAAATTTTCAAAAGAAGAGCTAACATTTTGGTAAAAAACGTGAGGAGGTCGGACCATTAATTAGGAGTGTTAACGGGTCTAAACGAGTTTGAGACACCTTATTTCAGACTCGAATCTGATTTATTACTACTAGTACTAGACCCAACTCGATTACCTGACAGATCCAAATAAAATGAACCCATACCTTACCTTATAGACCTGATAAGGTATTTTAATATAAATTTATAAATAATTAATCATTAGATCAAACACATCTAACGGTTATAAAAAAATTAAGTATATAAAATATTTATTATTTAAAATTTAATCGAATAATCAGGTTTGAAACTTTATTTACCGTACCCATACTCATTTAAAAAATATACTATTAAATTTAAATTTGGATTCAGATAAATAAATATAAATATTGTTTCGAACATGAGATTATGGTAAGACCCAAGACAGATAGTGAAGAGTATGAGCCGAAGAGGAAAAGGGTTGATATTTATCAAAATAAAAAAAAAAGGAAAAAGGTTGAATGCAATTTTCGGAGCCATAAAACCATAGTACCGCATCGTTGAAAATACTTTTTTCTTTTTTGCCTCACCTTTTCTTTCTTCATTTCCTTTTGTCTTTTCAGAAAGACTCGTGGGCTTCACAATTTTTTGCCTTCTTTTGGTAAAAAATGTTAATAGTACTACTTTTAGAATCTTATTAGGGTAAAAGTGGGTTATAATTATGTTTCCTGGGTGATTAGATCAATGATTTTGGCATTAATCTTTTTCTGTTTATTATTTATTTTATTCCCTCTATGTTTTTACTCAAAAGTATGTGTATTTTAGCACTTTTTGGTCAAAGTTGTCAAGCAAACCTTCAAAGGCTATTTTGCAAAACATCTTTTAAGGTATTTTTCAAAATCATTTTCCTGTTTAATAAAAAAAAAAATTTACCTTAAGTTTCAAAATTTTATTTAATTTTACTAGTTTTTAAGGTATTTTTCAAAATCATTTCCCTGTTCAATAAAATAAAAAATTTATCTTAAATTTTGAAATTTTATTTTACTAGTTTTTACTGAAGTTGATTTTTTTTTTTTTGGTCACCATATTTGGCTACATATGAAAGGAACAACAAGAAAGGCAGAGGTGACATTTGGGACCAATTTTATGCCGTGCTCCCAGCTTATCTTCCTTTCAAGATATCTAAATTGTATGTATACTTTTTCAAAAATAATCATATTTTCAAATAAATTTTAACAACTAACTTCATTCGTCTAAGAAAATTAAATACTCTCATCACTCAGTAAATTCTAATTTTCTATAAGTTAAAATAGAACATTTATTCACTGATTTGGAGTTTTGAAGTATCATCAAATAGCTACTCCAACATCCATCTGCAAGTGCCTCTTTGATTTTATTTTTGGTCCATATTAGAAATTTTCGAATTTAAGAGCCTGGGTGTCTATCAATGTAGAGGGTATCAGGTGATTTGACCATTTGTTTCCAACTATAAATTGAAACCTTGCGCCCGCCTACTACTTCAATTCGTTTCCTTCTTTTCCTCATTTCCAGTCTTCCGATAAGAGGCCACTGTGAGACTTCACCCACTCATTTGCAGATGGGTTTATAAAGCAACAAATCTTCAGTATTTTCTAGTTTTTACTCTCCAGTTAATGTCTTACTGGGGCTTCCTCTATTAAGGGTGTCAATTGTGGTTTTCACAAATTTCTATCTAAAGGAAACAGCCATATTATGAGCTGTAACACTATCTTTCTTCTGCAAATCAGGAATCTTGCTGCTTCACTCTTGTAACGGCGCAAAAGGCTTTTGTTTCATTCCCTTAACAATCCCAACCTCATTCCTCTCTCTCTCTCTCTCTCTCTCTCTCAAAATCTAATCTTGGAGTCTATAGAAATGGACAGAGCAACAAGGTGGTTGAAGAGCTTATTCGGGATAAAGAAAGACAAGCTCCCCGGAGGGAACCCACACACCGGAGGCCCGAATGAGAGGGTGCGGCCGAGCTACGGATTAGGCCGGAGCTCAGGGAGAGAAATTGGTGGTTTGTGCCAAAATCCTAACACCATTCCACCAAACATAACGCCTGCTGAGGCTGCGTGGTTGAAATCGTTCTATAGCGAGCCTGACAAGGAGCAAAATAAGCATGCTATAGCGGTAGCTGCTGCCACGGCAGCAGCTGCTGACGCTGCCGTCGCGGCCGCTCAGGCTGCCGTTGCCGTGGTTAGGCTCACCAGTCAAGGCAGAGGTGCCATGTTCGGTAGCCGTGAAAGGTGGGCTGCTATCAAAATTCAAAGCGTTTTCCGCGGATACTTGGTAATCCACTAACCACTTTGCTATAATAATAAATTGCTTTCTTGATTTTCAGGGACTGAGAACGCATGAAGGAATAAAATATAGACCCTGTTCCGTTCTGTGTTTGTTTATTTGGGTTTAAATTAGAATATCTTTCTTCTACTTTAATGTAATAATTGTTAAGAAATCTTGAAATTTGGAATGTGAATTAGGCAAGGAAAGCTCATAGGGCCTTGAAGGGGCTGGTGAAACTACAAGCACTTGTTAAAGGTTACTTGGTTCGGAAACAGGCCACGGCCACACTTCACAGCATGCAAGCTCTAATAAGGGCACAAGCCACCGTCCGTGCCCAAAGGACTCGTGGCCTCGTGAACACTTCAGAAATTTCTCAGCCGCAGCTTCCACCCAGAAAATCAGTGGTAAGGATTTTTGTCCATTTGCCCTCAGAAACAGAAGCTTTTCGGCTTTGGGGGGCGAGGTGGGGTCTAGTTTTAGTACCTGATGTATATCAACTGGAAGCTGCAAAATTGTTGAATAATACCATGAATTTGAATGGCAGGAGAGATTTGATGAGGCTAGTCATAATAATAAGTCATTCAATAGCAGCAGACTTTCTGCATCATTTGATAGCACCAACACAAGTGCTATTGAAGAGAGCACTAAGATAGTGGAGGTAGACACTGGGAGGCCAAAATCAAGATCCAGAAGAACCTACACAGACTCCGGGGACGAGGCGTCGTGCCAGACTCAATCCTCACCCCGCTTATATCGTCCTCCACCGCGATTATCCATTCCTGACTACCGGAATTCTCAAGAATCCGAATGGGGTCTAACAGGAGAAGAATGCAGAGGCTTCTCCACAACTCAAAGCACTCCGAGGTTCCCCAGTTCCTGTGGGACTACCGGAGCTGTTACGCCAGCTAAGAGCGTCTCTATTGAAAGCCTATTCAGAAGCTTTGGAAATTCTCCAAATTATATGGCGAATACGCAGTCATTCAAGGCTAAATTGAGGTCACATAGTGCACCAAAGCAACGGCCGGAACCGGCGCCCAAGAAGAGGCTATCTATTCATCAGGTTATGGAGTCGAGAAATAGTCTAAGTGGGGTTAGAATGCAGAGGTCATGCTCACAAGTTCAAGAAGTGTTAAATTTCAAGAATGCAATCATAGGAAAGCTTGGTAGGCCTACAGAATCTGTTAGACATCAGCAGTTTAGAGACTGATTATTGAAGAAGTCCCAAGAGAGGATGATCAGAGGCAAGGAGGCCAGTTTGCTTTCTAGTGTGTATAATTCTTTTGCTTAGATTGCAAATCGTTTAGTTCGTAAATGATTCCCATTGTCCCTCCCTTCAGTCCCTTTGAGCAGTAAGATAATTGATTGTATATAATAGCGCTGAGTATTTGATATTTATTAAGAGTAATATTGCTTTATTCAACACTAAAGAATACATGATAGACTTCTTATATTGTGAAGCTAAAAATTTTAGGAGCGTATTTTCTTTGAAGAAATTATAAAAGTCCTCAGTTATTTAAAAAAAAATAGTAAATTCTTACTATTGGAAGCACAAGTCCTACTTATGTTATGGAAATATGAAATTGGTAAGGAGTTTATAATGTAGTGTAAATAAAGACAATATTTCTAATCGGGAGACGTGGAGTAGCTTACCTGCTTTTCTATTTTGTTGATATCCGACTATATTTGGATTGAGTTATGTTACGAAATTTAATATAAATTTTTTATTTTAGTTACAATTTTTCTGTTACTAATAATTTACTTTTATGAAATTTAAGTTAAAAAATCTAAAAAATAATATCTAATACCATTCTGAGTTTAGTTTGTTTTCCTTCAACTGTATTCGTGATTGGTTGATAGTTTTTTTTTCCAATCATATATAATCGATGAATATTTAGTTTGGAATTTTTTATTATAGTGAAGAATATTTTATCTATTAAACAACAATTTTTTTCTCTCATCAGGCTCTCACAATTATGGATTTGATTCTTGTAAAAATGCTATGTATATAGAAAAGAAAAAATCAATCAAGATGTATGTACTAAAAATTCTTTACACTTGTAGTATGTAGTATATAATTTAAACTTCACGAGGGAGATACGCAAGTATGATATTTATACTATAGTATTATATATAATCTATTTATACTCTATTTTTAAGAATTTATTTTTTCTAAACATTCACTTAAAATACATCTAATCTTTAAAATTTTAAATTTTAAGGAATTGTAGAACGTAATGAGTAGCGAACGCACACTAAAAGCTTCGATTATAATATAAAAATTAGAAAAAACTTCAAAGATTTAAATTTTAAAAATAAGGATAAATTTTCGTATAATTTCTGCCCAATTGAACCGAACTAAGCCTTGACAGAACTTGCATGAAATTTCAGCATTGGCTGAAAGTGCATGCAAGTTCTGCCATCTTTGGTGGAAAGTGCATGGATGATTCTTTTTCCTTTTTTCTTTTTAGCATACCTTCATCATCAGAAGGGCGGAAGATGTGATATACTTCCGCGGATTTGGGGCGAAAATATGTGTAAACTTCCGCTTATTGTGGCAGAAGTTTGTGGTTTCGTGGAACACATACAAAATATTTTTTAATTCTTTTTTTACTATTTTAAGATAAATTTTTATAAATTTTTAATGCACAAAAATAAAAAATTAGATATAGTTCATTTCATATAAATTTGAAATAGGTTTTCTTAAATATGAATCTTAGTATCTAAAAACTTTAAAAGAAAGTAAAGATGTTTAGAAAAAAATAATTTAAAATAATATTTTTTAAAATTATATATAATTAAATTAAAAATTACATATAACACTCTCTCCTACTTATAATGGAAAAATTGTTCAAACATGGGAATGATTGGACTGGCAAGTGTCACGTTTCCCCCATTCCCTTTGTGTTATGCTCGGCCCTACGCTCTTTGCCTTTCCCTCATGAGACTATACTACAATTACTATTTCAGACTTTTGAGTATAGTTGGCAAAATTCACAATCTGGTCCGTATTTACCCCATATAGAAATGAATAGTGAGATTCCGTGAGACCAATGCTTTCATTATCCGCCAAAGTTCCAAAGTCTTCAACTTGTTATTAGAGAAGGTGATAAAGTTAGATCATCCTGATTAGTGTCAAAAAATGGCCAAGAGCAAAAGATTGGAATACATTTGTTTTTGTTATTTTTTTATAGATTATTCTGTCATGGCACTTAAGATATAATATTTTATTTATTATTATGATTTTTAACTCCTTTATGTAATATTTTTATTTTCATATAAATAAAATATTTTAATTATAAAAAAGTTATCCAGCAAAGTCAATCTTCGATTTCATTTTTCTTCATCTAAAGTGAAATTATCCATGCTCCGTGACTCTCTCTGCAGCTGCTTCTTCTAACCGGTCTTCTTCTCTACACAACTCTGGCCACATCCAAGCTCCGGCACCTGCTGAAGCTTGGATCTTGGCTAGCCCATGTCCTTTCTCCCTTCTCTCTTCACCCTTTCTTTTTGCAACTGCCACTACTCTACCGTCTTCTTTGTTATAGATCTGAACGGATTCAAGCTCTGGGACTTGGATACTAGACAAAGTCTTTTTTTTTTTTTGTGTTCTTCGGCTTTTACTCTATCTTTTACCTACAAACTATCATAATCTCTTTATCAAGTATTTTCTATATAGATTCAAAGCTCAAATGCATGATTTCTTACTAATCTTTTCAGATTAGTGTTTATTATTCATTTCTTTTGAAATTTTGTTCTTACTCGAATTATATTTGGGCCTTCCTCAGTGTTTTTATCTCCTTTTTAGGTGATTCCCAATTCCGTTGATACATCTACAGTCTTCTAAGTTGCTGCTCAGAGAAGGTAAAAAAGCTATATTTCTCATGCAGAGAATTTCGAAGAAGAAAATATATAAAATATTAAAGTGTGTTTATTTTTCTTATTTTTTGTTATATTTTACCCACTTAAAAGCTTGGTATTTTACCTGTTACTATAGATATTTATCCATTTGTGTAACTTAGTATTATATTTCTATTAATGAGATATCTATATTACTCAGGAAAACAAATCATGCTCTAATATAGAATGGGCCTCCACCCCATAATTTAATTTCGGACTAACAGTCTAACCCATCATTACTTTCTTTGGATGTTGTTTTAGAGTCAAGATTACAAGGAAGAAGAAAATTCAGGAATTGAATATTAATTTTGAAAATTAGATTAATTTTTTTATTGAGTTATTTGCTCAACACTTCACTGTTGATTGTAACTTATTTTATACACACACAAAAAAAAACGAGAGCATTCCTAACGATGGAAAAATCCCGCCAAACTTTACTTTACTGTAAATTTTGATAATATAGAAAAGGTATAATGCTTATCATTTTTTTTTTTGGAGGAAGGTAAATAAAAGTAAAATATTCCTGAAATTATGGGGGTGAGTTGGGCGTAGGTGGATCAGAGTCTGAATCGACCTGGTTACTCTAACGAAATATAAATGGGCCTTGAGATCCCAATCCAATTAGATAGATACTCATTTGTAATGGGCTATCCTGGGAGAATCATTCTCTTTTCCTAAAGGCCCAATCAGGGCATATGAATTTAAGAAAACCTCCAAAAGGATTGTCAATTGAGAATGAACTTTGCCGGAAAAATGTTCACTAACTTTTGATGAATTATAGAGTTGATCATTTTTTTTCCTCAAAAAGAAAAACTTGAAAAGAAGTATAGAGAGAACGATCAAAATGGTCGTGTATTGTACTCTTCTGATCAATCATTGTGCTCATAATATTCAGACTGATTAACACATTATGGTGGAGATATTGGATATACAAGATTAAACCAGAGTGAGAAAATATTGATTTAGTATAAATTGTGTGTTAGATTTTGATCCATTCGGAGCCATCGATGAAGCTAACTGAGATAAAAGGCTTAGCTTCCTCATCAGTAAGTTCTCTGGACCATGACACTCTCCCTGCAAAACTTGCTCCTGGTCCAGAACACTTGTACTGTCCGTAGAACACCGTCCTGTGCATCCATCCAAGCAATGAGGTATAAGTCACAATACATACGTATATTATACTACGTTATCATAAATATTATACGACGAGTAAATATTAATAATTCATCTCTTTTATTCTAAGACTTGTGGGGAATTTTATTCTCAGATACAGCAACCTGCCACGTGAGCTTTAGGTGGGGAATTTAACCTGCCTCGGTGACAAATTACAGAAAACAAGAAGAAAAGACAGAAATGCATGATTCAATTTCTAGTTAAAATCTTTCTCCTTTCTAAGACGAGACAAGGGAAACCTCGTCTCATGCAGTGACAAACCAAAAACCAAGATACCATGGGTTAGGTGGTCTGAAAGTTGGAACTGTTATTTGATCAAGAAAAGCTTTTCAAGTGCAAATCGATGCACGCCCACTATGAATATATAGCAGCAGGCACCGCCCCACTGAGCTGAGCTACGAAAGCAAATATGCCACCGTAACTATAATGTGGGTGGTGGTGATGGTAAGTCGATAGATTTGGAGGCGTGGGAGGAAAAAGAGAAAGAGCACTTACATTTCTCGACTAGGATCACCCCAGTTATGCCAGCCTTTTGGAATGATAATGTTGTCCATATAGGTGTAGGCAAAGATTACTCTTGAAAAGGGTCCCCATGCCCTTCCGAGGTACAGTGCCCCTGAACCCGTGACCTTACAATTCACGAAGGAGAACCCTGTGTCATCCAACAGGCTGCTTCGCCCTTGTGCTGTTACTGCCCCCGTTAACTGTGCTATTGCATGCACGTGACAACCCTGTAAACCAAAGTTTTCACATACCAATTAGTTATTTTAATGTACATTATCTAATACGCTGTTTATACTTAATCGTGTGTCCTTTCGATTCAATGATATTGTTACATCCACTGACTCATTTATGCATGTGATTCGATAATTGGATAGATTGCAATGATTATTCAATGATAGATTTCTTAACGATGAGGAAGATGAATGAATTAAGAGGTTGCATTAGAACCTTTTCGTACGTTATATATGTGCTTGGACAGTCAAGTTTGTCTTTAGCTTCATTAGATGACGAAAAGGGAAGAAAATTATAAAAGAAAGCTCTTTTTGGGTGAACTTAATTTGGGTGATACAAAACATGAGATGACCGGACCGAAGCCAGAGACAACTCAGACAAAGAGGCTCAGAAAGCATACAAAATTAATGGTCGGAAAGCAAATCCTCGTTATAGGTAATGGAAATTGTTGTACTAGTATTACATTTACAATTTTTTATAGTTAGACAAGAAAGTCCAAGACTTGAAAGACCAAAATGGAATGATTTCAATTTTTTTTCCTTTTTTTTCAAAATTTAGGACTTCTTTTAACATTATTCTACTCCACCAGGCAAGAAGGCATAGGGGGGAAGAATAGCCATCTCCTTGCATATCCAAACCCATGTGCTAAGTGTGAATTTCATGACCTCCCACATGAAATCATTTCATGCCACGAGAAAACTTGACATCCACTAGCATTATGAGTTATCACTACTACTTACTTCGCCAAATTTCATGCACAAAATCAAACATCACTAGGCCTGTTCTTGTGTTTCTCCAAGCATGTTCAATTTCGAATGGTGGGTCCCTAACCATTGAGGATGATGACGTGGACAAACCAGAATGGGATGACGTGGGCGATGCAAGTGCAACAAAGCATGCAGACAATTCTCCCCCATCAATTTCACAAAGAAGACAACAGAACATCTTTGTTTCTTCCGCACATTTAAAAGGAAGGAAATTTAAATTCTTTACCTCAAACAGTGAAAGCCCATTGCCAAAGATGAAATCCACCGATCCTTCGATGTAACAATCTTTATAATAATGTCTGCCCACATGATCATAGAGAGTATCTTGGGCACCCAAGAATCTACAGCCCAGTAAAGCCGCTGTATCGGCCGATATTCGAAATGCTACTGCTTGCTTTCCAACGGCTCCTGGTCGCGGTACTGGGGTGGTGTTCTGTATGAATTTTGTCAATTTTGTCGTGAAGAATTGGAGATGAAGTTTGTGGGAGATGGAAAGTAACGGATTGAAGGAGAAAATCTAACCTTAAATGTGATGTTTTTTGCTATAAAATATGGGGCATTAACTGCAAAAGTTGCAGAAGCAAAGGTGCCAAGAGGCTGCCCCCTTGGCCCTGGTGTTTGTGCTGTGTCTCCCCATTGAATTATGGTGCTTTCTGCTCCTGCTCCTTCTATGGTTACGAATGCTTTCATCGGAGGTATATTAACCTTTTCCCTGAAGAAATCATTTTCATGAGATATTCTTTTTATTCTTACAGCATTGAGCTTTGAGAATGAAGAGAGAAAGCAAATAGTACTGAAGGAAACAACGTTTCAAGATCATCAAGTGCTCTGGTCACTGGTCAGAACTCAGAAAGAATCAGCTTCTTACTTAGCATGATGCTTAGAAGCTACAAAACAAAAGAACTGACAAAGTATATATCTTTTGTGAAAGTGACCAAAAAATAACAAACACTAGGAAATTCGCTCCTTATTTTTCTTCTTTAGGTCGAGCAGTTCTCAAGACCGAAGACTCAGCAGGGAAAAGATGAAACAGAGAGAACGATCGAAGGGGTATACTTACTTGTAAACTCCTGCATGAACCTTGATTAGAACTCTCACAGAATTAATAGCGGGGAGAGAATCAATAGCATCCTGGATCCTCGTAAAGTCTCCATGGGCTGGATTTTTGTCCACAGTAAGAGTGTAAGAAGGGAAGAGCTTATTCTTGGCCGTCTTGAAAACAGAGTGTTTGAGGCTGCCAACAAATTGAACCCATTTCATGAATTGTTGTTCTGAATACTGAACTTGCGTCATGTTTACTGTGAATTGCTTCCCTGAACTTTTCTTTGGCCTAATGCCTTTGGTGTGGCATTCTACTGCTAATGCGTGAAACGCAGTTACAAGAACAAGAACGGCACCACAGAGAACGAGCTTTGAAATGGACATGTTGAATGTTTGAGAACGAGAGGGGGGAGAAGGAAAAGGGCAGCAACAAGGAATGTTGTTGTTGTGTTGTGGGACTTAGGGAAGTGCATTAAAAGTAGCTAGCAAAATGATTATATATGAGTTTAAGCAACAACTACAAAGCTTCTTTTAGGTAGAAAGTGATGCAAAATTGGAGAATCATGACTTGGATTGAGAGGTCACGGGTGATTCCACTTTCATCAATGCATGTACAAAGTGGGGGGAGAGAGAGGGTCACAGGAAAACAATCTAGGCCACAAGGACAGCCTCCCACGAATGCACTTTTTGGGCCTACAAATACAAAAACGTTTGTATCTGAGGAGGATTGAAGGGGGCTTTGATTGGTAGGTGATGCCCGTGAGTTTGTCCAGGTGCGTGTGTGCGTGAAGCTGAATATATTCGTCCGAGAAAATGCTAATGCTAATGCTAATGGATTTGTTGCTACAATTAGTTGTCTTCGAATTTCATATATAACCAAAAGCCGACAGATAATAATACTAGTTTATCCGCATACCACTAATAATGCTTACATTTCTATAATCAATCTAGTCTCGTTTAATTGATCAATAACCTTTCCATACCTTGCATCCTCATATTATTAAATTTATTTTTGAGATTGGATAGGCTTTGTTTTCTAAATTTTTGTTTTGAATTTTGTAAAAGTTAAATTATTTACCAGAGTAGATATGAATCACACATTTAAAATTTTGAGTGTGATTTTAAAATAGAATGTTGTCCAAGTATAGAAAATTGTGCTTCATTTAAATTATGTTTCTTCTAATCAAACACATAATTGGATCATACTTTTCTTCTCACAAAAAATTTACTCTCACGAAACTCAAGACAAAATCTCTCTCAACTAAACACAATCTATTTGGATTGGCGTCTAAGTAACCATTGAACTGGATAATTAACTATTTAATTTGTAATTTTAAAAATACAAAATTTTATTATTCACAAATCAGAATATCAACAATTTTTGAACAAACCGACAGAAAAAGAGGAAAAGAAATCAATCCATATAGAGAAAAACATATATGATCTCATTGTCCTAACCTTCTATTGACCTAACCTTCTATTGACAAGTAAGTAAACCATAGTTGAAGAAATATAGAGTTCCTAATGGAGAAGGGGACAAAAAACTTGGATGCATGTGTCTCAAGCAAATGCCTCGTAAACATTAGAGCAAACATATGAAAGAGACCTCCAATCAACAAACCAGAAACATATAAACACCTATCATTTTTTTAGGAAAAAAACCTTTGGAAAATAGACGGCTTCAAATCTCCCAATATATTTTTTTAGCACATTGTATATTAAACCAATTAAATTGTGCCATTGGAGTAATGAAATTTAACAGATTTGGACTAATTATATTATTTTTGTGAAGTAATTTAATTAGTATATTAGACAAATATGAATCAAATAGAATTCTATAAATTCTATTCTAATAAATATTGAATTCTTCAAAAGAAAAATATACACACACAATAGAAAAGAAATGAACAAACACATTTCTATTGTTTACAGGAAAAACACATTTTTTAGTAATTTTAATTAGTGCATTAGTGACTTCACAATTTTATTTATTTATTTATTTTGCTAAGTGATTTCACAATTTTATTTACTACTATTGTTTACCGGACAAAGTATTTTAATAAACACATTTTGGCGGGCCAATAACCCAAGATAGAAGCCTTTTGTTGGAAAGAGCCCATCAGACAATCTCACGTTGGCACCATCTTTCCTAATTTATGGATTCAAATGACTAGAATACCCTGCAATATTCTTAACATCGGTTTTCTATTGAAAATTTTTCAATTTTTTAAGGATTCTATGGGGGTATGAGTTAGTTGTTGCAAAAGAAGATGTGAGATTTAAAATTGATATTTAAAAAAATTCAAAATAAAATCTAAATTTATTTATAAAAGCTTTTTTCTGGGGGAGGAAATATAAAAGGATAGAAACATAAATTAAACGCAAATGATAAGATGCTTTAGCTATAATTTACATTTGAAAATTTTTATTTTTAAAAATTTGTAAAATTAAATTATTTATATAAAATAAAAAAAAATAAAAAATTAATTTTGTAAACTTATCGATTTTGAACTATAATGAGAACTTCTATTACAAAGAATACAAAGAGCGATTCTATTGCAAGCCCATCTATCTTTTCATAGAAAAGGACATTTACCATATCTAACTCCACAAACTCCCATGACCTTGACAAAATTGTCCACTTGGATAAAGAATCAGAGGTTGCAAATCCTCTGTACTCATAAAGCCACTAAGGGTAAAACTGGGTCAAGACAATCAAGACTTTGCTACAATATATATATGCTTGACAAGAGAAAAATATTTAAAAAAAAGTTACACGTTTCAGCATTTGGATCATTGTCTCAAACAGATGGAATGAATCATCAGCAAATATCAATATACCCCAAATTCTTTCCTCCTCTTTTTCTCTGCCCATCTGAACCTATCATTCTCCAAGAAGCTTTTCTTGTTGATTCAACTCTGATTCCTACACAAGAATGAGCTCCCACCAACCAACAAACCCCATTTGATCTGATCCTGAAACCCAGTTCAGTGTTCATGGCAATAATTTCCAGCCTCATTACTCTAATCACTTCTATCTCTTTCCTCTCCCTCTACCCTACAAAAACCTTCTATCACTCCCTCTTCTTATCTGATTTCCCACCCAGTTCAAGTAACACATCCATCGCCAACCACCTTCACATCCTTACTAGGCGTCCCCATGTTGCGGGTTCTGAAGCCAACGCAGAAGCAGCAGCCTATGTTCTATCCACTCTTAGTTCCTATAACACGAAAACGCACATAGCATCCTATGAAGTCGCCTTGACATATCCTGTCTCACGTTTCCTGACACTAAAGAGTAATACTTCAGCCACCCCCATCAAGTTTGATCTCCAGCAAAGCGTTTATGATGGTGATCCATATGCCGATGTGGCAAAAGAAGTCCTACCAACATTCCATGCATATGCCAAGTCGGGCACTGTGGAGGGTCCAGTGGTATATGCAAATTATGGACGTGTAAAGGACTTTGAAGTATTGAGTGAAATGAAATTGAATATTTCCGGCAGTATCGTATTGGCAAGATATGGGAAGATATTCAGAGGAGACATAGTGCAGAATGCTTATGATGCAGGTGCTATAGGTGTATTGATCTTTACAGACAGGAAAGACTACGGGGGCGGAGGTTATGCAAAATGGTTTCCTGATGACCAGTGGATGCCTCCAACCGGAGTCCAGGTCGGATCGCTGTATCTTGGAACAGGTGACCCAACCACACCTGGTTGGGCTAGTTCCGGATCATGTGAAAGACTATCAAATGATGCTGTGGAGAAGGGAGGAGATGTTCCATTGATACCTTCACTGCCCATTTCATGGGCTGATGGTTATACAATCATCAGGTCTATTGGAGGAAAAGTGGCGTATGATGAATGGCAGGGAGGGAAAGATGCCCCTGTTTACAGAGTGGGCCCAGGACCTGGAATTGTAACCCTCAGTTATACGGTAAGTGTTTCAAGTAGAGCCAGCTAATCTTACTTGTGTATCCTATCACCGCAGTTAATCATCAGACTACAAAAAGGAAAAAATATTCAGGATTAGCCTTCCCATCAAAATTCTAGGCCGAACGCAAAAATGTAATTCATATATAAATTAAGAAAATTATCATTGGCTTTTGCAGGGAAAGGAAGTCATCAGCACAACCCAGAATGTAATTGGAATTATTGAAGGAGTAGTAGAACCTGATCGGTACATCCAAGCTCTTCAAGCACGCAATGCATACTGTATCATTAGACACATTTCTACATGAATCATGAAGGATCAAATTCGAATATAAGATGTCTAACTTTTAGATGAAACCATAGATTCTATGTTAGGTGGCGCGCGCTGGGGGACCGCGGTGCAGCGGATTGGCGCACAGGCTGGAAACCCCGCCCGCGCGCTCATAAGATTTATCAAAAGAGAAAGAAACAATTAACAGACACTAAAATTACTGTGTCAGCATCCAGGTTGTGAAATTACGTGGCAAATGACTTCTTAAAATTACTGTTTCTCACATTCTTGAGATTGTCGCCAGGTTTGTCATACTTGGCAATCACCGGGATGCATGGACTTTCGGAGCTGCTGATCCCAGTAGTGGTACCGCCACCCTGCTTGAGGTAGCAAGACGTGCAGTACTAAATTAACTGCTCAAAAATAATTTATAGCATTTTCAATCAAAAATAGTCGTTCAACCAAATATTTTGGAGAATGCAGATTGCATCTAGACTGGGGAAGCTGCAGAAAAAAGGGTGGAGACCTCGACGAACACTGGTCTTTTGTAATTGGGATGCTGAGGAATATGGCCTGGTCTGTATGCCCTTCCTCTCAGCCAGCCAAAGAGAGAGAAATTTTACATGCTCACAGATACATATTTGAACTGAATCTTAGCTGCTTTATCTGTCCAGATAGGATCAACTGAATGGGTTGAAGAAAACAGGGAAATGCTTGCATCAAGAGTTGTAGCATACCTCAATGTTGACATTGCAGTCGGAGGAGCAGGATTTCATGCCTCTGCAACTCCCCAACTTGATGAATTACTACTACTAGCCACTAAGCAGGTAAGGTGACTAAAGTAGATGGTGAAAGAGATCACTGGCAACAATACTCCGTCAAATTTTAGTACTGTTACTAATTGACTAAAGTAGATGAAATTAAACAAGAAAAACCAAATGGTGTGAAACAGGCCACCAAAAAGAAAAGGGGGATGGGGGGAAGAAAAGGAAAACGCACACACACACCAAAACACATGCAGATATTGCACTTCTAAAAGGTGGGTTCAGTATTTCGAGAAAGTATTACTTCCGATTCTATTTGCGTAACTTTTTTCTGTTTTGAAGGTTCAAGACCCAGATAACTCATCTCAATCTGTATATCAATCCTGGATTAGCTCTGGCAAAAAACCCACGGTGAGCACCATAAACAAATTAGAAGAAATATTGAAACACATTTAGAGGATCAAAACCATTTAGTAACTTCTACTTTGTGTATCTTCTTCGAAATAACATATTTGATCCATACGGTTGAGGCCACATGGATGAATTTCAGCTATATGTTAAGAATCTCGTGGAATATGTCGATTAGTTGCACCTAGATTATGATACCATCTGATTAGACAGAATTTTCCAATACATATCAAGAAAAGCTCCATTTACTAAGTTGAATATAATATGGTGTTGAATAACTTACCTGAATCTCACCTGAACATTTTGAAGGTTGGAAGGTTAGGTGGAGGAGGATCGGATTATACTGCTTTTGTTCAACATGTTGGTATTCCATCTGTTGATATGTCGTTTGGAGAAGGTAGAGATGTTCTTCTTTGACACTCTCTCATAAAGTAGCTACTAGCACAATCAAACCCAAATGTTAGATGTCCTCTTTAGCACTTGTGCTGAAAACCAACCTCCCCACTTTGTCCCCCACCACCCACCAAAAAGGAGGGCAAGTAAGAATACATCATAAAACAAGATCAAAAGAGTTAGAAGAGCAGCATACGAATCCCATAAGATGCATAACTACTTTCCAAAAATACATTAGGGAGAATAAACTTCAAGAAACATCAGAATCCAGTACCTAAGCATTTTGCTCGTTACCAAATAGTGAGGGCTTAAGTCTCTTTAAAAACAATCTCTGGACAGTGACAAACATGACTTTTAGGGGCTGAGGAAATGCAAGCTAGAGAGAAAATGGTCTGCTCAAATTAAAGAAGAGCATCCCTATGCCTTGGCCATTTTTACTCAGAAGAGCATGAATCCAGAATAATGTATCATTCCAGATTAAAATTTTTAGTAAGAAAACACAGAAGTGATCTCAAATTGCAGAGGATATTGAGCCAATGACTTTTTCTTCACTCAATCCTACGAGGTCTTTTCATTGTTCGAAAGCATCAATACATAACAAAACAACAGTTCCAACTTTTCACTCACCATTACAACATATGCTTCCTCTTCAGCAAGCTAAATTATGCATTACTTGTGACTTCATGAATTACGTTATCTTAGTTATGTCATTATTACTTTTATACACCAACATTTTCCATTTACTATAATAGTCATGAGGTATCATCATTAGTAAGCGAGAACGAAGTTAGAAATCTCAGAGTAATGCACTGTTACTTTTCTTGCATAAGCCTAAGCCGGCTATTGTGAATCTAGAACCAAAAAACCTTTTGAGCACTAATAAACTTAAGCCAAGGCAGAACAACCTTGATTAAGCATAAGACCTGAAGATGTAATCATGTAGGCATTCATGCAATGTGATATAGGAAGAAATAAGATATAACCACCCTGCAACACAAGTCCTCTTTCTCACTCAAGACGAGACAAACAAATATAGTCAAGCAAAAGGAAAGAAAATTTGAGTCAGGAAAACAAGGAAAGGAAAAGCAGAGAAATATATGTACAGCATCAGCACAGGTCAGGAAAGGCAAAAATGAGAGTAATATATCTATTTTAGCACAAGTCACTTCATTATCAGGCGCTAAAATAACAACGAAAGATTAGTAGACAATGAGACATGGAAGCCATATCCATAAGGAAAAGAAGATTTCACCATACCCAAAATTACGTCAAGTGTAACAATCATCTACTTGTAGCAGCTGGACGTATCTGCTTGAAGCCTCAGTCTACATTTGCCTATATGACTTCGGACAATAAAATTTCATAAAATGGACTGCAATTATTCATATGATAAATTGAAAAAAAGGGGTGGAAATGAGGTACACGTACCAGCAATTGAGTTCTCATCCTAAGCGTGGAAAATTATCAATATATGTCTTGGCTGAATAACTCCATCCCAGTATATCTCGCCAATATCAGCACACTTCAATTAGATTGAGATCTGTCCTAACCAGGTCATGCTCAAGAACCATACCCCCAATGTTGCCTCGTAATAACAATTTTATAAGTCTTAAAAATAAAAGAAAAAATGAGGAAAGAAGTCATAAGATTACTAGAATCCTTAAAATATTTTCATCTCCAAAAGAAATGATAACATCAAATCAGTATCCTGTCCAACACTGTGAGATCAACTAGCATATATCAGGTAATGTTGAAAAGTCGGTTTCAATCTGTAGACAAAATCAGAAAAACGATTTAGATTCCTGTTGAATATACTTGAACAAGCTCCTTGGAAGAAATGGTATTGCAAAATGAAATATTAAGAAAGTCTTCTACTAACAATCAATAAGATTCTTTGCTACACTTTCACAGTTGTCTTACCACCAGCTGACCCAACACATATGCTATGCATCCATGTCCTGCTACATAAGCATCGTTCAGACATGAACCAGTTATAACTTACAAGTATATCATGCAAAAACATTCCTTGTAGTTGTTTTAATTAATGTGGACTTACCATTTGCAGTTAATACCTCACCTTAGCATCATCTTACTTAAGAACTAGTAGTAGCCCAATTTTCAAATTTTGCATGTGAACAAGCTGATCTGTCCAGGCACCATGCAGCATATATATCAAGATTCACTTGACAATACTTGCTGCCTGTAGGTTACCCAGTCTACCACTCACTCTATGATGACTTCATTTGGATGAAGAAATTTGGCGACCCAATGTTTCAGAGGCATGCAGCAGGTTTGTTACGGTTTTCTACTAAACAGTACCATCTAAACATCATTATGAAGAATTCGAGCACTGCTCTTGAGTATAAAAAGTCCCATCACATTCTAGGAGAAAATCTTAACTATTGATGGTGTGATCAGAACTTTCAATGCAAAAATGATATATCTTCAATGTTATTTTAGTTCAATGAAGAATTCTAAATTAAACAAGAAAAGAACTTATACTTAATGCTTAACAGAGATAAATCTTGGCCCCTTATACAAGACAAGATTTCAGAATTGCTGTGTACAAGACAAGATAGAATTAAAAATTCCCTGATTATTACCTCAGGTCACATTTAAGTTAAAAGTGAAGATGTACACAGCAATACCATGCTGAAGCATTGTAAAACGTTAGAGTCATTGCACCTCTAGGATGCAATGACTGCAAAACGATAAGTCATTTCACCTTTTCTTGCTTAAGAGTCTTGTCAGGAATTGAATTTTGAACACAATCTAGTCTTCAGGAAAAGGGATGAAAAGAAAGATTCCCACTCCGAGTTACCAGGCAGACAGATAAAAGCTGCTCCATACAATTAGACTTGCTAGTTTTACTTGCTAAGAACTGAAAAAAAAATGCTTAGTGCAAGGAATCTCCGTAAGTAATTGAAAAAGAACAAGAAAAAGGGTAAAAACATAACTGACTTTTAAACAAATAAGTAGGTAAGAGAAAAGAAGAATATGGAAAATCAGAAGCAAAAGCGCAAAAGGAATAATAACCAAAAAGTGTTTCAACAACAAAAACAGCAGACCATCCAAAAGAACCAACCAAGACTATGACACGCTTAACATAACATTTGTGCTTGGTTACATGAATAAAGGATGAAAAAGGTTGAAATTGAGAATGACCAATTTCTACCATCAACATAGCTAAAACAATTAAGAGGTAAATGTTTTCATGCGCATATCTGTAGGTCTCCAACACTTTATTACACACGGTTTCGAAGAACAAATAACAGAATTCCAAATCTTTCGAAATAATTCCGAACATCTCAAACAGTTCTTGGATGTACACGTGCTTTCAATATGACCATTACACTTACAAGAAGGAAATCTTCTTATAAAAATAAATCACGCACACTGAAACACAAACTGCCCAGGACAAAGATCTATATAGGATGAGAGTCATAACACGAACACTTTGGAGAAACACAGGTAGTGCATGCTGGAGATCAATTTTAACCAAGAGTTATAGAATGGAAAGAGAACACCTGAGAGACTCCATACTTGAAGAAAGATACACAATGTGGTTAAGAAAACCCTTCCGGTAAGAACATTGCAAGTTCAGATATTCTCATACAGATAATGGTCATAAACACATTTCCAGTGTGAATAACAGCCTAAAAAAGGGTAACTATATTATGACTTGTGGTATCTAAACTGTGAAACTCCAAAAGATTCTTGCGTGATATTGGATCTTTTTGGAGTATAGGATGAATCCACTGCTGTGACTCCACTTTTGAATATGCAGAAACACATAAAACATTGAGAAGCTGTCTAGCATGTAGATAGGTAACCAGAAGGCATGCACAATTCCCCATTGCCTTTCCTAATGGAAGAGCAATATAAACAACTAAATGTTACTTCTAGTTAATGTATGACTTCTTGTGTCAAATATTTTTAATTATACACTAACAGATGTGCTTCCCAAGTTAGAGATCATGCCAACTAATAGAACTTTACTAACCAACCAATACTGACTTAGCAGATAACCTTTATTAAGCGCTTTAACTTCTTATTATCAAGCAGTGTCAAGCATTTGGGGTTGGGTAGCACTTCAGCTTGCTGATGAAGAGTTTTTGCCTTTTAACTACCTCTCATATGCAAATGAGCTACAGGTATGTCCTTTAAGGTGGAGTTCCCATTGAAAGAACCCCCTAGTTTGGCAAACAGCTACAAACTTGGTGCAATATCTAACACACTGATAATTTGCAATAGAGAAGTGCAGAAAACTTAAAAATAAAGTTATCAGACAAAGACATAGAACTTGAGCCTCTGTTCAAGTCTATCAAGGAACTCAAAAGAGCAGCAACCAAAATAAGCAGCGAGATAATGGTACTCCCTAAGTTATAATAATCAATATTTCTAGGGACTTTATTATGTGGCATTCTTCTCTCATCAAAATAAAACTTATTAGGTACTACAAGACAGAAAAGGTTGGTCATTGGCATGGAGAAAGAAGCCTTGGAAAGTGAGAGAATTGAATGACAGACTAATGATGGCAGAGCGAGCATTCACGGACCGAGAAGGACTTTCTCAAAGACCTTGGTACAAACATTTGGTAAGTGAACTTCTTAACTATAGTTTGCTCATTGGAGCTAGTTCTTTCTCGATTCAACCCAAAGAAGAGTTTTCTGGAGAAAGGGCACCCTCATTAAGATCGTCTGGGCCCCATTTAGTTAATTATAAAACACCTAAACACAAGGAGTAGAAAGCAACAAATAAGACCAGCATTACTCAAATAGTCTTTGATCTTCCATCAAGGAGGCCATGGAAGCAAAATAAAATGAATGGCCTCAAATACCAGTTAGCCTAAACATCTGTCTATGTGATGCAGATATATGCACCATCAAAGCACAATGACTATGGATCTGATGCCTTCCCTGGAGTAGATGATGCCATTGAAGAGGCAAAAAGCCTGAACACCCCAGATTCATGGCATCTTGTACAGCATGAAGTCTGGAGAGTCTCCAGAGTGATTAAACATGCATCACTAGTCCTTTATGGTGAGCTAACATAAGTGTTATGCTAACATTGTTTCTTTTACATATTTCTTGTCAATGCGAAACAGTTTCCAAGAAAAATGATATTCTGCGAAATGCTCAAAGGAATCTCCTAAGGACTACAGTGCTAGTACAAGAAATAAAATATCTGTTCTTACTATTAGTGGCATTATGACAATCTCACTGCAGATTATATGTGGCAACAAGGTTAAAAGGGAAGAAAAATCAACTTAGATGTGGCAACACAACAAACAAAAACTTATGGTATCCAGAATGCAGGAAATTTACAAAAGTTAGTTAATTACCACAGACAAAGAATTTATTCAGAATAAGATAATCTGAAAGGAAAATCCTTCTTCTATTTCACGTGGAAGAATGTCAACGAGTAAACTATACAAGTCAAGCTTTCTTCGAGATGCAAAATTGTTAGAACATGGAATTCAATAGCTCAACAATTCTACCATCTAATAGATATAGAATTTACACCGTTTTTAGCACTTGAATAAATATGTACAACGATAACTGGTATCTTTAGATCCTTTACTTCCAAACCTTAATAGCTCCATCCCTACTGCTTGAAATCAGAAGTCTCTGGTTCAGCTTGACAGAAGCCAAAGAAACAATACAATCACGGTGACAACCTGCTGAATCAGTGGCAGCACCTGCAAGGATCGCCTTAGCTGTCAATCTTGTTGCTAGAGGCCTTCTCCTTGACTCCTGTTGCATGAAGAGAAACCCAAATGTATTAGCACAGCAAAACCAGGGTTCACATTACATCCAAACACATTCACGGCATAAAACTTGGAAATTTATGTAAGAAAAGAATCGGGAATTTTCAAACCATAACATCAATCTAAAATGAAAAACAACTGTGGATCCCTGCACAAGGAGTTATCTGCAATCAAAAGGCCACAAGTAATGCAAGTCAAACCACAAGCAATAATTGTAAAATAACGCAAGCTTCGGTATTTTCTTAAGAGAAAAAGGAACAAGAGAGCTATTTGGTTTCTGATTATACTGGATTCAAGTTCCAAAAGAAATAGTAAGTTCAGGAAGTGTGCTGGTGCATTTTGACTAAATGCCTAAACAAGTTGCTTTTCTGTGCCCTTTCCAGTATCTCATTACCAACTGTTAAAACTTCAGTAGACACAAACAATATAGAAGAAAGTTTTCAACCCTGTGAGGCAAAAAAGCCAATAAAATTAAAATACGGCAGTATTTGTGTCACTGTTGCCAACAAATGGGAAAAAAGGATAAGCCAGTTGGTTTAGACCATGTTGTCCGGGAGCACCACAAAACAGACAGTTAGTGCAGAAAACTTCAAAATACCACCAACCCCCCCCCCGAACCCAAAAAAAAAAGGGGGGGGGGGTGGTTTACACTGGCAGCAATTATGTCGATTTTTCACTGCTGATTGGCAACTGATCCCATAATAGAGTCAATGGCAGCAGTCATGGCTACAGGACTGATCAGAGAATTTTCTCAATCACTTAATAGTTCTGTATCCTGCTAAATTACTGCTTCCCTTTTTGTTGCATGCACCTTCACTATTCATTAGTAACACAATCCTTCTTTAGTTTTCCTTTTACAAAATTAAAATTGCCTCTTGAACCTCTGGAGATTGGAATGCCTAGCAAGTTCCCTTTTCTGACTTTTCCACTACCAATAGTTCTGAACGTGCAAAGCATAGAGAGGAACTTTTATGACCCAGTGGATAAACAAAGGAGAAGCACAAGTCCTGTCGAAATATCAGATGTACCTGCACAACTTGCACGCCGAAGCTAGATCTCGTCTCATAAAATTCATCATTTCCAACTCCCTTTATGGAGGGTCCACAGACATGATAACTTCGGTCAGGGCTGAAAGATATTAATGACGGTTAATAAGACTGAAGTAATGTACTTCTCAGGACCAATAGGATTGAAAACATTATTGCTCAAAAATCAATAAAAGTAATTAAAAATTACCTTAAATGGTCCCAACGACGGATTTTTAAGTCAGTACCCCCTGTTAAAAGATCCCCACCTGGTAACGGGAGCAAAGAGCGGATGCCGGGAAGACGAGGAGGAGGTTCATTCAGCTCATCAATTCTGTACTTAGAACTAACATTCCGCCTAAGATCTGGTTTGGCACTTGACTTGCTGGAGGGTCTGCTCAGTGCCCAAGGTGAGTCGGAGCCCTCACTTTCACTTTCACTATTTGCAACTCTTAACACCTGTAAACAGCAAGAAGAAGAAGCCAGAATAACTTGTCAATTAAAAAAACTGCAGGAAGTTATTGAAAGACCTAAAACATGGTTCTACAGCTCATCCCAAGATTCTAGTATGGGCAATTTAGTATGTGGGATGACTAAAAGCAGAGCCTCCTTCCATTTTCTAGAAGGAACCTACTTAGTAGAATATATCAGTCAATTTATGCAGTTTCCAATATACATTCACAAAATATTTAGGTGACTGCTTATTTAAATATATATGTCTCATTTTCTATCACTTAAAGTTTTGTCTCCATACAAGCATACTCTCTGTCAATAATAGCCCCTTGATCCCTACTCCTAGTATCTCAACCCTTCTGTAAAAGGTTAATCCTGTCCCTCCAACATACAAGCACTAAATGTTTACCAATCATTATGGTCTCCACTGGCACCTTTATTTATGACATCTGGTAACAGATTAAACAGCTCAAAACATTAAGGTAACCTGTATATTACAACATAAAGTATCCAATGACATCTGCAGAGATCTAGCCTTCACTCTTCAAGTCTATCACATTGCTGTTTTCTAATAGTTAGAAATTATTCAAGCTTACCTGGTGGCAGCTCCCATTTTCAGCATTCCAAAGGGAAACCTCATTACAACCTGCTGCAACATAAATAAGGGGTCTTGTTGCAGCAGAGAAGGAGGTATGAGGAGGAGGTACAAAAAGACACATTTTCTCAATTGGGCACGGAAGAGAATACTGCCATGAGTTGACTGGTATGCAGAACCTCAAATCCCACAGAGTAAGCACACCTCTTGATGAACCAGAAACAAACCAATTCCCACAGGGGTCTGCTACCAGAGAGGATATATAGCCCTCCTCAGTAATCACCTTTGAGTGCCAAGCATTTGAATTTGTTCTTGTATCCCAGAGATGGATTCCACAATTTTGGGTGCTGTACAAAATCATTTTACTAGTGCCACCATCTGGACAGTAATTCAATAGGGTTGGTATGGCACCTTCTCCAACACTATACTTTTTCACATCAGCTATACCTGAATATTTTTCGACAACATTACCCAATCCCCCAGTGACGTAATCAACAGAAAACATTTGCATAGTTCCGTCACAAGCTCCAACGACAACTTGAGCAGAACCCTGGACCACAGCAACACAAAGTGCTCTAGTTCCCTCCAATGAATAAGTAAGTCTAGACCTAAATGAAATATCCTTCTCCAACCTTTTGGAATCCCAAACCTTCACTGTAGAATCTTCAGACGCACTTACAAAAAAGCTATGGTCTGTTGAAACAGCAATATCATTTACAGCAGAGTGGTGCTCCTGGAGATGTGCAACCAACACCCCACGAGGCCTCCACCCTGAATCTGGAATTGTTGATGCTCGTGCATAAGATGGCAATTCCAATGCCTCAGCTGAAACAGAATTACTTTCTGTTGTAAAAGAACTCCCTTTTGTTGTAGCAGAGACTCCCATTTCCAGAAACTTGCTATTTGTAAAGGTAGTTCGGTCGGACTCCCGATCTTCAACTTCATGAACAACTCTCCTCAATTGTGTTGAACCAGTGCCAATGCCAATTGAACCAGAGACAAACCTAGGAGCTGGAACTGAACTAGCTAAGCTAAATGATTTATTAACAGGCTCCATCCATGCCAGGGATGAAGAACCATAACCTAATGAGTTATAGGGTAACGAAGAAGCCGAGGCTGTTGCAGGTCCTGCCGTTTTATTATCAAGCTTAAAGTAGTACAAAGGTATTCCTTGTGAAGATTTCTCCATTAAGCTGTTCGTGCCACTAAGTTGTGGAGACACAAAACCAGATAACTGCAACTTCTCTGATGCAAGGAGATCACTAGAATCCACCACCCTAGAAGCATTTTGCACCAAGTTTCTTTCTGCTTTAGAGTTCTGCTCATCATCAATGGAATCAGAAATCTCCAGAGATTGATTTGCATCTTCAATAAATTTATGACTCTGATGATCACTTTGTCCGTTAGACCAACACTTCATCTGATCCAACTGCCTTGCTCCTCTCTCAAATTCAACTACAGATTCCCACTGCTTAGACTGTGATGATGTGTTGTACCATATCTTTCTTTGTCTCTCCAGCATGTCCGAACTACGGGCATTTTCTAAAATATGATAGTATAGCTCTCTTGAGACTGGTGGCTTTAGACACGAAAGGAGGATCTTTTCTGAAGCTAGAGATGCTGGTTGCCTTCGTAGAAAGGGGCAAATAATGGGCACAAGAAAAACATAAGAATCTACAGCACCTAAGCTCTCACTGCTACAAGCAATGAAAGTGACAGCTGACGTCCGTACCCACTGACTAGGATAACATAACAAAGGAAAAGCGTGCTCTATCATCTCTAGTAAGATTCTCTTTCGCAGAAATCCACTTTTGCATAGAATGGCCAGGCAATCCAATGCATTAACAATTACAACTTCAGTCACATCACTTAAAGCCTGCTCAATGTAGGGTAATAGATATTCCTCCACACTACGTTGGCCCACAAAAAAGCAGACATAAATGATTTGCCTATAGAACACTGCCCTGAGTTGCTCATCACGATCATTCAGAAAAGCAGGCAGGATTGGCAACAAAAAGTCATTGCTCTGTCTCTGGCCAAAAAACCGACAAAGGTTCCCAATGTCATCCAAGAGTGCTCTCCTGATATTTGGAGTTTGTTTTGGGCCCATAACAAGTTCTTGAATGACCTCAGCAATAGATTTCCTCAGATGTGCAAGCTGTGCATCACCATTTAGACTCTGCTGCCGTCCAGATGTCTCACTGGATGAATTTGGGGACTTCTGCGACAAATTTGATTCATTAAGAACCCCTGCCTCACTCAAGCTTATTGAGTGAATTAAAAATCCATAAGCAGTCAAAGCCAGCTTAGAAATATTGCTTGCATAACATATCCTCACACTTTCCTCTGGATCATCGGGAAGCATGGAAAGCATTGGGAGAATATACTCTGGAAATATTTTGGCATCACTAGGGGGGAAATCCCTGACTAAGGGAAGAATGTCACACAAAGTCTCCAAGGCAGCACAACGCACAATTGCTG
Organism: Rauvolfia tetraphylla; assembly: GCA_030512225.1. NCBI lineage: Eukaryota > Viridiplantae > Streptophyta > Magnoliopsida > Gentianales > Apocynaceae > Rauvolfia > Rauvolfia tetraphylla. Next base: position 6,158,542 of record JAJQKT010000045.1, on the reverse strand, counting down.
CTGGATCTGAAAGCATTGCAATCACATATGGCAGAACCCGCTGCAACCGGTCTTCGTCATCGATGTACAAGGAACATGACTTCAATAGAAGAATTGCTCCTCTCCTCATAAATGGCAACTTGACATTACGTATGCAGGAGCAGAGTAATGAAGCAATAAGGACCATACCTTCACAACTCATAATATCCTGAGGTAAAGGTAAAAAAGGCATGCCAAAGGTGTCTGACTGATTGTCATAATCTGAAACCAATGAGGTTAAATCATTCATTGATATCTTCTTCAAGAAGGGATGATGACTTCTGTTGAATATGTTAGAAATGGTTTGAATTAGCTCATCAGGAGATTGCAGATCCACCTGCTCCCTATTTTGGGAATATGCAGAACAAGTTACATCTTCCAGCATTGGTTTTGCACTATAAATGCAGTTATTTTGTTTTACATCCCTTAGAAGGTCACTAACATCACCAAGAAGATCAAACCTATCATGAATTGAGCCCTTCTCCATCTCTCCTCTTTTTCTCTGGGAGTCATTCGCCAGATATGTTGGTTTAGCATCTGACTCTCGCAGTGATCCATCTAATGTATTTGATGAAGAAGACTGTTGAGACACAGTCCCCTTTTCTAAGCTATCACTCATCATTTGCCTAAGAATCTCTTGGAAAGAAGTCTGGCATATTAGAACCTGCAGCAGAAGGTCATGCAAGCATGAACATAGAAACAATGAACTTAAAATTAAGATGATCCCTTCAAGTTGCTTACCCTTGCATCAGAATTAAGTGGATTCAACAAGGAATAGAAATTGTGAAGAAATGGGGAGAAGTAGCCCGGGAACACAACCCCAGTGAAATTATCCAAGTAGCTTTCTGCAGAATAACGTAACTCTGGATCCAATTGAATCATGTGAAGGATCAACTTGCGGATTCCTGAATCAGGAATCTGTACAGAAACAATTCGTTGAGAAACAAAGGGTTGAAGTCAAGTTGTAAAATTGACAGAGAACTTAAGTGAACTACCAGAAAAATATAACACAAATTCTCTTGACACAGAAAATAATATGGACCATATTAGAAGTTCAAGGAAAATAGTGATACATGGTTTTCCTTCTCAGTAGAGAAGGCAATATAATACCTTTTCCAAACATTGGCTAGGATCGTATTGTCCTCTTCGATAGGCAAGCAACTGAGACAACTCAAACAATGGTTGGCCCTCAAGGAATAGCTCAGCAATTACACACCTGAGGCAGCAACAAGTGTATTCAGAAGACAGATTGAGTATAAAATAGGTTATGCTTTCAGACATAGACAATATTGCAACACAAAAGAAAAGAACGTCTTGTCAAAAGATGTTGAGACCATGTCATCAGTTAAAGCTTAAAGCCAAAAGACTTTCAAGATCTTAGATCCAATTTCATGCTCAGGCAAAAGAAAATAATGAAACCACTTTTTCTTTCATTTATTAGATCCAAAACTTTCTTTTTTCGGCAGCAAAGATCCAAGTCTTGCAGCAACTATTAGTAATGGTTCCCTGTTTAAGTACACAAATAGTAAGTAGCTATCACCCTCTCGTATCTTTTCTCTAACAGCTTGCAAATTTGATTTACATGGAAATTAGAATTGCAAACTGCTTTAGATTAGATAAATTAACGAAAACATCTCAGCCAGTGAGAAGCTACATGAGTTCAATGAGGAAACAAAAAGTGCAAAATGAATGCGTTAACAATAAAACATAGAAGCTGGATTAGGCAAAGATGACATCAACATATATCTCATCAGAGCAGTCAATGAGACACACTCACAATGATGCATGAACACGTAGTTGAGAAAAATATTAAAGTTATGCGATCCCTTTTGGCGTATCGTGGAGCATATTGTCTACCTTGCCTCCTATATAATTAAATTCCCATTTCAGCTATTCATAGAGAGGTACATATCAGACAATTTAACAGAAAAAAAGCAACAGTTCTCAGGAACTCCCATTGTCCAAAATTGAATCTCCACATATCCATTTTTGAATGTCTGAAAATGAGCATCCACTTTTCTAAAATAAGCATATTTTCCATCTAAACTTCCACAACTAACCTTCTAATTTAAGGGATATCAATTCCTCATAAAGGTCCCACCACCGAGCCTCTTTAAATTAATGAAGGTAAGGTGGTAACATGTCTATGATCGAATGCCTTCCCATATATTTGTGCCAAGGAAAAATAGCACATTCAATTTTGGATGAAGAAAGTAGTATTCATAAGCACAGAATGACACCCTCAACGCTCAAAACATAAGAAGTTGAATATATCTAACATGTGTTAGAGAAAGAGAAAGATTCCAATCACTGGCTTTTGAAAGGTCTATATCACTCCAGTATCTGGAACCTGATTTGAGCATTTTTTGGAAATACAGCTCGTAATACCAGGTATATATAAATAAAGATTCTCCTAGAACACTGCAGCAGAAATTTGGACAGAACAGAAGACACATAAGTGGCAACCTTAGCACTTTAAGACTGATGGGTTCAAATAAACAAAGAGAGTACATGAGAACCCTTTTAGAAATATAGAATAGTATCTTCTCTTACTCTTCCTTCTTTCCTGGGCTAAGATCCATTAGAACATCCACAGGTGTGTGGATGGACTCTTTATGCATTAAGCTGATACAAATAATATCTGTATGCAGAGTTTGAGGAAATAAATTCTTCCTTCAGTAAACAATAAAGCAAACATGTAAAAGAAGTATCACATTCGCACCAATTTTTTTCTGCATCCATATTGTAATCTACTTATGAGCATACAAACAAAATATTTTTGTAATTTCAGATCTTCAAGTGCAAAGTGTCAGCTCTCCTCTGACAAAGAAGACTCACCCTACAGCAAAGATGTCCATAGATGACTTCAATGGTGCATCTTGTGCAACCTGCATCTCACCCCCATGCTCATAAAATCTCTGCAAATGAATAGAAATTTAGGTAGAATCAACTTAATATGTGAAACATAAGAGAACAAATAAAATTTGTTATCCCTTAACCGGGGAAGAGTAAATTTCCCGTATTCCATCTCCTTTTCTTTCCAATTTCGGAGCTATGAAGCTATATAGGTAATTCTGTCAGTTTCCTAAAGGTTTTTTCTTTGAGCAAAGATTAAGTTTCATGCTTCAAAAAGTGGCCATTAAGTCTGGAAACTGATTCCCCCATGTCCTGTTAGATGCATTCCAAATTTGTTTCAATTAACGGGGCAAGTTTTTTCCGCATAAGAAAAAATTCTAAAGCTGCAACATTGGTCCATTCTTGAAGATTGAACAGCACAAATGAATACTTAAAATGGAAAAAGAAAATAACAATCAACTACATGGAATATGAGCATATCCTTCATAAATGGGCAACAATCTGGTGCATAATATAAATACTCCCAAAAGAATATCGAAATAGTAAAGTTTTGTTAAGTTGGATAGAGCAAACAGATGCCATGTGTCCTTAATCCATGAAAAGAATCTCTTGAACACTATACAGTACAAATTGATACTCAAACTTGAAAGCAATAAACAATAAAATCCACGGATATGTGCATATCCTTGATAACTGGGTTGCCACCATCTGGAAATTATTTAAATATTATCAAAAAGAACATTCAAATGATAAAGTTTTGCTAAGATGGATGTCTGCAAAAAGATGCCAAAGTCCCATAGGCAAGTAGTTCATGAAAAGGATCACAGAAAGCTAAACAAAAGGATTCAAAATTATCTCCTGCACCCACAGAAAAAGGGTATTTAAAAATAATTCCTTTCCACAGCATTTTATTTTTTTAGAGTTTCAAAAGCTCTACAATTGGTTCCCTTCTCAAGGGTAGTCCAAATGAGTGCAAAGAGGTGCATTCTAGAATACATATCCCCAGCACCCTCACACCGGCAATGATGCATCACCTCATCTTCCTTCCTTAGAACCTCCAACTCAAGATGGAAGTCATGCTCATATGATGGCATCTTCCTCTCTATACACATCCATATGAACCAAACACTCACAAACAGCATTTGTCTGTTTAATCATGATTGTGACTCCAATATTTATGATAATCCCACTTCACTAATAATGACAATTCAGGATTTTTCCTTCCAAGATAGGAATCAGGAATACAGCACATAATTTGAAACCTCATACAAGCCTTATATTCCTACCTTTTCTTTTCTTTTTTATTTTGAATACATAATCTTTGTTTTTTAACTAGAAAGCATTTTCTTGTATCCTATGGTAACAAGTTTACCAGCAAGTTGTTTCCAAATAAATCCTAAAATCAACTACTCACAGGATACAAGGAAGCAGTCAGCAATATCAAAACATTGCATGAAGTCAACATCTGAAAATGTCTTATTCTCCTAACCAGCTTTCAAGGGTGCTCTCCCCATGCAAGTAACCAACACATTGTTTATTCAATCAGTAACAATTATGGGATCAAGCAACGAGTTTCAGAAAAACAAAAAAAAAAAAGAACGAAAGAGTTAATGGTGCGGAGCAACAGTGTCTTTGCATTATTTTCTGATCTTGACAAAATATAATGCACTGCAGTCAAAGGTGGGAAACATAATTGATTCAACAGTTAAATTTTATTAGCATCAAATTGTTTCAGTATTCAGCCACACCAGGCATCATTATGAATAGTCCATAGTCATAACAATTTGATTTTTCACGTTGAATTTTCATCCACAAAGTCTAGGAAAGATTAGAATAGAGGAACCGACCTCAGGAGCAAGATAACAACGTCTTCTTCCTCCAGTATCAAAGAAAAATGAAAAATCAGAGGGATCATCATGTGGAATATATGTGGGTTTAAATGATGCAAAATCAGCAAGATAAAGCCAGTTCCAGGACGTAACCAGCACATTCTCACATTTGATATCTCCTGAAAGAAAATTTGAATAAGTTTTTTTGGGAAACCTTGTTAAACTAATGAAGAAGATCAATTTTGAACTTATCTCACCGTGACATATTCCACGATCATGGCTCTGTTTTACTGCACAAAGCAGCTGCAAAACCACAACTACATTAACTGCAACTCCAATAATAACAACATTTACGAATCAAATGAAGGAGGAGGGAAAACCTGAAAAGCCAGCCATTTCTTCTCAACAAGACTGAGGAAAGGTCGAGTACTCAACCGGTCATGAAGATTATTAAAGAAGTATTGCCTTAGCAAGTAGGCAGCTTTGTCCGTTTCAAGCCAAAACTGCAACATGCAGCAAACATAAAATTTAAACCTACCTGCTAAGAAATCAATAGTATTAATTATCCAATCTTAGAATCCTTCAGACAATTTAAACCTTCAAATAATCAAAGGCTACAGACCTCCTTCCTTCAGAAGTTATTTAATTATCTGATGTATTTCCTATGCTTAAATTCTGAACTTATTGTTTTACCGTGCTGCCATTAATAGAAAAGATATTTTTCTGCATTGCACAAAACAACCATGTTCTTCAATAATTGTTCACAAGGTTGAACTTGTAAACACAATCTAAAATTCTTCGTCCTTGGTTTTAGCCGAAAAAAAACAGAAATTCAATTTTTTTGTTTCTTTTTTTTTTAGGCACATATTTCTCTCAACGTCTCATTGCTATACTTGCACACAATTGCATCTTGTCTTGACTCTTGAGAAATTTTTTTCCCAAGCTCCATTTGTTTTCTATGCAATTGTGTAAAAGAGAAGCTCCAAACAGCCTTAAAAGATCTAGCAACAGGGAGAAACTAACAATGTTTCATGAGAAGTATAGCAAAATCAAGCCAACTGCAATGTCCATGCTTCACAATTGTCTTTCATATGCCCTGAAAGGATACTCAATCCAGAGTTTGTCCTTCCATATTGATTGTCAAAATCTTGTTTTCAGTCTAACAAATTTTGATTACCTATTATGGAAAAGCCATAAGAATGAAAACTCAGCATTTGAATTTTCTTTGCTTAATTTTACCACAAAAATCAATGATCATCTACTGCACCAAAGCAGAAACTTAGCTCTTGCTCACTTATCATAATGACAACCAACTAACAACTATTCTCTCCCTTGCACAGTGCAGTGCAACTGGCTCTTCTGCTATGAACCAAATCAAAACCGCTGCCCAGAAAAGTTCTCACACTAATCCACGCAATTTTCTCTGCAATTAGCCAAAAACAAGAACATATAAAGAAACAAGCTAACGAAAGCGGAAGATTTGGTAGCAGACCTGAAATGGCCAGACATGAGGATGATCGAGGCCCGTGAATATATCACGAATTTGGCAGAGGCGGCGTTCATATTCCCGTAAACCAATGGAGTCGCCTCTTTTAAAATAGACCTTGACTAGCACAAGCCCTTCGTCGTGCTTGCACAGAATCGATTTCAGAAACCGTCCTCTGCCCAAAACTTCTTTCAGTACTAAATTATATGATGATGGCAAGTCGTGCAGGTAGTACTCAGTCGCCGACGCTTGCGTCGTCCGAGCGATCTTATTACCCATTGGTACTCTTTGCCAGGGACGATGTGTATGCTTCCGATCTTTTTTATCGATGGCCGGAGCTCAGACGATGGGGCAATTGGGAAGAGGTTGAAAGAGATGGGGTTTCGTGCGACGGGATCATTGCAACGAGTCGTTCTTTCCCAGTGGATTTGTGCCATGTCATCAAAAGAAGTTGATTTTCCTATTCGTTTTTCTTCTTGCTAAATAAACAGAAGTTGCTTTTCTTTCCTCCTTCTAAATGGGAGAAATATTTGTCAAATTAATAGGAAAGTAACGTGATGATATGACTTGAAACAGTAGATTCCCGCTTGCATCGAGATTTTTTATTAAAAAATCAAAAAACAATTCTGATATTTTATCTTGCAACGGTCAATTTTGAAAACATAAAAAATAAAAAATTCTCAATATGTTGTCAAACTGAAAAAAAAAATTCATACGTATTATCAATCTCATTTTAATTTTTCTATACATGAATAATCTTTTCAGTTTGAATTGAATCTTAAATGTCTAAAAGCTCACATTGATTTAAAAATAAAATAAAATTATTTTTTAATTGATTTTATTTGAATTGTATTTCTTATAATCAAACACATAATTGAGTATTTTTTTATTTTTATAAAAAATTCACTTATACAAAACTCAAGATAAAAATTTTTCTAACTAAACACAATCTAAATATACCCTATAATTAAATATAGCTATGAAAAAATTTCTTATTTTCTTAATATAAAAAGGGAGCTTTACGCCCAAAGACCTGCAATTCCGCCTTCTATATACATGATATTTTGCCATAGTTTTTCTTTTGATTCTTTTGAGTTTGTTTGGTATGTGACCACCTTATTCCGTCGCTATACGGCTTTCATGGAAGCCGTCCTTACCTCAAATAAGGAAGGCGGAATCCTCAGATTACCATAAATTGCACCTCTTTTGTTTCAACATATCGTATGGAGGATATTGATCCAGAGTTGGACAACGTTTCACATGCATCTTGATTTTTTAGAGCAAAAGAGAAAAAAACAAGAACGAATACATTTGGATTAAGGATATCAGCATAATTTTGCAGTAGTACTACCAAATATCGAAAGATATTACTCATAAAAAATTCTGAGACCTCCTTTTTGTGAGACTTTCATTTTGATATACCTCACAAAGTTAAGGGCATACTTGATTTAAGTTTTAAACAAAAAAATTTACTTTTTTCTTATTTTTAAAACTTATTTTTCTTCTAACAAACAATTTACTTTTATAATTTTCAATACAACTCAACTAAAAAAAACTCAGTCCAATCTCACATTAAGTTATATTATATTGAAACTTTCAAAATTAACTTTTAATTGAAAAGTAAAAGTATTTTCTTAAAAACCATACATTTTATTTATATTTTCCTAATTAACGATAAGATGTGAATTTCTATAGCATCCATCAATTAACCAAGATATAATAGTGTCAGTCTAAATTTTATATCAAGTCAAACATATATATCATTTTCAAAAGTTTGACTCACTAAGAAAATTATTGGACAACCATGGTTTATAAAGTACAACTGCTGCATTCTATATTCCTTAGCGGCTGGAGGTTCAGAAGAATTGACCAAAGACACAACAAAAGCCATCAATCCCATACCATGTCAATAAACAGAAAAAGAGAATTGTTGACTGATAGTTACAAAAGCCAAGTGCCAAATGTAAATCAAATAGAAGATCCATAAAATACACACTCAGAAGAGATAAATTCCTCACTTGAAACCATCATAACACTTTATACAAGCAGAGAATTCAAAGGAAACGCTGTCAAATTCAAAAAGAGATCATATTCTCAAGCGCCCATAACGTCGTCATTTTAGATCCACAACCTCGACCTTGAGTACACAAAGGTCTGCTGCAATGAGTTCCAACAGGACACAATTAGATGCAAACCTTTATAGAGCCCAGAAGACAGAAGAAAATATGCAAGTGGTAATGAGACTTACCAAAATAATTAAAGATCCCGTTCAATAAGATAATCAACGTGCATTTTAACAACCATATTGCACTGCCCTGGAGTCATTGTCTCGTCATAGATGCCAATGAGTAACACTTGATTGGTCTTTCTAACGGTAGCACCACCAGGCCCTCAAAGGAAGAACACAAAAATATCAAAGATGAAGCATAGGACAAATTATTGTGAGAGGAACAGGTAAAATACATTCTCGTAGCATACAGGTTATCTTCAATTAGCACCGCCAGGCCCCCAAAGGAAGAACACAAAAATATCAAAGATGAAACATAGGACAAATTATTGTGAGGCACACAGGTAAAATACAATCTCATAGCGTACAGGTTATCTTCAATTTACTTCTTTTATTCTTTCCTAAGATAGCTAAAAGTATTTACCAGTCTACATACCCAAAGGAGTCTCTCATTATGCCTACTTATTTAGATATCAACAAGAAGATTCTATTCTCGCGAGTTCCTTTGTCATCCCAGATCTTTCACCACTCTTGCACTCCATGCATCTAGACATTTTCAAGGCATTCTAGAACTTCAGAAATGGACCAAGTTCAGTACCATTTTCCCTCGGATGACTGCACCTGGCTCACCCTGAATCACCATATATTTCGTGCCAACAAAGAATAAGCCACTTGGAGCAAGAGAACCAGGTTGATCAAAGTCCCTCATGATTGCAGCTATTTCCTCAGGCTTGAACTGCAAAATCAACAAGATCAAATAAGTATACAAATAACTGTTCTCTTAATTCACCAAATCAAGGTAAGCCTTCATAGCCTGTACACCAAAATAGCAACATATATGTCTTGGCATAAGCAAACTAGTCATTAGGTTCATTTCAAAATCAAATACATTTGTGCTTCCTGAAGCATTCTTTCCGTGGACACCATTGCACTGGTTTACATGACAAAATATCCTTCACTATTCAAGACTTGGCATTCTGAGTTCTCTGGTATTCAAAAATATCCATAGTTGAACGCTCAGGTATAAATGGGGAGCATTTAAAAGCATTCACAGCATAAGAAAGGATGGAACAATTACTTCATTGAACTTAAATATTTCATACAAGTAGTACAGCTTGAAAGATCTTAGAGCCATATCCAGTCATTTTGCTTATTCTCGAATTAAATATCTAACCACCGAGATATTACCTCATTTACCAGAGGAAAAGACAATGATCTTCTAATATTAGATTGGAATTAAATCATCCCCTAAACTCTAAATCCAACGGCAAAGAAAAGTAAATTAACTCTTGGATCTTCGGACCGGATCAAGCCATCTACGAAATTAACAAAACAAAAAGATGAAGAAATCTTGCAGCAACTGAAATTAAATACAGCAAATCAGATCTCCAACCGGAAACCAAAAAGAAATTGAAAATTACAAAATTCAGTAGTACAAAAAAAAATACAGATTAATCGTCCAATGCTGGTCAAAATAAAATTAATTAGTCTTCCTAAATTTTCAAAATTGCAATAATCGATTGGACCAGTGCTGATTGACAAATTTTGGTTTTATTTTATTATAGACTGCATCATATTTTTAGAGAATTTCCTAAACAATGCAAATTACATTGACTTGTAAACATAAATGACTATCGACGAAGGCTCTAAATCCTATTAATGGCAACTAAGACGGAAAACAGCATCCATGTGTCAATGCAATTGACTTTGAATTTTCTAGACGGTAAATTTGCAGATAGATATACAAAACTAAACAATCTACTCATTTGTTAAAACGAATTTATAATTTTTAAAAATTCATTTGAATTATTATCTAAGTAGCGACGGAAAATATTTCAAGTTTGTCCTCAAACAGTGAAACCAAATTTTGAAGAACTCATCCAACGAGCGACTCCTTGATCTATCAACGTTGACTCATTAGAATACACTTGTTAATTCACAGTTGATTTACCTGTTAAAAGAAAATATCATCCATGCAACTCGATAGATCCGATCCGTTTTCCAGGAAACGACAAATTATTTCGTCAAGAAAAAAGCGATAGAAATAGGAAGTCCAGAATCAATTTACCAAACTAAGCAAAATAAGCAAAGGATTTTATTGACAGACGATCGTAGAGGGACAATGAAAGAGTGATATATACATCTGATGTTCAAACGTTGATGAAAGTTAAGCTGAAGGAAGGAGATCCATGGTCCGATAACGACGTAGGCTATCATCTTCTCACTCTTCAGGATCCTCATAGTTTGGGTCATTAGCATCAATAGCATCTTTATCGAAACGGCCAAGCTCGGCTTCCGAATAGCCATCACCGGACCAAGTGAACTTGCCGCCGCGGCCACCCTTCTTCGGCGATCCGCTCATGCCTGTGGCTGATTTCCTGTCGCTCCTAACATCCTGGCCGGCGGCCTTGCCACTTACTTTGGCAGCTTTCGCACCTTTGCCCGAACACTTCATCTCCTCAACGACCTGTTCTAAACTCTGTGCTTATCGAATGAGTGAGTGAGAAGAACCGAGCGCGAGTGGTATTTATCGGAGGTTACGATTGGGCATGGGATACTTTCATCCCATTACGGCGGGCTCGGCATGTGATCTGACAATGACGACCGGGGGTAAAGGATAAGAACGAATAATCGAAGTGCTTTTTTTTTTTTCACCTATTGCTTGATCGAGGCACAATTTGATTTTTCTAATATGTATTAGTTAAGGAGAATATGACAATTATGATAATCGTCAAGTTATTTGACAAAATTTTAGTTTTAACAAAAAACCTTGTACAGTTAGCCTAAATATATAAAGTATTGTATAATGTAATATTTTAAGGTGTGTTTAGATTGTAATTTAAAGTAAAAAATATATATTTTAGATTTTTTTTATTTTTTCACAAATAATTTACTTCTGTATTTTTAATATAAAAATAAAATAAAAACTCAATTTAAATACACTTTTTTTATTTCAAATAAATGTTATTACCTTATATATATATATATATATATATATATATATATATATATATATATATATATATATATATATATATATATATAATTTTTAAATATTTATTATTGATCTTCACAATTCAATATGGGAGTTTCATAAGTATTGCATATGTTAAACTAATAATTTCCTTAACTAGTAAGTAAAATATAGCATATGAATTGTGACAAGTGCTCTGTGAAAAACTTTTGTATTAAGTTAAATGTGAATATTTTAATTTAAAAAATAGGTATTTAATTAAATGTGAATATTTAATTTCAAATATAGGTGAATACTTTTCTAATGCTCTGAAATCCTTTTTGTTTTTTAAGAAAAAAATCTAATCTTATACTAAAACTATAGATATCTATGAATTGCATGCTTTGTTTATTATAAATCCAAAATCTTGTAATAAGCTAAAGTTACACTAGAAAGAATCCTATGGCCTTTTTCGACTATTAAAAATAAAAATTATTATATATGCACTTTTAATTAAACTTCCTGGTGATAAGAAAAGAAAATTATTGTTTCCTCACTATATATAGTAAAGGTGATATTTGATTTTGTCTTAGCTTTCAATAACTTGATTTTCATACATAAAGTATGCGGAGTTTCTATTGACTTTTTTCTTTCTTCTTCTTATTTTTTTATTTAGAACACTTGATATCTTTATCAATTGATTAAATTAATCCAGACTCAACTCAAGTTGTGTTCACAAAGTCTGACCTTTACTCGAAAAATATTCATCTCAAAACTCTTTTTAATATGACGTTACAAGTAAGAATCAAACTCATAATCTTACATTGATATTGACATTTTCATTCTTGTTATTAGTACTCCATCTCATTTGAATTGTTTCTTGATGGATAATGATACCCTTTCATTTATCTATTTTGGATTGGCCAAACTATTTTTAATTGAATAGAATTGGTTTTATTAGTTAAAATTTATTCCTTCTCAATTTTAGTTTTCTATACTTTATTAATTTATATGAAAACCTTATTTTAAGAATATTAGTTTTAATATTTGTAAAAAGAATTTGAAACACATAAAATAAAATAATATTTCTTTGTAATATATGAAATCTTTTTTCCTATTTGTACTTAAATACAAAATAACATTATTATTACTTGTCAACTTTTCTATTTTTTTTACCTTCACGTGTACATATTTTAAAAAAATAAATACTAATATATTTGAACTACATTTTAAATTTCTCTAATTTTTCTCTTCAAACAATTCACTCGTTGCAAGAACAAAATAAACAATTTCAAATTGAAAACCAATTCGACTAGCAAAAATAAACTAATTTCATTTTTATTTCATTTTCACTCCAAGTAAATTCATTCAACATTTTTTAGATTATCTACAAAGGATCTTTAGTTGTCTAGCTTGTACCCTCTTCCTCAATAAATTTTTTTCACTTTCTTTTTGTTTTCCCTTTATAGCATATTGACATGGTCAAAACGTCGTCAGTAATTTACCATATTTATCGTAAAATGGGTGAAAATAATCCTCTTTTATAAATATGTTATCCATAAAGTGATTGAATTTCATCTCAAATGGGATACAAAAAATTGTTCTTTAATCAACCTTTTGCATTGTTTTTCCTTCACCTCTTTAGTTCTTGCATTGTTGCAAAGAACGACGAGAGGGGAAGGAGTTTCATCTCTTGCCAGAAGGGCCAGAAGGGCAAGAAACTATTCTCCTTCATCATTTCTCCAATTCTCCTCTCCTTCTTACTAGAATTTATCTTAGCCAATCTATGCCCTAACAGCCATAATGTATTATTCATTGTTTCTCCTTCAAATATTGCTTCTCTTAGTCGTCCTACTTGTCCACTTATGCATTGCGGTTTTCATTTGCCTAACTTTTATCACTATTGTTTATGTGATTTATGGGTTCTTCAGCACAATTGTATTGTGTATAAGAAAGAAATACTTTGTTAATTATGGCCACGACAATGACGATTTTGCCTGATTCTCAACAAAGGATCTTAGGAAAGGTTAGCAGTTAAAAATGCAGGTTACCAGAATTTTGTTGAGGAACATTTGGTTTGTATTCATGGAATGAAGGCCAGAACAACATCAGAGGAAGGGCATCAATAACAATAAGTCTCCCACGGCTGATTTCCTTTACGGTACTGTTTGCAATTGTATCTTTGTTCTTTTTATTGAGCTTATTGAGTGTGATTGGATAAAGTTTGATTTTGAGATTTTTATTTTAAATTTTATAAAAGTTAAATTGTTTACGAGAGAAGATATCGATCTCACACTTGAAATTATATTTCCTAAATAAAGCTCAATAAAAATTTTCTTTTAAATCGAAGTTATTTTATTTACTTTAAATTTTTTAGGTTTTTATTTTGTTTTCAATTGATTTGTTACTTTTGTTAATAAGAAAACTTCTTAAAAATTATGTGTTTTCAGTGAAATTAAATATTGCATTTGTTTAAAAATTTTTCTTGAATTTTGAAAGATATAAATTATTTATAGAGAAGGGTATATAAGTCACAAAATCAAAATTTTTAAATGTAATGGTATCCTAATATAACATAAAATACCAGAAGTGAGTCATAGGAATAGCGAAAATATATTGAAATTTTGCATATTCTTCTAGACATAATAGGATTGGCCCTTCTTATTAAAAAACAAAAAGAAAAAGATTGGCCTGTCCGGGGATGACATGGCGAAATATTATTGGGAGTGGCTCTCACGCAACAATGCGGTCAAAATCGAAGAGCAGCATACTATCCTAATTCATCCGACAAAACCCTAGAAGGACACTAATCGCAAAACAATGCGTGCGACCGAAGAGTCCACTGACCTAAGAAAAAATCGAATTAGAAAAAAAAAAAAAAAAGAAACACAGGAGGCCCGAAGTAGCGTCAGTGCGGAAGAGAATGACTATTGTATTACATGCTTATAAACTTCCGGCGGCGTTCTCCCCTCCTACAAAACCTCCTTCTCGGCAACGTTATCCGCCGTTCTCTCTCTTCTGCTGCTCTGCCTCTCTCTCCCCGAACCGTGAGTGTCTTCCTTCTTTCCAGTGTCGTTTTTATTTTTTCCTTTTTTTTATAAAGGTTTTGAGGGTTTTAGCTATGAAAATCTTTCCTACTGCTTCGAGCTAAGATATTGTTAACATTATTGCTAATGTTGGTTGAAATTAATTTGTTAATTGTCTTTTGTTCTTTTGTCATGTTTTGGCCAATTTAGTGATCCGTTGGTTGCTTAATTTTGTTTTGTTTCATGGGTGAACGGGGATGTGACCTGGAGATGGAAAATTTATGTTAAATTTACGTCTGAAGAGGATACTAAGCACTTAAATTGGCACCTAGTTTGACCATAAGAAGGAACTTGAGAGTTCATCTGTCTATCATTGTTTCCATACTTGGAAGAATATCTGATGGTTGACTTGCGTTAGACTTTTAAGTAATGCGGTTTTTTTCTACATTTTGGTTCTTTATGCTCATGTCAATTACATATATCATGAAGTTATAATTGATTGTATACCTTGATAGTTTTTCTGCTTATTCTGGAACTAGACAGGTATTGTGAGAGCAACTTGTAGATTTTCCCTCGCTGCAAAGGTGCAATCAGTATCAACCATGGCAGATGTAAGTTCCCAGCATTGCCTGACTTAGGAATCCACCATATGCATTTGTATGCCATGAATATACGCAGAAGAAATCTTAAATCTTCTGGTTTTGGCTTAATTGGATGGTCGTGCAATCTAACATATTTATTAGCAGGGTGATGAGAATGTGGGCAGTGTTAAGCAACTATTAGAGATGCTCTTTGCAGAATCTCTCAGGCTTACGGTTCCTGATGAGTTAGACATAGCGCCTATTATTACCCCTTGCAAAGATCTAAGACACGGTGATTATCAATGGTATGACATAATCTTTTCATCCTGTCAATGGATACCGCTGCATTCCACAGCACTGGTTTCTTGTGTCAGATTTCTTGGGTTTGTTGTGGGTAAAGATTATCAGTTGTATTCTGTTTCTTCCAGAAGTTTGACTTTCGAACTGTTACTTATCTTGCAGCAACAATGCAATGAGCTTATTTGCAAGAATCAGAGGCAGAGTTTCCCAGTACAGGAACCCCCCTTCTTTAGGACAGGTATTGACATTGACCTATCTCCAGCTGTCTCATGATACTGCTGTTGAATAGAAAATGGCAGTATTTTTACACTGTATTAGGCCTTGATCTAATAACATGCAAACATTTGGTTTTATGTCTAGGCTATCATGAATAATATTCCACCATCAGAAATTATAGAGTCATGCACAATCGCTGGACCTGGGTATGTGAATGCTGTGTTGTCAAGGGACTGG
Organism: Rauvolfia tetraphylla; assembly: GCA_030512225.1. NCBI lineage: Eukaryota > Viridiplantae > Streptophyta > Magnoliopsida > Gentianales > Apocynaceae > Rauvolfia > Rauvolfia tetraphylla. The sequence goes on along the minus strand of JAJQKT010000045.1, from coordinate 6,142,813 downwards.
ATGGCCAAGGTATTTGCTCTATCTTTACATCCAACTGTTGTCAGTAGTTTTTCATGTTTATGGATGTTCGAGTCCGCTTTTGGTGATGGGGTTATTCTTGCTCCAGAGAATCCATAAGATGTTAACCAATGGCATTGAAACCTGGGCACCAAAACATCCAGTCAAAAGGGCCGTGGTTGATTTTTCCTCTCCAAACATTGCAAAGGAGATGCATGTTGGGCACTTAAGATCTACAATTATTGGTGACACTTTGTCCCGCATGTTGGAGTTCTCAAATGTTGAAGTTCTGCGGAGGAACCATGTTGGTGACTGGGGCACTCAGGTATTTTCCTTTCTGTGTAAATTTCTCCACCTCTCCTTTGGGTCTCTAACAGTATGGCAAGATATGAAAGGTAGCATAGCTTTTTCTTTAGGTCTTTATATATTAAGTTTGATCCTTTTTGCTCAAAAGCTCTCTTGCCCCTATCTAGTGGTTTGGTTATAAGCTAGCTGGCTGTTTACTGAATTTATTTTAGTTCGACAATCAAGTGTTATATTCTTTTTCTGAGAGTTTCCATTTGTATTTCTTTACTATTCAGAAGCATAAAGAACTAATATTATGGTGCAGTTTGGAATGCTTATAGAGCACCTCTTTGAAAAGTTTCCGGACTGGGAAGTTGCTAGTGGTCAAGCTATTGGTGATCTCGAGGTGAGTGGAAGATAACTTTGAATATAACAGAATTCTTGTTTGCTTCACATTTTCATTTCCCCCTTTTCATCTCCAATTAGTAGTTTTTAAGTGTTACTACAGCTATTATTTATTAACTGTACTTTTGTGGCTTCATGTTGTAAAAATAGTAGAAAATCTTTTCTTTGGGATGGGTATTTACTTTCTTGACCCAAGTATATTTGATTCAAAAGGTGTTCCATTTCAGGTGTTAATTGCATTTAAGAATTGCATACTATGTTAAATCTGGAAAGAAATTGTGAGAAAACATAAATGTTAATCTAATCTTGCTTGCTTATATTGTTTTTTATCTAGGATTTAGACTTTTTACCATGCTTGTGGGAAGTCAATGTCCTTAACTGCTGTGCTGTTTTTTTCCTTTTGGGTTTCCCATTTAATCTTATTTTGGCAGATGGGAAATATTGTAGCTGCTGAGATAATGTTAATAGATGACTAACATGTCTATTTGATGACACTATCATTCTTCAGGCATTCTACAAAGCCTCCAAACAGAGATTTGACACCGATCCTGAGTTTAAAGAGAGAGCCCAGCAGGCAGTAGTCAGTCTTCAGGTGAATTTGTTTGTGTTTTCTGTTCGTATTTAATCAGTTGAATAATCTAAACTTATGTTCGTTATCCGTGGCCCCAAGGCTCCCAACCTCCCACCCCCGGCGGCTAAGTTACTTGTTAATTTTGAGGTTCCAATAATGACTTGAATTTCTCTTTATGTTATTACTATTATGTTTGTTAATTAATCCAGTGGGTCAATTTGCATTTCAGGGAGGGGAAGCGAGGTACCGGAAGGCATGGGCACAGATCTGTGAAATTAGCCGAAAGGAATTTAAAAAAGTTTATGAACGACTTGGTGTTAACTTAGAAGAGAAGGTACAATATTAGATATCATCCATTATGTAGTTTTGGAAGGCTTCAGCCTGCAATAAGTTTTTATGATTTCTTTAGATGGTTGAAGAATTAAGATATTTATTGGTTTGGGCTTTTTGGTGTTTCCACATGCATTTGCTTTCCTGTTTTTATTATTAGCTTAGGGACTGTTTGTTTGTTTACTTGCTTCTGCATTTTGCTACATCGATCATATTGTCAAACTATGCCAGGAGATGAATAAATGCTGTAGCATAAGGAAATAACCTTGTTCTGGCATTGTGAAGTAGATTTGATAGAAAAGGAAAGAAATATGAGAAACAGAAAGTCCAGAAAATTGAAAGAAAAATAAAATGATTATCGAGGGAAAGAGTTGAAATACAATTTGAGTTCCTGTTCCAGTTTCATAATGTATGTGGCTGAAATGGAAAGCCTGAGGATCCGCAAATTTAATGTTAACTTTAATGAAGTCTTGTAGCATTTGCATTATCTCCTTGTCTGTTAACCTTATATGTTCACCTTTACACCTGTTGGAATTGGTTCAATGTCTTTCTGGAGATACAACTTTGAATTGCAAGCAATTTCCAGAGTTATATTTCCTTCTGTGAACATTTTAGAATTTTTTTCTCGTGAAAGATTCTGGTTTCTTTTTTTCATTTTCTGAAATTGCAGAACTAGATATTGTTCTTTAGCATGGAATTGCATTATTTCTGTCTTGTCACTTGGACTGCAGTTGGCAAAATATCCTAAATATAGACTTATGTCTTTACAGAAGTAGATGTTGATCTTTAGCCTGAATATAAAATTATGCATGGAGAGAGTTAACATTTTATGTTTCCAAAGCATTTTATATTGATTCTTTCAGTGTACAGAAAGAGAATGGCCCATTTCATGAGGGCTTATGGATGATTTATGGTTATCACGGCTATAGGCAGCTCCCTGGTAAATGAGACTAAAGTGACCTTCCTGTCATCAGTTTCTGTTTGCAAAAAAATACTAACACATTTGCTTTTTTTCTTTTTTTTAAAGAATTTGTAATTATCACAGCATTCTATTCTGTATTTCTTGCAAAGTTTAGAATTGGAATTGATAGAAAACATGACAGTGCTATTTGTACTACTCAATTATAGGGATGGAATATTCAACAAGATACATATTTTATCAGGTAGAATTGAAACCCTTTGACAAGAAGGGAGGAATAAGATAGATTTATTTCACATTCTAGTAGCTCTTGCTGTGTCATTTCTGGTAGAAGTTTTATGGGATGAAGTGCTTCTTAAGTTGTAAACTATTGCATTTGTCCTAGTTTGACTGCCAACTGCACTGATGCTTTGAGTTGTTTTCATTACTCAGTAGGTCAGTTTCATATAAATCTTTTTTTAATTTATTTTTGCTAGGGGGAAAGCTTCTACAGTCCATATATCCCGAAAGCTTTAGACCTGTTAAATAAAGAGGGCTTAATTGAAGAAAGTGAAGGTGCTCGTGTTATCTTTGTTGAAGGAATAAGTAGACCTCTTATTGTCGTAAAGAAGGATGGGGGTTACAATTATGCTTCAACAGATCTTGCAGCTTTATGGTATGTTTCAACATTTTCAAATTTCACATCCAACTACAATTGCTTATTTTGTTCATTTTCATTCATCACTTGTCACATTTGTTTTGATTTGATCTACATAATCAGACTTGCACAAAAGGATGCTTCAGATGAAGTAAAGAGTTCAAAGAATTAATTATGAAATTTCAGTTATAATTAGTGGTCCTTTGAGTATCTTGAGATTGGTTATTCTATTCTCTGAGATTTAGAGGATTTCAGGGAAAAGCAAGGAAAGTAGAGACATGGAGCCTTTATGAGCAGTAAAGAAGCCGCCTGTTAACTAACTCAAATAGTACCTTCATATGCTGCTTCAGAGTATGCAGCAGTCACTAGGTTGGTTTCACATATCCAAAGAATTAGATACAATGGAGGAGTTATGAATTGTAAAATTACTCTAAATCCCCTATTGTAACTCGTAACGATTTCCGTATCATCTTCAAACATTAATAACCCCATCCTAAGCCAGTTGAAGAATTTGTACAGGTATAACTTTGCTCTCAATGAGGTCCAGTATGTGCAGATATGATGTGAATCATCTTTTAAAAGAATGACATCTGACCTAAAGCACCTCGATTCTTTTCCCTGCTATCTCTCCCCTCCACTATCCTGCCTGCTTATGCATTCACCAGAACCATAAGAACCAACTTCTGGTGGGATTTAAAGGGCACTTTCAGAAGGAAGAAGAATGCGGCATTTCTCGAAATGTTATATTCAGAAGATGGAGTTCTGTAGGTTAAAGAGGATTAAGAAACTTCAGCTGTAGTATGAACTTTTAGAATGGAATATATAATCGGTCTGAGAAACTTATTTTCTTTGTGCTTGTTGTTCATGTTGTAATGTTCTAGGAATATTTTTCAAAATAATGAGACTTATATCATGCAACTATAGGTACCGACTTAATGAAGAAAAAGCAGAGTGGATAATATACATTACCGACGTTGGACAGCGGGAGCACTTTGAAATGTTCTTTGCTGTAAGTATCAAATATCCCATCCTGGTACCTGCTGCAACTGTTCCCCCTCCCCCACAAGAGAGAGAGAGAGAGAGAGAGAGGATGAGAAAATTTCAGATTTTGTAATCTGACACCTCTGCCAATTCTTCTTAGGCTGCGAAACGTGCAGGCTGGCTTCCAGCTGAAGATGATAAATATCCAAAAGTGAACCATGTTGGATTTGGTCTTGTTTTAGGGGAAGATGGAAAGAGATTCCGGACTCGCAGTACTGAAGTGGTTAAATTGGTTGATTTACTTGATGAAGCCAAGAATCGGTGTAAAACAGCTCTTATTGAAAGAGGTCTGGGTATTAAACTTACATTTACACTTCCAATTCTTGTCCAGCCACTTCTTTCTGTATGTTCTCTGTGAAGATGAGGAATAGTCTATGCTGTCATTTCTGTTCACTTTTTTTTTTCATACCATCTCAGTATTCAATTTAATATTCAATCAGGCAAAGACAAGGAGTGGACTGAGGAGGAGCTTGAGCAAACTGCTGAAGCTGTTGGATATGGAGCTGTAAAGTGAGTTCCCCTTATTTGTGCACTTCCAATATGTGAATGTCTTTCTGTTTCGTGCCTTATCCTGAATCTAGGACAGCTTTGTTCTCAGTAGTGTTAACTTCAGTTGTTATTCATGGCAAGCTCATAAATAGCTTTTCCACTTCCAACTCAGAAGACATCGGCTGGCCGGCCACTCTAGTGGGATGGAGCTGAGAACAAGCCAAAAGTTCCATCCACAGATTGTTTTTGATTGAAATTGCTGTGTTCTAAATTTGATTTCAGAAAAGTATGAAAGATTATCAAAAATTGTTTGAGCATAGCATACAAGAATTAGAATGTTATTGAACTTCTATTTATCTCTTTTAGCATACAAGAATTAGAATGTTATTTAACTTGTATTTATTTCTTTTAGCTGTTCTTACGATTTGTATGACTCTTCTTCTACTAACTAGCTTTCTGTTGGATATACGTCAGATATGCTGACTTAAAGAACAACAGATTAACCAATTACGTGTTCAACTTTGATCAGATGCTGAACGACAAGGTGTGATGAATAATTTGTTTCTCTACTTTATTTCTGGATAACTGGAGAAATTATTGTGTTCATATTCTGCTAAAGTCATAAGTTCTCTTTTCAAAATCATATTATGTGTTTTTATATGCTCTTCTGAATTTCTACCATGTCCGTCTCTCTCCCTCTCTCTCTGTGTTTAAACACAAATTGTGATTTGAAATTGTGTTTCCTCAAAATTATTGCTGATGGATTGCATATTATTACCTACAACGTTTATATTTATGCACTTGCAATATATTTAGCCAAGTGGCTCCCACCAGCCATATATTACTTGTTTAATAGAAAGTCTGACAAAACTGTCCCTCTTATTGGCCTTTCTCATGATGATCAGGGAAATACTGCTGTGTACTTGCTCTATGCACATGCTCGAATTTGCTCAATCATCAGGAAATCCGGAAAAGATATAGAGGAATTAAAGAAGGTACAGTTTCTTCCATTTTCTATCATGAACAACCGGATCTTTACACTTATCTTGCTTCTTAGTGACTTGGAACTTTCAAGACATTATCTAGTTATATCTGCTAGATTGGATTTTAGACATTCTAGTCATCCCATGCGTGACTGGAGAGGGGATGGATGGTTTTGGAGTATTTTGCAGTGTTCCTTGACTATTTCTATTTTTGTCACTATTAGAGCCTGTAAAGGTCCTTCCGGTAATTTGCCTTTCATCTGATGAGGCCCTGGTCTAATAAGTACTTGGGAAGAAAAATGTTATCCAACAGTAGTTGCCCCATTAACATTTAACGGAGAATATACAATGTATCTAAAGCATATACACCCAGATTTCCCTCTGGTCCAAAAGGTTCGAACTTGGGAATTTGAGAAGACAGACTAGCTTTATGAGTTGAAAAGAAATTTGAGTCCTTCGGGAGCAAGAGTTTCAGAATTTGTGACATCAGTAGTGCATGCTTAATTAGAATCTCCCTGTACAGAAATTCTGGTTGTACACTGAAGTCAGATATTCCTGTTTGGAAATATTTTAAGTGCCTGCAAATTTTTACTTTCAGCGAATGGGTCACGTCTTATAAAGTCTCTGTTTGGACAGGTTGGAAACATTGCATTGGACCATCCAGATGAACGTGTATTAGGACTTCATTTGCTCCAGTTTCCGGAGGTAAAAGGAATGCTTTGCTAACAGTTTATCTTGGTGATGTTCTTACCTCGCCTGGTGAAGTTGAATTATGCTATGCCTGATTGTTTATTTGCAGGTTGTTGTAGAGGCATGTACTAATCTCTTGCCTAACGTGTTATGCGAGTATCTATACAATTTATCTGAAGACTTCACGAAATTCTACACAAACTGTCAGGTATGGCCCTTCTGCTTACTTTGATGGGATAAAAACCAAATAAATTAGAGCTGACTTGATTCTTTTGAGAATTTTATAGGTTGTTGGCTCAGCTGAGGAGACGAGTAGGCTATTATTATGTGAAGCAACAGCGGTTGTCATGAGAAAATGCTTTCATTTGCTGGGAATCACTCCTGTGTACAAAATTTGACCCATTTAAATTACATGTACTCTCAGCCCTCATATTTAAACTTTTAGCCGAATCGGATGTTGTATAGGCCTTTTCTGGTTGACGAGGATATTCTACTCATTCGTTGAGTTTTATAAGTGCTGCAATTTTCTTATTGGAACAAATTTTATACTCGTGAAAGGGGTTCTGTTGCTATCACATTCAACATAAATTCGTGGCAGAATTGGATTTAGAAATTGATGAAGGGGAAACCAAAAAATTAAAATAGAATAAAATAGTTGAGAATCATCTTCCAAGAAAACCAGATCCTGACATTTCTTCTCCCTTTTGATTCTTCAAAATATGAAGATCGAGCTGAATCCGGTAATGCCAATTCCAAAACAGCACCATAAAGAATCGCCCCCGTCTCATCTCCTCGGTAAAGAATTAATTTCATGGTTTCCGCCTGGTTCTCAAAGTTCATCCTTCTTTGCTTGTCCGGAGTCGTCCGCACCAAATGCATAGGTCTTTGCATGACTCCCAGGTTCCAGAAACATCACATAACATGGCAGCCGCGTCCCGGCCATAAATGGCATTACCGCCACCAAACGAAGCTAACTGGAGCTGCACAACCATCACCAGCAGTGGTGGAGCTTTTCGTTATATCCGTTTCCAAATTTCTTTACGCGTATCTTCCTCTACATTTTTTGGTGTTTCTTTTCGAGTCTACCATATCTCTTGGGACCTCAGGCTAAAGATATCAGCAATATTTTCTGCCATTTCGCATAGATATAAACCGATGGCAGTACATGGCTGTTACTTTTCGATTTTGCATTTTTTGGTTTAATCTCATCTTGAGTTCCATCAGAAAATAAATCAACTTGTTCCATTGATCAATGACTTGTTATGTACAACACGAAAGTAGAAAGCTTGCAGTGGATACAAAAGTTAGCTTTCCAATTTACGCTATATTGCACAAAAGATTTGCAGATCAAAGTAAGGGAAAATGGCTGGTGGGTAAACAGGGTTTACGACTGCCTCACGAAATTGCCTCTGCTACCCAGAGAAGATAGAAATGACCCCTTTGAAGACTTCTTGGTTATGGTAGCCTTCGGACCAAACTTGCGACCATCAAAACCTGCATAGCTTTTACACGATTTTATCCGGTGACTATAAGGGCTAACTTTTTTTGCAAGGTCTTCGATGCTGCCCACGTTCGCCAAAGATGTGAAAGATTGGGACTTTCCTTGATAAAATCTTGAAAGACCCCTCCTGTATTTTCAACAGAACAATGCATAGGTAAGTTGCATCACATGGATCTGAACTGAATCACTGAGCAAAACTGGAATGTGAATTGAGGAAAAACTCTGTTTCTTAACTTACTTGATTGGGAGTTGGTTCGTGAGCTCTGATAATTCATATAATGGCCCAAAAGAAGGTGATGAGGATGATGCATCTTCTACCAAGTCTGATGAAGAAGATGATGCTTCAGAGATTCTGCTGGAGTCTCCACTGCCGGCCGATTCAAAGGAATCAGAGTCACAAATATCGTCGTTTTCAGCTTCAATGATCACCCACCGGACATGCCTCGGATCATTTCCACCATTTTTCTTCATGTTTGTGCCCTGATAAACTTGTTTCTCTCCACCCATTTCAAAGCCTGAACTACAGCAAGAAGAGAACAGAAGGTCTGAACAACGAGACTTGCTTGATCTGCAGGCTGCGGTTGGGCGTGGTGGAATGAGGAAACATATATATACCTACCAGTGGAATTTTCCTGTTGGAATTTAATAGTAACTCTTTTCACTTGGGAAACAAGTTGATTTTGTAGGAAGAAAACCCTCCATTTTATTAATGGATTATCCTTGCATTTGTCATCTGTCTTTGTCAAAATTCACAAGCATTTTATTTTTAAAAAATCTCAAAAATAAAAATTCATGGTTTGAATTTGTCGGCTTTTCCCATTCAACGAGGAAGAGGGAAAGAAACGGATAAGGTCTACGTCTTGAAGACATCCATATCTGAGTCACCAAACGATCATTTTGTGAAAACTTTTTTTTTTTTTTTGCTGGATCATTTTGGGAAAACTATAATGACACAATCTTGGTATCATGGCATCTTTGCCCCCATAAAGTTATGACAAAAGCAACTTATCTTCAACATTTCAAGCCAATCCACAGTTGAAAGATAATTCCAAGCACGAATCTTTTGGTAAGAGTATTTGCCTAACGGCCAACATTTTCTGGAAACTGGAAATTAGAGTGGATATATTCCTTTTAAAAACTACCCGAGATTTATAATTTGATCACATTTTAGTTAAGCTTTACTTATTCTTATTTTGTTTCATTGTATGGCATCTTTAATCCACTCAACTTTGAACCCCATTCCGGCAACTATCAAACCAACATCACAGAGGAGAATCCATCGTGACCAAAACTTACTAGTAGTCTTTAAGCAATTTAAAAGTAGAGGCATCGTAATCTTATAAGGATTCTCTACTTCTTAAATCAAAATATTTTCCTTTTTTCAAGTATTTAAATTAAAAATAAATATTCTTACGTTGACAATCGTTATAAGTAATATTCATCTTTGTAACTAAACACTTTTAAACAAATATTTATGGAGTTGCCACCTTAGTTTATGATTATTCATTAAACTAAAACAATTTAAAGGAAATTTTGGTTTGATTTTTTAAAGTTAAATAGCCAAAAAATTATTTTAAAATTTTAAATACAATTCATCAATGTTGTGCTTGATAAATTAATAAAAAAGTGATATTTTTTAAATTAATAAATATTTTGAAATAAAAAATTTGATAATTATCGGACAAACATTATGGACCGGACAGCAAGAGTAGTTATTACTACTTTATTATGGATTGATGCATACACTATTTAATTATGCAGTTATCCTTATAATAGCCTACTCAGCTCCGACTAACTAATAGCCATTAAAACGGCCTTGTCGGCCGCGGAGAATGAATTCAAAAATTTTAAAATAAACGTTCCATTTTCCAATGAGATCCAGTGCCCCAATATTTAAGTTCAACTGCATATATCTAGTTGTGTTTGCCCTTTTTGAATATCATATCTTTTCCGAAATAGGTTTTTTACGGTAATAATTGAAGTGTCTTTGTCATAGTTTTAGACTTTCAGATCTTGACATTATGAGATATAAATGTAACTGATAAATTAATAATTTAATTAATTAAAAGACAATTCATTCTTGTCTCACTAAAATAACTATCTCCTTATTTAAATTATTTGTGGAATTTGTTAATATTTTAATTTAAAGTTTTTTATTTAAATTTTATAAAAGTAAATTATTTATAGAAAAAATAAAATCAAAATAAAAATTTTGTATTAAATTCTAAAATCTAAACTAAATACACCATATATTTGTTAACGTTATATATATTTTATTTTAAAAAATTAATTTAACTCTGCAGATATAGACCCCATAACTAATGTTCCCTAGAAATAAATAAAGTACCGACCATATATTAGAAGCGAACGATAAGTGGTCAACAAAGGGCCAAAAAAAAAAGAAAAGAAAAAGATGAAACGAATGATAGGGCGCTGATAGCGGCGTCACTCGGTCAGCTAGCATGATTTATACGGGAGGTTGGCATGACTTATCACCTCAAAAGAAAGTTAGTTGCAGATGGATGGCGCCTCCACCAATCCGGGGTTCGTAGGCCAGCCCACGGTTTTGTCTCGGCCCTACCATAGGCCTAAATGTCCACACACATCCATGGCTTGCTGCCCACGGAGTGAAGGTTACGGCCCATCCACATACGACGTCGTTAGTCCAAACATTTTGCTTTTCTTTTCGTTTAACACACTGGGGCAGTCACCGAATCTTTTGTTCGCGTGGAGACGTAGCAAATTCTGCTTTACGTGACGAAATCATCTTCCTTAACAGATTAGTACCATTCAGATAGGCAGACGGACACCGACCTTACGAGACCCCCAGTATCTAATCTAAAACAAAATGAATTCTCAAATCTGTGTCTGAAGGCAAACCAAAGACAATTAACGAAGAGATCTATGTAGAGATTTTGCCTCCTCTTGGAGCAGCAATAGTAACTGCAATCGCGGTTCCAGTGAATATAACTAAATGGGGGCATGACTTTGGTAAGAATCAGATTTTTCTGTGGACTTGATAAGAAAGACAGAGATGCATAACAGAAACAGCATTTTTTTTGCATTACATTGGAAAATTGTACGTTAGAACTGGATTATTTATCCAAACAAAATGGTAGAATTTTACATCCAGAATTTGTAGAGCGTGCCATGGATGTCACCTTTAAAGTTGTAGGGGCGTATACTTTACACTCCGTTATCATCAGAAGAAATGATTACCTTGGAAAATTTGTAGGAGGTTCCAAGGTGCCAACCAGAATGCTGAGATCGATGTCCTTGTCTTCAAACTTCCTAATGAATGGATGATTCTGGGGAAAAAATTGATCCACAATGAAGTTAGCATCTGCATGATGGGATATAAATGACAAAGAAACCAAAGTTTGCACTAACCAAGAGGTCCAGAGATGAGGATCTATCCCTTGGATCTTTCTGTATGCTGAAAGCACAAACATCAACCAGTATAAACAAGGATACTAATGCACGGAAATGAACCGATATGATAACAGGGCACTTATTAAGTCATGGATTAGAACTGCAAAGCATGCTCATGAAAGAAAAGACTAGAGAATTCCACCCTAGACTATTGTAGTTTGTTGAAATAAATCATATATCCTTCTCATTTTAATACCTCGCATCCCTTTATCTTTTCAAAGAGCTCAAAACCAAGTGATTAATTGTCGTGTCACCTTTTTCTTAGTCACTCTCACTTATGCCAACTGTTAGATTTAGAGTTTGATATACTGCATATTTAAATTATAGAACAATAGCTCAAATGCAAAGAGAAGCTCCTCAAAAATTTATTATTCTTCTGAGAAACAAGAGAACGCAAAATAGGAAGACTGTAACAAAATTATGCTGCAAACTGCATCAAGAAAAAAGAGGAAAAATGCCTTATTTTGATTAGACGCATCAGGTGTATCATATAGCTCAGCCTACATGCCACATAAATGTTGAATTTCTGAATTCTATATCATACAGTTATTGCCAAAAAGAACATCCCAGCACGAAAATAAAAGAGATATGGCAATGTTTGCCATTAGAATAGATACATCTCCAATTCCAGTTCAATTAAGTAATTGGCACAGAGATAAGGCAGCAGACACAACCATTTAAATGTGGAGCAATTTAACAAGAGAACTTCTTTTACATAATCCGTGAAATATTTTATGTGATGTATATCCAAAATTTAACAGTTAATCCAGAGGAAAACGGTAAGAATACATATTCCCTAGCACTTTTCTTTTTTCCCTTTTTTTTCCCCTTCAAACACATTTTTTGAATAAGAGCAGAAGTTTCTGAACTAAACTAATACAGCTGAACTAATCATTAAGAAGGAAAATGGTGCTGCAACATGTGTTTAAGAGAAATAAATTTAGGCTCAAGGAGCCCTCTTAGGCCTTACCATGCTGTGATAAATGAACAAAACTCTGGGGAGAATTGATCTGCCGGAGCAGAAGGTGGTGGACCTCCCACAATTGCTTCCAAAAGTTCGTAAAAGCTAGGCCAACCTTGCTGGTCTTCTGACTGTATGTAAGGGAAACGTCCGATAGCACACTCGAGAATCACCATTCCCAGACTCCATATGTCACTCTTATAGTCATAAGTGCTGCCACTGATTCTTTCAGGCTGTGAAAAATGAAAAGGAATAAGCAAACTCTGATCAGTTATCAATTAAAAGTATTCCAAGAGTTGTTGGTGCACAGAATACACGTAAGATGAACAAATTATAAATAACCATTAGTGTAATGGTGTAGGATCATCAAAATTATCTCAAATTGAAGTAAGACGATTGCACTCACTGCCATGTAATTGTAAGTTCCAACAAACGTATCTCTTTGACCCATAGAGCTGGCCAGCATAGCACTAACTCCAAAGTCTGTAATTTTTACTTCCCCTTTGTGGTTCACTAGCAAGTTTGATGGCTTTATATCTCTGTGGATTACGTGCCTCTCATGGTGCAAGTGCACCAGACCCTGTAAAACCTGAACAGAAGCACTATGGAGGTGAGATAATTTTCAGACAAAAGGCATGAAGTGACCGTATTATGAATGGGTTTCATATTTCAGAGGACACCAACCTGTTTACAAACAACTGCAAGGTATGGTTCAAGAATTGTCTTAACTTGTCTGATTACATCAGCCAAAGAACCACGATCCATGTATTCGAACACAAGCGAGATAGCTCCATTGTGATAGAAAGAGTGGTAGCAAACAACAATATTAGAACATTGAGATGCTTGATTTATTTTCAGCTCCTGAACTATTTGTTTACGAATATCTTCCTGTATGTTCATCTGAATAACCTGTGATTCAAATAAATTGGATAAGTGCATAAACTTATGAGACAAGGAAAGGAATCCAGTGCCAAATTGTAGAGCTGAAAGAGGTGCGACGTCTTGCTATTGACAACCTTACTCCCTATCCAAGAAACAAGTCAATGCCATGGAAACCCCATAAGGATTATTTCTCAATCTTTCAGCAGTAACAGTTCGTAGGTATTACAACCATACACGTTCAATCAACAAAACCAGGAGATTGTGACTAATATCCACAAATAACTCAAGGAAAATGTGCATGTTATGCTGACCTTCAAGGCGAACAATGTTCCGACCCATTTATGGCGAACAAGTTGTACCACACCACCACTCCCCTTTCCAATTACTTTAACAGTCTCAAGATCTTCCAGAGAGAATTGAAGATCATCTTCCTTTGTATCTGAAGGCTGCTCAGGTTATCAAAGATAAAAATTGAATTAGAGTAGTCTAGGGAGCTTCTTTCCATGTCTTTCCAGGAACAACATGCATCGATAAAAGAAGATCATTTGTAAGACCATATAGAAGCTGTACATTTCTACTATGCCATGTTGAGAGAAGGATAAAACTACTAAGTGAAAATAAATACTGCTGTGAGTGTGATAATTTTGTTTCGCCTATTTGTCCAACTCTCTTTTGTAACTTTTACACTATACAAAGTATTACCAAGACTTGAGACACTCATAAAGTGATATTATAAAGGAGGGAGCAACCCTGGGCAATAGCTAATGACTAGCAACCAACAGAAGCCTTTACGCTTCTAGAGTTAACATAAGTTACTGTTAATTCACAGAGCAAGCAAATCCACCAAGCTGCTATTTTAGATAGATATCAACCACCAAAGCAGTCTCTTTGCATAATGAACTTCGCAAGTTTAACTCACAAGCATGGTCCTCAACGTAACGTTTACCTTAATCCAATTAACTCTGACTAAGGACTCCAGGGAATGCAGCCAAAAATATTGAAAAATGCAAAACGATTCACTTATCAGAATCACCATGTAATCCAATTTCAGAGTTCATATAGAGGCAACATCTCTCGAGTACATAATCATGACAGTATATTAATTACAGCTAACAATTTAGAATATACTAGTTGCAAATTACTCGTGAGGTCAGGTTTGGATGAAATGGAGAGATCAGGTGCCGCTAGTACTAATTCCTCTGAACAAACAGAACGCGCAGCCAGCCTATATAATTGCCACACTTCATGCAATTTCTTTGACAAAAAGTCAATAACGGTGACAATTTCGTCACCAGTTGGATAGTCCTGCTTATATGCTTCTTTACTAATTACTGTCAATGCTAAATTCTGTGCATAAAGCTTCCTTTTCTTGCTCTTTATCTTTCTTCTTGAAATGCAAACTCTTTAATTTAAATTTGAAAAAAATGAAGTAGAAATAAACTTACAGCAGAATCATTCTTATCGGATATGAGGCGCAATCCTTTCTGGTTTAATAGTAAATCACCATCGTGAAACGTTCCACTGGCAGTCCTGAATTCAGAGAAATACGTACCCAAGCGTTCATACAAATCGAAACTAAAGTTTTCATCATAAGAAAATTACTTTCGCGAACATATAAATTGAGATAAATCAGTAAAGCATACAAGAAATTGGCGACAGTGGTTTCTTGAACTGGAACAGAGAGCTTGAGTTCCTTCAGTGGCTTCTTGAGCTTCATGACTATGGATCCAGCTTTGGAAGGATGATTTCCAGATGGATTCTAGGGTATGATGCCGGTTTCAGGGAAGGGGAAGAGGAGAATTGTGAGGCGGTGGGGAGGTGCAGTGAAAGTGGAGACAGACAACAAAACCGATGGATTTGGGAAAAGTGGAGAAGGGATTCAAATGGGCATGAGCGCCAAACGGCCAAACGCCAATTGGAAAATTAAAGAACAATTATCTCTCACGTTATGGCGGAAATTTGGCTTTAATAATGGTACGTTACGTGTTTTCTTTTAATCAAGATGAGTTGTTAACAAATAGATCCTTTCGCCGGCCAAAAAGTATTAGTATTTTATTTCTTGTATTAATTATATTAAAGTTTAGAGTAATTGAAATGTTGACGTCATATTTCTTTTTTTGTTTTTTACTGATTCCCAAGTGATTATTGTTTTTTACTATTTGTTAACATTTCCTTTCAACTTTCAAGGCTGGTTAAAAGCATGTAAATTTGGTTTAATAAATTTTAGAAATAAATACTTTATTCAAAAATTTAGTGCATAGCTTGTAATTGATATTTGGAGTCAAATTCTAACAATTTACTTTTTCTATTTCAAAATATAAGATTTTTTAATTTTTTATAAATTAAGAAAAATAAAATAAAATATATTTTTATTATATTATTAATTAAGTATGTTATGATAAAAATAATTTTTAAAATTCATAAAATTTTGAACATTTAAAAATTAAAAATAATTAAAATATAATATATTTTAAAAAAGGTATAAAAAAAAGTAAAAATGTGTCGTATTCACCCCCCAATTTGGTATTGGTCAATGAGACTTTGTGCAGAGGGTCAAAGATCTTCATCTGACCACTAGTGTATACAATTGTGTAAGTGGGAGCCCAATAGGGTTGCCAACATCCATTCCACGATAGGTGGAGTGTTTTTGCTGACTACGGTACCATTTGTGTTGGCATAGTTGTCTTGAATGATAATTGATTTAAATCTTACTTATAAAAAAAAGAATAATAATTGATTCCATTTTAGACAAGAAAACTACCATGTCTATTTAAAGAAAAAAAAGTGCAATATAGTTGGAAATTGCTACTATTTATTCATGATTTAAAGCTTTTTGGTATGAGATTTTCTCTAGGCATTGCTTTTTGTTCTCTTGTAAAAATTTATTTAAAAATTTTATTAATTTGAATAGCATTTGAATTTAAAAATTTCTATTTTAAATTTTGTAAAATTTAATTTTTTAAAAAAAATAAAAATTTAAAGTAAAAATTTTACACTAAATTTCATAACGAAAGGTCTAGAGTTCAAGTGGCTTTACTTATTGTTATAAAGCTAATAATTTTATTTAAACAAAATTAATTCTTCTAGCGTTAATATTTGTAATTTCATAAACTTTATTTTTTTGAAAAAAATCGTAATCTATATAATCTCTACCAATAGAAAATAACATTATTTAGTACTCTCTTGCAAAAATTAAACATACACATCTCTATTTTAATTTATTAAAAAATTAATCTCTATTCTTTAAATAAAATAGACATATTTTCACTATTAATTTTTATAACTAACCTCACACATTTACTAATACATAAATATTATCCCACTAATATTTTTAATTAATAAGAATATCATTACAACTTGCTTATGATAAAATTTCTCAACTTAATTTTTGTTCCAAGTAAAAAAATATATAATTCAGTTTGGACACTTGGAGAAATAAAACAAAAAAAAATCTTCAAAAAGAAATCATTTATGAAAGATTTTCCTTTCTCATATCATCCTGTGGACTTCAAATATGAGTAATTAGGATGGGGTTCAGCCCATACACAGGCATTTAGATGAATATGAAGCCTAGTAAAAGAAAGATGACCTCACAGCAAGGCCATAAGTTTTACCATGTGCACTTAGTCCCAAGCTGCAGGTACTAGTTCGGCTAGTCCATTTGTTTCACCCTGGACCTCAGATCAACGGAATCTATAGAAGGCCCAGTCGTTGTCGTTATCTAGTGTTGTCAAACGGGTTGATCCGTTCTGCCCCGTTCCGACCTGTTACGGACTGAACAGTAAAACGATCCGAGACGGACTGGTCCGTTTGATCCGCGAGCTAGAAACTCTCAGTCTTCAGTTCGCTACAGTAAGTCAGCGAGTTAAACGGGCCAGCCGCGAACTTTACAAAACGACGTCGTTTTGTCAAAAAAGTATTAAAACGGTATCGTTTTTGAACAAAAAATTAAAAATATTTTAAAAGCATCAAAACGATATCATTTTGAGAAAAAAATTTTAAATTTTTTTTAAAAAGGCCTAGCCCGCGTTAGCCCACGAGCTAAACAAAGCTACCGAAAAAGCCCGCGTTAAAACGGGCCTATATTTTTACTAGGTCCATATCCGTCCGTATACCTCAGCCCCGGGATAAAACCCATTTTGACAGTGCTATCATTATCGGTGCATTAGCAACATGGTTAATTATGCTAATTTTATAAATTATTCTCTCCGTTTTAAAATATATGAT
Source organism: Rauvolfia tetraphylla (assembly GCA_030512225.1). Lineage (NCBI taxonomy): Eukaryota > Viridiplantae > Streptophyta > Magnoliopsida > Gentianales > Apocynaceae > Rauvolfia > Rauvolfia tetraphylla. Next base: position 6,125,463 of record JAJQKT010000045.1, on the reverse strand, counting down.
TTATTTCTTTTTTATATGAGAATTAAAGTTTTAGTAAATTTTATAGAAAAAATTGATAGATTTCTAAAATGTTCCTATTTAAAAATTTTTAGTTAGCGTATCAAATTCAAATTTAACATTGAAGATTGGTGTATAGGTGGCTAGTTAAAAAACTAATAATTTTTGAAAAATAAAAGAATTTAAATAGTTAGTTGGAGACGATAGTAAAATTAAAAGTAAAGTAATAAATAAAGCCTTTGTATAAAAAGATAATTTATATTTTGAAACAAACGAAAGTAAAAAGTATAACATATATTTTGAAACGGAATGAGTACTTACCTTTGTGACAAAAAGAAGATGGATTAAAATCTACGCTCCTCCATCTTAAATTTATTTATGATAAATAAGTTATATTTCCTCAAAAATTATTTGTAATTTGTTAATCAAAATTTATTTTATCTTTTTACATATAAAAATTATTTTCAAACAATCACAGATGTAATATTTTGAATTTAATGATTGAATCTAACAAGAAAGTGGCATGCATGCACGCTTTATCATCTTAATAGTAATTTTATTCATTCATAACATTCCTTTCTATTTCTGATGCCCCGCTCAAAACATACGGGTCAATGGTTGATTTCAATCCATAATACATATAAAACTCATCTCAATTAATCATAATTTTTTAATCTTCCAAAATATCTCAAAATTAACATTAAATTCAAAATTGTCTGTGTACCGTAACATGTACGCAACATGACTCCTTCTCTTGGATTCCACCCTAACCTTAAAAGCTTGGCATATACAACTACCTAAAAATAATTCATAGACATTGAAAAAATAAAATGAAGGTTTCATCTTCATTTATGATACTTATTCTGTTTCAAAATATAAAATTTTTTAGATTTTTTTATTATTTTTAAAATATTTAATTTTTTAACAAAAATTTTAAAATTATTTTTCTTAAGTTATCTTTACATATCTCTTATTATCTTTTATATTAATAAAAAAATAAATTAAATTAATTAATAATATAATAAAAAATATACTAAAATATTAAAAAATTTTATATTTTAAAACGGATGAATAATTATTTTTTGTTAAACTATAATAACCTTTTTCACGTAGCTTGATTTTCTCCACTTGCTTTGTTCTTTCCTTGAATCAGACAACCTTTTTCCACTGTGAAACATGCAATTTGATAAAATACTACACTATAAGACGTCCGACTGCTGACTTTAGACCTTGGAATGGAGATATTTTTCTCTATGTGGAAATTCAAAATTTGTGCATAAAGCCAAAGCAAGAACCCTACTTTTAGAATATTAATCTAGTCTACTTAGCAAAAAAAAAAAATAAAAAAAAAAACGAAGAAGAGGAGATTAATCTAGTCTAATTACATACTAATATTAAAGATCGGGGTTCAAATTTATAAGTTAAAACTCAAAAGAATGCGATTTGATTATTGAATCACATCATTAGCCTTGGTCAAATGAATAGTTGAATAGTTAAATATTTAATTTATAATTTTATTACTTAATTTTTTTATAATATTTGAATGTGTTTGAATAGCGTTTAAATTTAAATATTTTTATTTTAAAATTTTAAAAATAAATTATTTATGAAATAATTAAAAGTGCCACAAACAACTTTTGCATTTTTTTCATTTTAACAATTAAACTAAAAAATTAATACTTTTAACACTTGAATTTTAAAAAGTTCTCAGAATAAGTACTTTCGTCAAAACAGACTATTTAAATCTTAATGATGGAGAGTGGTCATGTGAGCATCACATGATCCTTTTTAAGGACACTTTTGAAAGAATAATGTCTCCCTGCAAATGCAATTAGCAAGCCTAATCGAACTCATTCCCTCTTTCTTCTCACTCTCCCACCTCTTATTTGCCGATTGCCCCATGCCAACGTATCTCATCTACTATTTTCCTTTTCTCTTCTCATTCCCCCTCCGGCGCCACCTTTCCCCACCTCATTTCCTCTGCAACTTGCCGTACAACAATATTGTCGAAATCAATTTTCCTAGAACAAATTGATTGCAAAGAAATAATAGAATTAGAACTCCAGTTTCTAGCATTACCCCTGGATGGCTACGATGGTTGCTTTTACAAGAGAGAAGAAGTGGGGGAAAAAATAGAAAGAAGTCAACAATAGAAGAGAAGATTATGATAGTGGTGGTCGACATTCCGACAATGAAGTTGAATTTTATGACTGGAAACTGCCATGAATGGTTACCATGACAGCCAAATCTGAATGAGTCTGAATTGTTTCCGGCTTAGATTTACGAAATGAAGAACTGGTGTTACTATCGGTAGGATGTTTTCTAATATTTGGGATCTTTATTTAAGAAAAGCAATAAAATCTTCATTGCTAAAGGTTTTGAATTGTTCTCCTTCTTTGCGGATTGCAAATTTTGAATATTTACTTCAAATTTAATATAGAAAAAATGTTGAATCCTTTTGAAGGTCCTATAAGGTTATTTGCAATGCTGGTTTTATTGGAATGGAGAAACGATGGTCAATCCAAAATTGATTCAAAAAGTAAGAAAGAGAGAAGAAAGAAGAGGAAAACGATAGAGTGGATAATAGCGAAAAAAGAAAAAATTAAAAAAAATTAGAACAAGGTTTGGAAAATAGTTTAATAAATAAAGTATAATACTCAGTTTGTATTTAAAATTTAAAAATTTTCATGAATCAAGTATATTCATTTTTTATTTTAAATTAAAAGAATCAATTTAACTATTTTTTAATTCTTTTATTATTTTTCTTACAAAAATACTTCTAAAGATAGCCACGTGAATATAGCATGATCCCTCTCAGTTAGGATTTAACAATAAATTTTGATAAAAAGTATCTATTTTGAGAATATTTTAAAGTTTAAGTGTTAAAAATATTATTTTTTAAATTTAAATATTAAAATAAAAAAAATATAAAAGTTTGAATATCTATAATACTGTTTGTCTTTTATGAAAAGAGATGTAAGATCTAATATATTAGAAGTAAGATTAAATTTTTTTAAAATTTAGATTTAAAATTATTTATTTTAAATTAATAAAAATAAAATTTTTATATAAATAAATAATTAAATATATAAAAATAAAAAATTAATATTAATTTCTCAATAAAAACTTAATCCAAATGCACGAAGTGGATGGATGAAACTCATTTGAAATACACTTTTTAGTGATTTGATTATACTTGGAAATGTAAACATAGTACTACTTTTTAAATTATCGAGAAAAAGAACTACTATTACTAACTTTTAGAAAACCGAAAGAAAACGAAAAATATATACATTTAACTAAAAAAATGGAAAAGAGTAGTACTATTTTATCACGCTTTACAAAATACAACGGAAAACAAACATGCATATTATGACAAAATCCAACAGTACCAGCACTTAAAGCTGCGGAATCGAGGCAACTTCACTTAAGTCCATTCAATAAAATATTCTCAAGTCCGTTTTCTGACATTACATTTGCTGACACACACTGCCCAACACCATTGGCCTTCCCCCGTCTCTCTCTCTGTCTCTCTCTCTCTAGTCTTCTTTCGTACACTCTTCGTGGAGACCACCGTAAACTCCACTGCTCTCTGCTCTCGAGCTCCGAGTGTCTTTTCTTCTCTAGAAGGAGACACGGAGAGACGTTGTAGTACTCAAGACACAAAGTTTACGTTACAAAAGCTCCAAGGGCCGAAGCAGAGCACGGGATACTACTCTACTTTTTAAGAGTTGAGGTTTTGAGCCGTTGAGAGGAAATGGGCAGAGGTTTCAAGTTCATATTTGCAAGTTCTTTGCTGCTAATGCTTCTTGGTATGAGTTTTGATTTAAGTTTGCGCAACGTTTATCTCTAATATTTTCGAGTTGTTTGTGAAATGAGCTAAAGAATGAACGAAGTTTAGCTGTTTGAGGTTCTGAGCTGACTCTCTTGTTTATTTATTTACGTTTGTTTCTCTGTTTTACATCTCTATGGTTTTGGGCTCTGGGGCACCGACATTGAATAGTTCTCTATATAAATGGGTCTTAACTATCCTTTTTGGTCAGTGTGATTTTGATAAGGAATTACATAGTAAATGTGTATTTTGTTATTTGATTTCCGGTGGCAGGTGTTTTATTTTCTTGGATAAGCTTTGCCTTTTATTCTACTGCGTACAGAATTTATACTTCTTTATGCGGCAATATATCATGTCTTTAGATGTCTTGTTCCTGTAAATTACTATGCTAAGGACCTTGCTGCTACTGACACTGTGATATTTTGTGAAATGTATTACTTTGAAACGACTTGGCTGCAGGGTTAAAGATACGTCTATGTTTGTGTTCTTTGGTATTAGCCTAGGTTGAGTTGGTTGTATTAGCATTTGTAATGGGTAGATGAGATGTTTCTCAATTGTATATTGCCTCTCCAAATGCATAGCAAGGAGGGGTGCATAATCAGATAGCATGGTTTCTAACTAGTGACTACATGCTATTAAGATGTCCAGGTTTCTAAACACATGAGAATTAATTATGACTGTATTAGGACAGTCAATGCTACTGTGAACTCCCTCATCATTTATTTTGAGCTTTAACAAATGAGAATTAGAAGGCCTTATATTTTGAAATGAAGGGAGTAGTATGCGTTAACAATTAATGTAGTTGGTAATGTGATGGGAGGACAATGTTAGGGTTAATGTTAAAATGCGTAGGTACTTTCTTCTGGTGGAAAGGTTGGGGGAAGGTGATTTAATATGGAAAAAGTTCAACAGATTTCATCACTCTATAGGAGGTTGTGATTTCTTGAATCTTGAGGATCAGTTCCTCCCTTTTTGTCATTATCTGGGGATCATAGGCTTGTGTACTTCCATTTGGTGGATTCAGTTATGCAATTACATAGCTTGATTGGATCTTGGTTCCACCATTTATGAAGTTTTCTTGAGCTTCAAGTACTTTTGATGCCCTCTGTAGAATAAAGGAATGCTCTCTTGTGCAAGATTTTGAAAGAAATCATGAGATTGTTGTACTTCATGACCCTGTTTAATTACCCTCGTGGTTCCTGCAATCATCTGATATGGTCTTAATAGGATATTTACATGAACTACTAGAGATCGCCAAGAATGCAGTGATTCCTGATTCTGACACCCAAGTTCTTGTACCTATACAAGGATCAATAGGCATGCTAGGATAAGTCATGAGTTGATTTGTCAAAAATGATGTCAATGTTGCTTCTAATTTAAGCTCTGATGCTGATCAGAATAAATAACGTACAGATAGGCTTTCAACAGTATTTTCTGCAGAACCTGAAGAGCATGTCTAGATAAATCAAATGTTGATATAAAAAAGATATGCAAACTCCATATTCGTATTTGACAACATTGATTTTCTTGTCTATGTTTTTGAAACATTTCCAATCTTTTGCACAGATATATGCCAAGGTAGCAGAATTGGAGTTTGCTATGGAAGAAATGCAGATGATCTCCCTACTCCTGATAAAGCTGTGCAGTTGATTCAACTTCACAAAGTTAAATATGTGAGAATATATGACTCTAACATCCAGGTTCTGAAGGCTTTTGCAAATACTGGAATTGAGCTTATGATTGGAATTCCAAATGCAGACTTATTACCATTTGCACAATTCCAGTCTAATGCTGATACCTGGTTAAAGAACAATATCCTTCCCTATTATCCAGCCACAAAGATCACATACATAAATGTTGGAGCTGAAGTCACTGAGGCCCCCAATAACGTCTCTGCATTGGTGGTACCTGCTATGCAAAATGTTTTTACAGCTCTAAGAAAAGCTGGTCTTCAGAGGAAGAACAAAGTCTCTAGTACTCATTCACTGGGTGTTTTGTCTCGGTCATTTCCACCTTCTGCAGGTGCTTTCAACAGTAGTTTTGCATTCTTCTTGAGACCAATGTTGGAATTTCTTGCTGAAAATCAGTCACCTTTCATGGTGAATACATATCCTTACTATGCCTATAGGGATTCCTCAAGCAATGTGTCCCTAGATTATGCTCTTTTTGAGTCGTCCTCTGAAGTAATTGACCCAAATACTGGTTTGCTCTACACTAATATGTTCGATGCCCAGATTGATGCTATTTACTTTGCCTTGATGGCTTTGAATTTCAGAACAATCAAAATAATGGTTACTGAGACAGGGTGGCCTTCTAAAGGATCTCCAAAAGAGACAGCTGCAACTCCAGATAATGCCCAGACTTACAACACTAATCTGATTCGCCATGTAATAAATGACACTGGAACTCCTGCAAAGCCTGGAGAGGAATTAGACGTTTACATCTTCTCCTTGTTCAATGAGAACAGGAAGCCTGGTTTAGAATCCGAAAGAAACTGGGGATTGTTTTTCCCAGACCAGACAAGTGTATATAACCTCGACTTTACCGGGAAGGGCACTGTGGATGTGACAACGGGGGCAAATATCACTAGTTCAAATGGGACATGGTGTGTTGCTTCATCTACGGCCTCTGAATCTGACTTGCAGAGTGCCTTGGATTGGGCCTGTGGTTCTGGGAATGTGGATTGCTCAGCCATTCAGCCTAGTCAACCTTGCTTTGAACCTGATAATGTGGTATCTCATGCTTCCTATGCATTTAACAGTTATTACCAGCAGAATGGGGCTTCTGATGTTGCTTGCGGCTTTGGAGGAAATGGATTTAGGACGAACAAGAATCCAAGTATGTCTCAAATAATTCACTATGCTGTGTCGTCATGTTATCACCCAAGAATGTGTTCCTTTTTTAGTTTTCTCTGTTCTATCTGTAGCAAAAAGGCATGCCCTTCCATCTTATGCAAGGTTTCTGTATCTGGTATTTTGAATTATTAGCTGGACTACATTAGATTAGAATGAGGATCTATTGGAATGCGTAACATACACGGTTGTTCTCAATTATAGCTGCATGCCACCATAGGTATTTGCATCATATTCTGCACCTTTTAGGTATCCGTTAGGATCAAAATAGATGCATTTAGGGGGGATCTTTATGGCCAGATAGTTATTTGTTCTGCACCTAACATGGCGATTAGAAGCCAGGTCCTCCAAGTGGGAGAGTAGGCAGCAGGGCGGACCAATGCTCAGGTCAAGGGGCACCAGAATTATTATGGGGGGCACAGTGCTATGATCCCCATATGAGATGGATATAGTTGATGCGCATACTAAAGGGAATATATTCTTGCTTTTGTGCAATGGCCCAGCAGTGTCAAGGAGACAGTTAACTTTGTTGATAGTGAATACCTGTCTGGCCATTATACACTTGGCTCGTTGCAGTGCTTATGATCTACTGCAGAAGTATGCTTTTCTAGTGCTCTGGTTCATGCTCAAAATCTATGAACTTGTTGACCCCATCATTTCTACAGCTTGCACGAGTTATTTTCTAGTACGAGTTTTAGGCTGTAAAAACTTGCTTGCTCACTTTTTCTATATCATGCACATGCTATTTGTCGCCGTCCAAGGTTTATCTGCTTCAGGCGTAAAGCTATGAACTCATCCATTTAATGTGCATCCGATTTTGTGCAGGCTATGACAACTGCATCTATATGGTTGCCGGGTAAGCTCCAGCATCGGATTATTTCGTTTCAAAATTTAAAGCAGCACTTCTAGTCACTTACAAGTTTGATTCTCTCGTTATCCCCCTCTCCGTTTTTCCTTTCTTGAGTTCTGTTTATAATTGTGACGACTCCTAATGAGTGCGAAACTATGCAGGAGTAACAAAACTACTACCAGCAACATGACAACTAGTGCTTCAAAAACTGCGTCAGCTGGAAACAAAGATTCTGTGTGGATTCCTGGTTGCCTGCTTTTGGCGTTCATGAATTTCCTCTAAACTGCGCCAGATTCAAGTGTTTGATATCTTGGTTCAATGTATGGCGAATCTAATGAAGAACGTTGTATTGAGCCTACGGTTGTAGAGTGATCTCCCCACGATTTTGTATAAGTTAGCTAGGAGGACGGTAAATCCATATCTTCAACTGCATAAAATATATATTTCTTCATTTGTTTATTTTTCATTGTCTCCTACGTGCAATTCAATAGCTTGATGTTTTTGTTTGCTGTATACTTCCTTTGTCTTAAAAATATAAGATTTTTTTTCTCTACAAATATAAAAAATTTTAATTATTTTTTTAAAAAATATTTGGTCTTTACAAACTTAAAAGATTATTGTTTAAAATTAGTAAAATTAGTTAATAATATAATAAAATTATTTTTTATTTTTTAATTTGTATAAAAAATAAAAAATTTTATATTTTGAATGAAATGGAGAAAGTTTGCGTCAAAAAGTTATCTTTGAGTGTAAGATTTTTTATTTAAATTTTATAAAAATAAATAATTTGTGAGATAATGAAGAATTTTTTTGCAACAAAACTTAATCTTCGTACTACACCTTTATGTCTTGATGACAGGACAGCTGCCCGAAGGAATCCTTCCGAACGAGTATTTTTCAGATAAAATGCCTCTCAATGACTTGATCATTGCATTTCATTTGTACTCGTGTGGTTTTGAGGGAGACGGGGAAGAGAAGCGGAGGGTAATTAGTAGAAGAAGAAAGCAGAGGGAAGTGAGATGAGTATTTATTGTCTCCAATTAGGAATAAGTTACTGTATTATTTTTAAATATTTATCTGCTCTTTTATTTAAGGATTTTAGTATAAAGATAATAGTCTATTAAAATAATTAAATTTGGTCTTTTCTCCTTTTATTTTCATTCATTATTAATTGGAAAGAAGATTGACATTTTAATTACAAAGAAATAGAGACGACCAATACAAAATCTTATTTTGAAATTTAATGAAGATTTGTAGTATTAGTTCTATTATTTTTTTCACAAATCATATATCTTTACTCGTAAATTTTTGTACCTCAAAACGTTTAAGAATTTTATGGATTGTTCGCTGACAAAATTTGTCCGACCCTGTGTCTTTCAAAAGAAATAGTACGTATCTCGTAGGTCAAATCAGTTTGAAATCAACAAACGCCAATCTTTTAAGCTCAAACCCAACTCAAGCTGCTAATGATTTACTGGGGTCACACAGCTAGATCAGCAAGCAATTAGCCACTTTGCAGTAGTGACTTCCACGATGTGATCCCGCACCATAGTTAATCGTTATTCGTGGCAAAAAGAGAGGATCCCCAGACCCACTGTTACCTCCCAGTCAAATATAATATATTCCTCTCAAAAATTGGAAGTTGACGAACAAGCAACGGCTCTATAGAACAAAAAGCTGCATTCTCTATTCTTTAGGGGCTGGGGTTCAGAAGAATTCACCAATGACACAATAAAAGCCATCAATCCCATCCCATATCAATAAATAGAAAAAGAGAATTGTAGACTGATAGTTACAAAAGCCAAGTGCCAAATGTAGATCAAATAAAAGATCCATAAAATACTCACTCAGAAGAGATAAATTCCTCACTTGAAACCATCATAACACTTTTTATAAGCAGAGAATTCAAAGGAAACGCTGTCAAATTCAAGAAGAGATCATATTTAGATCCACAACCTTGAGTACACAAGGGTCTGCTGCAATGAATTCCAACAGGAGACAATTAGACGAAAACCTTTAAAGAGGCCAACAAGACAGAAGAAAATTTGCAAGCCGTAATGAGACTTACCAAAATAATTAAAGACCCTGTTCAACAAGATAATCACCGAGCCTTTCAACAACCATATTGCACTGCCCTGGAGTCATTGGCTCATCATAGATACCAATGATTAAAGCTTGATTGGTCTTTTTAACAGTAACACCACCAGGCCCCTAAAGGAAGAACACAACACTATCAAAGATGAAACATAGGACAAACTATTGTGAGGCACAGTAAAATACTTCCTCTTAGTGTACTTGGCTATTTTCAATTCACTTCTGTTATTCTTTCCAAATATATCTAAAAGTATTTACCAGTCCGCATACACAAAGGAACGACTCATTATACCTATTTATTTAGATAAAAACAAGAAGATTCTTCAAAAGTTCCTTTGTCATCCCAGATCTTTCAGCACCAGTAAGATACTTGGACTACATGCACCTAGACATTTTCAAGGCATTCTACAAATTCAGAAATTGACCAAGTTCAGTACCTTTTTCCCTCGGATGACTGCACCAGGCTCACCCTGAATCACCATATATTTCGTGCCACCAAGGAATAAGCCAGTTGGAGCAAGGGAACCAGGTTCGTCAAAGTCCTTCATGATTGCAGCTATTTCCTCAGGCTTGAACTGCAAAAGCAACGACATCAAATAAGTATACAAATACATGTTCTCTTAGTTCACCAGACAAAGGTATACCTTCATAGTTTGTACACCAAAATAGCAACACAGATATCTTAACATAAGCAAACTAGTCATCAAGTTCATTTCAAAATCAAAATACATTTGTGCTTCCTGAACCATTCTTTTCTTGGACACGATTGCAGTAGTTTACATGAACAAAATATCATTCACTATTAAAGACTTGGCATTCTAAGTTCTTTGGTATTGAAAAATATCAGTAGTTCAGCATACAAGTGGGGAGCATTTAAAAGCATTCACAGCATTAGTAAGGCGGAACAATTACTTTATTGAACTTAAACATTTCATATTAATACTACCACTTGAAAGATCTTACCATACCCCATCAATTCATTTATTCTCGAATTAAAAATATAACCACCGAGATATTAGCTCATTTATCGGCGGAAAGACAATAATCTTCTAATATTGGATTAGAATTGACTCATCCTCCAAACTTTAAATCAAACGACAAAGAAAAGTAAACTAAAAGACCACTGCTGGTTCCTTTAAAAAAAAAAAGAAAAAAGAGAACACTACAGGTGGATCTTCGAACCGGATCAAGCCAGCTACGAAATTAACAAAATGAAAAAAACAAGAAGAAATCTTGCAGCAACTGAAATTCAATACAGAAAATCAGATCTCCAACCGGAGACCAAAAGAATTGAAACTTACAAAATTCAGTAGTACAAAAAATACCGATAATCGTCTAATGCTGGATCGGCATCAAATCATCCCCTAAACTCTAAATCAAAGTCAAACGGAAAAGAAAAGTAAACTAAACGAGAACGATTGGAGGACGTTCAAATCCGATCAAGCCAGCTAGGAAATAGGGGGAAAAAATAAAAAGTACAGAACTTGCAACAATTGAATTGAATATAGTAAAACAGATCGCCAAACGGAAAACCAGAAGAAGATGAAATTTACAAAATTAAGTAGTACACAAAAGGTGCAAATAACAAATCGAAAACAATACAGCACAGTAAAAAGTAACGGACCTGAGGGAAGGTGGCGCTCTGAGCCCAAACGCTGCCATCTTGGCCAATGATGGCGGCGGCGGAGAGGTGGTTGCCCTCGATGTCGCACATAAGGTGCTCATCAACATAAGTTTGCCACGACATCTTCGAATTCCCGAAAGATTAGCTAGATTTTGTACAAGAGATCCGAGTGACGAATTAAGGAACGCAGAGAATAGAGAGAGCTGTTTCAGCTTCTTTGAAGTCTCAGAAATTGCGTCTGGACAACGCGTATTCATAGTGGGATTTTATAATACAGAGGTAACGATGAATATCCTTTTTTTTTAAAGAAAAATAATTCAAAAATTTTTTATTGCGATGATTTTTTTTATAATTAAAATACTTTATTCATTATAAATAAAAAAGTTAGGGTTAAAATTTGAGGATAACAGGTAAAATATCGCATCTCAAATATTTTGAACAAATAATTTATAATAAAAATAATAAAAACAAATACACTCCAATCTTATATATATATTTTTGTCATTCTAGATTTCTCTTTCACGATGACAATTTCAAGCCACAAAAATGCCAAATGAATATAAAATGCCTTCAAGAAGAGAACTTTATGAATTTTCTTGTCCTGATACTAGGGAAAAAATTTGTAGATGAAGATTGCACTATTTGATATAACCCTTTCCTAAGATTCTTTTTATCAAAAGAATATTCATAATTAGTGATAGAGTTTTCTCAACAAGAGTAGTTGTAACAGATAAATGAGAAGAGAGGGGCAAGAGATGATTGATGGCATATTATGTCAATGAACCTTAAATAGAATCATTTTAGATTTAAGATTATTAATCAATATATATATACTAGCATAAAACTCTGTGTTATGTACAGATAATAAATTTTTTACTTATAATAATTATTATTAAAATATATTTTAAAAAATTATAACTATGAAGCAAGTTTATGTACTTAATAAAAAAATTTGTATTCACTCAAAAGTAATTATAAATAATAGTAGAAAGAAGTTATAAAATAATTATACATACATATTATTATGTGTATTTGAAAGTAATAATAAAATTCTAACCCTATTTATTTGTCATTATAAATAAATAAATAATAAATTAAGAACTGAGTAAGAAACGTCACACCTACCTACACAAATAATGAAATACTTAAAATTTTTAAATATTAATTTTGTAAAGTTACTTATAAAAATAAAAAAATTAAATACTTTAAATAACTATGAACTCTTTGAAGAAAAAATAAAAAAACTTGAATCCAACTGATGAGGATACCTATACGAAGGGTGAAGTGATAAAAACTTTAAATACTAAATTGTGAAGTTATTTATAAAAATAAAAATAAGATAAATAAAATATTTAAATAATTATTGTAATACTAAAATATTCTTAAAATATTATCATGATCAAATCTTTAAGAGAAAAACTATTGTAATATCCCATTCAATTTATCTTCTATACTACTCCCTCCACCCAAAATTAATTGATTATAACATAAACTATTTATTTTAGTAAGCGAAGAAAAAAATTTATCGAATATGATAGCATAACTATTTATTTTATATAAAATTTTTGATAGCTTTTTATTAAAAACCTTCAAAAAGATATTAATGATTTATAAAATAATAATTTTATGTTGATATGTCACACTTACTTATCTTTTTTTTTACTGAAGATATGTCACACTTACTTATATATTTTTTTTTACTGAATATTATCACAAACTCTTTTGTGCTTCCCAATCTATCCCCTCAAAAAAAAATTAAAATAAAAAAGTCATTTGTATTAAAATCACAAAGTAAGCTTATTTTAATTGTGGTATTCTTATACTAATTCTCAAAAAAATCCTTTGCTAAAAATATATAATATATTTGTAATAAAATCATGGTGAAATTAAAAAACCTCTCATCTTCCTAGTCTCTCTCCATTCCTAAAATGTAAATAACTTACATAATAAAAAATATTATTATTTTATAATAAAAATCTCAAATAAAAATTTTTTAAAAATTAAAAAATTATCAGATCATTGCTTAATTTTTTAAAATAAATAGTATCCTTGATCTTAAATTATAGTGTTATTATATTTATTATACTTTACAAAAGTTATTTCTTCATTTTAATTCACTTGATGAAAAGATCAAAAGTCTTTATTTCTTTTAATCATAGAGTAAAAATATTTTATTAATATGTATAAATATAGATATGTTTGAGAAAATTTTCTTTATTTTCTACTATTGTTTGATTGGAAAGAGACTAAAGTAGTTTGTCTTCTAATACTTTATTCTTCTCATAAAGAACCATCGTAAATAAGATAAATAAAAAATTCCTCTCATTTTTTGTTTTCAATATAAATAATTTACAAAAATTGTGTTAATTTTCTCATATACTTTCTAGTTTATAATTTTTTTATAAAATCAATAAAATAAAACGCATCTTAGATTAAAAATTATCAATGACAATAAGTGTTATTACCAAATTAACGGTCTCCGCTTTTAACGAAGTAATATTAATTTATAAACCGTCATATAATAGCACATCTTTTTTTTTTAACAAAAAACTTTTTATATTATGGGCATCCTATGATATATATCACTTTTTTTATATTCCTTTTTATAGGAACGTGTGCTTTTAGAAAAAGTGAGGGAGAACAATCACGCTTATGAGAGCATCGATAGGCACTGCTACTGCTATCAAACGGGTGTGTCCTTACTTTTTTATGGAAGAAGTGATTTAACATAACAAGCAATGAATTAATTGCATTCATTAAAGAGGTTTATTTTTTTCCTTTTGTGGTTTTTGGAGGAGCAATGAATTGAATTTAGAAATCATGAAAGGACATTTTCAAGTTTTTCCAATTGAGGTGTGTCATATTTATCAAAAAAAAAAAAAATTCGGCAGAAAAAAAAGAGAGAAGAAAAATGTCACCCGGATATTTTTTCCTGAAACTCGACCTGGAGCCCATAAGAGTACGAATTTATGGGTTAATATGGGCCTTACGCAGATCAAAAAGATAGTGATACTAATTCATAGCCCATTTAATATACGGTTCCCGTGTCCACGTGGAAAGACAGCACCGAAGCTTCTGTTGAATACTGAGATTTGATTCGTTGAAACAACTCAAAACAGCAAAACAAAAGCAAATTCAGCAATTTGCTGCTGTTCGTCTTCTTCTTCGTCAGTTCATGTGCTCAATATTCCACCAAATTTCTTTCTCACTAAGTAAATTTCTTCTCTCTCTCTCTCTCTATATATATATATTTGGAAACTGCGAAGCATTGGCGCAGAGATCTGACTTTCAGCGAACAAAATGTCGTCTCCAGCCGAGTAATTTTCTTCTCTTTTCTATTCATGGTCATCTTTTCATGAATTCATGTTATTTGGATAAAGTGTTTAAATGTTTATGGTGGTGATTGTCTCTGTTTGTAATGATATTTACTAGATTACTGAGTTGATTTTGTTTAATTTGATGTGGTGAAAGGCAGTTTTGTTTTCCCTTTCGTTCGTTTCCTATTTTGTTTTTTTTTCTGCTTGCATTTTTTATTCTTCCAGAAGCTGTTCTAATAGGTCTATTCGTTGTTTTCTTTCGAGTCTGGGTTCTGCGGCAGCTTATGTGACATTTTAGGGGGTTTTGAGGATTGAAACCATTTGTTTGCACGTTTTACATTTTATAGTATTTATCTAAAGATGAATCTTTTTGGAGGTATTTTAGATAACGGGTGTAGTTGAATGAATGTAAACAAATTTCTGAAAGCAAAGCTATAAATGTAATACAACGAGTAAAATATACGAACAGCGTGTTATAGCTGAATTATCTTGAAGTTGAGTCATGTAAAAAATTATAAGAAAATTAAGCTTGGAATATATTTCTGCAATAATTGGAAGGTTTCTTAACAGATAAATGCAGGAACTAAGATATGGCCCATTGAGTGAAGATATGACGGATTATAAAATAATACTTTCAAGGGAAGCTTAAGTTGGCGCCTTGATCTTTCTTCTTTCTTTCTCCTTTTGGCCTTAGCTTGGTCCACTGTGAGAAGGGAAGCATTATTTGGTGACCAATACCCATGATCTGGGAAAATTCTATTGCAAAGGGTCTTCATATCACCAGCCTTGGAGATTGCAATTCTTGGCCCCAACTTGAATCACTAGTTGTTAATCAAATAGGCAACATCTTGCAGTTCCCCGAGATATGATTTCTCCATGATCTGAGGCTTCTATTCTGGGGAACTTGTGAAACTATGGCCAAAAAGATGTTGAGTTCAGGAAAGGGACTACATCTTGTACAAATATTTGGCTGTTTTGAAAAGTTTCCCCTGAATGTTAACCAGAACTACAAGCTAGTTAGACATAACACCTTGGCTAAGAATATATTCTTGGAAAATATGACAGTTGTTGCCTATCTGTTTGACTACACTTCGAGAAGATAAATTTGCTTTGCACCTCTTAGAATGGTCAACAAAAGTAGTCGTCGATTTTGCTTCATGGTAGTAGCTGAACCACATGATGCCAAATGGAATGATTTTCTAAACCTGCTTCTTTTGTTCCTTCTATGCAACTTAACTGCTTCATTGATGAATTTTTTCTTTCCCAATTTCAGATTCTATAAGTCACTTCCTCCTGTCACCAAGTTCTTTGGGACTATGTGCCTAGCTTCTACTGTTGCATGTCAGATTGGTTTACTCTCCCCTTTCAACTTTGCATTGTTTTATCAACTGGTATTCTATGGTTTTCAGGTGAAGATTTTGACTTAAAGACTGTCTAATTATATTACTGCTCTATGGAGCTATCTATATGAAATCTTGTTTGTAGTTTATATGAGTGGTTCCTCTTCCTAGTTCCTTCAAAATATTGAAGTTGATCAAATTATTGAGATATAAATGTTATCTTGATATTTTATTCCATACCTCAGATATCTTCTAGGTTCGCCTTTACAATGCCTGCCTTCACAGCATTTACAATTTACATATACTAGCACGCTCAACAAGTACAGGTCAAATGCCCTTCACAATTTATTCTGCAGATTTCTGTAGCCATTGTACTTAAGTTAGAAAATGAGATATGCCAACTTGGTTTCTGCTGTCAATGACTAATATTAATGCATGGCTACTCCCAAGTAGCATTATTTTTGTGCTGGGAAGTTGTAGTTGTGGTGTCGGTGTGCGTGTCGGTTTGTTTTTTTTAAAATTATAAATAAACAAATAATTATGTTACTTTATTTTATTTTTAACATTTTCCCTGTAAATATAATCATTGATATAATTTTTTAATTCAAATTTTCTTAATTTGCTAATTATTTGGAATGGTGCTGCTTAAGGAATTGGTTGTTCTCCTTGCTTCCTGATTGGATTAATCACGTTCAGAAATTTCAACTGACTCAACTCTAGTAGAAAGCATGTTGTACAGAAGAAAGAGAAAATGCCAAATGGAAACCTTTTTCCTTGCTATAATTATGGCGTTTTGATGATATCCCAACAACTGTTGATATTGGATTCTTTCACCCTGCTTATCCATGGTATCTTTCCATACTTATTGAACTTTCCTTTTTAGGATGGGCACAGTGTTCACCTTTTCTAGTTATCAATTTGTCTGCATTATACACTCACTGTTAACTTCCATTCATCTTAATATTTTACTGTTATGAACAAATCAAAGTGATTTTGTGGTATGCATCTGAACTTACTTGTGAGGAAGTCCTAAGTGTTTCTTGTGAGAAATAATATGTTTCTATGGGAAAATTATTTCTCTGAAATAAACTCCCATTGTACTTGTAAGGATGCATCCCATAACTTTATTTTCGTTGACGTGGTGCTATTGTATTTTTAGGTGCATAGACTGTTTACGAACTTTTTCTTCCTCGGCAAATTCTCTATCAATTTTGGCATTCGCCTTTTGATGATGTAAGTGTTTAATAATCTTTTAATATTTCTACCATCGATATCATTACTTTTGTAGCACATGCGAAGGCCATCACCAAAAATTATGAAATTATATCCTGTAATAAATTTGTCAATGTGTTAACGCTCTGGATTTGTTTCCTGGTTTTATAGTGTTAGATATGGGGCACAGCTCGAGAGTGGACCATTTCAGGGTCGTACAGCTGATTTCTTGTGGATGATGTTATTTGGAGCAATATCACTCTTGGTATGTGAGATTTTGTTTCAGTTATCAGATATACAGCTATGTCTCTCTTCTCTTGAAGATTAATTCAAAATGCTTTGCGTGGGTCTGATTGGCATGCTCTTGCTCTTGTGTCTAGTAAACTAAACACTTTAGGATCTCTCGTTTCCTTTCTCCCATTGTGCTGAACTTTCTGATTTGCAACTTCTATGGAGCAGTGTGGCTAGGCCTGGATCCAACTGCTTTTTTGCTAAGATTCTTTTAATGAATATCCTTGTAAAGTGTTGTTGAGCATCTAACACTTGCTTCCTGTTTATTTAGGTCTTATCTGGAATTCCTCTTCTGTGGACCCCTTTCCTGGGGCCATCTTTGGTTTTCATGCTTCTGTATGTGTGGAGTAGAGAGTTTCCCAATGCCAGTATCAACATATATGGCCTTGTTAATCTTAAGGTTTGGTGCTTTACAATAATCGTTTTTCTGTAAACTAGGTTGCATGGTTCTGTGAATGACTGATTCATTAACAACTAAATGCAGGCATTTTACTTGCCATGGGCCATGCTATGTTTAGATGTTCTTTTTGGCTCCCCAATTGTGCCAGACTTCTTAGGGATCGTAGCTGGACATCTGTATTATTTCTTGGCCGTTTTGCATCCACTTGCCACTGGGAGAAACATATTGAAGACACCACGGTGGCTGTATCCTTTTTATGCAACTCATTTGGAATAGTTTTGGGGCCATTTAACGAATCTGTGTTTTCTTTGAAACCTCACTCTCCCTCACATACATGCGCACACACAATCCACACAAGCACTCCCCACTTCTCCCCCTTCTGGCAGAGCGCGGGCAAAAGATTATTACCAGACTCATGCACACGTAGATGCAAAGGATCTCCCAATTTCTAGTCTAGAAAAAGAAAATCTTAAATTGTATTCCCATCTTTCTGCACTGAATAAGAGATTGTTGCAGGTTGGATTAGAAGGCTTACCATGGGGATAGCATAGCTTCAATGAAGAACACACACACTACTCTGGGCCAGAAGGGGAAAAAGATGGTTACTATTCACATTTCTTTCCAAAAAAATGGAGAAATGATTCATGATACTTTCACTCCTGGCCTTCATTTTTACTGATTCACACATATATTCTGCTATATCCTATCTTTTTCAGGAGTATAATCCTTGACCATTGCTGCATAGACATAAACTGGTTGCACGATCCAGATACTTGAATCCAACTTCTAATTCTGCTGCCAGGGCTGACAGAACTACTGGTTCAGCATTCAGGGGTAGATCTTATCGTCTTGGTGGATGATACTAATTTTTTGACGCTTCATATGATAAATGATAATGAGACAGTCCACGATTGCGAAACATTAGAAAGCTGTATTTTTTAATGTGGATTATGCTGCTAACAATTGAAGAGCTACTTACAGTGATCCTGTGTATGTGGGTACTGGGATAACTCAAGCAGGAAAATTTTCCCGTAGGCAGGAATGTATTTTCATTAGTGTAGTCTCATGGTGAAGGAGATGGACTGATGAGGAACTGTAAAGCATGATTCATTACTAGATGTTTTATTCTCAAGTTGGCAATTGGTTTTCCATGTTTTGTTGATTCATTGCTTCTTTTATCTGCTGGGGAAGTGTGGTTTCAGATGGAGAAAGATGGAGAGATACTTCATATATGTTTCTTTTACTCTACGCATGCCAGTTTGGTGTGGCGACATTGATACTTTTTGAAGCCTGCAAGATATCGATACATTGGCTCATACCAGGTTGATGATGCCTTTGATTGTCATGACTGCAACACCTTGTTGCCTTTTGAGTTGCACCTCTCTTCAAAACAGTGTGTTGTTTAAAATTGATTGATCAATCGTATTAAATATCTTGTATTTTAAATATTTTTTCGATAATCTGTGTATTTTGAATGTTAATAGTATAATATGACTGATCAAATGTAGACAAGAAAAAGAGACTAATTGCGTTTTTATATATTCATTATTTTTTGTAGGAAAATAGTTAAGGTTGTATTGATATTATATTTAGATTTAAAATTGTCTATTTTGAATTTTGTACAAGTATATATATATTCTGAGAAGGAAGGTGGTTTTGAATTCGAACCCAATTCATATACTTCGGGGAATTTTCCTTAATAATAACAGAGGATGATAATTCTTTATTAATTTCTGTTTAACAGGTTGCATGTCCCTTAGGCTTTAAACAGTTGCCATTCTGTTTCAAAGATTTGATCTATAAACCATTGCTGCTTTAACTAACTGAAAGTCCGAGCTAATGCGAATCTTCGAGGAACAGTGATTTGAAGTCCTTTATCATGATGAAATCTAGAGCAATTTTGACAAGTTAGTTTTTAAAATATTCTTCTTAGAAGTTAAATCTGGAATAAAGTGGAAAGATGTACGATCTTCGTGCACAAAGTTTAAAGGTTTGTTGGACGCCTAAAACAATGGCCGAAACCATATAAAAGTTAATCCGAGCAAAGAAAGGAATCTACACACTATCCAAATAATAGTAGAATTGACAAACACGTTCCAACTAAGTAATAGTAAAAGATATTAAGAATGGATTTGGATCACATCTTATTACAGATTAATATAAATTTTTTATTTTAAATTATACTTTTTTTCTTACAAATAAAATTTTTTGAAAATTTAACGTAAAAAATTTTAAATTAAAATAATATCTAATCTCACCCTAAATATAATTTGTCTTCTTTCTAAAAATAAATTATTTAATATGGACATATCCATAAAAATAAATAATATCCTAATTGAGTTGTACCTCACGGTTTTTCTCTTGTTACTTAATATGGCCACATCCATCACAAGGTCAATTATTTTATAGAGACATATAATAATTTCCTTGAAATTGAAATGGTATTTATAGTATTGCCCTTTTTTTTTGTGGAAAAATATTTTTGCCACAATAATAAAAAAGTGATGCATGCATATGCGGAGGTTAAAACTGATCTGGCGCTAGTATTATTCCTAGAAAAGAGGCGGAACTGGAACGTGAATAGCAATAAGTAGTTCCACACCGATGGCCCCGAGAAGATCATGCATGTCCTCATCATTCCTCTCCACAATTCCCTCTTCCCTTCTCTTCATTTAATACTAAGCTTTCCACTCAAATCTCATTCATACACAACGCTACTATTCTACTCTCTTAATTTTTCTTCCTCTTCTCTCAGTCTCTGAAGACAGCAACTCCATCGAGATCCAAAAATGTCGTGGCAAACTTACGTCGATGAGCATTTGATGTGCGATATAGAAGGCACCGGCAACCACCTCGCAGCGGCTGCCATCCTCGGCCACGATGCTACTGTTTGGGCTCAGAGCTCCGGCTTCCCTCAGGTCTCTCCTCTTCCTGATTCTCCGTTCACGTTAACTGCACTCCACTGCTCCGTTCCAATCGGAAAAATTGTGAATGTCGGTTGACGAATTCCTTTAGTATTACGTTTGATCTGTTGGATTAACAATGCCGCTCGCTCACTCTGTGGGTGTTTTTGTATTGGCATTGATTGATCGGTTTGTTTTGACGCGTTGCTGTTTTAGATAGGATGAACCGTCACTATTGCATGTATTCCTCTGCCAAGCGTTCGACAGGCATTGTTGTCGCTTAGCAACAGTAGTATCTTTGGCTGATACTTACTATTAGTATCTTTAGCACAAGCATATTAAATTATGCGGCATGTATTTACTACTGTTTGCAGACAAATATCTATTATATCTATGCTAATTCTTGTGATTTTAACCTTTCTATTATATCTATGCTAATTCTTGTGATTTTTAACCTTTCTATCTTTGATTGCAGTTTAAGCCCGAGGAGATCAAGGCTATCATGACTGATTTTGATGAACCAGGACATCTGGCCCCGACAGGCTTACACCTTGGAGGTACCAAGTACATGGTAATCCAAGGAGAGGCTGGTGCTGTCATCCGTGGAAAGAAGGTGTGCTATTTCTGTAACTATTTTCAGTTTAATGTTCTGCAATCAGTATAAGTCATCAGTTTCTTGTATAGAATCAAATTGAATTTACTTCCTTTTACCAAGTATGAGATCCTGGTGGAAATTGATAAACTTACTTCTCTAATAATGGTAGTTTGTGACTTTCTCTAGTTACAGAACTTTTGAAAGCGTCACTATGTTCTAAGTATTTGTTTCATGTTATTGGATTCTGATTAGAAAGTTGGTCTTGTAATTATTAGTGTTTGGGCAAAAAGGATGATCTTGAAGAACATATTGAAATATTATTAGCAGTTATTATGAGTGTAAATCGAGATTGCCTTGGAATATCTTTCATAAAACAGAACGTAGAATTAGAAAAGGAAAAGTTGCACATATTATGCCATCTACGATCACATACTGCTCCGAACCATATATCCTGGTAGAACAGCAATTTCAGATACGTAAATTGAAGATTGATTATTTTCAGCGAAAGCTATTAATAAAATTGCAATTTCCTTTTTCTTCCCCCCAGAAGTTATTGATTCTAACTTTTGATTAGTTTCCTAACTTTTGATGATTGGACGCTAATAGACCGGTTAATTATGTATGAATGACTTTTGCATTACCAAAAAGAAAAAAACTAAAAAGTCGTGAAGCTATTAAGAGTCAGATCAGTGATTCATCATTAGAACATATACTATGAACAGAAAAGTCATTACTATGGTACTATCTAATTTGTTTTGAAGAATGTAATGATTGTTTGTGGCTAACAATTGAGAAGGGATAACAACTGCAATTAATGTGCAGTTTCTTAAACTGTAATTGAATTCCTAGAGCCATACTATTGCATTATTTTTGGAATCATAACCGGAAGAACAAGGCTGGTATTTTCTCACTTCATGTACATTATAATTATAAACTAGGCTTCCGTAGCTCTCTCTGCTTTCTGTCATGCACGTAGCAGATGTATACAAGAGAGTTAAATTGCTTTAGATGATGAATGTTTCATCCAAGCCTTTTAAATAATTTGACAGGGACCTGGAGGGATCACCATCAAGAAAACTGGTCAAGCACTGATCTTTGGTATCTATGAGGAGCCAGTGACTCCAGGACAATGCAACATGGTTGTTGAGAGGTTGGGAGATTATCTCGTTGAACAGGGAATGTAGGCTGGCATTTTGCCATGATTTTGGCACTCTTTCTGGCTATGCTGATTACGTCACTTGTTTCGAAGCTTGAATTGGTCTGGATTTGCTGCTGAAAATAAGCACGCAAAGGCGTTAAACTAGTTAGGGTTTGGTAGTAGTTTACATTTGTAATTGGTAATTTCACCAAGTTTGTGGGTTAGATTGTATCTGATGACCCACGTGCAGTTTATCTATGTTTCTTTTGTGTTGCTACAGTATCAATTTTGAACATTAAAAGAATCTCTTCTTTTAATCCGTTCTAGTCTGGTAATATATCACCTGTAATTCTGTCATATATTTAGATCACTGCTTGAGGGAATAATTTCATTAAATAGAGACGGTAACACATCCTTCGCGTATAAAATTTACCTTTGGTGGTAACTGTTGTTGATTGGAAAAAAGCAGCAAAGAGATTTCTTTGCAAAAGTTCAAACTCAAACGTGGCCTCTGTGCATCACGTGGAAAGCAAAGAGTATGTATATAATTGAAGAACATGGGCCAATTCCTTTTTGAGCCTTATAGTCGTTCTCTTAGTTTTTCTTTCGTCCTTAATTTTGGCCCACTTATGTAAGACGGAAAGGATTGTCTCAATTTGAAACTTTCACATTCTTGGTTTTCCCTGCCCCTGTTTTCTTGGTCACTCCATAATGCAAGTCCACAGGGACATTGACTCACGGTCAATTAACTAACCTATGACTCGTTTTTGGAACCTTGGTTTACAAATACTACTCCGTATCCAACCCAACTATCCGGAATCGAGCTCTGACTCATAATTTTGAAAAACCAGATCTGTCCACTTGAATTTACAAAAAGAGTTTTATTACTTTTTTTATTTTAATAATTTTTAATATTAATTTTTAGAATTTTAATTTTAAATCTATTTTTTTAAAAAATATAGTCTTTGCCTTAGTTCTTTGGTCGAGTGTTGCTCAAATTCACGTTTTTTAGCATGTAACTTGGATTTGAAGGAAAAATTCGTCAAATTTTACTTACTTTCATAAAAAACATTTATATATGAATAACACACCGAATCTATAATTTTATTATAGTTCTAATTCAATCGTAAATTATTTAATTTAGTAGTGATATATTTAAAAAAATATACATAATTTTTATTTTTAACTATTTAAAAAAATATTAAGTAAAATATAATGAATTTATACTTTAAATCAAATTCATATACACTACATATGTAAATTTCAACTCAATTCATTCTACTGTAAGACTTATTTTTTTAAAAAAAATATAAACTTACAAAAATTAAAACTAAAAGATATTATTAATATAAAAATATTTATGAGAATTTTTTTACAAATTATTCTTAAAAGAATATCAACTCCTTTTAAGATAAATTAATAAGGTTGAACTAATTATATGAGGGTAATTTAGTCTACATACTAGATAATATATAAAGAATTATATTGGTCAAGCAAGTCCGTCAAAGA
This sequence comes from Rauvolfia tetraphylla, assembly GCA_030512225.1. Lineage (NCBI taxonomy): Eukaryota > Viridiplantae > Streptophyta > Magnoliopsida > Gentianales > Apocynaceae > Rauvolfia > Rauvolfia tetraphylla. The sequence continues at coordinate 6,101,509 of JAJQKT010000045.1, read as the reverse complement.
AGGTAAGTATTTGATTATTACGCATTAAATTTTCTTGCTTACGCAAAATTACCTCACAGTTTAATCATGTCATTCACTTAATTAATCATTCAATGGCGTGCTCCCGTACGCCCTTTAATTACTAGTACTACTCCCATTAACTGAGCCCCTCGACTTTTACTCTAATGATGGCATTAAAATCAGTGCAAATGAATGCCCATTATGAACGGCTCCAAATCATCCAACAGAATTTGCACCACACATCAGATTGATGGGTGGCGGTGGATGCCCAGATTGGAGACTTGTCTACTTTCAGGTGAACTTTCTGAAGCATTGTTATTCTTTGAAAATATTTCACGTTCGTGAAATGTTGGTGGAGGCCGGTCCTGGATGGTGGATGTCAATGAACTGTCCCATTTAAGAAGACGCAGAGCTTTTGTGGTGTATTGGTTGCCCCAACCCCATATGCTGCTATGATGCTGGATTGGCTTACCGCTTACCTGGATTCACGCCATCAGTAAGACCAATTTTTGGTGGAAAAGTGAGGAGTCTCTGGACCCCAAAATGCACAACCAACGGATCCTTCTCCCCCACCAATGGTCGGGTCCCCAAGTATTGCAGAGCAGACACACTAGTATACTGTGAGTTTCCTTGCTTTTCATTCCCAAGACATGCTCTGGCAAATTGCCAGCCAACAAAAATACCCTGCATATATATATATATATATATATATATATATATATATATATACAGCAGGCGAGCAATCTTCCCATATATTATGCAAATCACTAATCAAATTCTGAAAGGGAGAAAGATAATTTGTTCATTTATTAATTTCAAGACAGGTATATATATAAAAAGACAACTGTGTGTAAATCATATATTTTTATATAACTCAATATTCCATATTTTTTATTTGATGGAACAATATGTGTAAAAAATCTTGAAATATATTTCATACAACAATGAGGAAAATGTTAAAAATAAAATAAAATAATAATTTCTATTAATAAATTATCACTACGTGATAAATATATCATTCTTAGTCTTTATATCTTTGGCTTGTTTACATATATAGGACTGGTCACTGGTGGCGTAGCCAGAAATAGCTTTTCTTTTGAGACCTATTATTTTCTCATTTTGTAAAATTGCCTCATTTTCTTTCTTTCTCTATCATTTTTCTTCAAAATGAACAAAGAATAAAATTTGAAAAGAAGTTCACATTTTGTTTCACAATGAATGGGGTTAAATTTGCAATTGGAGGTGTGAATTTTCAAATTTTAAATTAATTACTACGTTCACCTATTATTATTATTATTATTATTTTGGAGACCCACTTGTTAGTATGATTGGCAAAAATGCTTAGCTAAAAGGGAAAATTGTGAGAATTTTGGAATAATTATGTCATCTCACCTCTTATTTTTTCTCTAATAAAAATTTCTCTCTCTTGAAATCCAAGACAGAAAATCTCAAAACTAAACTCTATCCAATCAGACGGGTTTGGTACCGTATTAGTGCAACAGCCATAATGTTATGATTGGGATAGCAAAACAAGGTGGTATGTTTCTCTCTCAAAAAAATAAAAGGAAAAGAAAAAGGGGTATGCTACATGCTTTGTGGGCCACAATTAAAAGAAAATCCAAAACCGGGGGCCCAACCCCGGCCCTAGGAGGTTCTGCATGCTGAGGCCAGCCTCTCATAAGAAATTTGACAAGTATCGAAAGGGACAAGAATTGAAAAAGTAGAGAGAAGGACAATGCACTTTTCAGCCAGAACGCCTATTTAATAATATTTTCAATTTTTTTTTGCCGGTATGATTTTTAATGAACTTTTACTCCATTAAAACAATCCAATTACTAATTTTTACTCAAATTTTTGATAAAAAATAAACATATTATTGTCACGTATTAATTTTTTAAGAGCAAATTAGATAACTCGTCTTATTTTTCTTTAAAACTAGCTCACTTACTCAACAAGTGAGCACATTTAACTATTATTTTTCTTATTTTTCACATTATTTTTAACTAGAAGTATGAGTAGAGATTAGTAATTAGAGTCTTTTGTCATAACAAAAATTCATTAAGAATCATAACGGTTAGAAAAAATTTTTAAAATATTAATATATTTTACTTCAAATTTTAAAAATTAAGTAGACTATTTGTCCTATTTAAAAAAGAAAGAATTCACCCAAAAAAGAAAAAGAGAGAGAGAAAAGAAGGAGAAGGTTTTGGATCAAAGAATTGTCACAGGTAAGAAAGTGAGAGAATCATGTTAACAAGTGTTTAATGGTGAAGATTTAAAGGATCTCCCCAAACTCTAGGGCTTGCCAAATCTATGTCCCACCATTTTATTATTGCACAAAAAGATTAAGAGAAGTACTAATCCGCTGCCCCCAAGCCCACCCAAAAGAAAAAAGAACATGTTTAATGTTACCTTTTTTTTTTTTTTTTTAAAGTAACAGATGTGTTACAAACAATCTTGAAGTGAAAAAAAGATAAGAAAACATACTACTTGTTTCCTTCTAAATTGAAAATTTATATCTGAAATATTCTGAAACTTTAATTTAAAAGATATGCATTCTATTTATTTTATTTTTGTTTTTTCTTTTTATTGCCTTATATGTTTTTGGCCATTGATAATCTTTTTCCCTCTAACCCCACTGACATGATTTTGAAAAGCATAGACGTAGAGAGAATGTGGTACCGTTAATCTTTAATTTATTTTTTCATTTCATTTATACTCTAAAATATTTAGCAAATTATACATTCACTTTGTGTCCGTGTTTCTTTTCATCTTTTAGATGTATTTGGATTGAATTTTATTGCGAAACTAATACAAATTTTTTATTTTAAATTTTATTTATTTTTTACAAATAATTTATGTTTATAAAATTTTAAAAAAATTAAATTCAAATAATATCTATTCTCACTCTGTATTTTAATGACACTTTTTGGTGTTTCGAGAAAACCTTTACTTTTTTTCTTGGGGCTAATTGAGGAATCTTTCACTTTGATTACATAAGTTCTGTCTGAACAAAATTTTATTCTAAAATTAAATTTAAAAATTTAATTGTGAAATTTATATTTTTTTATAAATAATTTAATTTTTATAAAATACAAGATAAAAATTTTAAAATTAAATCATATCTAATCAAAACTTTCGCTTGATTTAATCAATGAAGACATTTTACCTTGTAATATTAACTTTTTTAAAAAGTCAAACTTGAATATTCTATTTCTTTTTGTGAAGAGAAGCTAACTTTTACTTTCACAATAATTGTCTCTTTCTCTCTTACTATATATTTTTTTGGTTCTAAATTAGTATTCACTCTGTTCTATTTTATTTGATATTTTTATTATATTGAGACATTTTAAAATAATTATTAATTTTTATAAAAAATATTTTAATATATTTTGTATTATCAATCAACTACTAACTCTATTATATATTATTTTTATATATTTATATTTGATATAAAATATCCACATATTTTTTATTTTTCAGTATACTATATTACTTTTATAATATAATTTAAACTTTTACATAAAACTCTGTGATCGGTTAAACACTATCAAATAAAATAAAACGGAGGAAGTATATCGTTTTGCATATAGTATTAAGATAGTACTCATTGGTTACATTTTTTGAATTCTATCTTAAGCCTTAGTACTACGCTAACCATTTCCAGAAGGTAAAGAGACTTGTGATGGGATTAAATATTATTTGAATTTAAAATTTTTTATTTTAAATTTCATAAAAATAAAAGGGAGTATAACTGAAAGTGAAAAGTTTTAATTAGTTTTGCAATTGAATTCAATTCAAATGCACCCTTTTGTATGCTTGAGAATTCTTTTGGACATGAGATAATAAAAAAACTTTTACTAGTAACTAGAATTCCCCAGAATTTCTCAATAGTAGTACAAATTGCAATAACGGATATATTTATATTATGTTTAAATTAAAATTTTTTAATATTTTATAAAAATAATTTTTTAAAAGAAAAATAAGATATAATTAGATCAAATTTCGAACGAAATCCTATTCAAATATACTATAAACCATATGAATTCCTTACCCTCAGAAAAAAAGAAAGTTAAATCCGAAGTTCTCAGAATCATTTCCTCATACAAATAATATGATGATTAATTTGGATCATGAATAAAATAGTGCCGCCATATAGCGGCCTCAGTAATCGGACGGCGCTCAAGGCGCGACGCGATACGACACCCAACACTGATAGCGGGTCTTCCCATTACTCCCTTTGACGAACAAACCTGAAAATTATTTTAAGAGGATTATCCACTAGAACTATAGAAATAATCCCAGAACGTGGTGACAGCCATGATTTAGCTGTCTTAGGACCAGCTTATGTGGGTCCCCATAATTTGCCTTATGCATATTATGACCCATTCCATCCTAATTCGGCGTTTCATGCCTAAATGGTCCCATCGGGACGAGCCATTTTCCTTTTTTATTTATTTTTCCCCTTAACAAAATAGGATATAATTTAGGATTTTTTTTTTTTTACAAACCAGAAATTGTCTTGTAATAAAAATTACTCTAATTGTTATAGAAATAAGAAAAATTAGGATGAATCACTTATCATGCTCGAATATCAAATTTATTACTCGATAAAAAACATTTAACTAAATATTGTTTTTTCAGTGAAATTAAACTAAATTATGACCTTTGACTATTGAATACGTAGAAATGACAATTGAAGACTTCCGAGAGAACAATTTTGTTAAGAAGTGAATTTTTTTTATAAAAAAAATCTTATTTAACAAAAAAAGAAAAAAGGAAAAAGAAAGAATTACTTCCACATAATGCTCGTAAAAAGAACAGAACACTGAGTACTCTCAGCATACCGGTTTCGTTGCTCTGAGCAGTAGAGATAAAAACAAGAGACTACAGAAAGCACCAGTTTACCAGCTTTGATTCGACATTTATTCGTCCATATCATTGAAATATTGTTGTCTCCGAACGCCCCCGTTCCCATATATCTGCCATACAACTTCATCTGCCATATCTCTCTCTCTCTAGTCTCTCCCTTCCCCTGTCTCTAGATCTCGCTCTCTCTCTCTCTTTCTCAAATCGGAAACAAGTCCTAGGTAGTCTCCGAATCTGCATTACATGTACAATGGATCCGTGTCCGTTCGTTCGTCTAATAGTCGAATCACTAGCGCTAAAGCTTCCTTCTTCCGCCACTAGACCGGCGGGTCCTGGAGTCCATCCTACTGCCACCCCATGCTACGCCAAGCTGAAACTCTCTAATTTCCCTTCTCAAACTGCCCTTCTTCCTCTATGCAACGCTGACCCTTCATCGTCATCTCCGCCAGAGTCGTCGGCTTCCTCTACCGGCTTCCACCTCGATCCAACTACCCTCCGCCGGCTTTCATCCAAGCCCGTCATCATTCTCAAGATATCCGTCTTCACCGGGCGCATGGGCCGGACGTGCGGCGTCACCTGCGGAAAGTTGGTGGGCTCCGTTCGACTGTGCATTGACGTGAGTGGGGCTCAGTCAAGAGCGTCGGTTTACCACAACGGGTGGAAGAAGCTCGGTGGGTCTGGAGGGAGTGGAACCGACAAGCCCCTGGCTGCCAAGTTACATGTTGCCGTTCGTTCTGAGCCTGATCACAGGTTCGTTTTCCAGTTTGGAGGTGAACCGGAGTGCAGCCCGGTGGTGTTTCAGATCCAGGAGAACATAAGGCAGCCGGTTTTTAGCTGCAAGTTCAGCGCCGACCGCAACAACAGGTCGCGGTGAGTACGAGTTTGGTCCTGCATTTCTGTCATGCAGTGCTGTAGTGGGCCATCCCCTTGTCTCTAATAAATTTTTGGAGCGTGATTGAGTTTTCCTTTTTCCTGTTTTCTTCTAGGGAGCAAAATTTGATATCGTAGTTTTTTTTTTCTCTATACAATGGGCTAGTTTTTCTTTCTTTTCCCCTGGGGCGCCGGAATCGTTCTTTTTATTTGTAGCTTTAAGGCAGAGGAGGGGGGTGGTACGGCTTAAGGAGGTCGTTTTCCACTGTACGCACAAGTGCTTGTTATCGTGGTCATGGTCGTGGTCGTAGTCAATTCATGTAGTTTTTAATTCTTATCTTTTCCGCCATTTATAGGATTATCCCATGTCAGTTTTGAAAATTCTTGAGTGATCATCGCTTCAACAGAACAAAAAATTAAAAAAAAAAACAAGAAAGCTGATCCATCTTTTTGATGTATTACTCCTGACTTCTTTGTTTCATGTTGCATGTGGCTTGTGAGTTCATGTGACTGAGACCGACCTTCATTTGCTAGTAGTATTAAGAGACCGTTTGCTAGAATTGCTTCATTTTCAAGTCTAAGTATCCCCATTCCCCAGTCATCGCCTCCGCGGATCTGATTACGTGAATGTAGTTTTAAGCAGTTAGATGAGTTTGTGGTGAAAGTTAATTTTGATAAGTGATTATAAGGCTTTAGCATTAGTCATTTTTGGTTCTAATCTATATGCAACTTGCTTCTTCTATAGCTGATCTTTTGAGTTTTACACTTCGTTCATTTCATGTTCACGGGGATCCAATCGTTGCACATGGTTCAAGTGGCTTCTAGAAGTAGAATTCTGCAATTGGATTTGGATACTTCTGATCAGATGGTTCGCACATTTTCCTGTTCATGAAATTTCGTAAATCCTAAGAAGTAGTAATAATCCTTGGATAGAAAATTCACTTTTCATTACGAACGTTAGGAAACTATATCCCCTTCTGTTTCCGAGTCAATCCTCTTTGTTTAGCATCGATGTAAACAAAAGATAACAGGGTTTCTTGAAGGACTGCAGGCAAAGACGTCTGTGCTGTAATTTCTAACGGATTGTGATCATATGGGATTATAAGAAATATTACAGTGACGAGGGTTGATAATCTTTGCTTTTGGTCAAAGGGACAAAATGGATCTTCCGTGAAGCTGTTAGGAGCAACCACCATTGATTCCCCTCCCATGTGAAAAGATTTAGTTGTATGATTATGTTCTTCGCCAGCGCATTATTAATTCTGTTTTGACTTTTATTGCTTCAAAGTTCACTTTCACTCATTATCTCTGCTTTCAACTGTTAATTATGGTTTCTTATGGCGTAAATTACTGATCTTTGTATATTTCTTTTGCTCAACATCAGATCTCTTCTTTCGGATTTTACCATGGGCGGTAACAAAGGGTGGATGAGAACCTACTCTGCTGATAGGGAAAAGCCCGGAAGGGAACGCAAGGGCTGGATGATAATAGTCTATGATCTCTCTGGCTCATCTGTCGCAGCCGCCTCCATGATCACCCCATTTGTTCCCTCCCCAGGTTCCGACCGAGTTTCTCGATCAAACCCCGGGGCTTGGCTCATCCTGCGGCCCAACGGAGCCTCGGTTAGTAGCTGGAAACCTTGGGGTCGTCTCGAGGCCTGGCGAGAGAGAGGACCGGTTGATGGCCTAGGTTACAAGTTCGAACTTGTTATCGATTCTGGCCTCACTAGCGGGGTACCCATAGCTGAAGGCACAATGAGCATAAAAAAGGGTGGACAGTTTTGTATCGATAACACAACGAAAGATTCAGCTCTGAGATTGATGTCAAACGTTCGAGGATTCGTGATGGGATCGAGTGTTGAAGGCGAAGGTAAAACAAGTAAGCCTACGGTTCAAGTCGGGGTACGACATGTGACTTGCATGGCCGATGCTGCATTGTTCATAGCACTCTCAGCTGCAATCGATCTTTCCATGGATGCCTGTCGCCTTTTCTCACATAAGCTCCGGAAAGAGTTTTTACCAGACGAACAAGACTCCCTCTCATAGAACATTCTTAACACATGACTAATCACACCCTTAAAATTTTTCTTCTTCTTATGCACTGATGACCATTGGTTTCAAAAATTCCAGCAGCCCATGGTTTGAGCTCAGAAGATGTTTCTTTCTCAAATTGTTTTTGAATAAAACATTTTGCCCCTAATCAGCATTGAGAGGAGTACACTCAGTTCTGTGGTTTGTCTGTATAAGAAATCTTAGATTTCCAACATATGCCTTGGTTTAATTATTTTGATTGTTTGGTTTATTTCGGATTTTGTGAACAAATGTTAGTTGAGGGGGTTATAACTAACTCTCATTGTAGACTTGAGGTTTTTTGGAATTTGCAGGTTGATGATGTACAAAGGAAAACAATGTATTATTATTTTATAGTGATATTTATTTATTCTTTTGACTATTTTGCACCCCATCATTTTCTGTACTTCCAAGAATCTGTCTATTTTCCTCAAAGACATCAAACTTTACCACCCAACATCGAAGCAATGAATTGCTTTAACCTTTTTCCTTTTATTCTAAAATCAATATTCTTTTTTTTTATACTCTAAAATCAATAATCCTAACTATGTGATTTATTTTAGATTTTCAACTCATATGTTATTCTAATTCACTTATTTTAGTGAAAATCCATTAACTATCACTTTAGGAAAGAAAGAAAAGAAGCACGATTTATTTCAACTACTCTCTCTCTCATTTTTAATGACATTTTTACCATATTAAAATGTCTAAATATATATACTATTGTCATTAAATCATTGTTCTTATTATATATTATTATTTGTATATATATAATTTAGCATAAATACTTATTGATTTTATATATTTTTTAATTTTTATTATATCATATTACTTTTATAATATAATTTAAATTTTAATATAAAATTCTGATAAAATACTATCAATAAAGATGGAAAGAAAAGAGTAGTAATTTAAAAAGAGAAGAGGATCTTTTAAGTAAGTTGAAGGATGAAGAACTGTAAATCAAAATTTGCATGATTTTTAAATATTTTTGAAAAATTGTTTTGTAGAACTTTTGGAAATTCTCAAATTGTTTGGATAATTTTTTTCTTTTTTTTTACAATGTGCTGTGTTAACTTTTGCAAGTGCATGGAAGGTGGGACCCGCGAACCGTGATAAATTCCATTACAAATTAATGGGACTAACTGCAGCTTGATTCATAGCCGTCAACGTGGTCGGGGAAATACGAAAACCAGAAAGCTGAAGGAACTTCTTCCAATTAGACGCACTTTCTGGTTTCCGGCATGGGACATAATCAAATCGCCGGCGTATTCTTCCTGCTCTTCTTCCACGTCTCTGTATCGATCTCCATACCGCAATCCTTGATCCAAATCCTGCCGGCAAACCGATCCTATAGGACCTCCGGCCACCGTAAGATTATTGGGGACGACTCTCTATTCTGCGGCAGCTGGAGATTCACCATTGAGACCAATGATGCTGGGCCTTGGCTCCGGATACCATCGAGATGCGTTGCCTTTGTGCAGGAATACATGGCCGGCGACCGCTACCTGTCGGATTCGGAGGCCGTAGCTGATTCTGCTCTGGCGTTCGCAAAGACAGTGGAGGTCTCCGACGAAGGGAAAGATGCCTGGGTCTTCGACGTTGATGAGACACTGCTTTCGAATCTTCCATACTATCGGCTCCATGGATTTGGGTTAGTCAAAAGACTCCCTGCTCATCCCCCTTTTTTTTATCTTTTGTTTATCATTTCTATTTGTGGAATTTCAGCCGTACATTTTGGTTTTAAATGCTTTTATTGCTATTATTGATGGACATGCCAAAAAAGTAAGGGGGCGGGATGAGCGAGTGCGGTGATTAACCTCAGTATATTATGCCTTACCCAATGAGCTGCCGCGTTGAAACGACTGCTGCCTAATTACTCCGTCTGAACTGCACAAATGGACCTTGGTGGATTCATTGGTTGCACAGGAAGCCCCGGGATAAACTAGGGAAAGAGGCACTAAGGGCTAGTTTTGGAGTTTACGGGAGGGCAGGAAAGAAAAGAAGAGGAGAAAATTTAAGGCCTACTTGGTTTAAGCTTTAAACGAATTTTTTTAAAATTTTTTTAACTCTTTTTTTTATCTTATAAATAATTTATTTTTATAATTTTTAATACAATTCAATTAAAAAAAATTTAATTCAATGAAAAAAAAAAAAAAAGGTGAGAAGAGATACCTCCAATCTCTCTTAGCTAGTGTAGGGAAGAAAAGAAAAGAATTCTCTATTTTGTATTTGAGAGCTTGAAGAGAAGTCAAAAGAAAAGATAATGTATAACGTTATTTTACATAAATAACCTTGACAGTAGTGTCCTCAATTGGATAGAATTCGGCATCTCATTCTTATCATTAAAAACATTATTACTATATATAATTTTTTATTATATATTATTGAAAAATTAAATATTTTTAGATAGAATTCGGCATCTCATTCATATCATTAAAAACATTAGTACTACATATAATTTTGTTATTATATATTATTTAAAAATTAAATATTTTTCAACTCTTTTCTCTTCTTATCCCACATCCCACATCTTCTCTCTGTGATTTCCGCCCTCCAAGGTTGAGTTCCGCCATTGAGGTCAGAACTTAGTCAGAATTAAAGAAAAAAATGAGAGAGAAGATTTGGATAAGGAGAAGAGTTAAAAATTATTAATTTTTTAATTATATATAATTAAATTTAAAATTATATATGACAATGCCCGTTAAAAAAACAAAGGAGATAATGACGCAAGCCAAAAGAATAAGAAGATGGCAGAGTAGGGATTTCAGAAAATATAACTTCCACCAATTTGAGGATCCGTCCGTTTCTTCCCAACTTTGGGAAGAAAGCCTGGGGGAGAAAACTGAGGGTTTTGATCCTCCCACCTCTTTTCTCTTCTTGTCACTTATCTTCCCCACAAAACTAGCAAACGAAAGGGGAGAACAACCTTTCTCTCCAAATCCTTCCATCCAAACTAGCCTAAAGGGTTTTCTTGAATTTGTTATTCAGTTTAAAGATGAGCGTGGACAAAGTGCACAGATACTGGCTTCGTTTTGATATAAGTGTTATAGAAAGTTTTTTTTAAAAAAAAAATTGATTTTTTTCTTATTTCTCCTTATAATGGAGTAATAATATTTTATGTAATAAATAATGGTAGTTTATTACATTGTAGTTTCTAAGGCGAAGAGAATATTTAATTAAACTGATCAAAATTTTTAAAATGCTACTTAAATGAAAATTTTTAAAATGATACTTAAATTGAAATAGAGGGAGTATTTAATTCGCATTCCTAAAGTGTCCAATTATTGCTCATAATTTTATTTTTTCTTTTATCTTGTATATGGTGATGGAGAAAAAATAAAGTTGCTGTAGTTGCAGAAGTAAACTGTCCGTATTTATATGTATAAAGACAGAAGAAAAGAATATTGAGCTGTTTGACATAGTTTAAGCGTAAGGCATGAATCAGTGTTAGTCGAATAACGGTGGTGCCTTCTCAACGAAGTAAAATATCTGGACTAAGGGAGATTACAGATCAACCATTGAAGGCAAAAGTTCTATGGTTAAATGGCGTTTTTGCCACTGCTTCTTAAGAACGTCTAGATCTGTATGCTTCGGAACCACATGTTTGTGAGGGGTGGGTTAAAGTGGCCGGTGCAACATGAAATGCTGGTGTTGCTTCTATAATGCATGTATCTCTTGGGATTGGTACAACAAAGTTGTATATTGCTCAAGCTAGATCGCAAATGCAGTACCATTGTTTGATAGCTGATGTAGTATTGAACTGATGTTCATGTGTATACACATCATATAATCTTGCTGCTTCTATTTGAAAAACCAATGGAATAGAAAGGAAAAAGAAATTTGAAATTTTGAGTAGAGGGAGTGTGAACTGAGAAAATGTTTGGTGAGTGCAGTGTCAAAATTTGATTGTGTTGAACTTTTAATCGTTTAAAAACAGATAAGTTCTTATATTCTTGCTGCTTGAATCTGAACTATCAAAGAAACAGAAATCAAATGAAAATTGAACTTAAATTTGTTAGTACTAGGAACCTGAACGTTGATGGTGTTGTTTTAATAGAAAGAGACTTGTTTTTTTAGAATTTGACTTTTATTTTCATTTGCGTTAAACAATTGGATTGGCTTAAGTTGAACAACACATTATATGAACAGCCTTCATCGATCTTGTTGAAGAATTTAATTTCCGGCTCTTGGTGTGCTTGGGAAAGTTAAGATGCTTGAGCTTTAATGAATACAAATATACTATGAAAGTAATCTAAGAACAGTATGGAATTTACCACGGTTAACTCTACTGGCCAGCTTCTACACCGAATTCAAGTGATGCAAAGCAGAGAAGCATCTAAAATGCACATTGTTGTATTAAAATATTGCACTTTTTACTTCATTTGCCAAGAACGAGTAAGCGTCATTAAATATTTCAATTATGGTTTCCTTGTACATATGTTCTGTTTTGCTGTAGTGCTTTGGTAGCATAAATATGGTGTCATGTAGTGTTTCCCTTTGATAAATTTCAAATATCTTTTGCTTGATGATCTAAAATAGTCTTGTGAAATGTGAATTTATTCTACATCAGCACTTGATGGGTTCTAGATTTGTGACAAGCAACTGTCTTTATTATCACTTCCACATATTTCTAGTGAAGACCTGGATTTTGATGGTTCAGTTGAGTGCTACCCTTGTCTCATTCAGCAAAAGTATACACAAACAAAAGTGCTACCGTTGTCAACATTAAGAAGGCATGCTACCCTCTTTTAACGTCTATGACTAGCTACACTGGTATATCCTTTGAAGTTATTCCTAAACAATGCACTTGCTACCTATGCAAATCTTCTATCCCTCTTCTTTATCCTTTTTCACCTCTTCCCCTTAGTTTGAGATCACATACATCAAGCTCAGGGCTGTTGCTATACAGAATATACCAATCTGCCTACCATATTTCACATAATTAGTTGTGCGATACTTTATTTGGGTATCTGAGACACTTGGTCACTTGGCGAATCCAGTTATAGGTTTGGGAAGCACTGTATTCACCCAAAAGTACATCTAAATCATTAATCATCTCATACCCTGATTTTCTTAGTTACTAATTTGGTGCTGGTGCTATCAACAAACTACTCTAAACTTATTTAACTGCTGCAACCTTAAGAATTAAATGTAACAACATCAAAGTTCAGTACATACAAGATCTTGTAGCTAAAACTGGTTTGAAATTGAATGATATTTCTATTACTAGGTTAATGCATTTTGCTATTCTCTTTATCAGTTACTTTGATGTTCATTGAAGATTCTAATTTTTACACAGGTCAGAAATATTCGATGAGCCGTCATTTGATGATTGGGTTGATTTAGCTGAGGCCCCGGCCTTACCAGCAAGTTTAAGATTCTACAACGAGCTGAAGAAGCTAGGGATTAAGATATTTTTGTTGACTGGGAGGAGTGAATTTCAAAGGAATGTTACAGCAAAAAATCTAGATTATGCTGGCTATAGCAATTGGGAAAGGCTATTTTTGAGGTACATATGAAGTCTATATGGTTTGAAATTTCTTGCAAATATTATGGTCATCGAGATGTGTAAACAATTTCCTCTTCCAATACACTTCTATTGTGTTTTTCTTACCCATACACTGCAAAGACCAATATTTGAAGTCTGAAGTAGTTGACTCACTGAAAAGAGTTTATTTCTGGATGAAATAGGGGCCCTTCTGATCAAGGCACACCGGCAACAGTCTATAAATCTGAGAAGAGGAAGGAGTTAGAAGATGAAGGTTACAGGATTCATGGGAGCTCAGGTGATCAGTGGAGTGACTTGATAGGATATGCAGTTGCCAAAAGGTCTTTCAAACTCCCAAATCCAATGTATTATATTGCTTGATGAAATGAGGTAAAGACATGCCGATTGTAGCTTGAAAAAGTACTTTATTGTTTAACTGATTAATATACAATTGCAGTCAACGCGGTTCATAGTTTCTTTTAATCTCTTTCGTGTTTTAGTTGCTGTTATCTGATTTGGTAGGGCAGTTGTTGTTCACCCGTGGTAGTGTTTGTAGTTGATTTATTTAACGGTTAAACTATTTCTGTGTGCATGAAAGGATGAAGTTCTTTTGTTCAGATTTTTGTTCTCATTACCGCACATCCGGATAGTCTTCAGCTAATGAGAGCAGAATAAGATTTTGCTCTAATTTCCTTCATTGTTTGAAGGGTTTTTGACTTCTTTCATCCCTATCAATTATATATTAATAGTGTTTATAGTCCTTTAATTTCGATTAGTTGTAGAAGTTTGGATGAAAATATAAGAAAAATGACTGGGTGAGCTTGGACAAGGTTCGGTTTTAAAATCGAATCTAAAATTTTAAATGTAGAACTCATATCTTCTCTCACAAATAATTTAACTTTTACGAAACTTAAGATAAAAATTTTAAAATTAAATTTTATCCAATCACACTTTAAATTGTCTATTAATAATATTCGTACTACTTATTATACTTATAAACTTTATTTCTATTTATATATATATATATATATATATATATATATATATATATATATATATATATATATATTTTTTCGAGCCACTAAAATTACCCTGCCATCACGGAACTCAGTAGTTCCCGGTCAAAAAATGCACTCTTATTTCTATGATACTTAAAATTTTTGTGAAGAGAATCCATGAGAATGCACGTGCTCTGATGATAGCGGTGGCTGTAAGCAATTGGAAAGCCTAACCACCAACCATCCAATAGGCTTCTATCCCTGGGTAAATCTTCATCTAACCAAGGGACTACCCCCAGAAAAGCCGTCCAATTATTTTCCACCCACGTGACGTTTCCAATTAGTAGGCCACGAATGTTTCCCTTACACCTTTTTTGCTGAGTAAATTTATTTTGATAGATTTATAATTTATATTTATCATATAAATAATATAAATATTAATAAAAATAATTCATGTAGATAAAAAATATTTATTTATTAAAAAATTAATTAATTATTTAATATTTTTAATCTATATAAATTATTTTTATTAATAATTATATAATTTGTGTGATAAATATAAGTTATAAAGTTATCAAGATAAAAAAATTTTTCTTTTAACTAATTAAAAAAGAGTAAAAAAGACAAAAAAGCTTTAGGTGTGATTATTGAGTTTTTTTTTTATTTATAAAACCTATTTCATAATAAGTGTTATATTGTAAAATATTTATTTTATAATAAAATAATAACATTTAATATAATTATAATTTTTTATTAAAAAATTTAATTAAGTATATATATATATATATAATTCTACGATAACATAGTATATTTAGTCTTGTTCGATTTTTTTTAATAAATTGAATGTCTATTTTAAATTTACATAAATATTAAAAAATACAAGTTAATCATAAATAGATTATTGTAATATTTTTATTAAGTATATAAATTAGTAAGAGTAGAATATATTTGTTAACAGTGCTAGTGTCCTTTAAATAAAAGGGTAGAAATTTTTTAAATAAATATGTTTAATTTTAAAAAGGATTAAAATAGAAATGTGGGAATTGAATTTTCAACGAACGAAAGGAGCACTAATAAAAAAGAAAGAATTCTTTTTCTGCTAAAATACTAAGGGATCATTAAAACTGAAACAGGCCTTGTAATCTGTATCAGAAAACAAAGGAAAAAACTCAGGAATTTGGACATGCTATCTAGCATCCAATGTCTTCATCCAAACAATATCTATAGGGCCTATGTGAAGAAGCTTATACATTTAATGATTTCACGAGGCAAGAAATTAATTTGGAAGCTCCAAATCATAACTTCTCTTTAGCAGTTAATGAGTGACAGCCCAGCCAATCCCTAGCGATGTCATTGAGCATCGTGCACTGCACTGCATTATCTCATTTGCTCTTTCTCTGTCTACATCTCATTCAGATCAAGGGCTTGGACTAATGTCTCTCCTCTTCTGAGACTCAATCAGAGTCCCGCAAACAAGAGCTTTTGCTGCGGGAATTCTAAGACAACTCAATCCACCGCCGGGAATTGCAGAGCACTCAGGTTCTGGTCTCTGCATTTGCACCCCCGGAATACAATTTAAAGAGAAATCAAATCCGATGCTCAGTCTTGAGCAATCTTGGCTGAACCCAGAAATGAAATTGTAAGCAACAGTCAAATTCATGAGGCTTTTCAGTGAACACACCAAGTCTGGCAATGTACCGGACAGCCTGTTGTGTGCAAGATTGAGAACTTCGATATCGGCTAAGCAAGAAATCGAGTCTGGCAAATGGCCCATCAGTGAATTGTAACTTACATCAAGAACTTCTAAATCTGTCCACATCCCAATTCCTTCTGGAATGCAACCCGTTAGCTGGTTGTTGAGAAACAAAATCTCCTTTACACCCGTGTACCCAAAACTAAACGGAATGTCGCCGCTGAACTTGTTGTTAGCTAAATTGATCACGGATGCCGGAGAGTTCCCTAGATTCTGAGGAAGACCGCCGTAAAACTGATTGTCATTGAGAAAGATAGCATCGAGTCTCTTGTTAAATAGCTCATCTGGAAGGGGACCTGAGAAACTGTTAAATCTGAGGTCCAAGTAGAGAAGGTTGGGAATGAGAACAACTGCGGTGGGAAATGGACCAGAAAAGCGGTTGTTACTGAGGTCTAACTCGGTCAGAGAGGAGAGATCTCTGAATGTATCAGGGACAGTGCCGCTGAACCTGTTACTGTTGAGGTGAAGGAGAGACAAGTCTGTGAGAAGAGCAAGTTCTTTGACTAGAGTCCCCTGAAGATTTGCATGGTTAAGATCTATACCTGCAACAACTGGCTCTGTTGGGCTACCCATCACCACTTGCGAGTCTGAGCAAAACACTCCTTTGTAAGCACACACATTTGAGCCAACCCAAGTATTCAGAACCCCCTTTGGGTCATCTGTGATTGCTGACTTCCACGCTTGGAGAGCAGTGTAAGCCCTGTTGAGCTTTGAGACTACAGGTCCAGAAGGAGATGGAGTATTCCCCCCTCCACCAATCCAAACACCCCCACCTCCTCCTGCACCCCCGCCGCCACCACCGCCTATTCCAACACCAACGCCGACACCGACGCCAACACCAACAGTAAATGCAGCTTCAGTGGCAATCATATGGAGTAGCAAAGTAGCAAGAAGGAAGGCTTTCTTCTCCATTCTTGAAGTGAACAGTCAAAAAATTCCTTATGATAACTTTCTTGTGAGGTTGTGCAAATGTGGTTAGCAGCATTGATGTGAGAAGTTGGTGGGGTTGGCCTTTGAAGGGAAATAATGGTGTCTATATATACATACGTGTAGAAGATAAGTAGAAGAGTCAGACTAGCATTGCATACTTCACTGTTGCTAGGGGCTCTCCTGGCTTTTACCATTGCCATTAAAAGGAAGGTCTTTTTCTTGTACAGACATGAAAGTAGCCAGTAGGGAAGTGTGCAGACCTGTGAAAAATAAGCAACTTTTTGCACTGAAATTTGCTTTGCTCAAAGATGAAACTTTTGCAGCATTGCACACCTACCGCCACCGCTACCTCTTCTCTAAAACTTGATTAGAGGAAGGATAATGAATCTCCGGGATATATTACAGAGTTTTCAACCATAATAGAAAATGCCATGAGTTCGTCCCGTAAACATGGAGAAGCATATTCCCTCTTGAAGAATGATATCTTGAGATTTTTTTTTTTTAATTTTTTTTTTTGTGAGGTTCCCAGTTAGTTATTATAAGGGGACTGTGAGATTTAGAGTATACTTTTTAAAAAAAGTTAAAAAGAAAACCAAAAGTACATCCAAAGGATAATCATATGAGATCCTGGTAGTGTCAATTTGTTATCAATGCCAATGGTTTGGTGCCAAGAAGGGATTTTCTCTTTCTCCTCTCCCAGATACATTTGAATGAGTGAGAGGCTCATTTGATATATGAATTTCTAATCTTGATTAAGACATCAAATCAAAATCACATAAAGTTTTGTTAGTTTTTTAAATAATTAAGAAGGACAATGTTAATTCTAATCAATACTCGTATTGTCCTACATGGAATTTTAAATTTTATATTTTGAATAGGAATAATTGCCCACATGATTTCCAAAGTATAGGAAAAAATTTGTTTAAATCCTCAAAGTTGTTTCTTTGGGCTAAAATAGTCCATGAGTAACAGAAAGTAGTACCACCGCCACTCGCTGTCATGGTCTTCAACTAGATTAAATACGTTTTAGTCACATAATTAATTTTAAGGGTTAAAATTGTCTCCCACAATCAATTTCCCTTCAAAATCTTGCACTACTTCTTTCTCACGGGTGCTTAAATCAACAAAGAAAAGGGAAAAAAAAAACAAAAGACTTCTACTTGATCACTTCAAATCTTCAAACTAGGACAAAACTAGAATTTATTCAAAACTTCAAATCCTCTCATTGTCGCAACCACAAATTACAGTAAAATGCCCCCTTTTTGTTCACGGGAGGAAGAAATGGTGCAATTTTTGGAGGGAAATCGACCACGTGACTGGAGCATGATTAATTTGATCGAAGACCAAGATGGCTGAGTGATGGTCATACTCATTTATGTTACTTATAAATATATTAGAGGTTATTTTTACTCCAAAAAAAAAATTAAGGATGTAAAAGAATTTCATCCTACACTTACGGAGCCAAACAAGTGAGGTAACTTTCTCACGGTGAAGTATTTATGTCTTTCCCCCACACCTTCTCTTGGGTTTAAATGTGAAAGGGTTGACAATGAGATCCAGCGTGGTGCACCAATTCTTGCGATGCCACTGACCAATAACGTGAAATTTTTTTCGCATTTGAATGATTAGAAACCCAAAAGGGCTTCTGAAAATGATTTCGGGAGAAAAGAAAAGGAAAGCAAGGAAGGAAGGCGTGCAATGTTGGACTTGGAGCTTTGAATTAAGCGGCTGGCATCCACAAATGGAGACATGAGAATTCCACCATCAAATGACGAAATCCTCGCACCAAACTGTTCCAACTGCCACGCCAATATGCTACCCAGCAAAGCAGCAGTAGTAGATCGAAGTAGTAAACTCGGTGGCACTGCTCGAGTGCGTGGTCAATTGAGGAGGGTGTCTGGTGAGTTGGAGCTGGGATTGATGGAGGAGAGAAATGAGTCTCCCTTTGTTATTGATATTGCTATGAGTATACTTGTAAGTGAAGCAGGCAACCCTATTGGGCTACTCCTACCAAAAGTGACGAAGCAAAAAGAGACAACTGTTTCTTTGGGGTTTTGTACCCCTATTTTAGAACACAATGTTCTTTCAAGTAAGTCGGGATGCAGAGAACTCAAGAGTTCCACTTTTCTGGCTGCCATCATTTAGTTGTCCTTTGAAGTTTTTTGTTTTTTTTTTGGTAGGGTAATAAATTTATGTATCGATTCCGCATTCAGCGGAGTATATTGTTGAGGCATTACATATTTATTTCCAATTCAAATCAAGAAATTCAAAATTTCATGTTGCTTATATATAATGTAAATTGAATAAAGATCATCGATTACCAACAGTATTGGTATTGAACTAGCCCTTTTTTTCCTTTTTTTCTTGTCAATAAGAATCAAATTTAAATAGTGTATGGGATTTTTTCCTAGTGCAGGTGGATAACTATAGCAAACAGTTAAACTACAAGCACAAGTAGAGTAGCATTATCCACTGTAAATTATTCCAAAACTTGTACACTTCAAAATCAAATTCAGAAGTATCTTTTAAGTTAGATGAACTCCTGAATTGACATATTTTTGGTAACATAAGCGTACGCTTTAGTTAAATTAAGTCTTATTTAAACAGAATAATAATTAAAATTTATATTTTAAATTAAAATTTTTTTTTTTGAATTTCAAATTTAATCCAAATAAAACCTAAAACTTCCTTTGGTGCTGGATAACTTCAAAAAGTTGCAGGAGCCGAGATTATTATTCCATCGTGATAGAGGAATCGAGGCATTGGTTCTCTCCCCATCCATGCGGAACGGATGATTCCTTACTCAATCACTGAATCTGGAATACGATTCTCACGCCAATTGCTAGCGAGAGCAATAAAAATGCTTATATCTCGTTTCATTGTCAAGGAAAATAAGCAAGAACGTCATTGCTCTCCTCATTTTTTTTTTATTTTTAATATTTTATATTTCATTTATTATTTATGTCTTAAAAAGAGAATTTATGTCCAGAAAAATAAATGTCGGAAAAAAAGAATCTTTAATGGGAGTGATTCGTTTTCATAGCATTCTAATAAAAAAAATTAATGTTCTTCACAGTATATAAAGAGATATTACTAGCATATTTACTCGTTCATCTTTATTGCTTGTGTACTTATTTGCTTATCCCTCTCCATTTATGCATTTTTTATATTTTTCCCTCACTCTCAATTTAAAATATGATAGCTAATTAAAATTTTCATAACTCAAAGTGTTATTACCTTTATTTTTTTAAAAAAATTACAAGACTCGAAATTATAACAAGATTATTTATGAATTTTTAGTTTAAAATTTATATTATTAGTACATAATCAAAATGCGTCGTTGCTAATAAAAGTATTAAATCTTCTTCAAACATTTTGATTTTACATAAGCCTATATATATACCCCAAATGCATATTGATTTTTTTAATTGCAATTGGAAGGAATATCAAATTAATATACAAAAATATAATTGAACTATTTTTATTTATTTGATTTACGTTTTTTTAATGCATAAATAATGTGCGACAACTTATGAGATATTTAAAAATAATTTTAAAATTTTCAAGTGTATAATTTATTTATTTTATGTATTAAAATAATATATAGTTTTGCTCTAAAGAAAAAATTACTTTCCTTTAATATTCTATTAAATAATCAAAATATGAGAAAGTAAATTGTTTAAAATTACATTATTTGGATTCATTTTCTTAGGATTTAAATTTCTCAATATTACTTTTTTTTTCCTGTTAATCAAATAATAGCCTTAGGATATATTTACATTGCAACACAATCAGATAAGACTAAACTTTGTTTTTCATTTTTTCCTTTTACTATAAATTTCATCTATTTCCTAATAAAAAACAATTGTAATTTACAGTGAAATACGCCTTTAGGTGGGGGAAGTTGTAATTTGACAAGATTCTTTTACAAAAATCTAAAACAAATTAGTACCTAATTCCAAACAAAATGATGACGTTGTTTCCATTTTGACGTTTTTGATACAAGAAAGATTCCTCGAATCTCTTTTCTTTGAATTTCATAATCTGCCAAACACCTCTCAACATGGAAAAATATGACAGCAGCAAAATTTGTCTGAATCCAGACAATAACCCTTTTAAGTGCGTTACAACTTTTCTTTCCCCGTTTCGAAGAAATCTTACAATATTTTGAGGAATGTCTAATGAAACTGTACATTTAACAAGAGATCTATAGGATAGGAAAGTTTTATCAATTGAATATTACTTTCTCTCTTTCAAACTTTTAGCTAATTTTTTTCTTCTCAAAATATTTAATTTTTGTGAATTTTAAAAATCTATTTTTTAAGAATTATCCTTAATTATAGATATGATTCATTTATTTTTTCTTATATTAGTAAAAATAATTAAATTAATTAAGAATAAAATAAAAAATACTCATTATTTTCTCATTCCTTAACTAATGTAAAAAATGTCAAAAGTAGATTTTAAAACGAAAGAAGTATTATTTTGACGCACATAACATTAATTATGCAGAATATGAAACTTTATATGAGAATATAAATGGAAAATGTCATCCAAAAACAAAAACCAATTATCCTTTATGGCTCTTGTCATTCAAAATATAAGGATTTTTGCCAATTTTTTTATTCTCAAAATATTTAGTGTTGTACTAATTTTATTAAAATTACCTTTACTATAAATATAATTCTCTCATCTTTTATTATATTACTAGAATTAATTATAGATATAATAAAAGAAACATTCTTTATTTTTTATTTATATAAAAAAATAAAAATTTTTTATATTTTAAAATGAATAAGTAGAGAAAGGGAAAGAAAAATTATCACTGTTACGGTCCTGCACTTCTTTTTCTGCCGTGCATACTCTGCTTTCAACTTCCAACTATACCAGTTCCATAGTTGGTGGTAGGCATATAGCTGGGCTGGGGGTTCGGGTTGCTGTGTGCTACCAACCTTTACTGAGGGCCTTTCACCTTATCATTTTCTAATTTTCTTGCGAGTCCACGTATGGTATTCTGAAGACAAATATTTTCCTCATAATATAATTTAATTTTTTTAACACAATTAAGACAAAATTCTTAAAAGAGATTCGAGGCAATCTTACCTTGCCTCTTTACTATTGTAAGTACAATTTAAGTATACTTATGGATTATTTTGTGACACATGGCGAATGTTATATATGAGATTTGACTCTCACTGTTTATCTAAATCATCCTTTTTGTAATTTCTTACCTCATTATTTGTTAACAAATATGTTAAGAATCTTATTCTAGCAATAAAGAGGGGATTATCATTATCCTAAAAATCCACTATGTAGATAGTAATATTTTTTCACATTCCATAATCTTCTTCATTTGTACTATTAATATATTTAACAATTTATTACTAGAAGATTCAAACTCACTTAGCCTAATGAGTTCTGATTATGCTATCTGCCAACCATGGTAAAATAAACGATTTTATTAATACATAACTATTTTTATATGATATTAATATTTTTATCTTTCAATAATATGTTTAATTTTTTTTTTTTAAAATAAGTGCGTTAGATTTTAGCCCACCTCAAGGTGGTAGTTCCCAAAATCTAGTGCGCCACCCAATCCCATCATTTTTCTTTTTAAATTTTATAATTTTAAATTTATATTATAAATTTTATTTATTTAAAATTTTAAGAGTATTTTTAACATAGATTCTAGATTTATTACCAAATAAGTATTACATAGATAACAAATATTAGTAGCCTATTGATTTTATTAATTAATGTTTAATAATTATAATCAAACATTCAATTAATTTTGAATAGTTTTAACTATAACAATAAGTTCTAATATAAAATTTAAAAATTTAAAAATAATAACTACAAATCTAAAATAAAATAATTAATAAAATAATATTTATTAAAAAATTATTATTATTTTTAAAAATAAAACAAAGAAAGAAAAAGGAAAACAAAAAACAATAAAATTGTGGTGTGTTTAGTAATCTCCTAAGACAATCAACTCATGGCCACCATGTCCCCTCTTTGCCACCGGTCATTCTGTAAATAATCATCAACTTCAAGCCCAAAGTGAAAACGCCACAGTCTGCTACTCTTTCGACCCTCTATGCTTTCCACTTCTTTTATTTTTTATTTTTTCTGAATACCCTCTACGCTTTCCTTGTTTGATCAATATTCGTACTCTCTCCGTTTTCCTCTTTCCTCTCTCTCTCTCTCTCTCTCTCTCTCTCTCTTAATTTAGTCCATGGGAAGAAAGGCTCGAGTCTTCGTTCTCGACAATTCCCCAATTCTATGCTTGTAATCACACTCTTTACACTGCATGCAACCCGCACCGATCGGATTTTCTCCCTTTCCGATGGAAATTGCAATCGCCAATTCATAGATTTTAGTAGCAAACTGGATTCCGATCACTGTTGTCTTTTCTAGGATTAATTAGGAAATAATAAGTGAATTGATCTGGTAGATGAAATGAAGATTGTAGAAT
The DNA here is from genome assembly GCA_030512225.1 of Rauvolfia tetraphylla. Taxonomy (NCBI): domain Eukaryota; kingdom Viridiplantae; phylum Streptophyta; class Magnoliopsida; order Gentianales; family Apocynaceae; genus Rauvolfia; species Rauvolfia tetraphylla. The sequence goes on along the minus strand of JAJQKT010000045.1, from coordinate 6,078,048 downwards.
TGGAAGAGGTGGTGGAGACAGCTGCAGAGACGGAGATTGGAACGGTTGCCGGTGAACTTGCCGAGACTCAGAATACTAACGGGGACCGCAGGCTAATGGTTCGGGTCCACGCTAAGAGAGCTCTGGTCGGAGCGGGGGCTCGGATACTCTTCTATCCGACGCTTTTGTATAATGTTTTCAGAAATAAAATCAATCAAGCTGAGTTCAGATGGTGGGATCAAATTGATCAGGTTAATTTCCTCTCTCTCTCCCCTTTCCCACTTAATGTACTGGTTGCATATTTTACATTTTATATAAGTTTTGAAGTTTTAGCTCCAGTTCTCAATTATTGAGTGGCTTTTTGTTTTTTAATTTTTTAAAAATTCTTAGTAAAGATAGTGATCGTTTTGGAGAACTGCCTGAAGAGGTTATAGCTTATTTAAGAATGATTTGGTAGAAGAATAAGATAAAGCTCATCTCGTACATTTTTTAATTTTTGAGTTATCTTACATTTTGTTAAATCAGATTTTAGCCACTAGAATAGCATGCCTTCCTCGTTGACTATTAAGTAACTTGTGAATGAAGTTCATCAAAATTCTAGTACTGGTTAAGTGGTGCAAAACGTAATGTTTTTGACATTTTAACTTATCTGTTTATTCAGTTTTTACTTCTAGGAGCGGTTCCTTTTCCTAAGGATGTTCCTCGATTGAAGCAGCTTGGTGTTGGTGGTGTTATTACCCTGAATGAGCCTTATGAAACTTTGGTACCTACATCATTGTACCGCGTGAGTGACTTTTTTGTATATCTCCTTGTGATTCTTGCTATCAGAATTCTAACTTGCTTTGTGATAATCAATAATTATGGTTACGTGTGTGGTTCAATGTTCATGATTGAATTCGGATAGTCTGCCATACCTTGAGGAGCATTTTTGCGGGAGATGGATGTCCTTTCTTTGGAGCTGCATTGGATCTTAATATTCTATTTTCTTTGTCATGATTGTTTGATAATCTTTCAGGCTGAATTGCAATAAATTTTCTGCTTCTTCCTTTTAATATGTTTTCTAAATTCTCCAGGGTTTGGCTCGAGACATCTACAATAAGATCTTAGGTCATCCCTTTTTGGTAGGGTGGTAAGAGTTCCATCTTTCTTAGGAATGGCTTAGACCCTTTTTGGCCCAAAATATTGGACTCTATATTAGGGCTTATAAATATGAAAAAATTGCTCCAAGTCCTAGAAGATTGTGGAATTTTATTGATGTTCAAATATGTCCGATGCCAGAATGTGGTGTATTCTCTATGTCTACTGCGAATGTAAAGGTGAGTTAATGGCTTGTGATTGGATCTTGGATGATCAGTACATTGTTAGAGATGGAAATTCATTGATATCCTTCCAATCCGTGACAGAAAAAAGGGCAGCTCCAACAAGAGAGTTGAAAGGAAGGGAATAAAATAAGGGCCTAGTGCTCATAAACATTGCAGGAGTGTATTGCACCTTATACTGATTCTTTAATATTTGCAATAGATATATATTTTTTTCTTGAATCCAGATTCTATTATTCATATTTTTATGTCTTCATTTAAGAAGAAATGAACTTTTGTATTGTTTTAAAAGGAAACAAAATATTGTGTTGCCTTAGATTATTGAGTCATTTGTTCCCTGAATAGATAATGTGGAACTAAAATTTAAAAGATTTTCTTTTTCTTCTTCTTAATATTTGTTAATCTGCTGTGATTTTCAGGCTCATTGTATAGACCACTTGGTTATTCCCACTAGGGATTACCTTTTTGCCCCATCTTTTGTTGATATCAACCGGGCTGTAGAATTTATAAACAGTGAGTGCATTTTCTTTCCTTTACAAGTGTTCCTGAATTGAATTCATGAAGTATGACATGCGATTTAGGCTTCCACTTATTAATAAGTGATTTTCCTTTTTGATTGCAGAGAATGTATCTAGTGGCCAAATGACATATGTACACTGCAAAGCTGGACGCGGGAGGAGCACAACAATTGTACTCTGCTATTTGGTATGCTTTACTAATTCCTAGAAAGTGCCCTTTCTCTAGTGAAGAATGCACCTTGGTAGCTTCTTGGGTGTTTTAATCTTATTGTTTCACGTGGCAAAATGGAATAAATAGATATTTTGGTAACTTGTAGGTGGAGTACAAGCACATGACTCCTACAGCTGCACTAGAGTATGTCCGTTCTATACGACCTAGAATTCTGTTGGCTCCCTCTCAGTGGAAGGTAAGCTCTAACGGCCAATCAATGAATAATGAGGTTATAGGCGGGAATTCATTTGTTAATGAGAGATGAAGCTTTACATCGAACATCTGGCCAAGAAGAAAAAAGGAAAAATAAAATTTTGAGAAAGCTTCAGGTTTTGCAAGTGCTTAATTGCACTTCAATTTTCATGCAAATTTATTCATCTAATAAACAGGCAGTACAAGAGTTCAAGCAGTATAGGATGGCTTCTGCACTTTCTCCATCAGGTGATGCTGTGTTAATTACAAAAGCAGATTTAGAGGGATACCACAGCTCCTCTGATGATTGTTCCAAGAAGCTTACAGTTATGCCAAAAATGACGAAGACAAGGCCTATGATGGAGATGTTGTCCTGTCTCTTTGCATCTTTGAAAGTTTCTGGTGGTTGTGGACCAGTCCCCAGGCGGCTGACTGAGGCACGAGCTTACTAGAACTGCTGTATGTACAGAACGCATTTGTGGAAATTAGTAGACTAGTAGTGTTATATTGTCAGTAGTCTTGTTATAGGGGTTGAATACCGGTAATAATGAGGGAGAACGGCAATATTGTGGCGTATGACTGGGGCAAGGTATGACTTTAATCTCATCTGTACATATCCTGCAGCACTTTTTGTTCCTCTCATTTAGTCAGCATATGCAATTGTAAATTTACTTCTCCTTCCTTTTACATGTACTTTTTTCCTTCTACAAGTTTCTTTTTTTTTTAAATGAGAAAAAGGAGGCAGTTTCCGATGTCCAATTTTGCTGAATGCATGACAAATGCTAAGCTAAATTAGTATGCCCCTGCAGGGTTTAACCATTTAGAAATATAATAGGATTGGGCAAACACTGAAAATCATATAGTAGTGTAGGATTATTAGTAGAGGGTGCCATGACATGAGTACTCGAAAACAATCATATGCAGCGTGACATAACTTTGAGCATTTGGATGTTTTCCGTATCCTGCCAGGATCTTCTCTGCATCTATATGCATGCACTGCAGAAATAATATTTTAGGTCCTCGCTTATGTGGGCTTATATTTCATGATTTTGGGCAATGTCTGCAGCAGTTATTGGCAGAAATCTGGATGAAAATTCTCCGGCAGAACGGCATTTTACCTTTAATGGAGTGGTCCTTCCTAAGCCGCTGGCCAATAGTACCTAAAATTTGAATCATTTGACCTTCAGTTCGTCCTTGAATCTCAGCAACTATGAACCAATAAGCTAGTTGCAGAGGATTACAATAGGAGGACCTTTTTTTTTTGTTGGCAGCTCAGCGGGTTACCATAAGAGAAGGTTACTACTATGTGAAAACCTTAGTATTTTGCGGCGTGATCGGTTTTTTCGACTTTGGTGAAATTAGATTGATCAGTTGGTTGTCTAATGTCTATTTCCGGGTGTTGCTTCTGATCTCCGTTTAGTAATTGGAGTAGAGATCTCTGCCAAAATAGCAACAAAGGAAACCACAAGTTGCACAATGATCTTTGTTCCCCAATGCCATTGGAGAGAGAAACGAAAATTCTGAAAGCGTACAAGAACGAATGAAAATTCTGTACTCTACCCCCACCCAATCCCCTCCCCCCAGTGTGAGGATAATACTAGTAGTGCATATAATTAATCGATGATCAACAATGGGAGGAAGTGTGTGACACTAAGGAATGAGCCAGGGCAGCCCTAGCAGTTCCTCGCGATAGACGAGAAAAAGAATCCCAGAACGCTACTGAGTTTTAAAGTGTATACCTGAAAGGAAAATTCTGCGGGATACAGAAGAAAAAGCCCATAATTTCTAGCATAGCAATTTCAGAATCGGGCGGTTTCCTTTTATGCTTTTGAACAGAGGCAAAGCTGTCACTTCCGGGGCTCCACCTCCCCCGACAACATCAAAGATATATGAAAGAAGAACAAAGGTACGTTCGCAAGCAAAGAAGGAAAAAATATATTTTCACTTTTAAGATGGCATGCATATCGCATTGTAGCGGGCAGATTTAGATTTTGGAGCAGTACTGACAAGAAAAGAGATGCAATTTGCCCCGGGGGGCGGGGGGTTGTTCTTCAGCTAAATCCTGTGTTGGAAGAATCCAAAAAGTTGGTTAAGGCCATGTTATGATATTCCTCATCGCATTACATATAATTCCTTCTGCAACTTCTTTATGGGACCGAATCTGCACAACTGGGATGGCTTTAGTACGTAAACTACTCTGCTCAACAAATAATGTTAATACTCTTCTCTCCTCCTAAAAGCATCCAAAATCTTCTATAAAGTCACGAAAGAATTGAATATCAACTTTTTTCCCTGAACAGGACCTGCCCTTCTTCTTGCTCTTCCAAATCTCTCTCTCTCTCTCTCTCTCTCTCTCTCTCTCTCTCTCTCTCTCTCTCTCTCTGTGCTTTGTCTGTGCTAATTCTTTATTTTTCTTATTCTTGCAAAATATTCATTCCGAGCATCTCCACAATTCTGTGCTAGGATACCCCCAACAACCCGTCAAATGACTCAAAACCCCATCATCAAATCGTAGCTAGAACTCCTCCTGCTATCCTATACGTTGCTATAGCTACCTTTGATTTCGCTAATCAGAAGTATATTTCACGGTGAACTTCTTTGAAGCTCATACTGCTTCCCAAACCCAAGTACTTGGACCATATGCTTTACCTATAATCAGTTCTTCGATCGGATTGAATGGGGATTTTTTAGCATTTCAATGGCTACTTTTATTGATCTTTCCCGTCTCTTCGATAAATACTATTGTAGGGGAGTAGTAGTAATAGTACTCCGTTACTGGGTTAGCGCACAAAGGGACGAAGGAATCTTTGTGAACCTCAAGAAGGGGCGAGGGGGGAGAGGTTGGTAATTTCGAGGTTCTAAAGCTTATTCTTGTCCTCATATTCCTCCAATCTCTACCCTCTTTATTCCATTTCCCTTTGAGAAACTACGATGAAGCTGCCTCATCATCTTCATGTTCGTGTAGCTTTATTACATGCACGTCCCCCTTTCCCATACATATTTTCTATTTATCAAAAGATACGCCATGCAAGTCACCTTATCAGCTCTCCACCACCCCCCCGCGCGCCCCACCCCACAACAACATCCACACCCTTCCCCCGAAGCTGGTAGCATTGTATCTGTGTCTGTACATGTGTGTGGTAATCGAGTGAAGAAGGCATAAGATTGGTCTATTTGTGAAATTTTTAGACTTGTGATGTGAGATTTTATTTCGCGCGTACATGTAAAATCTGCACAGTGCATTACCGAGGGAAAGAGTCGCATCTGGAAGGGAATAAAGCACCAGAAAGCACTAGCAAAGTAGTTTCAGAAAACAAAATAGACTCGCTAAAAATGTGAGTTCTGGTACTTGCAATCTCCACCAAAGATTCCAATTTTTCAAGAATGTGATTTTTGGAAGCCCAACTTTGCTTGCTCGCTTACCCGGCCACTTTATGCTCACCACTAGAGCCAAACTTTACGAGGCCAACAGTATGACTTTGGCAACCTCTGCGAGGGCGAAATATATATTATGCAAAGTATCTCTTAACCTAGGGATTTTAACTGGCTTCTTCACCCGAAAAGGAAAAAAAAATGTGGAGCAGTAATTTTCATAATTCTTACATAACTCTAGCATTCTTTTTCCTTTTTTTTTCTTTCTTTATTAGCTTGATTCAAGAAGAAACAAAGCGGAAGAGTAGGCAGTTTATACGTGTTCCTCTTTTGGCTGTATGGCAGTTTATATCTATCCGAAGTTTGTAATCCCAGAATAGAAACTTGCTAGAAATTGTCAATGATATCATACATAAAGAAAGATTAGATCATGTTCATATAAGTACTAATATAATTCTTCTGGGATTCTCAAAAGGAGTGTGAAAGTACGAAAGCAATGCGCTTTTCATAAATCAGCAAAATATATGCATTTCTATAGAAGGGAATAATTTGTTCTCCAACAAGTATTCTGCTCTAAAAGTGAGTGCCAACACAACTAACGAAGTATTTTTTGCTGCACTTTTACAATCCTACATTGTTTTCCTGTAGAAAACAAAAATAAAAGAAAAATATACAAATAGTTTAAAATAAACAAATAAGAAGAATAGGCATAAAGATGATATCGTAATGATAATGGTGATGATTTTCATGCAGAGGGGGGACTCGCTTTGGTTCATAGGTTCCCCTTAGTATATGTCAGAAGAGAGCAGCCTTTCTTGCTTTCTTTTCTTTTCTCTCCTCTCCTTGTAGTAACTCTATCCTTTTTCCTTTTCTATATATTCTTCTTTCTTGCTTTTCCAACATGGGGTTGTTGTACAGTTAGTTTCGGTTGAGCCATCAGATCTTAGGACCTTACCAGGCATTTCAGCGGAAAAAGATGGATAAAGAGAAAACTGTAGGATTGGTCCCTTGGCCATTTATTGAAAAGAACTTGAGGGAGGCTTCAAGAAGTGATGATGATGAAAATGATTTTGTCTGTGGGAGGTTCTGGTTTCGTGTTTATGAATTTTTGCTTCTACCCATGATGATCCGGGTTGTCAGGATCAGGCCAGAAGCTGGAGTACTTCAGCCATTCCGTTTCTTGTTGGTTCGCCATGGATGACTCCTGCAACAACGCAAACATTCAAGAAACAAGTCATGAAACTTCAAAACTAGGGTTCCTAGCTATCTATAAGAGATTGACTACCACTGTAGTTTATGAATCGATCTTTTCTGAGGCCCCATTGTTGCATACGTTTAGTTTCCACGTTAACTTTTGATTGATGTGATTTTCACTGTGAAGATATAGACTTTATAGCCTTACGTTCTTTCGTTTTCTTAACCATCAAATTTTTGCTCTTTAAGCAACAATTACAAGCTGCAGACAGCCTTTAGATTACTTTTAGTTTCTTTTGATTTTTCTGAAGTTATTTATATGTGCTATTCAAAAGAAGAGGAAAGTGGAGGCTTATGGAATCTTTTCCAAACGATGGATGGGATGGGTTCTTACATTTATTTTTCTTTGGCCTTTTCACGATCATGATGACTGGGAAATAAACTCTTCCATAGGAGTGAGTGAGGAAACGAGAAAGGAAGCTTCAAACTTAAACATCCGCATGGACCAAAATCACCAGAGACAACCAGACAAATTAAAGGGCCGAAAGATGAATAACTCAGGCTTTGGGTTGGCTACTGGAGAGAGGAGAGCATTCATTATTGCCATCTTTTCCATAGAAGAATAATCTCTCTTTCCTTGAGAAAAATAAGATGGTGAAGACAAAGAAAAATGTTTCTACCGATAACTGGTGTAGAATGAAAAAGCTTCCGCATGCACAAAAGCAGGAGGACAATTATTATCTTAATTCACACTATAGATATCATGCATGCATACAGATTTTACAACGAAAATCTGAATTGTGAACTTCTGCTTTAGTTAGATATATCATCATCAATGTGATTTTTCATGTCAAGGAATTCCCGTTATGTTTGGCAACCCAAACTTTTTGAGCATAAATGCAGAAAAGAAAAAAGAGAATAAAGAGAAAAGGAAAAGGTTTTCTAGTTCTGCTCTTTAGTTTAAGATAATACTAAGGCATGGATGATGTAGAATATCAGTCCTATCCTTTCCAAACAACACCCCCAAAAAAAAATTTCTTTTTCTTTTTTATTTAATTATCATGCCAGCTTAGTTTATATCTACACTCGAAAGACAAGTTTCATACACTTCAGCTGGGTTAAAAAGTTGATACTTACTTCTTTGATGTCAGTAGATGTGCACCCCATTATGAGCTCCTCCAATCCAGAAGCAGACCTTCCTCCTAGTTTATGATGTTGTTGCGGCTGAGGTTGCTGCTGCTGCTGCGGCTGCGGTTGCTGTTGCTGCCGAAAGACACATAGAGTAATTTAGCTCTAGAATGAAAACAAGACAAAATCATCCATATGATCATGTATTGTCTGCAAGAGAACAAGATGTAGAAAGTGAAAACATAATTACGTGTTTGCTCTTCTGCTGACAAAGAAAACCCATCAACATTGATCCAATTCTTCATTGTTGGTTCAGTCACGGTATGTAATTAACTGTATAAGACTTTGAAAATGATAATGTTTGAAGCATTTTTTTTACCTGGAAATTTTCGTTTTGCAGCATGAGACGGGAGACGTGGAAGGAGTCGTCCTCAAGAATAACCGAGGTGTGGTGAAGTGGGGAAGGAGCAATAATGGTAGATATGGAATGCGAAGGCCTGGTAATATGGAACGCTGCAGTTGCCAACTGCTGCTGCTGCTGCTGTTGATGATGATGGTGGTGGTGATGTGGAATGGCGTGTTGAGGGTCATGAGGGGTCACGTGATGTGGCCTTGTATGAGGGAGAGGGTGATGCTCAGCAATGTCACGCTCATCGCACGTGGCTGCTGCTGCTGCTGCCGCCGCTGCCGCTTGGGCTTCCCTTGCAATTGAAGCCTCTGCAATTCCAGCCTGCACAAACAAAGCATTAGCGAAACAGTTTGCTAGAGGACACTCCATTTTCAAAGCATTTGACCATCTTTCCTTCTGTCTGGGACATCTACGTTTGTGTTCCTCAAGCCAAATAGATGACAGTAATGCCTTAGCGTTCTTATTTTGGTTTTCTTAGTTGTCTTTTAGTAGGCGAACCACGTCGGACTCTATGTATAGTATATATTTTAGTAGTTAGCTGACAGTTAAAATCAAACAAGTTTTAGTACAGTTTTAATCATCTATGAATTTTCAAGCTCCATGCGTATGGGGAAAGCAACGGTTACAACTTTCATGTTCTTTCTCACTCACTCATTCACATGCATCTTGTATCCATTCTCAACCAAAAGCTAGAAGCTATTACAATATCTTTTTTTCTTCTCCCTCTTTTCCGGGGCTAAAACTAAGAAGGTTGCTTTTGGGGTTTGGGGGGGGGGGGGGATAGGACGGGTCCGACAAGAAGAGAACCAGATGAGGATGGAACAAAGCATGCATGTAATATGGAATTGTGGTACTTTCGGTTGCTTAAAGTGGAGGAGGGATTGTGTAAATGAACCAATTAGCAACCACTAGCTTTGACTGGAATGAATCGATTTCTTGATTGTATGACCAAAAGGGGTACGTAGTTGAAGGTTGGCCTTCTGAATTTGATGAGGACGTGTTTGATAATGCAATGATGAAGATGATGAAACGTTGAATGAGTGAAAACTTACCTCATCAAAGGTTTTCCTATATGGAAGAAAGCTAAACTGGTCAGCTTTCAATTGCTGAATGTCCATGGCACCGTAACTTGATATTGCAGCACCAACAGCAGCTGCAGACAGTTCATCTCTATGACCAATTATTTCCCTTGAAGAACAGCTTCCACCGCCGCTGTCTCTTCTGCTGATTATGGGATCGCTGTTTCCTTCACTGGCAGTCGCATTAGCCCTCTCGGACCAATTGCATTGTCTCGGCTGAGTCTGATAGAATATCTTGGAAACCACAAGCTCCCCTTCTTTCTCTTCTTCATGCTGGCCCAAATGGTATTGATGCATCACCCAATTTGTTTTCTCGGGTTTCCGATTCTTGCCGAAGTTGGTGTATAGTACTAGAATTTTCTTGCATCCCTTTTGCTTGCCGTTCACCATGACCGGCCTCGTCTTGCCCGTCTTGTGCCACCTCGTTTCTCCTCCTTGCAGATCACATTCCGTTTGAATTTTCCTTCTCTTTCTTGTACCGGTGGTATAAGCCTTGGACGGTCTGTGGAAGAAATGCCTGCTCAAGCCATCTCTCGTAACTCCTGAAGGGAAGGTTAGAATGTTAGCGAAGGATCAAAGTTAGGTTTCATTTAGGTGCAACAAACTGGAGACTGCTACATTTCTTGAAAGTCAGAAAACAAAAAAAAAGGTGAAGCGAAGATAATAATAGAAAACCCTAGAATTCATGAAGCTGTAATCAACTCAATCTTTCCACCAAGAAAGAACACAGAAGTAAAACCTAACTCCATGTGCTAGGCCGATGGTGGTAGAGGCGACGACTGACCATGGACGGTTAGAGAGAATACCGACTCACTGACCTGGAAGTTTCTCCGGATGAGTATAGCAAATACCATCTTCTCCTTCAATGGTAGGGATGAACTCGTCAATCAAAGGATGTGATTTCGATTCTTTGCCCTCTACTTTGGCCTCAAGGTGTTCGATTAATTCCTGGTCAGTCGGATCAAATTTCACCCCAGCTGGTAGACCTACCCAGTCCTGCAAGTTCCATTAAGTATGAACAGAAATGAAAGCAAAACTCAAAAATCCAAGAAAACACAAAGGGAAGTGGATAGCAGTAAATGAGTAGAACACCCTTTAAAAGCTTTTTCTTTGAGAAAAGAAAGACTACACACTTGAATGAGATTTAAGATTTTCCGATAATAAGCAGGCAAGCATATATATAATCCTTATCTTTGTCTGATTCTTCCGTCAAAATCTTTTCATTGAAGCCAAGAATATTACACCATAATCCGTACCGGCTTTCCTTCGAGCTTGTGTCCACAACCGGGACACTGCTTGGATCCGCACAATTGATGCTCCTCAAGCTTTGCATCTATAAGATCAGAGCTGCTGATGGAACCCAACTGACTACTCTTATTCATTGCTCTTCCGACGTACTTTTGGAACTGCTTATATTGCACTACATATCAACTAAGCATCATACTGTACAACTGGCTTACTCGAACCTCACCGACTCTCTATTGGAATCCGGCTCCTTTCCTCAGAATTGAAGTCGCCGAAGCTGCCTCAAGCAATTCGTCGATAGAAGGACTGCAGACTTAGTGCTGACGAAACCAAAGAGAGATTGAAATGATGGATATATCAGGAGAAGGAAATATAAATTAACCAAAAAAATATACAGGGAGATTGATCTCTGAAAGTTAGGAGTACTGTATATATGATCATCAAGATTCAAACCTTGTAATCAAAGAAATAACTCAGTGGATTAGTAAACATCCATCCTTGAAAAGGATGGTTTGGAAACAAAGAACTAATTCAAAGTATGCGAAAGAGAAAAGATCAAAATAATTTGTAATATTTTTGGAACAAAAACTAAACAATATGAAACTCAAGTAAAAGAGAAAATGGGTTTATATATTTCATTTTTTCAGTCTTCTTCTTCTGAAGAAGAGTCGGTGGTGAGGCGGCCAAGAAAGACTCAAGAGCAGGAGAAAAAGAATAGGAGGAAGTGGGAAGAAGAACAAGAGAGAGGAGGAAAAGAAGAAACAGTCACAGAAGGATTGAGCTATAAAACCTGCTTTAACCATGAAAAACACCAGAAATTCCTCCACTTTAACTGAAGCCAGAGAGATAAAGGAAAAGGTACTTCCACCCCCCCCCCCACCCCCTATATACCCACCTTTAACTCTTTGCTAATTTAAGTAGAGACGGTTTCTCTGAGAAAGAAAGAAAAGGGAGAGAGAAAGAAAACCCCAAACCCAGTTGGTTTTTTGCCCCTTAAAGCTTGAGGCATCTCTCCTCACCTTTGTTTTGAGTCCCCCTTGACTGACTGACTACAAAGCAAAAGCTAAATTGAAACTGCCTTCCCAATCCCAGGCGCTGTTACTAAGCTACATCCACACCACACGCAAATGACCCCATTATCATCTCTCTATTCTCTACTACTACTAGTCCTCTATTACTTAGTTTAATCAAGAATTCCATTTTCTAATATAATATGTTTGTTTGTATTTTTCATAGTAAAAAAAAGTCCATTTCAATAGTTAATTTGACCTAATGGTGATGGTAAACTAACTCGAGACAGATTTCCCATTAACATGAAATCAAACAAAATTTCGAAAGTTTGACAATTTCGTCCAATGTGTAAACAAGGTAGTGTGTTTCTTTCCTAGTTTATATGACCCAATTCCTCCAACTGAAAATGAGAGCCAGTGGCACTATCCACACAACAGAAAAACAATTTTTAGTCACTCATAAACAAAATAATTAATATTTAAAAATATATATAGACCCCTTCACGCTCCCATAGATTAAGAAAAACCATGTATATTAAATTTTTTTTTTTAAAAAAGGAAAAATGATAGGAACTCACATGGGTTTTGAGCTGGAGTGCTGATCATGATTCTTTTGCCATGAATGTTGCAGAGAGAGAGAGAGGTACAAATACAAGATTGCTTGATATGCAAGGCAAATGAGCAGTATTCACACACTTGATGGACCACCACCGGCGCCCTCGTAATAAAATAAAAACCCTATGCACACATCAGAATTAGCACTTAAAATTATCGACAAGACAAGACAAGACAAGACTTGATTAACAAGCGCTCCAATTATAAATTAGCTCATCAAAAAATCATCTAAATTCTTTACCATATCAACACACACTTTTTGCCCCAATTATTTGTTACCTGTTATATATATATATATATATATATATATATATATTCCTTTTATAGTGATTATAAGAGGCGTTATATCAGTCAATATAATGTATTAATATATAATATATTATTACTTAAACGAGATCTTATTAGGAAATAATTTATCAATACATCCTTCATATATGTACATAATTAATTTGAGGTGATGATTATTTGTGCTATTGGTTTTCTAACATTCTTGAATTATTTGAAACCATATTCATCATTGAACCTAGATTTTGGTTGGTGCTTAAACACCGTTTTAGAAAAAAGAAATTTAATATTTGTCTTGATAATGTTAATAATATACATAGATATATTTAAACATTCTTATCCTAGGATTGACCTAGCCTGTATTTTTCTAATTCAAGGGGGATGAGGGGGCTGGCATATCACGTACTCCATACTCATACTCATAGGAAATTACCATGTCTTCCTCTCATGAAAGGATGAAGGGACCCACCATTATAGCGGTCGTCCTCTTCATCTTCATCTTCCTCTTCCTCTTCCTCTTCGTTTGGGAGAAAAAGAAGTATTAGTAATTTGATCAGCTGGTAGTTAAGCATTCCCTTTTGGTTAGTCAAAAATGAATGATGAAGGGTCCAGACAGAGGAAGGGAAGCACAAATTTTCTGTCCACAGAACAGTAAAATAGAGGGGGCTATGATTGTATCTGTTCAAATGTTTTCAATGGAACACATTTTCCTTTGATTTCTTATCTTTCTTCAGAAAAGCATTATCTGATATACATGGATACCATTTGGGAGAAAAGAATAATATCTAAGTCGAGAAAATCTTGCAAGAAAAGACCTAATGAATCAAACGGCTAAAAACGAATCATTTTTCTTCAACTTGTCTCTTTTTGTTTCCGTTGTTCAAAGGAAGGAAAGGAATGTGAGAGAGAATCAGAGGAAAGGAAAAGAAAGGAAGAAGTGGTTGAGACTAGCGTTTGTAAGGCAGAGTTGACTGCTTCAATTCTGCCTGAGAATGGAGCCCACATATCTAAACATTGTGTTTTGTGGTGTTGGAAGTAGGAGTTGGGGTGTCGTCCTCCACATGTGCCGCAATCATCTTGGCATTCTGTGCACACCAAACTTCCTCTGCTCCTCCTTTCCATCCATCTCCTACTCTGCTGGAGCGACCGCCTCAGGCCCCCTCTGCTCCTCTTTTGCCTTTTTTTTATACTAGCATATATATCTGTCTGTGGAGGTGTTTTCCGCCATGTGATGTCTGTGGCATCCCTTATAATGATTTGGTCATAAACAGGCATGCTAAGTCGGCCATCATTCACACAAAAGTTTCTTTGAGCAGTACTATATAATTATACGCTACTAAACATAACTCCACTTTTCAATTCCAGACCATTATGGTGTTGTGTATATATGTTTTTCTCATTTTTCTTTTTTAACCGATAAAAATTCACTTTCATTTCCAACCTACCACGATGACCATTTTCATTTTGCAATGTTCATCCATCGCTCTATCCGTCTCACCATTTCCATATTAACTGGTTTCAAAGTGCTAACATATTCTCTGCTTTAACTTTACAAGTAATCATCCCTATATACATAAAAATAGATATTGATCAAAGGTACACTTAACTTAGCATTGTATTTATTTTGAACTTTCTACAAAATGAAGCAAAATTTTGAACTTTCTACTCGCCCAAATATTTACTTTCTTATATAATTTTAATTTGTGTAGAAAAATAAATGCTCAATTCTGAATAAAGAGATAAGGGACAAAATGAAAATTTTGAGTTATGATGATTATCCGAGGCTTTATTTAAATTAAACTTAAATTTAAAATTTTTTATCTTGAATTTTATAAAAATAAAATTTTTGTGAAAAAAAATGAAACATATTGTTATTCTGTCAAGGAGGAAACCAATGGCCAAATGCAGTCCAAATGTAAATAAAATTAGGAGGAAGAGATGGATGAGATGAAGGTGGTAACGTAGAAGTTAGGACTTTGCACGGTATTTCATGTGAGTTGGGTATGACCCTTTTCCTCTTAATCCGATTTGGATATTACCCATCGCTGCAAGAGAAGAGTAGGATGTTAGGTTCAGCTAATATTTCCCCTTCGCTTTTGGTTCACTCCAACCGACGTCCCCTTTGCATGAGTTTTGTCCACATTTCCCAACATTTAACTAACAAGTTTCTCACTTTTTCTTCCTTCTTCTCTTTTCTTTTTTTATTACATCATCCTTCATCAAAATATAAAATAAATTCGAAACCTTTTCTCTAGCTCAAAAAGATCAATATTTCGTAAGAGTGAATTTTCTTTTCTTTTTTTTTTTTTTTGGATAACTCGTATAGTAATAATCAAGATCATATCAGTATACATACATACACATCGAGGATGTCTGGGCGTATATGATGCATTTGTTGCATTACGCGAATCCACAATAGCGGCGCCTCCGATTCAAACTATCTTCTGCAAATTGTTTTCCCCATTTTTTCTATTTACAATAATGTATACAAACGCCACGAATTGGAGCAACTTGTAAATTCTTGAATTCACTAATTACAAGTCGGCTAATCAAAGTAAGGCTACGTATCCATCTTATCCTTTTTATTAAACAAAGGCACATAGTAAGCAATTAGCCACAAGTTCCCCATCTCGGTTTCATTACTTCAAAAATAACCTAATGCTCTGTTGGTTAACAGTTGCTTATTGGATTCTATTCATAAATCTATTTTCTCAGTTGGGGCTCGTTTTGAGTACAAAGTCAAACGGAAGCAACTTTCTGTCAATTAACATTTATTAGCAGTAAATGACCAAACGAAGGTGCTCAACAAATATTAACCCCAAAATAAAGAAAGAGCATAACTTACAAAGCGTATCGAGAATGACTCGAGTGTTATTGCTGCTTAGCAGGAATTCATCATTCGCAATAACCCCTGAAAATTTCATTATTATCAACAACTAGAGGGCCTCAAGGCAGGCTCAAAATTTTCATATTCTTCAAGACTATAAGCCATGTGTCCGAGGAAATTCTAAACTAGACCAACTCATTTCGAATGGAACTTGCTGCTAACTGCATCATAGCTTGGGAGGTAAAGAACTGCCAACATTGACAAACGTTTGGAAAGGAAACAAATTCAGCATGAAACCATTACCATTTCACGAAAAACTTTACTTTTAAAGAAAGCTGTGTAATAGAATTACCTTCTCCATACGATGCCATTGTGAGGGGAGTAGAAATAAGCTTCTGAGCTATAGATGTAATATCCTTTGCTGATACTTCATCTACAGCCTTCAAGAAGTGTTCCACAGGTTTCCTGCAAAAGATGATAAAGGACATAAAACCAGCGTACATAAATTCATATCCTCCAAATAAGAAATAAGGCATTAAGGGAAAATGGAGCTTCAAAGGTTCATCTGTTTTCCCTCGGTGTTACAGACAAACATAAGACAGCATGTAAACCTGATTAATTCAAACCACAAACTAAATAACCATGTCAACCACAAAACTGTCTAGCATCTAAGCCACTAAGGAACCAAATCTTGTAAATATTTTCAAATTCATATACCAAAGAGAAAGAAAGGAGCACCCTAAAGTTGCATAAAGAAAAGGGAAATTAAGAAAGATGTTACTCTCTCTCACTCACACATGCACCCGCACAATAAGCGGATGCCATGGTAATGAACCCTTCCAAATTAAAGAGATTCAGAGCTTTATTTTGTTAAGTATTTAATCCAACTCCTATGCATGTACATCACCTTCCAAAATTTAAGAAATGACTTGGACCTGGAAGAAGGAAAATCATTTCCCCGGCACCTTCAGTTTGTTTCAGATTCCTAACTTCTCAAGAAGACATCAAAGACTGCAGTTTAATCCAATCATTTGGCCTTATATAAAAATAATGAACGTGTTTTGACTCCAAACAGGCAATTTTGCTTTTGCTGTTCAATCAGGCAAAATGCATCCCAAGATAGAGAACAAACAACAAAAGACAAACCAACAGGAGCATACCTCTCTCCATATGTCAAAATTTGTCTACCTATATCTTCTGATGCAACCATCTGCAGGGTATACCAGCAATAGTCATCAATATTCCAAAGCCATCATCTAATCCTTAACATCAACAGCAGGAAGATCTAGAGTTGAAAATATTGGAAACTTCACATACTCTGGATTCCAGGTTCATCAAAATGGCAGACTTAGTTGACTGTTTGGCACGATCTAACTGCACCTGATCAACTGCATCACAAAGAAGTCGAAACATAAAGCAATTCTTCTCCCATGGCAAAGAAAACCTTGAAATAGAAAAGGAAAAGAAAAGAAAGAGTCGAAAAAAGAGCAAGCAAATGGCAGACCTTCTCCAGGAGTTGCAACTGCAATAAGTTCTCTAACTGCAACATCAATGGCTTTTGAAGCAAAATCAGCACTCTGAATACAAAGATAGGCTCCATCAGCAGGGTTATCAATCTACTAGATAGCGCAAAAGGAAAAAAAAAAAAAAGAAGCTAGATGCTAGAGAAATTAGGATCATCAGAATATGTACCTGGTTTTCTAAGATTCACATCTAAAAGATAAATTAAAAGGATCGGACAAATAATGTAGAAGATCAAGGTAGATTAATCAACAAGATGAATTTCACATTAAAGAAGCAGAGCTGAAAAAGCCAAGGACAATAAATCACCAGCGATTCAAACAAAAGCATAACTAAGACTCCTGAATAATAAATAAAGCACCCATCCAAACGTAGTATGAGGTGATTATGGCACTAAAAGATTGAATTGCAAAATAGCATTAGTGCATGTCCATGTCAAAATTCCTAAGTGCTTATAAATAAGAGCTGCATACAACACAGCAAGAACAAAATACAACATGAACAAGGACCTGAAGAACCAAAGTATTTTAGTCAAGGAATCATACACCATTAAGCTGTAGAACAAAAAAGAATGAAAGAGGGCACAGTAAATAGGTTTTAAAAATGATACAAGGCATAGGACAGCAAAGATAATTTGACAAGCAGAAAACAGGCTAACATATATTATATTACAATTTTATTATTTTAAAAAAAATCTCTATTAGGTGACTCACAGTTGTACCCTGAATCCCAAACAATCCAGTGCTGTTGTAAACGGTACTGAAGGCAGAAAATGACTGCATCTGTGGAAACTCATTCAAGACACGAAGATCTGCATATCACAGAAAAACATCAATGCCGAAGACATTTAACCTTCTCCCTATAGTAACCCAGTTATACAAGAAAAACCTGTTTGAGCACCTAGAGTCCTAAAAATTTTGATCATCTCCACTCCTTTTTTTATGACAGCCAAATCTTATTCCAGCTGTTAGAAACGGATCATTGTTAAAAATGTTGTATGCCAAATTGTGAAACTTCTTTCAAATAATTTGTTCAGTTTCTTTCACTGAAAGGATTCATGCTATACCACAGTCAAGTAAGAAGCAATGACCAATATATGCAAGGGAAAACAATGGAGGAACACAGAAGCTGAAGAATAAATGAAATGGATCATTGTTAAAAATGTTATATGCCAAATTGTGAAACTTCTTTCAAATAATTTGTTCAGTTTCTTTTGCTGAAAGGATTCATGCTATAACACAGTCGAGTAAGAAGCAATGACCAATATATGCAAGGAAAAACAAGGGATGAACGGAGAAGCTAAAGAATAAATGAAAAAAATAGGGAGGGGAACAATGAAAAGGGAGAAAATAAGAAAGGAAAAGAAGAAAAAGAACAGCCAGGGAAGGGAATCAGCTGTAGGAAGACGAAGAGAGGAAAAGGATCTGAAGTAGGAGAAGAAAAAGAATAACGCAAAACATACTAAGGCAGCAGGAGGAACCAATAAATGGTTCATCACCAAGCTAGCTGAGATCCTAGGAGCACTAAATATTTGTGACTGGGTGAGAAAGTTACCCATTTACCATACAACCAAAATGAACAGCCCAAAAAGAAACAAAGCAAATTAACCTTCCAGAAATTCTTTAGAGCAGTGGTAATTTTAGTTTTTCCAGTGTTTCCTATGCACTTTTTGCCACAAGGAAAATGCACACTTCAGTTTGCTTTTAGTTACTGTGTTGTTCACAAAATCTATGGCAGAAGTGCAAATGGATATGCTAAAACTTGTGTTGTCATATATAACAAGATATCAGTCTATAATTAATAAATTAAATATCCATGCCCAAAAGCTTTACCGAAGCATTATCAAATATTCAGATACCATGCAATTAAAAAGAAAATAAGAACCATTGATAATATCAACTGAAGATGCCTAAAGGTTCTATTTCTCAATTAAAAACTTATAATGGTTTATGTTGATCAAATACTAACTTTAAATTTAAAATTAAAAGAAGGACAAGAATTCAAAAATCAGCATAAAGTGCACGGATAAGGTTTCTTGTACTTAAAACAGTACATTTAATAGAAAAACAACTTACATAGTCTTGAGTACATTCCTTTTCCTGGGCCCCCAGCTGAAAAAGATCCACCTCCTCCCATGAGCATCTACGGAAAGAACATATCACAACTTCCTCCCAAAAATGAATTTCAAAGAGATGGTACAATAATGATCAAAGTCAAAATTTCGAGTAGCAGCATCATAGATAGATTGACAATAGACAAAGATCTCGTGTAGCCAAATTAGTTTACAAGAATACCTGAAGTACTGTCAAAGTCATTGCTTCCTTTGGCTTTAACCAGCCACCACTTAATTCGAAAGCAAGAGCAAAATGAGTAATCTGCGAAAAAAGAATAAAATTTTTTATAATTCATAGGAGAAGCTTTTCTGATTTGGTTTAACTTAACAAGAGACGTAATCAGAAACATGTGGCACACACCCCTGAATCTCCTTGCCTACGATAATCACCTCCTACATACACAGGCTTTGGCACCTCAGGGCAGGGAGTATTTGGTAAGTCAGAGAGAAGTGGTTCTGCAATTTTCAAAAGCTCATCATGTTCGACACCTGATGCTGCAAGCACCATTCTCGGAGCAGTATAGTTTTCCTGAAAACAAAGATCAAGTTAGGAGCAAAAGTAGCTTTAATAAATACTTAAAAGAAAAGGGGCTGAGCAGCACGAGTGCAGGAAACATATGCTTGATTAAGAACTCACAGCTATAAATTCCTCTAGCATGGCGTTATTTAATCTGTCCACAGAAGATTCGGTGGCCATAAGTGGATTTGCAAAGGGACCAGAATACCCGGCAGAGTGAACTGCCTCCAAGAGCAAGTGTTGAGGGTTTTTGGAGTATTCAGCAATATCGCCTTTCATCTTTTGAATCTGGGAAAGGTAAAATGTACTTTTGTGCAGAAGGATAAAAGGTAAACTTGAGAAGCAGTTTAGGTAGACCAATGACAAGAAGTACCTGCTCATTAACCTCCCAATCAAGGAATGCAGGGTTTCTCACACAATCAACCAGAAGTTCCACCATTTCAGGAACATGTGTTTTCAAAGCATCATAGGTGTAAGTAATCTGATCCCGAGTAGCTGCACATGTCACATGACCACCAATTGCCTCCACTTCTCTTACAACACGAAAATGACTCCGATTCGTTGTGCTCTTGAACGCCATACGTTCCAACAGGTGTGTGGACCCAAAAGAGGCAGGTGTTTCATAAATTGAGCCACAATCAACATATAATCCAATTGAAGCTGCAGGGCTCTGCTAAAAGCATATTCACTGATAAGTACTTGTGAGGGGGCAAATAAGCATATCTGACTCTTTTCAAGGGAATAAATGATTCATACCGCTGAAATTTCTGAGGCAATTTTAAGACCGTTAGGAAGAGTTGTAATTTTGGTCTTCCCAGGTTCAACATAATCAGGTAGTGCAGGCGGGACGGAAACGTCTTTAAGTGGTTGGTCTAAAGAAGAAAGTGAACTAGACGTATCTCCTGTTAGCCAGCTAAAGAACCCCCCTGAGGAGGATTGGCTGGCAACAGCAGTAGTTGCAAATCTTTTCAATGATCCATCGCACGTTCGGTCCTGTCACATACCCAAACATCATAAGAATATGCCAATGTGTGAGTCCGTCAGCATAAAACCCTGATAGTCTATAATCCACACGAACAAAGTAAAGCATGGAACCATGGCTTCGAAAAGCTAGAAGTAATCACATTCATAGAGTTCATGTAAAGGTGATATAACACATTCCTACCCTCCCCCCCCCCCCCTCCGCACCAAATGAAAAAAATTCACTTTTTGTTCCAAAAGAATCCACTTATGTAAAATTGTGAACTAATGACGCCAAAGATAAATGGATATCCATATCCATATCTTTTACTAACAGCAGATCCTAAGCTGCAAAAAAAACAGATTTTGATTCCAGAACCTTTTTTATTCTCCTCCCAAAAGCTCCAAGATATTCATAAAGTTTTCACAATTAAATAGGTCAAACGACTAAATAAAAACAACGACATATTTTCAAATTAATCTGCATTCTGCGATACATGGCAAATTCTTGGCTTAGAGAAACTTTTTAAGAAGAATATTCCTCGCAACAAAATGGACTCCCAGCGGATGATACAGTAAGCT
Organism: Rauvolfia tetraphylla; assembly: GCA_030512225.1. Taxonomy (NCBI): domain Eukaryota; kingdom Viridiplantae; phylum Streptophyta; class Magnoliopsida; order Gentianales; family Apocynaceae; genus Rauvolfia; species Rauvolfia tetraphylla. The sequence continues at coordinate 6,056,972 of JAJQKT010000045.1, read as the reverse complement.
TAAGATGATATATCAATATAGATTATCGATGAGCTGGGATCTGATCCGAGGACTAATAACTAATTAAAAAATCATCAAGCATTTACTGGCAAAATTTGACTCATGAACAGACAGAGATACCTTGAGAGCTCGGAGGCGTGAAGCGGCAGCTCTGTACATGGTGGGGGTGGGGGTGGCGACGGCAATGAGCAACTGTTAAAAGTCCGGTCTAGATGAAGAGAGATGCTCTCCTGTTTCTAAGCCGAGGAGCCGAGGGTTTGAGATTAGCTAGCGAGACTGGGGCAACAACGGGGACTGAAGTCCTTCGGCACGTGCGAGAGTTTTTCTTGGGAAGGGTTTTTCTGTTTTTTTCTTTTTTTCCGGAATGGGGCCTAATGGCGGAAGGGATTACGGGATTTCCATTTCCTTTTCTCTCAAATTGGGCTCTCAAAATGGGCCTAAGGGACTCTATTTGCTTCCAATCGCTTTCGTTCCTCTTAATTCTTTTCTTATCGGGTTACAAGACTCAATTTGGACCTTCAAACAGACAGGAAAAAGCAATAATAAGGACAACTGGCCCTAGAATTGGGCTGTCTTTGGAGACTCTTCTATTTCATGGCTCTTTTTGGACATTTAACTAGCCAGGGGTAGAAAATAACGTACTCCAAAGACAGCCCATTCCAGAAAGCATCTTATGCCACGGCCCAGTCACGTTTAACCCGATGCTGTTTTTTCCCAGAATTGAAGTCCACAGCTTTACATATTTCTTTTTTGTAATGTTGGCTATAGTCCTCAACAATTTCCTTCAAGATTTGAAGTATCTTTTTGGTCTCATTGATAATTTTCAAATATGTGCTTTACTCATCTGTGACAGGCAACAGAATTTTCAAGGTAAGAGACAAAGGGAATAATTACAGAGTAATGGAAAGAGTCAACAAAAGAATAAGAACAATTCTGTCAAAGAAACAAATGGTTTATAGAGAGATGTGAACCTCATGTTTCATTGCAGGGACCATGCAGAAATATACCTCAGATTCTTGAAATGGATACAAGCATATTTTACTAGTTGGCTATTACCAGTGTTTAGTGGATTAAGGCAGATTACGGAGACAATATTCTCATCTCTTAAATGCCAAGATATCTCTAATTAGCACGAGTTGAATCTTGCAATGTTTACTGCTTTGCCGGTGTCATATCACATTATTTAATCACTTCCTGATTTTTTTTATATCTCTCTGGAAGTGATGTTACTCTCTAAATTAAGTGATTTATGTTGCTTACTTTTTATTTGAACTTGACAAGTTACAAGATCCATATACTGTTGCAGAATGTCGATGTGGTTTTCACCATTGTGCTTCCTACTTGTCCTGCCGGATGCTTTACAGAATGTGGATATGGTTTGGATGCTATTCCCTTTCATATTCTCCTATTATTCTGCTCAGCTAGAATTTTGCCCATTGTGATGGTTATACATAAATAGCATCAGCATGGAAACCTTGGCTTGCCGAAACTTGTTTGAACAGCAGCAGAAATGGCAGTGGAAAGATATCTATGCCAATGTTCAGTGTTTTACAGCCAGCATTTTCAAGAGAACGAAAGGATTGCCTGGAGAAAAGATGGCCGTGCAGTTGAATTATCAAGGAGTGAGTATTCATGCTCAAGTTAATCTGATACTTTGTTTAGTAAAAGTAAAATAAGTAATCTGATAACTCCCAACTAGCGGTTTACATTCTTAGGTCCTGGTAATTGTTGATGGGAATGTTTTCTATTGTCAAGGTTGCCACTGGAAGTATCTCCCTTCCAAATCTAACATTCGAAGTACTAGGCTATGTTTGGCTTCAATGCCAGCTTTTGGTGAGAGTAATGTGCCCATGAAAAAGGGAATTCAAGTTCTTTCTCCAAATATCGTGTCTCCCGGCACACCACTGGAACTGCTAGATGCATGGGATGATGAATACAATGGAATTGTTATTGACTCAGCAAGTTTGCCATCAAGTGCAAATGCTTTTGCATCAGCCCTTCGGACTTCCTTGCTGAACTGGAAATTGAAGGTATTTTAGTCCTGCTCAAGCAGACAACTATGATACTTTCAGTGTTTACCAATAGTGCAAATAACCTAATAAGTCTATTTAAAAGGGATCTTCTTCAAATTGCTTGACAACAAGCTTCAGTTCCTGACATGAGTGCCATGTAGGGAAAAAGGGGAATATGGCTAAAATTATTTGAGGAGCAATCAGACCTTGTTCCAATAGCTATTCAGGTTATCCCCACTGCTAGCTTCTCCTTTCATTGAATTCTTGCTGTTAATCATCTCTACCAAATGCATTTTCACTCCTTATGTTTGGATTCAGATCAAAGAATGTCCTAAGGTACATAAAATAGCAATAACAATAACAATAGAGTTTTTAATTAACGATTGGCAGGAAGGTTTCAGCTACCACCATGCTGAACCTGGATATGTTATGCTCGAATATTGGATTCCTGATGAGCCTTGTTTGCTCCCAACTGGCCCTTCACATCAAATTGGCATTGCAGGATTTGTGATTAATGATAACAGAGAGGTATGTACAATAATCTTGACAGGGATTTTTCTTCTTCACCTGGAAAATTTTAATTTTTATGTTGATTCTGCTCTATATTAAGTTCCCACCTCATTTCTTCTAATTGAAAAGTTTCTGACATCTTTAGATTCTTGTGGTGAAAGAAAAATGCTCCTATAGTTGCTTCGGTGTATGGAAGCTGCCCACAGGCTATATCAACAAGGTTCCTGTCTCCAATTTTCTTATGCTCTCATTCCAAGCTATTCGTGTAATGTTTAGGGGATTCTGATTCAGATTTGTATCTTTCAGTCTGAAGAACTATTTTCTGGTGCTATAAGAGAAGTGAAAGAGGAAACTGGAGTAAGATTAGTCTCTTTCTTCAATATCCATGTGATCATACTTAGTCAAGACTTACACCTGGTTTGATATACAGGTTGACACGATGTTCCTAGAAATGGTCGCTTTTAGGTAAGTGTTCTGCTCAAATTTCTTTCTACCTGTTAACACGAACGTAGCCCGGCAGACAAAAGAAAAGAGTCAGTTTCTGGATTTGTGTTCTGTAAAGAGAATTCCTCATCCGAGCTGCGAATTTGGAACATTCAATTCTTAGTAAAGAAAGGCTTAGAAGCTGCAAAAGACTTGGAAAAGAATCAGTAACATTGCTTGTTTCTGTTTACATTTACTCAGCTTAGCTATTTGTTCATATAACATTACAGGCATGTCCACCTCGTGGCTTTTGAGAAGTCTGACTTGCTGTTCGTGTGCATGCTGAAGCCATTATCTCTCGAGATAGTAGTAGACAAAAATGAAATTCAGGATGCCAAGGTTAGTTCATATGGTAGAAAACAGAACAGCTTTATGGAAATGTTTTAACTTCACTCATTCAGCTGATGTTCTCTTTGATTCCATTGTCTTGCATACAGTGGATAACTCTTGATGAGCTCTTAGGACAGCAATTTTATGCAGAAGATGAGATGTCAAGAAAGGTGATTGAGATATGCATGGATACCTATGAAAATCGTTACAGCGGATTTACCGCACAGCAGTTGATCTCCAAATTTGATGGGAAACTGTCCTATCTGTATTACAAAAATGGAAACATGATTTGAAATCAGCTGCCAGATTTAGACCATGAAAGCCTTCTGTATAATCCTTTTCTGAAGACTACTGCAGTGTCTATCCAAGAAGAACTCTGTACCTAATAATTGCAAGTTGAATAAGCAATGATAGTTGGGCCATATTTGATGATGCTCAAAAGTATAATGCAAAGCATAATATATTTAGCATCCAATCTGAGAGACAACTCTGCCTTCACTAGATTCTGACTAAAATCTTGTAAATCTTTAGAGTTTGCTTCTGAATCTGGTGCTTCAATTATTATTATTATTTTTAAAAAAATGGTATGGATACATGGAGACGACATAGATGTAATATCCAAGCGTTCTCTGCTATTATTCAGAGGGAAAAATGGATAAAGGAAAAAACTCTTCTTCATGAGAATTCAAAGTTCTAAAACATGCCTACGAAAGAGGAATGCAGAAAGATCAGAACTTCTAGACAATTGGACCAAAGGAAAGGAAGGGGTAGGAAAGGGCATGGGCAAGGAAATTCATGAGCCCACAATGTCCTTTTCGGTGTCAACGTGGGTGGACGATGTTGGTTTCTAGTGCGATACCGTTCTCCCGAAACATCACGAGAGGTGGTTTTGGGCAGTTCTCATTTTATTTTAAAAGCACCAGTCTTGTATCAAAACATCAAAGATTATATATGATCTTTTTACGCGAAAATAGAAAGGTTTAGAAGTAAAAGGGTGCTGCCCTTTCCGATTGAATATCCAAGTTGACCTTTGTAAATATAGATCCTTATTATAATTCAAGTGACGATTTATCAAAAAATAATTCAAGTGATGTAATATAAATTAATATTCCTAATAAAGAATTATGAAATATACAAGAACGAATGATTCGTTGTCAATTACTTAAAATAAGTTATTTATAATTTTTTTAAATAAAAAATTATTCTGAAACTATTCTTATTTATTTATTTACTTTTAATTTTAACTCAAATAAATTAAGAATAATTATTTTTAAAAGAATATTTTATAATAATTTTTAAAATATTTTTTACTTATTAAAATTATTTTAAAATTTTATTTTAATTAAAATATACTTTTTAAAAAAACTTATTTTTAACTACTTTAAAAAAATCAAGAATAGCGTCACATAGTGCATTTGTTGCCGAAGTAAGAGAAAGGCGCAATAAATTCTAGAAAAATTGGCAAAGCAAAGATTGCAACATCAAACACGCGCATAACGCAGAAGAGCACCTGTATGGCTCTTTTCTGGATTTTTGACAAAAACAAAATCTTTTTATTTTCTACTTCACATAATCAGCGTGTGATTGTTACCTACTCTCCTTCTTCTCTCTCTGCCTGTACGTCCCCTCGTGAAAACGACTTTGTGATCTCTGATTTTGTTTTCCAGACTTCTTCTACAGTTTTCCTGACTTCTATTTTCCTTTTTTTTTTCTTTTTTAACAAAATGAACTGATAAAACCAACTTAAAAATGGCTGAAAGGTCTTGGAGACAAAAGGGAAATTCCAATGCGGTGGTTGAAACGCAACCGTCTTTGACGGTGTAATTTTGATGGTTCGCAGCGTGTTCGGGTTAGAGCCGTTCTGTTCCAACGCAATCAACGTTCAAATAGAAACGCTGGGGAGATAGTCAGATGCCTTTGATTTTTCTTTAGTAAATAAAAGAGGATTTTTTTTAATTAAATATAAAAAATTGTGAACGCATGTATAAGACTCGCCAATATAAAAGAGGTGATTCTTTTAAACTTAAATTTTTTGGATTGAATTTCATAACGTATCTTTAATTATTTTAAAAATAAATACATTTTTAATTATTTGAGTGCTATTCACTTTTGTGCTCTTTTATTAACAATCCAAACTTTAATGTTAATCTAAATATATATTAGAGTAATTCATAAAAATAGTCTTTTGACTATTCTTTTTATTTTAAGCATATTCCTTAACTTTAGATTGTATTTGGATTGGATTTGGGTTTCAAATTTTTTACTTTAGATTTTAAAAAAATAAAAATTTTATAAGAAAAAAATAAAATTTAATTGCATTGAATTTCGAATGGATCATTTCAAATACGCCAAATTTTTGTAATTTTAATTCTTAGTTTATTTTATTCATAAAAATATAATTTTTATCATCAGTCACACAATAAAATCAGTTGGAATTTACGTTTATTCACATGAATTTGATTCGAATCACATTTTGCCCAACAATCTAAACTCCTGTTGCAAAAAAAGACCTCAAGCATTGTTTTCTAAATATAACAACATTCAAACATATTATTCACAATTGAATTTAAGATTAAATTAGAATTATTAATTATATGTGGTACTCTTATACAGATTTTTTCATAAATGTAAATTAAATTTAACGAATTTACCCTTTATATAATTTAAATGTTCAATATATGAGAATTTGAGTTTAATTCTCTGGTGAAATAAATAGTATGAACTACTTATTTTGAAAAAATTTATTTTAAACTAAAATTATATATATTAAAACAAGGGAGTTACAACCCCAAAATTGTAGTAGTTGAGTGCTGCTTCAGCTTCAGGCTGGTGAACAATTGTCGGGCGATAGGGATTTGGCGAACCAGGTCCAGTCGCGGCTCTCCTAACTGAAGCACGGGTTGATCAAGAGAAATGATATTTTCTTTTTTTGGTAAGTAAAAGGAAAGGATAGGAAAGGAAATGACTGTTCCTCATAGACGCGACATTTGGAGTTTGCGCTTTCTAAAGAAAAAACTTTGTGCTTTACTAATTCTTCACACTAGATGATACTACTTCTACCTATAATTAAATATTCATATTTTATTCTTAAAATTTTTATTTTTAAATAATAATAATAATATATTTTATTTAATATTTTACTATTAATCTTCTTAATTAAAAAAATAAATTATACTAATAAATATGATAGACCACTAATCTTTTTTAATTTTTTTAAATTTTAAAAATTTAAACTATATTAATATGTGAATATTACATTAATCTTTTTAACTAATAAAAATTTTAACGATAATAAAGTTAGTAAAGTAAATAAGTTAAAGATACTTATTAAATTTTATATAAAGTTAAAATTTGATATTTAACTATAAATAAAAAAAGTAATATTTTCCCAAGCCTGTTTATTACCTCTTCTTTTGCTCTAATTAATTGAAGCAATTTACTCCCACAATTACTGTTTTTTGCCATTTTCCCATTTTTCACAAAGGGAAGTCTCTATGTCAACCATCATTTGAATTTGATGGAAAAGTGTTCTCCTTTTTCCTTTTCCCCCCTTTACTGTTCTTTTATTTTGACTGAAGAAACTTTTGCTGTTCTTTTAAGCGAAACTCTTTTGGTTTTTATTTTTTTTCCAATTACACTAAAAATCAAAGACGCAAAACTTGTAATTTTTATAATTTAGTAAAAATTATTTTTAATTAATTGAGCTTTTATCTTCTAAATAATTACTCTCTTTTATTATTTTCTTTAGAATTTAAATTAGTCATGAAAATGCATCAAAATCAACCAAATTTAATACGTTAGTAGTTGGCTATGACAACAGGAATCACGTGAATGCGTCAACGATTAGAAGATTTTATAAACAGAGCATCAGGTCATGGTTATTCAAAATTGACCCCACATCTCTAAATTTATCAAAAAAAAAAAAAAAAAACCCCAGATCTCAATTTTTTTGAAGGGCCCACATCTCCAAATTATACGCTAATTTCATTTTGCAGTCATCTCTGTACCGAATCTGGAATAACCATTAGAATCTTCCTTGTTCTATCGCTCAAAAAAGAATCTCCATTATTCCAGAAATCCCCTAATCCACATGCTAACACTTAGCGGAAATGAATAAATTCACACCAAATATCTACTTTTATGCCAAATGTCCCCAAGTTACCCCGCAAAAGTTGTTCTTAATTTTCTATCTAATTTGATTCTATACCGATTAAAAAAATACTTTTTATTTAACACGGTATATATTAACTAAACATAAAATATCTAATATATTTCTCGTTAATCTAATAAAAATATCTTATATACATTGTCATATTTTACATTAGTAATTTCATCAATTTATTACTTTTTAAGTCATTTATTTTATTTATTCATTTCAAAAAGTAACTTATATTATTATAAGAGATTAATAAAAAGAGTAAATTCATATTTTTAAATATTTATTAAATTTCAAGAGGCAAGACTTATAACAATAATTATATGATATATTTGAATTGAATTTTAATTTAATTTTTTTAAAAATAAATAAAAATAAATTATTTATAAAATAACGTAATTTAAATTTTAAAAAATAATTTTTTTTACTTTAACTTGTAATTCAATCTCAACTTAGCGAAAATGATTACGCTGATACAGCTCATATTTCAAGTTCCAAATTTTTTATTCTGCGTACAATGACGGATGTATTTTTTTCTCTTTTGACAATCAATAATAGACGTATTATGTACGTGAAGAATGAAGATTTCCCCCAGAAAAAAAAAGAGAAGAAATTGAATTAATCTTGACGTGCTTATATATTTTGACCATTCTTTCTTGACTCTTCTGTCGTCCCGGTTTGTGTGCTTCCATCCTCCTTCCCTTCCTTGTTCCTTCTCTCTCCTCTCGTCCAAGTGCTTTTGAAGTTTGAAACCAATTATGCAAAAACCAACACCACTACCAGCGAATAATCGCCACCTGTTTTTGTCCATCCAAAGACAGACTTGTGTTTATGATGGATCAAAGTTGATTAAAGCAATATAAATATCAGGAAATCCCCCCGTTCAAAAACTGGTAGGCTGCTAAATACCGGATTACTTGAGCGAGGCTCCAGGTTTTCAAAAGTTTCTAGAATCATAATAGTCAACTCGTTCTCCGTATTAAAGGGACCTTGTTCGTTAAGTGTTTTAAGTCCAAACGTGTTTTACTTTTACCAGAGCTGTGTCATTTTTGGGGTGGTAGAAAAATTTGAATGGAACAAGCGGTTTGTGATGGTGGTGGTTCTACCAAGGTGGCTTTGTTGAAGTTGTCTGCCGCTGCTGGTGGTGGTGCTGATCATACTCGTCTTGATCTCCCTAACGGGTTTGGTTCTGCAGTTAGTAGAAAGTTATCCATGGGAGCAGCTAGCAACTCGCAGTCCAAAATCGTGACTGGGCCCTGTGGTTACATTCTTGAAGATGTCCCTCATTTATGTGATTATATTCCTGATCTTCCTGTATGCATTCTCTGTCCCTCTTTCTTCTTTAAGTTTGATCGGTTGCTTATTGGTTCTGGCATAAATCCCGGTTGAAGTTTCTTCACAGTCTTGGGCTGTGCTTGCCATCAATCTTCTTGTGGATGTGAATGTGTGATCGTTTATCAAAATCTTGCAGGAAAAAAGAAATTCTTGAGTTAATATTTCTTTTTTACAATAATTTTCGTCATTAGAAATTTGCTTTTGCTTTTGCTTTTGTGGAGTCTTTGGCCGCCCCATTTACTTCGTGTACTTTTTCTTTTCGGTAGAACATCAGGTTTATTGTCAATTTCCTGATTTTGGAGATGACAGATAGTGATTGATGTTTGTCAAAATGCTTTGGTTTTAAGCTTACAGGAGCATTATCTCCGGTGGCAGAATTGGGAAAAGGAAAAAAAAAAAACGTTTTTCTTGTGATTGGAGAATGCAAAGCTAGCTTCTTTTTTCTCTCCCTTTACCCTCCCCCTTTTTCTCGGTTTCATATTATTTTCACCTGATTGACTTTTTTTTTGGTAAGTCTGATTGTCTGGTTTTATGGATTATTCAATTTGATTAATGCTCTGAGGCATCTCATCCATAATAACTTAACCTCTTATCTCGGCTGTTGCTGTATTGAGCTTAATCCTAGTTCTTAATCTTACTGTTTGCAGACTTATCCGAATCCGTTACAAGATAATCCTGCGTATTCAGTGGTCAAGTAAGTAATTGCTGAGTTAGATTCATTTCCGGTAGTTGTGTTATTCCAGAATGGTTATGGCGAAATGGGCTCCCTAATTGTCGCTTTTGTCCATTTACCAGGCAGTATTTTGTTCATGACGATGATACTGTTCCCCAAAAGGTTAGTCATTTTGAAGAAGACAAGCTTAATCTTTCCGTAATTGCTGAAAGAGAAGACTGTTTTAGTCATTTTGAAGAAGGCAAGCTTAATCTTTCCATAATTGCTGAAAGAGAATGACTGTGAGGAGAGATGTCTTACCACCAACATTTTGCTTTAGATTTAAGTATTGAGTTCATGAGGGTGTTGTGCCCTTTGAAGGATGTACTTGACCCTGCCTCCATCAACAAAATCCCGCGGGGGAAAAGATTTATACAGAAGTTGGTTCCTAGATTTCAAGAAGGTGCCATCTTTTGCTTTTTTCGGATTTCTTTGAACTGATAGAGATTCCAGCAACCTCCTCTATCATTCGTAAATCCGAAGGTGGTAGGATGGACAGGTCATTGTGGAAATGAGCAGATAACGTGATTTCCAATTGTTTACTTAATTCTATCGTAGTCAATTTGTAAACCTGATTTTGATTCAAAACTCCTGATAAAACTCTTTTGCAGGTTGTTGTTCATGCAAATAGTCCGAGAGGAACCCATTTTCGGCGTGCGGGTCCTCGCCAAAAAGTAAGTTCTCATTTGGTATATGAATGTATATGGAAAAATAAAGTGTTTTGAAGCTATAACTCTAGATTGGTTGTAACAGGTTTATTTTGAATCAGACGAAGTGCACGCATGTATTGTTACATGTGGAGGTTTATGCCCTGGGCTGAACACAGTGATTAGAGAAATTGTATGCGGTCTGCATTACATGTATGGTGTAAGAAGAGTGGTGGGAATAGATGTAAGTATATTCTTTGATCAAACAAACTGTTTGCTGGCACTTGTAGGACTAGAACAGATTACCTTTTAATTAACAAGAAAATATCTCTACATTCTTTGGAATCTTATTAACTGTTTTCCTGATGCATATTTCAACCAACAGAAGTCGAGAGTTCTTAAGAGAGTGTTGATACTGGAGAACTCACTGAAGAACATGTGCATGTTATTCTATTCCTCCCCCTCTTTTGAAAGTATAGCACATAATAGGTTATTAATATAACCAAAGAAATCACAATATTCAACCCCCCCCTGTTGACACTTGTGGTTAGCAGGATGTGTTAGGCGAATACTAAATGAATTATAAAAGAGAGCAGCACACAGGGAGAATCTTTGGATGCTCTTACTTCTGACTTCCAGTTCTCAAGTTTTTCAATTTTCCCTTTCTTCTTTTCTCATCTGAATTCTGTTTTTCAATTCATTGTGTCTCTGTTGGCAAGTTCTGTACAGATAATCTAATGGGTAATATATTTATTGACATTGTCTTCTTATTTGAAGTTCACAGATAAAACTTGGCGCTTGAATTTTCAGTTGTCTGGTTTCTTTTGTTCATTAGTGGCAGTATAGGTTAAATGTTTTATTGCACGCTTTTGCCTTTATATATGAGGTAATTCTTTCTCTGGTGGGATCACTCTCTGATGGGATTTCTGTCTTTGTAGGGAGGTTACCGTGGTTTCTATTCTCGAAATACAATCCCTTTGACACCTAATTCTGTAAATGACATTCACAAACGTGGGGGAACAATACTTGGGACATCACGAGGTGGTCATGACACCAAAAAGATAGTTGATAGCATTCAGGACCGTGGAATTAATCAGGTATCTGAAAGAAAGATGTCTGAGTTTTAATTGTGGAGCTGGTTTTCCATTAACGATTTGTTATCTGGCCTCCTCGAGGACTTGTTTCAGTTATGATTAACCTCACTGCTTTCGTTAGGTATATATAATTGGAGGGGATGGGACCCAGAAAGGGGCAGCAGTCATTTTTGAGGTACGGTTGATTTGATAGGGAAACTGATACTGCAACTTTTATTCTGCTTCTGGGGATCAGTCAGGACCTTAAATTATCACTGTTTGTGAAGGAAAGTGTTAAGTGACAATCCTCGAAGTAATAGCAGATCATGTAGAACTTATTACATTCTCTCTTTTACAGGAAATCAGAAAACGTGGTCTGAAAATTGCTGTGGTTGGTGTTCCGAAAACCATTGACAATGACATTCCGGTAATGTTTGACATCTAGAGGTTTAGATTGCTGCAACTTTTGATCTTCTTGGATTCTAACAAAACTTTGACTGATTAATTCTAATTTTCATTCTGTTGTGTCTCTTTGCAGGTCATTGACAAGTCTTTTGGCTTTGATACTTCTGTTGAGGAAGCTCAACGTGCTATTAATGCGGCACATGTTGAAGCAACAAGTATTGAGAACGGTATTGGTCTTGTGAAGTTAATGGGACGGAATAGTGGTAAGCATCATCCTAGTGTTTGAAATATTCCAAGTTATCTTTAAATTCTATTTTCATTGGTTTGTGAAGCCAACATATTGCCTATTGTAATGCAAGACAGATAATGATCAATAAATCATTTGCTAGTGTCATTGTTTCTAAAAGATAGGCCCAACAAACAATTTTGTACTAGCTAAAGCATTAGCCAATCTGTTTTAATAGTTCTCATCATTGTATGCATATTGGTTTTCTTCTGTGACGTTCTCAAAACGACAATTTATGACAGGATTCATTGCGATGTACGCCACTCTTGCTAGCCGTGATGTTGATTGCTGCTTGATTCCAGAGTCACCATTTTATCTTGAAGGGCCTGGTGGACTCTATGAATATATTGAAAAGACTCTCAAAGATAATGGACATATGGTGATTGTTGTAGCCGAAGGTGCTGGGCAGGAGTTAATTTCTGAGAGTTTGCATTCCAGTGATCAGAAGGATGCTTCTGGAAATAAGCTTTTCCAGGATGTTGGGTTGTGGTTATCCCAAGGAATAAAGGTCAAAATTAAGACATGCTCCTTTATACTTTCTGTTTTACCATATCGTTACTAGGAAAATATTGGAATTATGTGAATATTCTAAGCAGCAGTTGCTGGAAAACCATTTATATTGCCAAAACGGTATCTTTTCTCATGCCAACAACTTCATGCATCTTGCTCATCTTCTCTTCAACGAAAAGTTCCGAACAGGACCCATAAGTTTGAGCTTGATGCCTCAGCTGTTATGGTCTTCTCTTTTCTGAAAAGTTATTCCCATTTGCATATGCCTGGCATATGCTCCGGTAAATTCCAGGACCTTATCTATTTGCATCCTTCTTCTAGGTCAGTTTAGTGTACTTCCCTGATCCATTAACTAGTAGAGAACTCCCCTAGAAAATCTGCACTAAAAGAGATGCAAGTTAGCCCCTAGAGAACTTACCATCCAATCATTATAAAAGAGATGTGATGCATGCGGTGACAATTGAATGTCTGAATGACTAGAGGATTTTTCTTTTCCTTTATAAATTTTGTGTAAATATCGTTCTATTTAGTTGATTTTAGAACTTTTGTGGTTTGAGTTTTTCTGAGGAATACATAATGTTAATCGCAGGATCATTTTGCCAAAGAACAGAAGATGGCAATTAATCTTAAATACATAGGTTGGTACCTTTAAATTTCCTAGTGCTCAATATTAGAATAATCGTTGGTACAATCTGCTCTGACCTAGTCTGCTGCTTTTCATCTGTGATAGATCCTACATACATGATCCGAGCCATTCCTAGCAATGCATCAGACAATGTGTATTGCACTCTCCTTGCTCAGAGTGCAGTTCATGGAGCAATGGCTGGATACACAGGGTTTACGGGAGGACTTGTCAACACGAGGCAGTGTTACATACCCTTCAACGTAAGTTACTTTACTGCATAAGGATGCCTTAGGTGATTAAATTTTTCAGATTCTGAAAATTTTGGTATATTGTTTTGTAATTCGAGTTTTTTCTATTAAGCAATGGTGCATATTCTTTCAAAATCATCTTCTTGCCTAGCCACCCAGTGATATCCTAGTTTCAGCCCTCAGAAACACCAAGTCCCCTGGCAAATTTGAATATGCTGCTCGAAATTCTCCCTCCCTTCCCAACCCCCCCACCCCACCCCACCCCCACCCCCAAAACAAAAACAATGGCACACGAGAATGCAGACTTTCAAAGTTAGAACTACTCGATCATAGGAAAAGATTAGCAGGCATGCACATTAAACACCATGACTTATGGGAACAGATTTACGTAGTGATTCTTTGTATGCTGATGAAGTGCTACTTCAAATGAAATCTGCAGCGAATTAACGAGCGACAGAACAAGGTGGTGATAACAGATAGGATGTGGGCTAGACTTCTTTCATCAACTAATCAACCGAGCTTTTTGAGAACCAAAGACATTAGAGAAGCCAAGGAGAAAGAAGAACCACCACAAACTCAATTGTTAGACGATGGCAGCTGCCATGTGAAATGAACAGAGAAGTCCTAGTATGCTGAGGGACTGAAGTTCCCATCTTTCCTTTTTGTGGTAGTACCCAGCTGCTCTGTTGCACTCTTTTAACAAATCCATCTGATGTATAATCAATAATTATTCGATGTAAGTCGGTTTTTCCTTTACCTCAGAAGCAATTCGGAAAAGTTACCTTGCGAGATGTGTATTTTATGGTTGTAATGCGCTCTAGTAAAATATGAGAATTTTCTGCTGTACATCAAGGAATTCTGAGAATTTTTACTATGCAACAGCCACCCATAAAAAAAAAAGGAAAATAAAAGAAAAGAAAGCTATAGTGGGCAGGAGAAGACATTGATCAAGAAAGTTACAAGGACCTTCAGTTTATATAGAGTTAACAATTATCAGTCAACACACGTATCAAAGACAAAATATATATTTGCTTTAATTTCCATTATTAATAACTGATGTTTCTAAGAATATGAGTTATAATCTTATCACGAATACGAGGGATTTAGTAGTGTATGCTCTTGGGAATTCATACATTCTCAGGTCATCTGACAATTTTGAAGTGAGAATTTGAATGGAGAGAGAGATGAATAATAGCATTTCTATTATTGATCCAAAACTCATGGTGTATTAGAGTTGGTTTCTGTTTGTTTTTTTTAATTTTTTTATTGAAAATAAAATAGATTATTATGATAAAAGTATAAGATTCAAAATTGACTTCTTCCGAATCGAAAATTTTTTAATTTTGAAAAAATATTAAATGTATTATTTTTTAAAAAAATAAAATGCGTAGATAGATCGAAACTTATTGGATCATATATTTTAAAATCTTGGAAGAAAATCTTAACATACAATGCACAAACACAGATATTTTTTGGGCATATTTAGGCCCTATTTTTTTTTTTTTGGGGGAAAAAAAGACAAGTGGTAGAGTACTTTTTTTTTTTTTTGCTGAATAAAGATACTTTAAGCATATAGTCTATAAAATTTAATCGATGCCTAGAATTAATTCTTGAAGCAAGGGTAATGACAAAGGAGTAAACCCTTACCCGAATTTAAGACGGGTGAAACGCTGAACCATCAAACCCGAATGGATCGAAAACTCCGATTCTAGTTTCTCAATCCTCCCCCGTTCCTCCCACCAACTATTCTTAACTTCTATTCCAAATACCTGCCAAATTCTACATAAAACATCTTCAGAAATTTCCTATCCAATCCAATCAAAGCCCCACTTGATGTGTCCGATCTGATTCTGCCTACAGACCTGTATAGCTCACAGTATCCGGGTGCTCCTAGAGGAGTAAATTGGTGTTGACGAGTGGTAGACATGGGGATCAGATTCATATTGATGGTGAACAAGCAAGGGCAGACTCGGCTTGCCCAATATTACGAGTACCTCACGATCGAAGAAAGGCGTGCCCTTGAAGGCGAAATTGTTCGCAAATGCCTTGCTCGCACCGAACAGCAGGTTTGTCTAATGCTATTTTGGTGTTACTTGCTCTTAGTTAGCGAATTGGTTTATGACTATCGGCATATACTCTCTGTGTGCCGGTGAATTACATGGCTGTGCATGAAAGTAGTAGCAGTTCGATGATAACCATTCAATCTGGTTGTAGTTATTGGATAAGGGTTTCACTTTTGATCTTAGAGTTTTGGTCCTTTCTGTGTTTTGCCCGACGGAGAACGTATGTCAATACATTAGCGGCTTGTAAAACTACAAAAGCCCATTGTACTTCAATCTAGTGCGGAGCTGAAAATTGATGAGAACCTGAATCAAGTTGCAGTCCAAGAAGAAATATATATCCTACCAATAATTCTTTTATCAGGGACGCAATCTCATCCATTAATAGGAAAATTTGAGCAAAAGATTTGAACTTGGAAGAATTTTACTTCGTAATCGATTCTGTACGTTCCCCCTAATCCGATAGCTGATATGTATAGTCATGTTGTAATCGCCAAAGAAACGGTTACCGTTGGACCTTTCTGATATTGGGTTGGGATATTGATTTCACAATCAGCATTCAGACGATTGTAGTTAGAAAGCTTAGATTATTCAATCACTATTTCTGAACCTAAGAATCCTGGCCCAGAATACCATCCTTCTTGGCAGTTTGGTCAGAGACCAGGCTGCTTCCCACCATTAGTACCTGAACGGGAAAAGTAGATCAAAGCTAAGACCTCGCTTGGATACTCAACTCCTACATATATTTCATTTGTTTTATTCAATTTTATTATGGAGCATTCAGTAATCAGGCGTTTCCTCCAGGTTACAAGGGACTGATGTTCTCTGTGTCCTTGAGTGCTTATAACCATTATACTATGCAGTTTTTGTTCAAGATATTTCATTTGTTGCTTTCTAGTTTACTGCAGAAACTTTTGATGCTCCAGATTAGCTGAGGATTATAGTTTCCTTCTTACTTCCCCTAGGATTTTCTGTCTGTTCATTTTTCTGATAGTTAATTTCGGTTGTTTTCATTCGGCAGTTACCTAATCTTGTTGATTTGTGCATTTCTGACAGTGTTCATTTGTTGAACATCGCAACTACAAGATTGTGTATAGACGATATGCATCATTGTTTTTTTTGGTGGGAGTTGACAACGAAGAAGTAAGTTATTCTGTATCTTCAAAATGCATTAACATTTCTTGTTTTATTCTTGATTGTAACATGACATATGTCCTTGATTTTGGATTGTTCAAAACAAAAGCCCTGTAGGCAAACTCAAATAGAAAGTAAAGTTTCTTTTTTTCTGTTGTTGCAGAATAACATTTTCATTTTCTATTTTCTTTATCACCAACGTTATTTTCATTTATGCACTCTGGAAATGGTTCAATCATTAGTTTTGTTCATTTAATGCAATCATAAGTAAACTTTTGTGAATAAAATGCTGTGTTTGGCATTCCTATGCTTTGTCTTTTGCCCATAAGATATTAACTCACCAAGAGAAATGCTTTTTCTGATATTGGTGTTTGGTAACATTAGTATTGTGATACTCTCGAACCATGTATTGCTTATGAAACTTCAAGTCCATACTATGTAAATCCCTGTGTGAGAATGCTGGCAGTTCTTGGTTGTGTTGGCTCTGGGATTTAGTTCCTGCTCTAATTACTTGGACTGTATCACTATTTTTTTTTTATCATTCAACAGTTGTAATAAAGCACTGTGACAGAGGACTTGTTTTCTTCTGTAACAAATATAATATTGGTTTCCTTTACAATTGAAATGGCCTACAGAATTTACGGAAGACCTTTTTGCTTCAACTTATTCCAGGACAAATCCCCTTCTGTTGTTGTGTTATGACTATGGACTTTTTTGAAGTTTGACTTCTCTTTTGCCCCTGTTTTTCTGTGTCCTTGTATTCTGCAGAATGAGCTTGCAATTTTAGAATTCATACATTTGTTGGTTGAAACCATGGATCGGCATTTTGGCAACGTGGTGAGTTTCTAAATCAAGAGTTAGGCTCATTTTTGTTTATGTTTTATTTATATTATGTGATCTTGGATCGTTTCATCTCTTATGCTATCTTTCACCTGTTTGCAGTGCGAACTGGATATCATGTTTCATCTGGAGAAAGCACATTTCATGCTGGAGGAAATGGTCATGAATGGGTGTATTGTTGAAACAAGCAAGTCCAACATTTTGACTCCAATACAGTTGATGGAGAAAGCTTCTTAAGTTGTCTGAAAGAAGCTGTTGCTGTGGGCTTTTCCCTGTTGTATTTGCATTACATAATTTTTGTATGATCGAACGATCTATGATTCAGATACATGTATAATTCTTGTACATTTCAGCTTAATTGTTTCTGAGTTTGGAATTATTTTACCTTCGATATAATGTTCAATGATTTTTGCAGCAAGGACACTCCGGCGCTCCACTATGTTGCTTCCTGTCTGAGTTGCCTTTGGGACATCCGAGATTCCTTCACTGGCTAAATCTTTTTAGGGATAAAATAGAGAGACTGGGGGCATGAGGATTTTATTAGTCATGGAAGGCAATGGCCTTTCGAAATTCTTGATATCCAACAAAGTCCTGACCGAGTTGCTTGAGTCAATCCTCTGTTCTTTATTTTTTGGGTGCAAGAACAGAGGGGAACCTAAATAATATTTGCACAAGCACACTTAAATTCAAATTTCTGCATTGGCATAAAAAGTTTGACATGATTCAAAGATTGTTGTGAAATGATTTTGGCACGACGTGCTCTGTATCGCCCCTGGCAGTCCAACATTGAGGGAACAATCACTCTTGCCACACAATCAATAATGCGTACTTTACAATGGGGCAGCTCTGATCTTGTAATTCTGTCATGCTATCTTGGTAACAGAAAGTGCGATGATCAGATTGCTGCGGGCCTTCCATCCTTCCTCGGATCACTGACTGCTGTAAGTGTTCCATAGAATACGTTGTCATTAGACATTTTCCCAAATTTCCTAACGGAGTCCACTGGAGTCCGTAGGTTTTGAACTACAAGTTGACAGATAGCTCCCCCTGCTTTTGGCTGTAGTTGGTGACCCCTCTCTTTCAAGAATTGCTTTTTCTTATTCGAGAGTTCAATGTGATCACCGTCTAATATTGTCCAGTTCTCATACAGAACCACATTTGGGATTAGCTGCAAAACGTTAAGACTTCGTTAACATGTTATGTCGAAACTGCTTCCTGAACTGAAGCCTGAGTATATTAGACAGAAAAGTGAACCTCGTGGTAAACTCTAGGGCTCTGAACAGCGGCCAGAGGCTCCATTCCCAGAATAAAATGGTTGATGAAAACCTGGATCACAGCTGGAATTATTTTCATGCCGCCACTACCACCAATCACCCCAGCTATTTGGTTATCCTAATGAGCATAATCAAACAAGAAACATTTAATGCAGATTGTTTTAGCATTTGTGATAAATCATTAGAAAAAAACAAGGTATAACATGCTCTACTCGTGTACCTTGAGAATGATGATGGGAGTCATCGAAGATAGTGGTCTTTTTTTTGGTCTTATAAAATTAGCTGGAGCAGGAGGAAGGCTATCAGGAGATATTTCTGTTGGCGCTGAGAAATCTCCCATTTCATTGTTCAGCACAATACCTGTTGATGGAGACAGCACCCCAGCTCCAAAGGCATAATTGACTGTGGTTGTCATTGATACAGCATTTCGATCTTTATCTACAATGCAGTAATGGCTGGTTCCCTGATCCCTAAGCTGACTCCATCTATTATATAAAGGAAACCATCAAAAAGTTTTAGAAGATTGGAGTACAAACAAATGTTTTGAGTGTTAAATGGTTAATTCATTCGACCTGGACATATAGTATTCAGGAGGGAAAGTGGTGTTGTCAAATATCTCTTGTCGAATTTCCTCGGCAAATGTACGGGAAAGCATGTCTGATACAGTTTTACTGATATTCACGAAGTCAGGGTCACCTAGATTCATGCGGATTGCAAACATATGCTTCAGAGCTTCGATCAGGCGATGAAGACCCAAAGCACCCTTTGCAGCATTCGGACTAGCATAGCTATCCAAGATGTTGAGCACCTGAATATCACCAGCGCACAAGCTTTGTATCAAATAAAAAGAGAATCACCTAGAGGAAAGCAGAACTTTTTGGCAGTTAGTCAACTGTCAGGACTAATTTGCAGTCTCATTCAAAGGAGAAATACAGTTAAATAGAGTCAAAGTGTGCCAAGCAATTAAGCAAAACATAGAAAATCTAAAGAAAAGCTTCAAGCAAGTAAAAACCATGCCATAAACATGAATATCAACCATTGCGGATGGCTCTGATTGACAGCAAGAAAACACCAACCAGAGACATCCCCAGTGTGCCACTTGATGGTGGTGGCATACCCAAGATTGTATACCCCATCGCATTGACTTCAACTGCAGCTGTGATATCCACTTTATAATTCCTTAAATCCTCCATTGTCAAAATTCCACCGGCTCTGTGTACATCTTCTACTAGCTTTTGACCTACTGTTCCATTGTAGAAGGCATCTGGGCCTTGTTCTGCTACTGCCTCTAGGCTGTGGCCAAGTTCTATGTTGTAGCACAAGTCACCAGCCTTCAGTAATTTCCCTTTTGGTGCAAAAACTTGTCGTAAGCCAGAGTCAGACAATATTTTGTTAGCCGATTTTGCAAGGCATGATCCGAGATATGGAGCAACCACAAACCCCTCTTTAGCAAGCTTGATTGCAGGCTCAAATAAAGTTTTCCAAGGCAACCGCCCGTATCTTAGCCAAGACTCGTGAAGCCCAGCTAGTTCACCAGGAACTCCCATTGATAGTGCTCCGTCGTACTTAGCATCTGCGTTACTCGCGTACATGTTCTGAGATGATATTTGCAGATGGTCACCAGAAAGCAAAGAAGTTAATAGATTAAGCTTGAATATCCTGAACCCGTCGGTCTACATACCTCTACAAATGTTTTAGACAAATACATCCCCCACCCTGTTAAATAAAGGAATATGGGTAAAAGAACTAATGGGTGAAAAATATGGACCTGTGAGGCAGCTGATGGAGCAGTTTCCCTCATATCAAATGCTTGGGCTCGTGAAGTTGATGAAGAACGAACTACCATGAAAGCTCCACCGCCAATTCCACTGGCCATAGGATTCACAACCCCAAGGCACAAAGCTGTTGCAACTGCAGCATCAACAGCATGCCCACCTTTCTCAAGTGTCGATATGCCTATTTCCGAGCATCGGCCATCATCAGCAGCAACAACTGCTTCCTTTGACTCAACAATGCCAGAATTTCCGAACTTCCCTCTCTCATTAGGCTTTTTATGATCTCTCACTACCCAAAAATCTGAGTTGCCTTGAAATGTGATGACTACACCTAGATGCAAAAGAGAAAGAAGTGTCTTCTTCAGGATACAAAGTTAAAGTTAACATCTTATATCAGTAGGCAAGCGACTAATAGTATTTCTAATCAACATCTATTCAACTATTCTTGGAAACCTGGGGTAGCATGTCCAGTGAACTGCATAATAAAAGTTCAATCACACAAGTCTCAAACCCATAGGTCATTATCAATCTCACAAGCCTGATCGCATTTAATTATTAAAAGGCTCCGGAGTTTAACTAGAGTAACCTTATCCTGAATCACATAAAAATCTTTTCCGCAGATTGGATCCCACGGGCCACGATGAACAAATTTACAGTCTGATTTTACCATTTGGGATTAAAGAAGATGTCATTTTCTCCAATTCCAGTAGAATTCAACTCGGACAACTAGCATGAATGATTCTCTATCTATCTCTAAACGAACTTTATCAAAGAATAGATCATCTGCACTCTGAGGGTAGTTCTACATGAAGAACAGAATAGAACTTTTCTCGTTAGTGATCATCAGTCCCCCCAACCATAACGACCAGAGACTCCCAAGTGAAGAAAATTCAATAACCAAGACAAATTCTCCATTAATGGCTCCTTAAAAGAAAATCCATAAGTGAAGTTCAAGAAAAGAAAAACTCACACGTTATGACAAAGAACGCAAGCACAAACGTCAGAACAGTGTCCCATCTCTTCTTCCTGTCAGAATTGTCACTGCAACCCACAAGAAGAGCAGCTTCAAGATTCTGCTGCCCCATAATCTTTCCTTTCAACCACAAAGATACGAAGAGAGAGCAGAGTTGAGTGCCAAAAGAGCTCTGCTGCCCCTCTTCTGTTCTTGAATCCTGCGTCCGGAGTTGGTTGAGGCTTACTTGTCATCGCACTAATCAGATACCATTCCACGGTAGGCGGAGAAGGGAATCTATTGTGAATGAAAATGACGTGGAATCCTTGTGATTATTTCGTGGCAATGCGTCTTGCTTTTCTCTATTAGGGTGTATTTGTATTGATTTTGTTTATTTAGTAAATTTAAAATTATAAAAATAAATTATTTATAAGAAGAAAATTAAAATTTAAAAAAATATATAAATTTTTTTTTAATGAATTCCAATTCAGTTTCACTCTAAATATAGTCTTCTCTAATCTTGAGAAAACTATATGTACTTTCCACCCTTTTTGGATACAATTTCAAAATTTTTTTCTTCAATTTTCCCCTTTGGAGGATTTTTTTTTTCCCTTTTAAAGAGTTCAAGAGGAAAAATTCTTACTCCATCCATGCTTTTGCAATTTGTTTCCTTCTTTGGTAATGCATGAAGGAGGAAGGGATATGATCAAGATATTGAGTAGGTAAATCTGCTCTAACGGCAACAATACAAGAGATGGGATTTCTCAAAACCATATATATTTTTCGATCTAAGTGCATATATAGCAATAATTTTATATATATCGTGTGGCAAACTGCTTTACAACCATTCCAATAATTTGACGATAGATAAATATCAAGTCAATTTGATACTTTATGGTCTCGAAATTGTTTAGTTTCTAAAACAAATATAATAATATCGATCTAAACGCTCACCATTGTACTCTTCAATAAGATATAGGAACGTGACTAACACGTTATTCAACTACCACTCTTATTTAATTCTTAAGACTAAGGTAACTATATGTGTATGACCAAATGCTGTGTTAATCTTTGTCTATGGTTAAATACACATATTCAATCTCTGCTATACACAATATTATTCTTTTTATTTAAAATTGAATATTCTTATCTGACTTGACATAAGAATTAAATAGAGTAATTTAATTACAAATTGATTAAGACTGTAATAGTAAAATTTATATATTAGTTAGATCTTGAATTTCTTAAATGAATGAGACGAGTTATAAGACTTCATAGATAAAATAGAAAGATTTATTTTTAGACAAATTAAAATAAAGATATAAATACTTTAAAAAATATATAGAGATTTAATTGTGAACAAAAGAATACATGTTAGTTAGGATAAATGAAACGCACTCATAAAAACAATGCATCAAAACTTCCCTTTTAGTAATATCTTCGAGAACCTTAACCATTTTTTTTTTTTTGGCTGAATGAAAAAGCTCTACTTGGACAGGTTTTAGTTTTAAAACAAAACCTACAAATTCAAGTATATGATTCACATCTCCTCTCACAAACAATTTAATTTTTACGAAACTTAAGATAAAAATCTCAAAACCAAACTCTATCCAATAAACATGTTGATTTATAAGCTATTAAGCCTAGTTACCAGTGATAATGTAATGATTTAGTCCGTTTAGAAGGATTTGTTTAGATTTTAAAATTTCAATATATTGTTCGTGATAATTGTAATTGGAATAAATGAAGACAAATTTGAAATTATTAGAGGAAACTTCTTTTGTTTCTTTATCCTTTTTTGGCTAAGTTCTATCGAGTATTTTTTTTTTTGGTGAAAGTTCTATTATGTATTTAGATTACAACTCATTTTTTGAAACTTTTTTTTAATTTTAATAAAATTTATCGACTGACTTGTCAGTGAAAAAATGATGATACAAATTTAATTTTATAATATATTTAGATTAAGTTATCTTGTGAAATTCATTTTAAGTTATATTTATTCTTTTATAAAAAATTTTACTTTTATAAAATTTCAAATACAAACTCAATTCATTAATCAAAAGTCCATTACGTTTCGTGTTGGAATGGTTGCCGTCTAATAGTAACTTGGCAAGTAAGGTAAATGGCCTCGTTGACAATGTTACTCTCATATTTTTCAATTATTTTAAATTTAAATACTGTCTTTAAATCTTTAATTTATTTTATTTTGTAATACTTTCTTTTAGGACGGTAGACCATTGAAAATTTTCTCCTGAAAAAAAAAACTAGTTAATGTTTTTTAGTATGTCATAAAATCTAGGATTATGTCAATTATGCCCTGGAAAATAATATAACAATTGAATTCCAAATTTCCTTTTGATAAATGAATTTCAACTGTTATGGGTGTGATTGGATAGAGTTTGGTTTTGAAATTTTTGTCTTGGGTTTCGTAAAAGTTAAATTGTTTATTAGAAGAAATGTGAATCCCACACTTAAAATTTTGGGTTTGGTTTCAAAACTAATCCCTGCCCAACCACACTTAAAATTTTCGTTCAAATGATTGCTTATGAAATTTTTGCTAACCAAACTTTTAATTGCTTTAAAAAATTGAAATTCATTAGACAAACATTTAGAGGATTTCTCTATGAAAAGGAAAAAAAAAGCAAAAATCAAAGGAAGAGTACAAAACGAAAACAAATACGAATTGCATTCAACGAACTCACAAAGCTGAGTGAATTCATCAAATCTGTGTCATATCAAGATGAAATTAATCAATTTCGACTGGCGGCGATAATCGATCAGAGCATCTAGCCTCCCTGACTTCTGGCAACTTTCTGCTGCCCCTTTGCCATAGCCCGTAGATTACTGGAGCAGATCATATATACACTTTGACATCAAGTCGGGGAAAAGGATCCGTTTGCGTTCAATCTATTCATTTGGCTATTTTACGGACGCATTTGATTTGGAATTTAATAGTTCATGGATAATATTTTGTTCAATCAGATATATAATTAGTTATTATTTTTTTATAAAAAATTATATAAAAATTCTATTAACTAAATAAAATTTAAATATATCTTAAATTAAAAATTTTTAATTTTTTATTTTAAATCTTACTTTTTTCTCATAAATAATTTACTTTTATAATTTTTAATATAATTTAACTAAAAAAACTTAATTTAATTTTACCATAAAATAGTGTTGTACTGTTATCTAATTATACTACTTATTTAGGACTAATTAAAATTTATAAAAATAAATTATTTGTGAGTAAAGAAATAAGTCGCAAAAATTGAAATAAAAAAATAAAGACTTTTTGGTTAGTAAACTAATTCAGGAACACCCGTAGTAATTCAATTCAAATCCAACTTCTCCTCCAACCAGAAGGAAATTAGAAAGTTATTACCAACGCGGAGGATTAGCTAATGAAAATGAGTACATTTTTATTTTGAAAAGATTTTTCAAAATAAAAATATAAAAAACTACATGAATTTCTACATATCAATCATATCACGTAACATCCACTCAACTTATAAACTTCAATTTCTAGATAGGCAATTTCTAGATAGGCGCGAGAGCTTTTAAAATTATAGAGGTCGGGTTTTGATTTGATAATTTTTATTTTTAAAAAAATAAAAATAAATTATTTATAAAAAGAATTTGAATAAAAAATTTTGTTTAAAAAGTATTTATCTTGAAATTTAAAAGATTAATCAAATTTGACAATTTTTTTAAGCACAAAATTAAATTAAAGATAGCCTCAAGTTGCTCATCATTCTGTCATTTTCCATTTTGGGCTAAACGTGACAGAATTGGATTCGATGTAGTTTGAACAGAGTGAACACTGACCGGCGAAAGCAGACACATGGTATGCGGACTTCAGACAAATTCGATTAGCCGTTAGATGAAACGAATGAAAATCTGGACCGTCGGATGTAGCCATTGACAACCACTAAATCTAGTAAGTTTTAGTGGCGCAAGTGCAAATATTATACTGAGACAAACCGTTCACTCTCAACTCTTTTCTATCATTTTCCTTTCGTTTTATAATAATTATCGTTGTAAAAGATCTAGTAAACCAAAATCACAACCTGTTTATCTTAATAACTATGATTGTAATCAGTTTCTTTTATCTCCACGTTCTTTGACAAATGTCATGAATTTTGATCTTTTAGTACCTACTTATAAAGTCTTTACATTGAATATTTCTATAAATGTTGAACTTATATGCTATGAAGAAGTTACAAGACATGCAATTTGGCAAGAAGCAATGAAAAAAGGGATTGAAGCACTTGAAAAAATCCAAAGCTAAACTTTGGTTTCTTTTACCACCTGGTAAACATCATGTAAGTGCATATACATGGTGAAATACAATTTAAATGGTACAATACAAGGTATAAGGTTAGATTGGTGACAAGGGTTATACATAGCAGATAGAGGTAGATTATGTCACGCCCCGAATCCGGATTAAAGACCCAATATCCGAAGCGCAATACGACCGTGTTCCTGAACCCAAGATCCGGAAACACAAGGTCTCTACCATCAGAGAATACTAATCTCCTCAAAATCAATCCAAATAATACTGAAATAAATACCGAATAATTTTAAAGTACAGAGGAAATTTAATAAAATATCTCAGATCGTTTTATTTTCCACTATCCTAAATACGACTCCTCAGTATCAATTAACGTTTGAAAAACCTCGATCCACCATCCGTTCTTGAAATCGCTCACTAGTATTCCTCGTCGCAATTCTCTAAGTCCTCGGAATCGTTCTCTGAAAATTTTCGGATAAGGGGTGAACTATCACTCAATAAGTAATTAAATCCCCTGTCTAGACAGAAATCAACATATTTGTAAATATATATATATATATATATCTACTTTATAGGACAAAATCAGGTTCTAAAAAAAAATCTTTTTTTTTTAAAACAATACAAGCCCAAGTTAAAGCCCATTGGCTAGAATAAGGGAAGCTTTGATCTCAACTGGGCCACGGCCCAACAGGAGCTGAAAATCAACATAGCAAGCCCATCTAATGGCTCGCCAGATTCTTGCCCCAAAGATTCTATAGGGTCAAATGTAACAGTGGACAGAATATGTCATATGTTCTCT
This sequence comes from Rauvolfia tetraphylla, assembly GCA_030512225.1. Taxonomy (NCBI): domain Eukaryota; kingdom Viridiplantae; phylum Streptophyta; class Magnoliopsida; order Gentianales; family Apocynaceae; genus Rauvolfia; species Rauvolfia tetraphylla. The sequence continues at coordinate 6,030,512 of JAJQKT010000045.1, read as the reverse complement.
TCTTTTTTTCTTCTTTTTTTTTTCCTTCCCTGAACAGACACCTATTCACAACCCGTGAAATTTCTTCTGCCAAATCAAAACACAAAAATCAATGCAACATCACTATTTACTGCAATAATTGCCTTTCATTCACCGAAACAGAACAATAAGAAAGCCACAGTGATTATTATTATTTTTTTTTTAAGGACATACAGCTCCTTCGGCTGTTTCAAATCACACAGCTCAATTCCACTGCAACCTCTTCTTGAAATCTTCCCCCGTTTTGCAGAAACAGTATCCGGCTAGAGGTTCAAAACAATTTCCAAACATCAATTTCATCAATACACATAACATGAACATTAATTTTCGTCAAAGCCCATGAATAAAGTCAAACTTTACGGTCAGTATCAATTTCATCAAACCTTTTTCAAACTCTTGAATTCGCCATATGCATATGTATTTCCTATGATAGTAAACAATTAATACACGATTTCTCCTACGAAACGAGAGAGTAACAAAACTAAGTAATAAACAATTAATGTCATAATGAGTTTCAAATAATTTCTCTAGGGTGATCGGGACAGGACAGAACAGAACAGAACAGAACAGAATTTCTTTACAGGATATCCTCGATGATCAAACAGATTATTAAATTCATGAACAAAGGATCTATTCTACAGAAAATATTATAGTCATAAATCGTGCATGCATTAATATTATTATCATGATTTTTAGGTTCGGACAGGGAGATTAAATCACTTACCTGAAAATTTTCGATTCTAAACTATGTGCCTCTTGCTATTCCCTTCTAGCGCTCTCCCTCTACCTCTCCGCCGGTAGAATCCGGTGTCCGTCCCTGGCCGGTATTAACTCCCTCACGCTCGTCGTCAGCAGCCGCCGCTGAAAGAACCTTTTGTTAGCCGTATATCTCACCCTAAAAAAAAGTTTTCCTAACCCTAATGAACTTTTTATATAACTAATTCTTTTAAATTGCAACTAAACCCCCAATAACATAACTATTCTATTTATTATTATTTTTCCCAATCATGACTTGGGCCATGAATTGGGCTGGATCTTACATTCTACCCCCCTAATAAAAAGTTTCGTCCTCGAAACTTACGAACCTTGTTCGATGAAGAGGTGCGGATAATTCTTCTTTACTTCTTCCTCTAATTCCCACGTTGCTTCCCTTGAAGTATTGTTTGACCATTGAACCTTGACATAAGGTATACTCCTACGTCTTAATACTTGGTCCTTCCGATCTACAATTCGCAGTGGATACTCCGCATACGATAAGTCTTCACGCACTTGCAGTGGTTCTTCCTCCAACACATGCTCGGGGTCCGATACGTATCGTCTTAGTTGAGATACGTGAAACACGTCATGGACTCTTGATAAGACCGGTGGTCAAGCAAGGCGATATGCAACATCTCCTACCCTTTCTAGAATCTCGAACGGTCCAATATACCGCGGACTCAATTTACCATTCTTGCCAAAACGCATAACTCCTTTCGTTGGTGATACTCGTAAATATACTTTTTCTCCGCACTCAAGGTTTAAAGGCCTTCTCTTAAGGTCAGCCCAACTCTTTTGCCGATCTTGTGCTGCTTTAAGCCGTTCTCGAATTACTAACACCTTTTCCTGAGTAAGTTGTACAAGTTCTGGACCAGTAATCAATTTCTCTCCTACCTCATCCCAACAAGTAGGTGATCTACACTTCCTTCTGTACAAAGCTTCATAAGGGGCCATCCCTATACTAGCTTGATAGCTATTGTTGTACGAAAATTCAATAAGCATTAAATAGTCTATCCAGTTCCCCTTAAAATCAAGGATATAGGCTCGCAACATATCTTCTAAGGTCTGAATCGTTCTTTCAGATTGCCCATCTGTTTGAGAGTGGAAAGCAGTACTGAAAGCTAGTGTAGTCCCCATTGCTTGACTAAAGCTTTTCCAAAATCGGGAGACGAATCGGGGATCTCTATCGGACACGATAGTTACAGGGACTCCATGAAGCCGAACTATTGTCTCCATATACAATTTAACTAATTCGTCCATGCTAGCCGTAACTTTCATAGGTAAAAAGTGAGCAGATTTCGTTAACCTATCCACAACCACCCAAATAGTATCATTTCCACTCTTCACTTTAGGTAACCCCGTGACGAAATCCATAGTGATATGTTCCCATTTCCACACAGGTATCTCTAATGGCTTAAGCAAACCCCCTGGGCGTTGATGTTCTGTCTTCACTTGCTGACATACTAAACACCTTGATACGTATTCCGCTATCTCTCGTTTCATCCCACTCCACCAAAAATATTGTTTTAGATCCCGATACATCTTAGTTCCACCGGGGTGGATAGAAAGCCGGGAGTTATGAGCCTCACTTAAAACTTTTCTTTTCACCTCTGCACTCCTAGGTACACAGAGTCTTCCACGAAACCATAAACTCCCGTCACTATGAATTCTAAAGTCAATTTGAGAACTTTTTATCACTCCTCCTTTTATTTTCTTCAGTTCCTCATCATTCTCCTGAGCAGCTTTGATGTGTTCGACTAAGGTCGGTTGCGCCACTAAAGCCACTAAGTATTCCTCAGTTGACTCTATTGTCTCGACCCCTAACCTTTCCAACTCAGAAGTTAGTTGCTTCTGTTGCGTAACCAAAGCTGATAAACTCCCTGTAATTTTGCGGCTCAGAGCGTCAGCAACCTTGTTAGCTTTTCCTGGATGATAACTTATTTTCAAATCATAATCCTTAAGTAACTCTAGCCATCGACGTTGCCGCATGTTTAATTCTTTCTGTGTAAAGATGTATTTCAGGCTTTTATGGTCAGTAAATATTTCGCACTGCTCTCCATACAAATAGTGCCTCCAGATTTTCAAAGCAAAGACGACTGCCGCTAATTCCAAATCATGCGTCGGATAATTCTGCTCATAAGGCTTCAACTGTCGTGATGCATACGAGATCACGCGATCGTTTTGCATTAAAACACATCCTAACCCATTTTTCGAAGCATCACTGTAGATTGTAAATCCCCCCGATTCAGTTGGCAATGTTAGGACTGGTGCTGTAACCAATTTTTGTTCAGGGTTTGAAAACTCTCTTCACAAGCTGGACTCCAAACAAATTTGATGCCTTTTTGTGTCAGCTGAGTCAAGGGTGTTGCAATTCTCGCAAAATTTTCTACAAACTTTCGATAGTAACCTGCTAATCCCAAGAAACTACGTATTGCAGTAACATTAGTAGGTCTTGGCCAATCCACCACAGCCTCTATCTTCTTGGGATCAACCGATATCCCAACTTCTGATATTACGTGTCCTAAAAATGTCACACTTGTCAACCAGAATTCACACTTGCTGAGTTTAGCGAAGAGTTTCTTCTCTCTCAGGGTCTGTAACACGATTTGAAGGTGTTCAACATGTTCTTCCTCAGAAGAGGAATATACCAAGATATCGTCTATAAAGACAACGACGAACTTATCCAAAAATGGCTTGAATATTCTGTTCATCAAGTCCATGAACGCTGCGGGAGCATTTGTCAACCCGAAAGGCATCACCAAAAACTCGTAATGCCCATAACGAGTTCGAAACGCACTCTTTGGAATGTCCTCCTTCTTAATTCTAAGTTGATGATACCCTGACCGTAAATCAATTTTAGAAAATACTTTGGCCCCCTTAAGTTGATCAAATAAATCATCAATCCTAGGTAGCGAATATCTATTCTTGATGGTGATCTTATTAAGTTCCCTGTAGTCTATACATAGTCTCATACTCCCATCTTTTTTCTTAACGAACAACACTGGTGCTCCCCAAGGTGATACACTTGGTCGGATAAATTTCATATCCAAAAGTTCCTGAAGTTGGATTTTTAACTCTCTCAATTCTGCAGGAGCCATCCTATAGGGTGCCTTCGATACCGGTTCCGTCCCTGGGGTCAGATTAATCTCAAACTCCATCTCCCTCTCTGGGGGTAACCCTGGCAATGTTTCAGGAAATACGTCTGGGTACTCCTTGACTACTAAAATTTCTTCTAATTTCAGACTATCTATCTTTTCTTCAATTGCATAAGCGAGATAGCCAACACAACCCTTTCTCAACAATCGGTAAGTTCGAACAGAAGAAATCACATGTGGTACGGTACCCTGTTGCCATTTAGCTCCACTCCGGAAAAAGAACTCCTCTCTCCCTAGCTACATGGTCTCTCTTGCGTCTAGCTTCGTTTAGATAATAATCATAATATCTACTATCCTTGGATGCTTGTTCTAGGTACATATCCATCACCTCCAATCTTCGCCTTAACTCCTCGTACTTCCACATTGGAACAAAGGTATTATCGGGTTTTCCATTCCTAGCCATCTAATAAAATAAAAGAAAAAAAAATAATAATAAGATAAAATAAAATAAAATAAAAATTTTAGGGTCACTCCAAGTAATTTATAGATTATATAAAATATATACATGACTCACCGAAATTCTTATTTATTTATTTATTTTTACTAAAACTCTATCCCAAAGATCTGAACCTAGGCTCTGATACCACTAAATGTCACGCCCCGAATCCGGATTAAAGACCCAATATTCGAAGCGCAACACGACCGTGTTCCTGAACCCAAGATCCGGAAACACAAGGTCTCTACCATCAGAGAATACTAATCTCCTCAAAATCAATCCAAATAATACTGAAATAAATACCGAATAATTTTAAAGTACAGAGGAAATTTAATAAAATATCTCAGATCTTTTTATTTTCCACTATCCTAAATACGACTCCTCAGTATCAATTAACGTTTGAAAAACCTCGATCCACCATCCGTTCTTGAAATCGCTCACTAGTATTCCTCGTCGCAATTCTCTAAGTCCTCGGAATCGTTCTCTGAAAATTTTCGGATAAGGGGTGAGCTATCACTCAATAAGTAATTAAATCCCCTGTCTAGACAGAAATCAACATATTTGTAAATATATATATATCTACTTTATAGGACAAAATCAGGTTCTAAAAAAAAATCTTTTTTTTTTTTAAAACAATACAAGCCCAAGTTAAAGCCCATTGGCTAGAATAAGGGAAGCTTTGATCTCAACTGGGCCACGGCCCAACAAAAGCTGAAAGTCAACATAGCAAGCCCATCTAATGGCTCGCCAGATTCTTGCCCCAAAGATTCTATAGGGTCAAATGTAACAGCGGACAGAATATGTCATATGTTCTCTTCTTTTTTTCTTCTTTTTTTTTTTCCTTCCCTGAACAGACACCTATTCACAACCCGTGAAATTTCTTCTGCCAAATCAAAACACAGAAATCAATGCAACATCACTATTTACTGCAATAATTGCCTTTCATTCACCGAAACAGAACAATAAGGAAACAGAACAATAAGAAAGCCAGAGTGATTATTATTATTATTATTTTTTAAGGACATACAGCTCTTTCGGCTGTTTCAAATCACACAGCTCAACTCCACTGCAACCTCTTCCTGAAATCTTCCCCCGTTTTGCAGAAACAGTATCCGGCTAGGGGTTTTTTTTTTTTTTTTCAAAACAATTTCCAAACATCAATTTCATCAATACACATAACATGAACATTAATTTTCGTCAAAGCCCATGAATAAAGTCAAACTTTACGGTCAGTATCAATTTCATCAAACCTTTTTCAAACTCTTGAATTCGCCATATGCATATGTATTTCCTATGATAGTAAACAATTAATACACGATTTCTCCCACGAAACGAGAGAGTAACAAAACTAAGTAATAAACAATTAATGTCATAATGAGTTTCAAATAATTTCTCTAGGGTGATCGGGACAGGACAGAACAGAGATTTTCTCATCACAAGAATCAGGACAGAACAGAACAGAACAGAACAGAATTTCTTTACAGGATATCCTCGATGATCAAACAGATTATTAAATTCATGAACAAAGGATCTATTCTACAGAAAATATTATAGTCATAAATCGTGCATGCATTAATATTATTATCATGATTTTTAGGTTCGGACAGGGAGATTAAATCACTTACCTGAAAATTTTCAATTCTAAACTATGTGCCTCTTGCTATTCCCTTCTAGCGCTCTCCCTCTACCTCTCCGCCGGTAGAATCCGGTGTCCGTCCCTGGCCGGTATTAACTCCCTCACGCTCGTCGTCAGCAGCCGCCGCTGAAAGAACCTTTTGTTAGCCGTATATCTCACCCTAAAAAAAAGTTTTCCTAACCCTAATGAACTTTTTATATAACTAATTCTTTTAAATTGCAACTAAACCCCCAATAACATAACTATTCTATTTATTATTATTTTTTCCAATCATGACTTGGGCCATGAATTGGGCTGGATCTTACAGATTATCTGGAAACTTTTTCTCTTCTAGCTAAAATAGCCACCATTACAATAGGTGCAATGGCTAAGGGTTGGTATTTGCATCAATGAGATATCAATAATGCCTTTTTTGCATGGAGATCTTGAAGAGGAGGTTTATATGGTACCACTTCCAGGGTTTGAAAGTACAAACAAGTATCTAGTTTGCAAGCTAAACAAGTCATTTTATGAGTTGAAACAAGCTAGTAGACAATGGAATGCAACTCTCATTAATGCTTTGATGACACTTGGTTTTCAGCAGTCTAAGAATGACTAACTCTTTATTTACCAAAGCAAACTCTTCTACTTTTATTACTGTGCTGGTATATGTAGATGATGTCGTTTTGACGAGCAACAGCTTATTTGCTGTTGATAAAGTTAAGTCTTTTCTTCATGTCCAGTTTAAAATCAAGAATTTAGGCAAACTGAAATATTTTTTAAGATTGAAAGTGGTTAGAAGCAGTACAAGTTTAAATTTGTCCAAGAGAAAGTATATTGTTGATCTCTTAATTGAATTTGGTTTTCTTGGTTGCAAGCTAGTTAACACACCTATGGAAGTCCATGCTAAGTTTGAACATGTTGATTCTACTATTTTGCCTTATCATTCCACTTACAGGAGCTTGATTGGCAAGTTGTTGTATTTGACAACCACTCGGCCTGACATTAGCTTTGCAGTAGAGTAGTTTGAGTCAGTTTCTAAATCAACCTACAGAAAATGATATTAAAGCTGCTCATTGAATTCTTAGATATTTGAAAAGGGTTCTAGGGCAAGGTTTATTTTCCCAACAATTTCAAATTTGTCAGTGAAAGTATTTTTAGATTCTGATTGGGTTGGTTGTATTGAGAACAAGAGGTCTGTTATTGGTTTTTGCATTTTCTTTGGAGGAGCTTTAGTTTCTTGGAGGTCTAAAAAGTAATTCATAGTTTCCAAAAGTTCAACAGAAACTGAATAAAAATCTCTGGTCAGGACAGTTTGTGAGGCGCAATAGTTATCTTATGTTCTACAAGATTTGCAATTGCTTGTTCCTTCTACCATTCCTTTCTATTGTGACAACCAGACTACAATTCATATTGTCGAAAATTCTATTTTTCATAAGAGGACAAAGCATATTGAGTAGGATCGTCATTTTGTTGGGAAAAATTTTCAATATGGTCTGGTCAAGCCTTTGCCTATAGCTTCTTCTTTACAAATGGCTGATCTATTCATTAAAGCTTTGTTTGTACCTCGGTTATTTCATCTTCTAGGAAGTCTTGGAGTGCAAATATTTTTTCCCAGACCAGCTTGAGGGGGGCTAATGAAATTGATCAACATGATGTATCTGAAGTGGCAAGATAATGACTCAACAGAGTAGCAACACAGCTGGACCACAATTGGAGAATAGCTGACGCTTGGTGGCAGCTGATATGGATATTAGTTTAGTTAATTAGTTACTTATTTTGCACAGAATGAATAGCGTAGGAGAGAAGCAAACTTTAGTATATAACCAATTGTTCTCTTTCTTTCCGATTAATGAGAATTTCAGCAATTTCTCTCAAGATGAGTTTTTTTTCCTTTGTTCTTTCTTTCTCTACAGAGTTGAGTGTTGCTTCTTCATTCCCTGCTTTGCGTCTGGCAGATTTCATTTGAGTTTTGGATTTTAACAGGAGCTGCTTCAAGGAGCTTCTCTGGTCTTGGCAAAGCTCCAAAAGGAGCACCGAAGCAAGGTCGAGATATTGATTGATGGTGGACCCAAACCACTCCAATCCCTTCACCGTGCTCCCCCGCTCTCCCCCGCACCCCCACTCCCGGCTAAAAAAAAAAAAAAAGAAAGAAGAAGAACAATAACAACAGAAAAGTTGAGTTGCGTAAAATAGAAAAAAAAAATCTATTGGTATCGTTTAGTTTGCTTGCGTATTCAAATTGCAAATTTTCTATTTTCGTATTCAAATTGGAAATTTATCAAAAAAAATGATTTGGCCTAATCAAATTACGAAAAATTTGTAGATTTGGTACGACTTTGAAAAAGGTTCCCCATGTTTCTATGTGGTAGGTAGATAAGTGTGTATATGTATAGACGCATACATACACAGGTATATCACAGCCCCCACCTTAAAAAAAAGAACGTCAATTACTATTAAATTAAAAATCTTTTGGAAAAATAGCCCACGTAGTTCAAAAAATTAGGGATCAACCACACAGATTTTCAATTTTTTTCCAGCAAATATAATTCTTATCCACAACCAACCAAGAAATAAAACTATTTTCTTTTCCCCTATCAGGACTATATTCAGAATTTATCTTTTTCTTGTATATCCCGCAGCTTCCCTTATCATCCCAAAGAAGAGATAATGTGCTAATTCAGTTTTAGGTTTGAAAAGCATAAAGTGCTTACTTAGCACCAAAAAGAAAAGAAAGGGATAAACTGCCCCTTGAATGACTTCTTTTCCGAACCTAAGGCGGTATATGTAATTTTCAAGCAGCGAAGGAATGCATTGAAGTAGTAACTCAGTTACGGTCAGAAGAATAAGACTAGAAAACCACAAGAAAGAAAAGCAGGAAGTTAGGTTTCCGCCAATTCACCCTTGGTAGCTTTTCAAAGGAATTCTCCCCTCCCCTCCTAGCTCAAAAAACCAAGATACATTAGCAAGAAGGTACCTGCTCTCCAGCACTGTGAAAAGCGGACTAAAGTGGGATTGGTAACTTGAGCTTCACTCACAAATTCCCTTCACCAAGACTAACAGAAGAAAGCATTAGATAGATGCCGGGCGACCTCCTTGGCACTCAAAAAAATTAGAGCTGAGATACCACATGTTATCAGATGTGTTCTCGGTCTATAGATGCACGCTGACCTATGTACACTGCAGCTACTCATGTTAGGCATATTATCCGAAGAATATACAGAAGCCAACTTGTGCTTACAAGGAAAAAATTGATGCACACTTCATGTAGGCCTATGTGCTATATTGGCAATAATAAAGCAGATGAAGAAAAGAATCAAGAAAGGGCGGAAGCAATATATGTTTCTTATCTATCTCTAGTGCTGTTTCATGATCGCCAGAAAGCATTGGGGTCAGTACTATACAATGTACGGTCTTGGATCTCAAGGTTTGCCACATGATAATTGATCAGTCGTGCCTGAAAAATTTTACACAACATCAGTCCAGAAGGAAGCATCCACCATCCGCTTTCATCCCTGAACCATGATCACCACCAGATTCAAATGTCAAAATTCTAACAAACCAAGAATATACTAGGAGGAGAGCAACTGAATGACTCGTATACAAGTTCTTACATGATAAAATTCCAGAACTGACAGGGATGCTTTTTACTTGATGATGGTTGACTCTCAAAATGAACAAATCCACACAAAAAGGCAACTACCTGATAAATTTGTTGAAGCACAGAGATAATTGAAAACCCTAAGTTAGGAACTAAATTTCGATGCCATAATGTAAGACTATTAAAAGGCAAAAACAACGAGCACAAGGAAAAGTAGAAAATGTAAGTCTGGAAGCAGATAAACTTGTGTCCCATTATATAAATGTCTTCTCTATGACACAATGATTAATTCATAAAATTAAGTCGATCAGCCCTAATCTTATGCATGCTTTCCATTTTCTACTATATTTCTAAGAATATTTTCATCAAAACTTCATTAAATTCTTCAATTTCAAATTAAAAAAAATTACATCTTTAACTTAATGTTGAAACTTTTACATAGTTAGAATTACATTAAATATTTGAGCTAAAGTAAAATTTTTAAAATACTAAACAAAAAGTTAACTTTAGCGCAAAAAAAAATCCGCAGGCCAGCCCATGGGCTAAACGGAGCGGGCCTAATATGCCCATCTATTTATAAGGATAAACAGGCCAGCCTACAAGCTATGACCCATTTTGACAGTGCTGCCGCCCAAAAGCTCATATATCCTAGCAGGGAAAGATTAGAAACAAAAGATATGGACATTCACATAACTAAAAGACAAGGAACGTTGACATAAAATCTTAGCAGGGAGAACTAACAAACCTAAATACCCAGTAGACAGAGCTCGAAAGAATGGAAACTCACTGATTACATGTGAGCTAAACGTGAAATTAACAAATTAAATAGCCAGAGTATAATATAAGATGGAAAACAAACCCCACAGTGATAATTCCTTTGACTCTAGCTATGGGCAGATATTCATCTTCAGTAGGTACATCTGATCAGTGAAAATGAACTCTTCCGCCTCCATTAATATTGCCAATTCCCCCAACAGCTGAGATGGTGGAGGAATCACCAAGGGTAAAAGTATGAACAAACAGAAGAATAGTTCCACCAGATCCACCCCCCACAACTGTGTCTGAAATATATGCACCATGCTGCTCTCTAATGAATTTGGTACTGCTGGCCCCATTTGCTTGGAGTGAACCATAGATGGACAGATATGATAATGAATGTTCTAATCAACCTATTATTGTCAGAAGATGAAGAGAAATAAATGATATTAGTTCTTGAAAATAAAGAAATGCAAGCAAACTGAAGCTCAAAACCTAGGCTCTGAAATTTTATATCATGACAGGATATCAAACTGCAGATTCTGGATGAGAAACAGCAAGCTTCTCTTACTTTCTAGTCCACACAGAAAATACCGTGGAACAGTATCCACTCTATGAGATAGGAACATGCATAGCAGTCATAACAGCCGAAAGGGTTTCAAGATTGTTATGGTACACTCACAATAACGGAAGAATGAACAGTTGGCAAATTGAAAGTTAATGAAACAGGTCCAGAATTAAAAAAAGAAAAAGGTCAGGGCCAAAATATGAATATATCATAATTATTTTGGTAATATGAATATACCAAAATAAAGAAATGTTGCATCCATTTAATGTCAGTCGTTACTATGTCCAAAATTTTCATCTGACAAAATAATTCCAGAAAACTTCTAATGTCAGCCTCAGATTCGGTAAATGCCAAACTAGAGGGTAAAAATGAATTCTGCGTAGCTTCTAACAGAGCCATTTACATTTTAACAAAATCAAGGCAGTCTGCATTACCTCAAAATACAAACTTAAAAAGTTTTGACTTTAAAGAAAAAACCAACCAAATATTCCATTGAGAAGTTTCATCTAGTTATTTTAGATATCCAAGTAGTTTTTATACCTTAAGGTAAAATAAACTTAAGGAATTAAATTCAAGATTTACAAGTAAATTAAGACTCGAGTTCCTAAAATTGAAGGAAATAAAGGACTAAAAGTTATAGCTTAATCCTAGAGAATGCTCAGATGTGAAAGAGTGGGTGCAGCATGTACAGGAGTCATTAGGCTAGCTGGAACTCCTATATCATACATCGTTTATACATAAACAGACTTTGAATCAGTAAACAGTTGATTTTATTTTATTTTTCAAGTGGGATCATGGTATTCTACATCCATGCAGCAGAGAATATAACATAACATGCAATTAGAGGCGATAGGATAATTACCAGATGCCATTTGCACCTGCCTCTTGCTCAAGGTAAATTAGTTATACAAGATAATTTGCTATAAGAGCATGTCAACTCTTAAGCTTTATTATTCACAAACACATCTACATTTATTGTCAATTGCCTACAAGGCTATCAAGGAAATGGTGAAACTGTAACTTATCAAATCTTAAAATGTGGAGCACATTTGTCATACATTCAGTAAAGTTAATGAGTGAGGAGGATGTAAGATCATGAAAGAATAACGTATGCTTAAAATTTCATGTATCCTTCCAAAACTTACCGATGATACCACCCACCAGCAGCTGCACCAGGCATACTATGATTTCCGCTTCCACTGCCAAGTTCACATGGCAAATCAGCATCTCCATAAGTAGTACTGCCCCTAATATAATTGCCATCTATATATGTATCCCCACCTCTGCCACCATGTCCGGCACCACTACTATGACTAGTAGGTAAAATCTCACCCTTGCCCAACCCACCAAGACATCCTGCATATATACCAAATCAAAGCTTTCAAATTCTTCAGAAAACCTCTTTTGTTTATTTTTCTCTTCTCCTCAAGGGCATTAACCAAACTATTGAAAAAGCTACGGCAACATAAAACACAATACAAAAGGATAAAGGGCAAATTACACCCACAGAAATTCTTGTAATTTGTTGATAGTACTCAAAAAGAATCTTCTAGCTGATACAACATTTCGGAAAAGAAGGAAACAGAAAAGGATAATCATAACCAGACCAGATGCACTTATTACACCTGAAGGTTTCACAAGTACAGTTCTAACCCAAAGAATTTGAACAATGGCGCCTTCCACAAAGCCTTCAACTATTATATCTTCAATTTGACATATCTGCATATTTGAATTACTTCATCCCTTTGAAGCAAAAAGAAGAGAAAGAATTCTGGCTCTAAATATTACAGTAGTTTAAGAAAAATAGAAAGTATAATCAAAGGGTTATTATCTCTAGTTCAGTAACTAAGTCCCCAGGGTGCCGAATTTCTTGAGCACCTGAAGAGTGAAGGACAATGAAGCATTGACATTACAATCTTCAGGTGGATGAAGCAGTTCAATGGGGCAACTCTAATGTCCACAATAGAGCTTAGGAAGCCTATCAGTATTGAAATAACAATAATATCATAAGCATTGTGCGCGCGCGCGCGCACGGACAGAAAAAGAGATTGGCACATAGACAGGAACGTGACTATAGAATCAGCACTGACATAAAACTGCTACTTGCATTTTTCAGGTGACCTCGTAGTACAGATCCAGAGCCAACCTTCACATGAAATAGACAGATCAGGATACAAGTGGAGTAACAAATGATAGGCAAAGGTAGATCAATACATCAAAGAATTTCGTCAATATCCATAGCTAGTCTCTCATGAATAAGTGATAGACCCAAATAAAAGTTTGCAGCTCATCAGACAAGCTTACAAATACAAAAGGAAAAAAGTGCACCAGTCAAGAATTGATGATTCCAACTAATTCCTGAAACTATATTCTTCCTATCTAAGACTTCAGGAGTCTGAAAGATAAATACGCAACTGTAAGTCCAACCTCTTGGAATACAGACAAGAAAAAGTGAATGAGATTACTAGAAAATTTTCAGCCCTTTCAACACAATGGCAGATTTCTTTTAATAATGAATGTATAATTTTAAAATGCAAAAGAACAATATCCAAAAAAAAAAAAAGGACATGCATTCTCTTTAAGTCTACAGTATCAGGATCATTGTTGCTTGTCTTTAATGAGGTTATGGCTCAACAAAAATTGAAAATTGTGCTGATACTGGGAAAAAGGTTTGAGAGTCCATTTTCAGAAATAAAAATATTTTCTTTCATACAAAAGACAGGCAAGCGTACCAGGGGGAGCTTCGGAAATGGAGATAGTGATCAAGACCATGTCGAGAATAATTGACAATCAGTTAACTAGTAGGAAAAATATCTGGAAATCAAAATCAAAGCAAACCATATCAAGTTCAAATTGGCTTGACTGTGAAGAAGTGTGGGAAGCTAGGTCTGATGCTCTTCAAATCAATCTCAGGTCTCTCAAACATTCATTATTTATCTTTTCCTAGGAACTATGCTCAAATCCCATGCTAGAAACTGTCGATATCCTAACATCTATTTTGTAGAATAGTAAAGGGCCGCAAGGCTTCTAAACCAATCAAGTGGAGAACAGGTCCCAAGAACTTCTCACCCATGCCAGAAGATGAATTCCTACAATTTCATAATAGATCTCAGTCAGAACATACGCATTTTTGGTGTGTACTTTGTACACTAGTTGATCACTGTCATACAAGAAATCACCAAAGGGGATTCACATCTATTTGGTTTAGAGTTATCTTAATGATGAGTGCTTTCTTAAATAGTTTACAGAATGGAAAGATAGAATTGAGCTTCCAATCCATTGTATGCCATACACTATTTGTGTGCCTTCCATTTTCTAGCGTATAATGAAACATATTACAGAGGCTACTATGATTTTCCCTATGAAATGGCATATGGATGAAAGTGAATAGAACATAAATATAATTTTCTTTTCTCTAAGAGAAAGTGTGCAAAATGGTGCGAAACATTTTATGGAAACACTGTCTCAAAACATTTAGCAAACTAAGTCATTTCAGGAAGCAGCCAATTCACTTTGTGCCCATTATTTAAGTAGTAGTCAAACATCATGTACTTTTAAACAAAAGTTCATGGTTTCCAAAAGGTAAGCCAAAATATCAAATTCAATAGTGATCCAAGATCTTTTTCGAAAAATCAAGCTTTTGAGAACGACATTTAGGAGTAATTCAAGCATAAGCATACACAGTTATAAAATCAACAACCTCAAAACCGTACGTCCTTTACACAATCAAACGAATTTCACCTTATGGGACTAGTACCTATTCAAAGTTTTCTGAAGTAGTACGCTAAACCCTTATTAATGTAGACCACATAATAGGTCAAACTAACTTTTCAAGACAACTGCAGATCTGAGAAGGTAAAAGTCTTACACTGATGCTGTAAAACAGTGATAAAACCAAATGTCGAGCTTCAATAAGATTTCCTGATCCAGTTACGTTCAACGAACCTTGTCCACGAACTCCCAAATTTGCATTTGAATGTATGACAGATGATCCCTGACAGATGACAAGTTTAAAAACTAACAAATGGTGAAGATTGTAAAGGATAAAGGAAAGAAGTTACCTTAAGAACCACTAGATTGCTCACTTCAATCAAAGATGTCCCAACAATTGCATCGCCATCACCATCTATAAGCATTTTGGAATTTAGCATCAAGTGGATTTTGACAGACATTCGCAAAGCCCCGTAGATCTAAAAATAACAAAAACACTGTTGGGATTTTCCAGTAACTACAAGGATAAGAAAGAAAATAGACATTTTCATTGCATCTGCTGAAGCTACTAAATAAAAACAGTGAATTTGAGGGTTGGGCTTCTATGGGAAGTCCACAGTAGTAAATATTTGTATACACTTGGTCCAACCCATTCAATTGAAAGAGCCGTTTAGCATCTGATCACAGTTATAATTGGTTGGTTCAACAGCACACTAGCACCATGGAAATCTTTGCAAAACAAGAAAATTCATGATTATGGATTGATATTTCAGCAAAGAAAAAAGAAAAATATCATTGAGATGAAACAGGAAAGCATAAATTTTGAGTGTGATACTGCCAAGATTCCTCAGAGAAAAAATATTAAGAGTTTCTCCATGAACAGATTGACAGATAGCAGAGTTTAATTCTCGCTAAAATTTATTTATTCCACAACTAGTTACTTAAGAGAATAGAGCTAAGTCACAGAGGTAACAGGTTCACTTGAAAGAAGATATTTTTAGTCGTGCAAATCTCAGAGGTCAAGAAAGATAGATATAAAGCTGAATAATATTGCCTCAGCCATTCAAGCATAATTCAGCTGCTCCTAAAAAAATTAATTACCATGTAACTGCAAATAGCATTAGGAACCCAACTCTGTGGATTAAATATACAGTGTCTGTGCAAAGAAAAATTTACGCATGCATGTATAATATTGAGCTGCCAGTTCATTAACCCTTTCGGCCAAACCTTACCCATAAAGTTGTTATCCTAATGATTATGTGTCATAAATCTAATACCTCTCATAAAAATAAAACCATAAATATTCATTTTTAGCAGATATATTCGAAGTGTATGGGTAAAACTTCAACGTTCATTGAGGACGCATAGGAGAAGGGAGATAGAAGAACCTTACCAACCATATTAAAAGTACTTCATTCTGAAAAGCAAGGAGAGTAAAGACAACTCAAAGCATCAGAGCTAATTCTCACTAAAATTGAGCATGTATTCTATCACTCCCTGCATTCCATAGTTAATATCATGCTTTCCTTTCTGGTCATTACCAAAATTTGGTTCATATTCTAAAAGTGGTAAGTGCTTTTCCATGGAAAGCCAATATTGCCTTCATTGTTAGACTCACCAGAATTGCAGTATCTATTAAACAATCAAATTAGGCCCTTAGTTATGCTCAATGGCTTTATCTTATCCTTTCATGGCAGGTTTTAAAGTTTGATGCATGCACTATTCAGCATGAGTATCTGGAATAATAGGGGTTTGACTTCAAATCCTTGTGTGCATAACAAGCAATCAATCCAGAGAATGACTCAAAAATCTAGAAAGAGAGTAGTCTTTCCCTCCAGTACATCAAAATTCCACAAAGCAACCCGTAGTGAGAATAAAATTTGGCTCATCTTGACGGGTTCCGGAATTGAAGAACATACTTGGATAGAGCGAAATCAACTCTAGGCACATAACTACCACTTATCAGTATAATCTGTCGAAAAGAATATACTGATAGAAAACAAAATCCAATTACCTGAACACAACTCCAAAGCAAGGGAACAGTAGCACAAGCATGGTTTTGAATATAAACATTTGTCCAGAGTGGCTGCTTAGGAAATGCTACAAGAAGTGTGTCAGTATACGTAGACATATTTTGATTGTTGATGATTAGTCTTCTAGGAACTGCATCAAAAAATGTCCCTGCAGCACCTGAATTTGTGGGACAGCCAAAACTTCTCCCCCCTGAAATAATGAGATCGAAACCTTCTAAGGGGCTGTTCTGTTACAAAGATGACAAACTCAGTAGCTTAACAGGATAAGGTTCCTCAGTCTCTCAAAATGCACTAGACAGTTGATAGCACTGAATGTAGGATAAGTTCAAAAGAGATGCTACCAGCAGTTTAGCACATATCCAGGAATGGAACTCAATGAACACGGGATTTTGCAATCAACACCAAATACTTATCAACATCCTCCAAGAGTGAGCCAAATGGGCATATCATTCTTATAAATATTGTAAAACAGTTATCAATGGCCTTTTTCGAGTTGTATTTATATTATATTTACTAGCTAGGCAAAGAGGTTGGCTTAAGAGGCATAGCTGAAACAGATAAATCAAATTGTCAGAGTCCTCAAGGAGAGAAATCTTGGATGTCCCTTTCTGTTATATTAGCAAAAGAAAGAAAGTTAACTTTAAAGTATTCAAAAGAATTACAAAAATCTAAACGATCGAAGGTGATCTGAAAATAAATGGACTTGCAAAAGAAAAATAATACAAACCGTGAGCTCTTTAAAGCAGAATGAATCAAAAGTTCAAAAGGAGACATGATTCCTCTTTGAAGTAAGAAACTGGTTTTTCTCTTTTTCTTACCATGAAACCCAATTAAACTGGGAGATACGAGCCAAGTCTCCCTTAGAAGAAGCAACAAATTTCTCCATTCATTAATTAACTCCAGCAACAGCCAAATAAATGATATTCTTACAGCACTTACCATGTACATAAAAGGAAGGACCCTCATGCCTGCTAAAAGCATTGACTGAAACCCTTCCTCCCCCTCCTCCTGCAAACCCATTACCTCCAGAAGCACTTATTCTTCCACTTCCTGTCCTGCTCTTCAAGGTGAGAACTTTAGCTTTATGAAATGTTTTGAGCTATTATAACAACGATATACAAAATATTTCAAACACTCTAAAGATATAAATCATGCATTAAACAACAAAGATAGAGGTTAATTCGGGATTTTCTTATCTTACAGTAATCCTCATTATGACAGAAGTAACACTGATAAGATTCTAACAAAAAAAACTACTTAATCTCAGTTACAGTACGAAAACACAACAAGAAATCATTTTTCTGAGAAAATCTTAGAAGGAACGCCAGCTATTGCTTATGCGCGAATCAAGTGTTGCACGTGGGAACTGAGTAGAAGGGAAAGATATTTCTAGCTAACTTATCTCTCCCAGGAGGCAAGAAAAGTTGCAAGAAAGACACAAATGGATACAAATAAAACATGGGAACCTGACAAACATCAACAAAGTCAATAACAAGGAGCCAGGGAACAAAACCTTCTCTTTCAGTGAAGCAGGTTAAGCTGGGTAAATGAAGTACTTTGCATTTCAACTGGATTTATGCACATAGAGGGGAAGAAAGGAAGGGAAAATTCTCCTGTGAGTGCATCAGTTTTAAAATGCATAAAGCATCTTCCTAGCAATATTAATGTTGGCTTTAGGTCTAAATGTTAAAACCAATATTTACCTTCACCTACATTTTCTAAACTATCTTAATCTGATTATAGATATGTAAATATGGCATTCTAGATCTGCATATGAATCTGACCATTCACTGTTATACAAGGTAATAAGTTAGGAGAATTTAGAGGAGACACTTCTTCACAAGTCATGGATTTAAGTCTCAAAACTCAAGCAATAATTTTGATTGAGGAAAGGCAATAGCAGTAATCTTTATCCAATTATTCTTCTTTCCATTTCTTTACCGAAATTCTTTTGAAGAAGATGAAGGTAGAAAAATGAGTAAACAACATGTGCATGACTTAGGTCATGATTTTTGTAAATCTATATCCATAACTTAAACTATGAAAGTTAAGACTAACTTTGCTTTCCCGAAAGTGGGAGAGGAAGAGAGATGGGAAAGAAATTCTCCTTACCTTCTTTTTGTTTTGAATTAAGGGGAAAAATGTTTAGCAAGAGGACAGAAATATTTTTGTTTACATCACATTTTTCTTCAACATTATTTCTCTTATTTATGATCCAGGATAAGGCTACTTTTATCATTAAGACTCTTTGCCTCCAATTTCCCAACTTGGGAGGAGATGAATTACTTATGCAGAAAAGGAAGCAAATAGAATCCAATTCTAAGGATTATAAGATCATTTCTTTCAGAATGACTCTCCAGTGTGAATGTTTTCTTCCACCCGTGATGTGTCTCAGAGGGTCATCAATTTTTAGTTAGTTGCATGTTCCCATAATGACACCAGCCATCCTCCAAAAGAAAGAGGCAAGCTTTTGCAACCAGAGAGCAAGCTAAGATTGTGCACCACAATGCAGTACAGTATCACTATGCTTTTTAATTTTCCTCTTCTATCCCATATTAGTCATGAAAAACTTCTTCCTTATGCACAAAAGGAATGAAACAGAATTTGGTTCTAAGGACTGTAAGATTGTTTTTTTCATAATGACTCTCCAGTATGAATGTTTTCTTCCACCTGCGATGTGTCTCAGAGGGTCTTCATTTTTACAGTTACTTGCATGTTCCCATAATGACACCAGTCATCCTCCAAAAGAAAATTGCAAGATTCTGCAACTAGAGAGTAAGCTACAATCGCGCAACACAGAGCCGTACAGTATCACTATGCTTTTTAGTTCTCATCTTACCGACATTAGTCATGCAAAAACTTCCCAAAGACCGGGCTTCGACAGCAAAAACAATTATTACAGGTATCCAACTGCTTAAAACATGAAATGAAATGCTTGCAAGAAACAACAAGATTACTAGAGAAAGAACATAATCCACCAAAATAAGGCAAATTAATTGTGCTATAGTGATTGATGAAGAAAGAATTTCATTACATTTTCTGCGTCTTGATGCAAATGTTGCCACCTGAACCTGCGCCTCCTTTGATCCTACCATCCCCTCCATCTGCCAAGAGAATTCCCTGGGCATCAATTACCTTTCACCTCCAACCAAATCCTCCCACATCCTTTCCCTCCATAGTCGTCCTCCTTATTTGTAGTCCCTCCTTTACTCCCCAATGATTCCCATGCATAAGCATCCCCACCCCAGACGTCCTCGGGAAGCTTCTTATTATCCATCACACAACTCGCTCCTCTCCCTCCGTGGCCCCCCACCACCGCCGTGAGCCTCAACGGGAGATCCAGTGGTTACGGGAGGATCACCCCCTAACGCCGTCGCGTTAATCACCGATCCACTAAATAAGGTAGCATTTCCCGCCACTAGATAAACCGAGCCGGCTATAATTTTAGCAGTCTGGTGTAGTTTAAATTCTCCCGTGATATTAATCACAATAGAGCAACCTAAATACGGACAGTTCAAAGTTACCTCTTGGAGTACGAAAAAGTTACCACTACCTTCAGTGTAGACATCGTTTGTAAAGTTCAAGCTGTAGCTGAGCTCACAGGTGGTATTCAAGGTGCCTACTCCCTTGAGTTCTTTGCATGAGAGGGAAGAAGGGTGAAGTGGAGGAGACGGCGGAGAAGGAGCTGGCGGAGAGTAATCACCGTGGACAGAGACCCAAACGGGGTCATAATCAACGATTGAGAAATCGGAAAAAGGCGTAGACACCAAACGAAAGCTACAGATTCCCAATGCAAGGGGGGAAATCGTGTAATAAATCAAGAGGTCGAGCAACGATGTGCCCATCTGGAAAAGATCATCAGAAAATTGAAACGCAGTTTTAAAAAAATCTTGAAATGAAAACAGGAATTTCAATTTTTCGAAGCATGGAAACATTGAGAGTAAGAATTTAGGCAAATTTGGAATTGTAAAACTAAATGGTGTGCATGGGAGGAAAATGTTGGGGATGGTGAAGGAGACGGTGGAGCGGAAGGAGACGACAGCTGGAGAGAAGGCGAAGAGATCAGGATGAAACAGTAGGCTTTCATTTTTCTTTGAAGAGGGACTGCGGTGCCCTGTCAGCAGAAAAGCGATTTTGGAAGGTGGACCCGCTTCGAAACGGATAATTAACAATAGTTGCATTTAGAAATGCAATATATAGTTTTTAGTTTAATTATATATAATTAAAAAATTAAATTATTTTAATTTCTTTTTCTCTCTCCAATATTTTTTTCTTATTCTCCTTTTATAATTTTATTAAAATTTAATGAGTATTACATTAATTCAGATTATATAATGTAACTAGCCAAAAAACCCGTGCTATGCACGGTAATATGTATATTTTTTAAATATAATTCTTGTAATAATATATCTAATAAAATAAAAAATCAATTCTAAAAAAGTTTCAAACTTCTTTTTAATTAATAAATTAAATTATCAAATTACTAAATCATTACAATCGATCTAATAATTAATTAATTAATTAAAATTTGATATCGATATGAAAGTTTTAATAAATGCTATTGACAATTTTGTCAATCGAACAAAAAATAAAAAAAATAAATATTATAATAAGTAATACATAGTAAAGAGGTATAAACATATTATTGAAAGATAATTTCATAGAAGAATATGTTATATCGTGATTCTCTTTTTGCAGATTAGAACATTCTTCACGCCAATCGACACATAAAATAAATATTATCTCGTGATAAATTTTTTATAATTTTGATGTCATGTAGTACTTTGAACCATCAATGTAAACGCACGATCTTTGCATGAATTGATATGTATATGAAAATTTTTTAATCCATTTTCCCACAAATATTATATTTTAGAGTTGAATCTATAAAATTAAAAATATCTGAGCAATCACATAACTTTTTGATGTACTCAAAATTTTTTTTCAGAAGTATGAATATACCAATACCTGTCTTTGCATTTCATTTAGATGATAAACCGAACACCTTAAGTACAAAAGTCAGTATGCCTATCTTTGAGAGCAATATTCATTTCTGCACTATAATCTTTTATGATCACATTAACAATCTAAATAATGTTTAATCTCGTCAACAATTCGATATCGTTGTTGGTCATTGTTTAATGTATTGACATTTACTTCAAGAAGAATATGTGCTTTATCAAATCCTTTGGTCATATACTTATACAAATATTTGACGATACTCTTAAATTTATGTGAGCATCCATCAATACCAACAAATCTCTCAGATGAGGAATAACCCACATATTATCGAAAGTAAAACTATTTATTGTAACTCTTTTACTTGAATCATTTTAGCGTCTGTATTCTACATACTTATCATTTTCTATTGTTGTAGCATTACAAAATTTTTTTGGGTAGTGCTTTGAACATTTACTATTTACCATACATAGAGCATTTGGGAAAGTATCACCACAGGGTCCATGGATTATACATCTTATGATGATCTTATAAGCATGGATATTAAAATTTTTATTTCTAATTATAATTATTGAAATATATTTAATAAAAAATTAACAACTAATTGCATTATAAATTTAATAAAACTTTTATTTTTAATTACATAGCCAATAAACTATGAAACAAATTTATGTGTTTAATGGAAAAAAATTCGCTTAGAAGTGATCATGGGTAACAATAGGAATAAGTAGTAAATATCCTCCAAAAATGTCATCACTCTTTTATAAGGCGCATTGTCAATATCGAGACTTTTTTGGTAGAGTTTTAGTAGATCGTACTTGTGTTAATTTAGAGTGAAGTAAATTTTGGTTGGAATATTTGCTTTCCTACCCAATTATTATAGTCCACATATTCAACCCATAAACATGGATGACTTATAATTTAATCACAAAAGGGTATTATTGATTCTTATTAAAAAGAAAAAGAAAAAAGAGTAGGTGATTATTAAATAAGAAAAATTAGATGTAGAGTACCAATGGAGAGCACCATAGAGATAATTGAAAAAAGAAAATGATAGTTATGTAATAAAACAAAAATGGAAAGAAAATGATTATATATAGTATCTTTTAGTAAAATATCATCTCTATTTCATAGTTTATAATTTTTAATATCTTATCGAGTTATGATTCGAAATATTTCAAAATGAAACAGATTAAGAACAAATGTTGAGTTTTACAAAGAAAACAAATCGAAAACACATTCAAAGTGCTCTGATCCAATTGAATTCGATTAAGGATTTTATTTTCTTTTTTTTAAAAAAAAGAAGCACTAACTAATGTTATCTCTTGAAAACCAATTAAGACGTTAAACAATAATGAAGTTCAAAGGCTTGGAACCAATTGAATTCATATTAAGGATTTTTTTTTGGAAAAAAAAGGGACTAACTAATTGTATTTCTGAAACCAATTAAGAGGTTAAACAATAATGAAGTATGTTTGAGGACAAAAAAGTATTAATAGAAAATGGAGAAATCATCTCTTAAATCTATTAAATATTTTTTTATTTTTCTTCACAGATAATTTGATAAGTGTATCATACAATAAAAATAAAAACTTGCCATATTATAATTTGATGGACATATAAAAACACTCCAAAATTGGGATTATTTAACTCAAAAGTTAAAAAATTTTTACCTTGTGTGCCCTTGTAGAAAACGGACAAATTAAAACCATCAAATCTAATAATTCTTCCTTCTAACCTTACGTTCTCGTAGCTAGCTTGCCATTTTGTTCTCTTATGGGTCTCACGTGTTTGCATTTGATATAAAACCCAAGCACAAATGTATCCGAAGTAATATAGGTTTACTTATAAAAACTTAAACATTACATTAGAATCAAACTTGGTGGAAATAAATAGAGTACTATATTTGTCAAATTCTTGGAGTTTCCTTATAGACTACATAGATTAGGAAATAACTATGGGATTGATATCGTAGAATACAAATAGTTTTTTATTTTACATAATGGCTTATCCTGTAAAGTCATAGTCTAATTTCTTTGACTTGAAAATCCTGTAGAGTAATTTCCTGAAGTAATCAAATTTAAAACATTCTTCTTATCGTTGAAGCATTTTAGGTTATTTCCTTGGAGATTAAAGGAAAGAAATCTTTTATGGGAACCTCGGATCACCTGTTCCAATTCACATTTACGTATACGAAACTTAAATTCTCACAAAAGAAAAAGATAAAAATGAAAAAGACAAATCCATTATTTTCCATAATATAGTGCAAAACTGTACCTCTTATTATCGTGCATTTTTTGTCTATCAAAGAAGCTAATCTATATTACGTATAAGATTCTCCAAAAGCCTTAAATTTGCAAACAGAGGTAACTGTGAGATTATGTTATATCCTCATAAAATCGTTCCCACATATCATCAAAGGAAAAAAAATCAAATAAAAATTATGTCAAACAAACAAAACATCAAAAAAGCATACATATGAAGAGAAGAAGAAAATAATATGCAGAAGAGAATAATGATGATGATGTACACTATGTGTAGAAGAAATAGGTAGATATTAGATGTTTAGATTTAATAAATTTAGTTTAAATTAAGAAATTAGGTTAAATAAAAATTATAAATATAAAGATCGTATTTGTTGACAACTACTGAATAATTAAAGTTTTACTTTTATAAAATAACTAAATATACATAATTTAATTTTTTTAAAAAATATGAAATTCAAAATTTGAGTTAATATATGAGTAGTTTAAAAAAATTTTAAGCAAATTGAATAATTAAAGTTTCCTACATTTACAAAATAACTCAATATACGGAATTCAATTTCATCAAAAAAATATAGAATTTAAAATTTAAGTTAATATATAAGTAGTTTAAAATTATTTTAATAGATTGAAAATTGTTCTAACCAATTAAAAAATTTAAAGTAATAATTGAAGTTTCATACTTTTACAACGTAACTTAATATATAAAATTTAAAATTAAAATTAATTTATTAGTTTAAAGTTACTTTAATAGATTGAAAATGATCCTAACCAATGAAATTTTGAAGATTAATTAAAAAGAAAAAAATTATAAAAAAATTAGAATAATTTAAAATTCAATTTAATATATAAGTAGTTTAAAATTATTTTAATAGGTTGAAAATGGTTCTAACCAATCAAAAATGTTTAAAGTAATAATTAAAGTCTCATACTTTTATAAAGTAATTTAATATATAGAATTCTAAATTAAAATTAATGCATAAGTTAGTTTTAAATTATTTTAGTATATTAAAATTGATCACAACCAATCAAAATTTTGAATACTAATTAAAATAGTAAAAACTCTAAGAAATTAAGATAATTTAAAATTCAAGTTAATATATAGATAGTTTAAAATTATTTTAACAGATTAAAAAATAATTCTAACCAATCAAAAAAAAATTAAAGTAATAATTAAGATCTCATACTTTTACGAATTCAAAAATTAAATTAATTTATAAGTTAGTTTAAAATTATTTTAATAAATTAAAAATGATTCTAACTAATAAATTTTTTAAAGCAGTAATTAAACTCTCTTATTTTCATAAATTAATTTAATATAGATGCTTTAAAATTAAAATTAAATACATAAGTTAGTTTAAAATTATCTTAATAGATTGAAAATGATCACAACTAATTAAAGTTTTTAAGAATAATTAAAAAAGTAAAAATGCTAAGAATTTAGGATGAGAGGTTTGCAACCATAAGAAAGAAAGGATTATATTTTTATTAAATAAATAAATAAATATATAAGTAAATAAATAAATAAATATATATATATATATATATATATATATATATATATTATATACAAAATTCAAAAATTAAAATATATATATTATATACAAAATTCAAAAATTAAAATTAATGTATTAGTTAAGAATTTAGTTTTAATGAATTTAGTTTAAATTAAGATATTGGATAAACAAAAATGATAAAGATAAGTAGTTTAAAGTTATCGTAAATGATTGGATAATCTTAACCAATCAAATTTTTTAAGACTAATTAAAAAAATAAAAATTCTAAAAAATTAAAATGAGAGGTTTGAAGTCAAGAAAGAAAGGGTTACATTTCTATAATATATATATAGATTAGAAAAAAAAGTGACTCAATTAATTTGAGATTAAAAACTAAAAAATTTTTAATTTCTTTTAATTTTAAGCTAGTTTCGCCTTAGATGGCGAAACTCCCAGAACTCGTTTAGATTCAAAAAAATTTAATTTTTTCAAGTTTTCTAGTTTTTATCCCAAAATTGAGGATTTAGAGTTTAGTTTTCTATCTAATTACATTATATAGTCCGATTTAATTATATATTTATTAATTTTAGTGAAATTATAAAGAGAGAAAGGAAGAAAAATGTTGGGTAGAGAGATAATGAAGTTGAAAATTTTTAAATTTTTTTACCGTATATAATTATATTCAAAATTATATATACTAATAGTAAATCCAAATTAACAACCAACCAAGTGTTCCCGGAATAAGTATTAAATTTTGCAATCGTAACCTCAATTGATGAGATTATCACGTGTTCTAAATAAATAATAATAATAATTTAGATTAATTAAAATTTTCTCCTTTAAATTTGTAAAAATTACAATTTAATCTCTTTATTTTAAAAATTATAAATATATTCTTATTGTTTATAAATTCATAACTAATGAATTTTTATTATTAATTATACTAAAAAAAATTCCTAGAAAATAATGATTTCAACCCAAAAAAATATTTATCGTTGTCTAAAAGTATGGTTCTATAGGGTAATTCTTATTTAGTGTATCATGTATTAAAATAAAAGTACCTTGCATAAAATATCTTTTTAAAGGCTTAATTTTATAATGAAAGATATTACTATCTTAACATATACTACTAAATAAGTATTATGTCCATAAAATAATTTTTTAGGAAAATTATAAACTTTTTGTACAAAATTATTATTATCTAAAAATATATTTTTACTACAATTAATAGTATGAAAATTATTTATAAATTTATAAACGATAAAGATTTATTTATAATTTATTTAAATAGAAGGATAAAATTATAATTTTCATAAATCTAAAAGAGGAAATGTAATTAATCCTAAGGATTTAGCGTGAATTTTGAAAGGATAAAAACTCAAGGGGATAATTGAATTTGCATCCTTACGTAACTATGTCTTGTTTGGATGTGGATCCTTTTGAGGGTCCTGATCTATCCTTTAACACTACCTTTTCACAATATGTGCAGGACTCGTTTGTGATCGTCTGATCAATTTTTTTTATCCAACGGCTGTAGATTCTTGAAAAATAATTGTTCAAGAATTGTTCTTGAACAATTGTATTACTTCACTAGTTAGATAAAAAAAATTGATCGAACGATCATAAATGAATCTATACATACTACAAAAAGTGATTTTCAGAATTGGATTCGGATAGCCCTTTTGCGGCCTCACTTGCAGTTAAGCTTTTTTCACTCTAATCCCACAAACTAATCTATTTTTTTCATCCTCAAGAAAAAACTTAAAAGAAATCCAATCCCTATTTAGCCAAATTGGGTTTTTCTAACCTGTGCACTCCAGCGCATGTTAATACAAATTAAGTGTACTATATACGTACTTCCTCTATTTAAAAATATAAAGTCTTTTGTCTATTTTTGCATTAATTAAAGAAAAAATAAGAGGTATTTTTCTAATATATCTTTAATTAATTTTAATAATATAATAAATAATAAGATAATAATTATATCTATGGTAAGAATAACTTTAGAACAAATAATTTTTAAAATTTGTAAAAAAAATATTTTGAGAAGAAAGAAAGGATTAATACTTAAAAGGACTTATATTCTAAAACGGAGTGACTAGTTCAATTTTATTACAAATCTTAGAGTTTTGTTAATTAGTACCCTCATGATATATATTAATATAAATTAAATATATTATATATGGTAGTTTAAGTTTCTTATATATAATACACATAATTACTTAATCCGTATTAACATATGACTAAGGTTAAAAGTTAGAAAAATCTAATCTTATAAAATCTATCAATCCTACACATCTTAAGAGAATAAAAATTTAAATTATTATACATAATTATTTAATGGGTATTAATAAATGTTACAAAATTCAATCAATCGAATTATTTACCACATGTATGTAATTATGAAGGATAAGTCACTCTAATCTTTCTTTTTGTTTCCAAACATGAGGCATTTTGTCCAATTTTTCCCTTTTCAAAATATTAAGTCCTTTACAAATTTTAAAGATTACTTTTTTAAAGTTATTGTCACTATAAATATGATTCTCTCATTATTTATTATATAAGCATAATTAATTAAAGACATAATATTAAAATTTATATTTTATTTTCTTCTTCTTTAATCCATACAAAAAGATAAAAAAATCTTATATTTTAAAACTGATAGAAGACGTTAAAAAGACAAAAATATAGTTTAAACTTAAAACATTTGACCTAATAAAAAATACTTATAACAAATTAAATTATTATTTTATCATTAAATACTTCTTTTTTGGTACTTCAATGAGTCATATTGACACAAAAAAAAAAATCAAGCTATTACTTAAACGCAAGAAATATCAATCTCATACACTTGGGTGCAACCACTATATTGCATAGTATTACTTAGTTAGGGACTAATGGTGGTAAAATTCTTTTCGAAATCTGATTAAGATATTCTCTTCTAGGAGGTTACACACTAACAGTACACGTTTTTTTTCACCCCTGCAGGTTAATTCTTCAAATGTTAGAGACATCGATATTTAACTTACAAATATTAATTTAATAAAAATATAAGTTGATCAATTATTTCACAAGATTTGTCACTTTTTAAGGGACGATTTAATTATTTCAGCTATCATATTATTATCAAAAACGTTTCATTATAATTAAAAATTTTATCATTTCCATGTTAACGTTAATTAGCCTTTCATGAAAAAGGTGGGGAGAGGAGGGGGAGGGGGGGGGGGGGGGGGAGTCAATGTGTAGAAGACTAAATCCTTTTATTGAGAAGCTGGAATAGACAAAGAGGAGAAACATTTGGTGAAATATTGCACCAGTACATCAGTAAAGATTTTTAATGTAATGAAAACGAAAAAATAGAAAAAGAAAAAAGACGATTTCCGGCCGGCCATAAGTTCCATTCTGCAAATTGCTAATAAACAATTCTAGTAGAAATTTCAAGATTCATGAATATAGCTTTTTTGCTCATTTCCTGTATACATCCAACCCTGCCTACCATCTGAGCTTCGCTGGGAAATACTGCAAATCAAATTCTTCAATTTTAGCACAAAATTTTACTCAAAAATCTACATTTTGATGATCCAAAGAAAAGAAGAGGAACTCACCTTTTCAATGAGGGAGAGATAGTATGGCTTGACCATTTCAACATCAATGCGAACTTTGCTCTTGCTGTATAGATCATATTTACTGCACAAAATTTTTGTAATCGGACGAAAATCTATCAGAATTTGGCATTCCAAACCAAATTAAGGTGGAAAAAATTAACTCAAAGAAGATTTACTTGAATATTTGAAGCCACTTCAAGTTCTCTTTATCCTCCTCATTCATCAGGTGTGTATAAGCTCCTGCTCTGTGCAATGCTGAAAAAGCAAGAGTTTTGCATCTTAGAGTTATTGAATCTTAATTACTGCATCTACAAGTGATGAGTTTAAACGGTAAAAATGATTGCTTACGGTAAAAGGAGTGATAGCGGATGATAAACAGTGCAGCCGGAGGCAAAGTTGTTCCATTTTCCTTTGCCACCTGCAGATTTTGAATTCTCATTCAATAAAATTTGTTTGCCCTTGTGAAAAACAATCTGCATAAGACGCTTTTAACTTCAATTGTCAGACTTACCAAATACATGTAATCGTCATGCCCCCATGACATGGACACGTTGTCTAGTCCACACCCTTCTTCATAAACTCCATTTTTGGTGCTGTAAGCTGGACTTTTGGAGTCTGGATTTTCATTGAAATGCTGCGTCAGAGAACATCAATTCTTCTCAGTTAGTGGTCATGTTAGGGCACGGTCTGTACCAGAGAATTATGGTCTTATTGATCAGATTAAGATTACCTTGTGATGAACAATGGATTCATCAAAAGCGCAACCAAGTGGGAATGTATCGCCTGCAGTTCACAAGAGATCACAATGTGATCAAGAAATGCTAGTGTTTCAGAATGTAAATCATGGTGGTCGAGCTTTTGGCTGGAGTTATAATTCAAGAAATGAAAACTAAACACTCACCAACAACAGCCCATTGCGGAAGCTCCCCAAAGGTGGGATGGAGAAGAACTTTTCCAAGATCTGTCAAACATACAAGAATCTTTTAGCACTAATTATGAGATATATATATAAAGAAATTAGGAAGAAAAGTGACCGCTACATGGACTGGACAAGATTAACATATGAATTAGTATACCATGAATAAGCCCTGTCAAATGCAACCAATCTTCATTGGGGTAGTCTTTTCGGATTGCCTCGGCCGTCTGCAACAGATGCTCGATTTGAGGCTCATCCAAATCAGGATCGCTGTCATCCACAACGTTATTGAGAAGTTCACAGCATTCCCATATGCCCATTTCTGCTTTATCCAATTTTTCATACTCCTCTCGCATTCGCTTCACCTGTATTAACATTTGCATGCAAAGTTTGTCTTCTAACATTAGACAAGCCACCTCAAAATCCTCTCAATTCCTAAAAATTTCGTTATCAAATCATGGCAATGCACTTACGAAGTCATATGTTTGGTTAATGTGGTTCAGGCGGTAGAATTCCTCCACAGTTTTTTGTCTTTCATTTTCTGCATCATAGTCCCTGCAAAATAGAACCCATGTTAAAGGACAAGAAAGCCAACAAACACTGAAATCAACCCGAGAGACTAAGAAGTAAAGAACAGATCAGAAGCAAGCAAACCTGAAGGAATGGCCGAATGAATTGATATCTGGAGCCTCAAATCCAGCATTTGTTGGCGTTTTTGGCACAAGAAATCCTCCATCCAACACAAGTTCATTATTGGCAGAAGCGATTTTCTTCTCCTCCACTGGTAAACCTAGAAAGGATCAATTATCAGAACATCACTGATAAGAATGATGAGAGAAAACAATTGTTTTTGAACGCTTACAAAAAGATTATGAGAAAA
Source organism: Rauvolfia tetraphylla (assembly GCA_030512225.1). Taxonomy (NCBI): domain Eukaryota; kingdom Viridiplantae; phylum Streptophyta; class Magnoliopsida; order Gentianales; family Apocynaceae; genus Rauvolfia; species Rauvolfia tetraphylla. The sequence continues at coordinate 5,999,743 of JAJQKT010000045.1, read as the reverse complement.
AAAGAGTACCTAACTCAGGCTGCTGAATGAGAATCGTCATTTTCCCACCGAAATGCTAAAAGAATCCGAGCAGTATGAAAATGAAAAGGCAAAGGAAAGGAAGGGGTGATGGGAATAGTCACAAGTCACAGTTGTGATGATGACTGAGTTGAAGAGATGAGGGAATTTATAGTAAGGCGAAAAAGTCCTCCCATGAGAATTGGAAGATTTTCTGTCCTTAACTGAAAATATTTGTGTCCACCAGCTAATGCGTAGATTTTATCCCGATAGATGCGTTCAAACGGAGAAAAGCACGTGAACAATGAATCTCTTGAGACTAATTGAAACACGCGCTTTGATAGAAAGTGGTGAAAGATGTGGAAGACGATGGATGACTCAGCTCTACGTGGATAATGAATCCAATCCAACTATAAACGCCGGGCCTACTGACGCGGAACCAGGTCACTCCCTACGACGTCTGATTTAATTTATTGGAAGTCAAAGCGAAACCGCAAGTAGCTGTTTCGACAAACCCAGCAAAAAAATAAATAAATAAAAATAAAAATAAAAGAAAATCGTTGTTTGTACGTCACACGTTTTGACTAGAATTCCGGTCTCCAGTTACACATCTTGTCTTTCAGAAAAATTAAATTACATATTTTGTCTTTCGTATAGGAATATGGCGGGCAGCGTACGGTGGTTGGAATTTTTTAAGATTATAAAAAAATGAATTATAGATTTTAAAATAAAACATTAAAAATTTTATTTATATTTATGCTTTTATTCATTTATCCCTTTTCCTCATACTTCTTTCAGCATTTTTCTCTTCTAACTCCCAACTTAATAATAAGTTAATTAATTAAAATTCTCCTATCTCGATTGGTTGTTATCTTTATTTGTTTCATAAAAAAGTAATAATATTTTAAAATTATAACAAAATTATTTAATTAAATATTATATTATTCATCTATAACTAACTATTATTATTATTTAAAAACTATTTTTTAAAAATGTATTAAAATTAAAGATGCATCTTTAAAGATTGTTGAAATTTTATTTTGAAAAAACTGCGATAATTAGCTTCAAACAGTTTTTACTTTTCTCATCTTAACCACAAACATTGTTTTTATCTTTTTGTACTTATGAACTATTTTTGTATCACATAAAATATCAAAATTACAGATGGACAGTGGAATCCGGCAAGAGCAAGTCATGCTCCCTGTAAGTGTGTTGGTTAAGGAGGGTACTTTTGCCCATTTAACTTTTTCCCTTCACCAGACCCTCCAAGATGAAGAAAAGAACAATTACCTCCATCGAACCCTTCTTCATATTTGCTTCTTCCATCAGCCAACAAGCTTTCGTTCACTTCTAAAAGATTAACTAGCAACACATTTAACTTCCCACCTCCACCTCTTTCATAACACCTCCTTACTGCTTCTGTTCTCTTTATTTTTATAGCTCACTAGTCTCTTCGAATCGCTCTACCCATATACATCCCCCTCTCATATATTTTCTACAAGCTTATGTTGATCCATCACAAGTGGCCAATGGCGTGTGGGGTGGCGGCAGCATCGATAGGGAGTAATCTTAATAGAAATTTAATAAATCGAAGTCATTATAGTCAAAATGGGCATGGGCATTGCTGGATGGAATTACAAAAGAGAAGCTAAGACTTGTGATGAATACTATAATATTGACTACTGATATTTTAAGAATATTTCAACGAGCCATGGATGGACATAAATTGCATCAATTGTATATATTAAGTATATATACCAATAAAGTATTCGATTACATGAAGTCAAAGCAGCAGAAATTCATTCATCTCTATGTGCGTGTATGGTGGGTATGCTCGTATGTGTTTGGAAAAGAAGAACAGTGGTTTTGCAGAGAAAGTCCTAGAAAAGGGTTCTACAGATACTAGTTAGTTTAGAGAGGGAGAGTGTTTATGTGTGTATCTGTGAGAGAGAAAGAGAGAGATAGATATAAAGAGTAGATTTAACCCATATACAATGTGGGCAGGTCATTAGTAGAGTGGATAAAAGGATGTGAATATGAAAAAATACCCTCCTCAACCAATAGCAGGGAGCGTGACTTGCTCTTGTCGAATTCCTTCGTTCATGTGTAATTTTAATATTTTAGGTAATAGAAAAATAGTTTATGGGTACAAAAAAATAAAAATAATGTTTGTAGTTAAGATGAGAAAAGTAAAAATTATTTGAGACTAATTATAATAGTTTCTCTTTTATTTTTATATAAATTAAAGATCATATTTTATAAATTTTTAACGTTGCAGACGCTGGCATCCTACGGAGACCGGCTCCAACTAAAACCAACATCTCGATTGGGGCGTTGCCAATGTTATTGGAACTCTTAACTCTAGGTTTATACCAATTATTACTCTCTATGTTTTAAAAAGTTTTTTGAGATTTTTTATATAAATTAATAATTTTAAATAATTTAATTTACAATTTATTAATGTGAGAAAGAATTAAAAATTATATTTATTGATAAAAATTATTTAAAAATAAAAATAATTTTAAGTTTTAGTAAAAAGTCAAAATTTAGATTTTAAAAGCCTGTTATTGTGAAGGAGAGGGCGTATTAACTCCTTATTAATGAGTGATTTCTTAGCCAAATAAGTCAAAACGTCTGTGTTTGGTGCCACTTTTATATCAATGGTGGTGGGAGTTGTATTACATCATGAAAATGGATGTTTCCCCTCCCACTTGGACAAAGCGCACAATTAGTTTAATGTAACCGTCACTATTGATGTAAAACATCTCCTACTACCACAGAAGCAATTCGAATGAATAAAGTTGGAACTGTAATACGGTGTATAGACAGAATCTTGGAATCTTCCAACCGATTATGTCGAATCTAAAATATTAGCAGTACTACTACATTGAGAAACGAATAGCAATTTGTAAAGAAAATTTTATTTTTTAAAAAAAATACAGTCCTTACTTTCAGTCGTACAATGAAATTCAATTAAAATATACATGTATGACATACATAAGTTTGATTTAAAGTACAAATTCATCATATCTTACTCAGCACCATCTAAAATGATTAGAAATAAAAATCAAGTGCATTTCTCCTAAATATACTACTATCAAATCAGATAATTTATGATTGAATTTGAAATTGAATTATGATTATAGATTGCAAGTAATACTTATGTAAATGTGTTTTTTTTTAAGTTGACAAGATTAAATGAAGTTGCCTTTCAAATCAAACTCACGTATGTGACATATGTGAATTTGAATCCAAATATGCTATAGAATAGGCTGTAATGATTGTATTTTATATTATATATATATATATATATATATATATATATATATATATATATATATATATATATATATATATATATATATATATATATATATATATATATATATATATATATATATATATATATATATATATATATATATATATATATATATATTCAAAATTAAAATTATAATAATTAAAGTTAAGAGATATTATTAAGACAAATAAAATAGTTATGAGACTCTTTTTACAAATTACTCAGAAAAGAATTATTCTAGTGTTCTTTGGTAAAAAATTATTCTAACGGGTAAACAATATAATTTGATGTTCTTAACAGAGGAAGAGAGATAAATGAAGAGTATTGAATAATAAGATATTTTATTATTGAGAAGAGATCTTATCTAAGCTTAAAATTTTATATTAAGTTTTGAAAAAATGTACTATCAAAATACACCTAATACAATAGACATATGACTAAATAAAATGAACTTCATTTCTAAGATGAGAAAATGTAAATCGATTAAATTACACTTGTTAGCAGATTGAAGTAATGAATTCAATTCAATTTACCTTCGCTAATGTAAACACCTTGTACGCGAATGGTTAAACTTCAACCTTACCAAGCCAGGGTAGGTGTTGGCTAAGAATCTTGAAGCGAAGTGCACAAATAGTTCCAAAGCAGAGTACCACTGAAGGTTTGTAATAATGGGAAGGGAACAATTTGTATCCTGTTATGGTGGACAGACTACCAAAAACCATGCATGAGAGTGAAATTTTGAGTGGACTTGCCATCAGTGGTAGCTTTTCCTCTTAATTACTCATGTAAATTCTCCGTAGCAATAGTCACTTTCTTTGTCTTTCTTCCTCTTTCTTGATCCCCTTTCATCATCAAGTGCAAGTTGATGGGTTCTTCTTATTCACGCTTTCCTTTTCATGAATGAATAGCGATGAACCACTAGGGTTCATTTTGAATTGTATTTTTTTTCAATCAAACAGATAATTAAATTATATTTTTCTTCTTACAAAAAATTTACTTTGACAAAATTTAAGACAAAAACTTTCCCTACTAAATACAATTCAAATACACCCCTAGTGTTTAGGTCCATAGTAAAGTTTGCTCCCCGCCGCCCCCTCCAAAAAAATAAAGATGTAAATTAAATGAATAATATTCTTAAGTATTTTGCAAGACTTATTATTCGATGTTTATCCCTATTACCATAGCATATTGGACAAGAAGAAATGTGAAACATAAATTGCTGGTTTGTCCGTGGCATTCTACATTGCTAGCCCAACTAAAAACTTCTTTCGTTCGTTTCTCTTCTCCCTGGCTAATTCATAAAGTTAGTCAAATATTAAGATTATGAATGTAATTTAATTTTGGAGAAATAGTCCATTTGGTCCCTAAAGTATGGGGATAAAATCTTTTTACATCCCCAAAATTCTTTTTCAGTTAAAATAGTTTTTAATATATTCACGAATGACAAAAAAGTAATAACACCACTATTGTCTTCGGCTTCAGCCACGTACTCAATTGTTAGGAATAAAATTCTCACCACACTTGTTGCTAATACTTGAATGGTCATAATTTTCATTAGAATTGTATGAATCACTAGCAAAATCATCAATTGGAAGTTCATTTCATGCAAACAATTCAAAATCATAACCCCAAGGACCATATATTTTCTATTTACGCTGATGGTTTTGAAGAAAAGCTAATTGCAATTGCAATCTTACCCGTAAAAATTAAGCATGTGATCAGAGTATACTTAATTTGGTTGGAGACCAAGTCGACGAGTGATGGTGGTATTCTTTTTTGCCAATCGTAAATACACTGCGACCATTTTAGCCAAAAAATTTAGAAATATAAAAAGATTTTGTCCCATACTTTAGAGATTAAATGGGTCATTTTTCTTTTAATTTTTTGAAAGTAATTTTTTTATACTTTACGTAGATAATGCAATTTCTTTTCTTTAATTTTTTAAAAGATACTACTTTTTCTTTTAGATATATATATATTATTAAACATTTTCTTATATTAATGATGAATAGTGATGACTAATGTGTGACCCAATTTGGTGATGGATTAAGCCTATTATGGGCCTCTTTTCTCAGGGGGGAACTAGACTAGTAAGATTTTGTTCATGGGCCAAAATTAACATATTGCAAAAGATAATCGAAATAGTGACGGAGTTTAGTTAAACTTTGGTTAAATGGGCTCAGGCGATTTGGTTGTTGAAGAAAAGCTACAAGTTTTTATTATTAACACGCAATTTGGCCCGGATACATCTAATACGGCACGCCTAGTTTTGTTTAAATTCTCCGTGGTCCGCTCCTGTGAAGTTAAAGTTCAAAACAAAAGGGCGTATCAAGCGAAATGAGAAAAAGTTGAAGCAGAGGCTTATCTTATCTCTTATTTTGTTATACATAAGGATCGGTTCGGTTACCCCTCTTTCTCTTAATTCAGGGGAATAGCAAGACTATGGTTCCACACTCCGAGTAGGGACCCCTTGACAAGGTCCCTACTCTTTTTTTTTGCCTTTTTGAGAATATAAGTAATATTTTTAAATATATTTTATTAAAAAATAATGATATGATTCGAATATAGAATTTATTAACTGATAAAAAATACTTATAACAGTCTAATTCATATCTTCTTCGTACTTTATTTATTTAAGAAAAAATCGAATTAATTAGCACAAAGTACATGATCATGATGGGACAACTTAAGGAATTATGAATATGATACCATCGCAACATCTCTTCAAACACATGCTATCAATTAATAGGCTATTATTCTTAAAAATTGATTGATTTACATCCTTCAAATGCTTAAAAATAGTTAACATTTCTAGGGGCAGAAATGGTGACAAATGTTCCCTCAGGATATTTCACATAATCAAGAATCTTGTATTAACTTTTGTTATGTGCTATGGTTTATCTGTAAAAGGGAAATTGTCACTTGTTGCTAAATCAAAGTGCACAAACTCTATGCCCAAAAGATGGTTAGAAATCAAAAGGTCGCACTCAGTTTTTCTCCATGAAAGCTACAACACTCCCCCACAAAATTGCCTATCTTAGCTGACATGTTCTGTATTTGGAAGATCATCACCATGCTTTGAATGTGACATTCAACGGTGCTTCTCACATATCTTATCACTATCACTTGCTTTTGTCACATCTATCATCAAAATTTTATCCATCTTAAAAAAGTAGACGACTCTACCCATAGGCATATATCATGTAAAACCCACTTTGAAATTGCATCAATTATTATTTTTTCACTTTCTGATTTTTGTTTCACCTCCCCTACCTTAATCTCTCATAAGGGTGACACTGGTTTTCTATTACTACTAGTTAAGAATATAATTGATTTTTTATAAATTTTTTAACTTTAATCTATATACAAAGATTAAAAAATTTTATATTTTAAAATAGATAATATTTTTCATATCTTCCTAAAATTATACTCTTTTTTTCTGTAGTTTAAAATAACTCCTCATAACATAAAAACTATAGTATGTAATTACGTACGAAAATTATCTCTCTTTTTTTATAAATAATTTTATTAACAACTAAAACAATTACATAGATGGACGAGAGAATAAAAACTCATTATTTATATAGAGAATAAATTTATATCTTAAAATATTTAAATTAATAATATATAATAGATAAAAATAAAAATATAAAAATTCTTTTCTTGATACGACACTTTATCATGAAAATTGTCATTGATTATTATGAGAAAAAGTGCCATGTTTTTTTTTTTTTTTTTTTTTGCTGAATGTGTCAAGTATGTGAATGAAAAACTGTCAAGTATGAGTTTTTTTGTTTTTTTGCTGAATGTGTCAAACATGTGTATGATTACATATTATCCAACCAAAAAAAAAAAGATTATATATTTGTTGTTACATTTTAATATTGTATGATGTTAATACATGTATAGTCTACTGTTATGTCTTGTTATGCCAAGTGAATGCATGTGAATATTCATAATTGTGTCTTATTTAACCTAGCTAAAAATATATGATGAAGTTTTAAGAGTTGTGCATCTTTTTATGAAGAGGTTTGGCTATTGGCTATATATCTAGTCGTTATGGACATGCATGTTCATAATCACAAATACATATTGAGAGAGATCTAATTGATGAAAGGTGTTTCTTTGGTGGAGTTTGAATTTGAGCAATTAGTGCAAAATTGCTACATAACGAGATTGTTGGATTGCTGTGTATGTTAAGAGGAAACGGGTTGAAGGTTACTCTCTACTATTATCGATTTGTGAATTTTTTTTTATAGAGGGCTCGAAACTCCTCAAAGTGAACAAGATATATGTGCCTGGCCTTGTAATTACATATATTTTTAATATAGCTCTATTATTGTAATTTTGTATTTATGTTATATTACATATTTCACTAACAGTATCAATGTTTCTCGAGTTATTCTAGGAAAAGGGAGGCTAGGTTTGCATCTGAGTCGCTGGTTTGCTTTACGAGGTAGAGAGTGGTCCACATAGAGAGAGCATTGCAATGGTTTTGCTCAATTAGGTTAGAACTGAATTTAAAAGCAAGTAATAATTTTTAAGTGCATTTCTAAGAACTGTTGTTTAGCTATCTGTAAAAGAGATACAGAGGAGAAACGTGAAATCTTTTGATGTAGACTAAGAATGGATATTGATGGAAACTCCAGGCCATTTTGGCCCTCCATTCCACCACAAGGATATGTATTGATGGAAATTTGATCCATGACGGGACAAAGACCGGCCCGGCCTACCTAATAATTTCAGACTAAATTAGCTCGTTCTTTTCTCAATATCAAAATGTGAGATGTTAACTTTTAAAAAATTTGTGAGATATTAAACTCATGACATTTTAAAGTATTCGATAAGAAGAACTTTTATGTTATGTTATGAAATAACCAATGCAACCCGTACTATGCATTGATATTAAATTTTTTATTCTTAATAATAATTACTGAAATTTATTTTTTAAAAAATTATAACTATAAAGTAAATTTATGTGTTTAATAAAAAAATTATTTAATTAGAAATAATTATATGTAATAGTCAGAAGAAGTTGTAAAAATAATTATACATGTCTATTATTATATGTATTTGAAAAAATAATAAACTTCTTATTTTATTTTTTTGTCATTCTAAATAAATAAATAATTGAGTAAGAAACTCCCCAACCTATCTGCACAAATGATGAAATAATTAAAATTTTAAATACTAATTTATGAAGTTGCTTATAAAAATAAGAAAGAAAAAAACTAAATACTTAAACAATTATGAACTTTTTGAAGAAAAAGAAAAAAAACTTGAATCCGCTGAGGATACCTGCACGAATGGTGAAATGATTAAAATTTTAAATATTAATTTATGAAATTATTTATAAGAATAAAAAAATAATCCAAATACTTAAACAACTATTGTAATACTAAAATATTTTTAAAATAAAATAATTATACTTTAACCACAAAATATTCCTAAAATATTATCATGATTAAATTTTTTAGAAAAAAAACTATTATAATATCCAGTTCAATTTCTTTTCTATACTACTCTCTCCCTTCAAAATTGAATAATTAAAATATAAATTATTTATTTTAGTAAGCAAAGAAAAAAATTTATCAAATACGATTGCATAAACTATTTATTGTATATAAAACTATTGATAATTTTTCATTAGAAACCCTTAAAAAGATATTAATAATTTATAAAATATTAATTTTATATTAATATATTACACTTAATATTTTTTGGCCTGAATCTTGTCAAATCCTTTTGTGTTTCCCAAGCCCATCCTATCAAATAAAAAAATTCAAAATGTAAAAAAGACATTAATATTAAAACTTCAAAGTAAGTTTATTTTAATTGTGTTATTCTTACATTGATTCTTAAAGAAAGCATTCGTTAAGAAAAATATAATATATTTAAAATAAAATCATAATAAATATTAAAGTTCCTCTTCCCTTCCTTGTCTCTCTCTACTCCTAAAAAATAAATAACTTACAAAATAAAATGTATTAGTATTTTATATTAAAAATCTCAAAGAAAGATTTTTTTTCAAAATTAAAAAAATTATCAAATCATAGCTCATTTTTTCCAAAAAAAAAAAATGCACTTGATCCATCAAAAAGAAACCATAGCGTTATTATACTTATTATACATTACAAAAATCATTTCTTTCTTTTAATCCACTTGATGAAAAGATAAAAAAAATAAAAAACTATTGATCATTACATTTCATGTCCACTGTACTGCAAAGTCATACATGTTCTAATGCAGAATGTTTTAATAGACAATTAGGTACTTTTGTCCTTAAATTTTACCATATAAAGGATCAAATTAGAGTAATAGATACCGATGGCTAAATAGATAAATATTTCTAAAATCATCTTCTCAAAGTTAAAAAAAAACCTTTGTAATAAAAATAAAGTTGTTAGAATATATGAATCTTCAATACCTGTCAAAAAAAACAAAAAATTACTAGTTTTTTATTAAAAGAATTGAAAATATATATTAGTGTACATAATCTAATGAAAACATAAAAAGAAAAGACATGAAAGATGTAGAAAGAGAAACATGATTGAATAACACAAATTAAGAGATTTAATCGGAGAAGTGGGGCTAAGAATTAAAATTTTTAAATTTAAAAGTTTAAATTCTAACTAATAATAACTTTTCTACCTATAAATAAACTTAACGTTCTAAAAAATAAGAATGAAGACTCCAAAAGTTTTTTGAGAGGAAAGAGAATTATATATATATATATATATATATATATATATATATATATATATATATATATAAACAAAATATGTGGATGTCCATATTAGTTAGTTTTTTAAAGAAATTAAACTCCTAAAATACTACTTCTGATTAGATTTGATTTTATTTCTCTATTATAATTTGAGTTTTCTTAAACTTTTATATTGTGAACCTATGTATAGAAGTCATATGATGATATTAATAAGATTGATGAGTCTTGATTCTTGAATTCTATTTTCTTCATCTATATTCTTTCTTCTCTTTCTTATTTAGTTTAGATTGTTGTTATTCCAAACATTGTCTTCACTTTAATTTTGCATTTGAAATGCTCAATTTATAATATTTTGTTGGAGATTATGATATATTTTGAATGAGAAATGCGATATTATATATATATATATATATATATATATATATATATATATATATACATACATACATACACACACACACACACACACACACATATATATATATATATATATATATATATATATATATATATGTGTGTGTGTGTGTATGTATGCATATACAATATGTACAAATATGTAAAGTTACTTATATTAGTTTAGGTAACTGCCTTTGGGTTTCCCGGTTAGCTTGGATTAGGGCTTCGTTCTGTAACTATATATATGGGTGTCTTTATATTGAAATGACAAGAGAAACAGATTTCTCTCCATAAGAATATTTCTTCATGGTATCAAAGCCAATCGAAAACCATGAGTAGTAGTAGTATTAGCAATGAAACCAGCAAAAAGCTAGTGCTTATACACTAATGTCCGGAGACAATCCTGATCTCTACTTACTCACGTCCAATTTAAGGGTTAAAATATTGAAGAATGGAGCAAGGCGATGCAGACGGCATTGCAAGCCAAGAAAAAGCTTGGCTTCATTGACGAAACGATTCAATAACCAGATGCTAACTCACCTGAAATTGAGGATTAGTTGACGATGAATTCCATGATTGTTTCATGAGTCTTTAGTACAATCGAACCAAGGTTGCAATCTATCATCACCTACACAGACTTGGCCAGAGATTTATGGCTTGATCTTCATCAGCGTCTCTCAATTGGAAATGGAACACGTATACAAGAATTGAAAGCAGCTATTGCAAATTCCCGCCAACAAGGGCACAATGTGACGACTTATTATGGTCGGTTAAAAAAGTTGTGGGATGAACTCAATACTTATGAATGGATTCATGTTTGTGACTATAAAGGTTGTGAATGTAACATCACAGTTAAACTTGTCAAATGCCAAGAAGAACCAATTTTTGATAGGGCTTAATGATGCTATTTTTGGGACCGTGCGTTCTAATATTTTGAACATGGACCCTCTTCCTACTATGAATCAAACATATTCGTTGATTATTCGTGAGGAACATCATTAAAATATGGCTAAGACCAGGGAAGAGTGCATTGAGGCAATAAGTTTTACTATCCAAGCTAGTTGCCGTAACAATGCTTCAACTCAAAAAAAGTTAACATGCTCGGTATTCTTTATTAGTCAGAGTTAATAATTAAAAATTATAATTGTACTATTTAAAATACGTGTAAAATCTTTTAAAATTATAATAATCGAAAAACACTTTTAGAACTAGATGATTACAAACTCTAACTTTAGAAACTAAAATAGTTATTTTTTCTTAGATGATAAGACCAAAATATAAAATCTTTTAATTTTCTTTACATAGGTTAAGGAAAAAAATAAATATTTTTTATTATATTCTTAACTAATTTTATTAATATAATATAACATAAAAATTATATTTATAGTAAACATAAGTTTTAAAAATAATATTTAAAATTCACTGAAGACTAAATAGTTAAAAAAGAAAATAATTAAAAGATGTTGTAATTTAGAACGAAGCGAGATTACACGATTGAGTTCACAACCTTGTGACTTTTCTTGGCTTTGTCTTGTTCGAAAGCTGAAAGACCCCATCACCGAGTAAAATTATTGAGATGTTGAGCTTGCAAGAAGTTGAGTCCTAATCAAAACCCATTGTTCTGTGAAATATTCTTGACATCAGATGAAAGAATGTGACTAATTGGACTATATGGTTTTTAACAATATTCTCCATGCTAAAACATCCTAGAACTAGGAAACACTAATCAACAATGAATTAAGATTGCTTGTGGGAAGAAAATCAAGGTCAGGCTTGAAGGATTTTTCCCTTTTTTGCTGAATAAATTCTCAAATTTCACTAAAAATTGAACCGATAGGGTTTTCTGGTGGTCCGTAATTCGTCGTGAAGCTGCATTAATTTTCCATATCCATCTCGCGGATAAAGGACAGGAGAGAGAAAGTGACCGTAAATTACATATAATATTCTTTCTTGCCTTCAAATAGATTTTCCAAATCCCAGCTACACCGACAGATTCCCCAACGTTAGATGTTATCTTCGACGGTGGGAATTAGAATCTCAGCCACGAGGCATCCACGCAGCTCAACCGCGGAACATCATTGGCTTCCACGCGCAAACACGGCCTACGACTTCTGGAAATTACGAGGATTTTATCATCATCTTCTCTGGCCTTTCGTTTTCAGGATTTGAAAGAACCCCACTTTGGACTTTGTTTTCCATGAATTATGGCGACATTATCCAATCTTTCCGAGACCGGAACTGCTAAATTCCTTATCAGCAAAAAAAAAAAAAACAAATTTTTGCTTGCGCTGCCTAACGTGGAAGCACAATGCTCATTTTCAATTGAGGGTCCTCATAATAATTAATATCCAAATAATAGTTTAAGAAATATTTTACTCATCTGCAATTACACGTGCATTTCTATGTTAATTTGGGATTAAAAGTTCGATATTCAATTAAGACAGTAAAATATAAATTCTTTTTATATAAATTAAAAAATAAAATAAACAGTATTTTGTAATTATATTTTTAATTAATCATATTAATATAATAAAAAATCAAAAAATTATATTTATAGTAATATTAATTTTTAAAATTAATTTTTAAAATTTATAAAAATTTAAATATTTTTAAAAAATAAAAAAATTTTAAAAATTTTATATTTTGAATCGAAATGAAATGAATAGTAATGAAATAAGTTAATGATACATTAGTCTCTCGCATTAGTTTCTCCAAATATATTAGTACAACATAGGACTAATGATGAATTAATTAGTGGAAACAAAAAAGTCACGCACTTACGAGTAGATGACAAATGATGGGATCAACGGCATGCTTCAAGAAAGGACGTTAAGAAAACTTTTGGAATTCCTTTTGATTATGGAAGGAAATGAACTTATGCAAGTATCGTTACAAGACTTCTTCTTCATAAGCGCAAGATAGCTACCGGACTATTGGAAACGGAGGATCCATTTTCAGTTTCGGAAGAAGTGTTTCTCTCTCTCTCTTCGTGAGAGCAGACATAACAGCCAACTGGGAAAAAAAAAAGATCTTTTGAGAAAGTATGTAGGATTCAGCCACAAACGTGCCCTTTTGTGTTTTTTTTTTCTATAATCAAGGAACATGTCTTTTATTTATTTTTTTAAAAATAAAATTTAATTAAGTTTGAATTTAAATTTTTTATTTTAAATTTTATAAATATATATAAAATTAAAAAATTAAAATAAAATTCGCAAGTAAATCCAATTCAAATACACTATTTCAATCATGCTACCACGTTGGTCAAGACTTTTTATAGATTTCTCGAAGAAGGTGATGGGAGAGCGGGGTTGAACATGGAATAAGTAAGGTTTCCTTTGGAAAATGATTCACGGAGGAACAAATTCGAGCAAAGTGAAATCTTACTTTTGACTTTGCTTTGGAAGTTGGATATGAAGGACGTGATCTGGTACACGTACAACGGGACTTGGTATTCGCGGTAAAGGCAACAATACCATTAGTAATAATTAGTTTTACTCTTTATGATAAAACGTATCACAGACACTTAAATTTTATCATATTATCGACTTTAACACACAAATTAAAAAATAGATAGTTTTAATACTCGAACTCTAAATCGTGATTGACGTTGACTATTCCGTCCCACATGACCGTTAAATCTCAAACGCCGCCTATCACATGACCGTCCACGTGACCAGTAGTGGGGGTATTTCTGTCTAATTACATGTTACCCTTTAGTCTCTATAACGTCTTCCAATAAACTGATTCAAAATCTACAACCGTCGCTCTTGGGTTCAAGAAATAATTTTTCCCATTGCAGTTTCTACATAGCTTTGACATTCAGAATCTGCATCCTCACATTAAAGCTCCACGCAATGTTAGAAGTACTCTTTGGCAGAAGCGGAATGAGCTAGGTCATCAGAAGCAGAGATGAATATCTCGATCCGTATATGGTTTACCGTAAGTGAACTGGGTTCTATCTCCATTTGCACTCATCTTGCAAAAATTAGTTTTCTGTGGCGTTACTGTTATGGGTTCCCTCTTTTTGTTTAGAAGTTGTGATCTTTGATGGGTTTTTCATGCTTTTTCTACTCCAAGATTTCATATTTGTTGAAGTAATGCGAGCTGTGTGTGTTTCTGTGATGAAACTTGCTTGGTGAAATTTTTTGTTAACTATGTTTAATTGACTTTGAAATGTAATTGCAGAAGATAATCATTTATTATTTTGTGTGTATTGACATCGCATACATGTACTTGCAGAAGACAGTTGTGAGTATTTTACTATAAAATTGCATCATGGTGGACACTTAACTGGGGAAGAGTATAGGTGGTATGAAGATGGTGAAGTAGATTACGTTGATTTTTGCAGCGTAGATAGGATGTCAATGCATGAAATTGATGCTATGTTAAAACAATTGGGTTACAAAGATCAGACAATGTTGTATTACTATTTGGAGCCTTCCGGGGATATGAAGAATGGGCTAATTTTAGTGCAAGGTGACAATGAAGTTCTATTGATGTGTGCTCTTATAGAGAGGGTTAAGATCATTGAATTATATGCTGATGTTAGGAAAAGGGAGGAGATAATTGAATTGTTGATGCAACTTCCAGAGTTTAAGAGTGAGCAAAAAAAAATGCAGTGTTGTGATTGAGGAAATTGAAGATGAAAACACACACGAAACTGAGGCTCATGTTGATGCTTCTAACTGTCATACATCTCAAACCCATGATAGAAGTACAATGGTTCAAGGTGTTGATCTTGTTGCTGCAAGCCAAATGTCTGTTAATATGCCAGAATGTAGGCAGCCAAGTCAACCATTAAGTAATATTGAGGAAGAAGTTGATGTTGTGGGTGGAGAGGGCATTGCCGTAAATGACGAAGTTCTTGACAGTTTCTTCCATGGGGGAGATAATGCTCAAGGGGTAATGGATGAGGGTGAAGGGGAGCAAGTTGATGGCCATCAAGCTGCTGCGGTAATAGAGCAAGAGTCCTCAGAATTTGATGACAGTTCTGATGCAGATTACGAGATTGAACAATTCAGTGATGATGATTCGTATTGCATGGATGATGAGGTGGTTGATGATGATCTTGCTGCAGAGATGGCAGGTCAGAAAAATGGGGGTAAGGCAAAACAAAAAATTAGAGAGGCTTCTCAAGAGACAATGCAAGAAAGCCAAGATGCACTAGCTGAAGATGACATGGAGGAGCATCTTTCTGATGGAAAATCTGATTGCTCAGATTCTGAAAGTGAGCAATTTAGAGGCAGGTACAAATATTTCAATTCCGAGAGGGATATGAGGAGACCTCTATTTGAGGTAGGGTTACGGTTTAAAGATGCACCTGAGTTTAGAGAAACAGTCAGAAACTATTTGATCAGTAAGGGAAAGGCTGGGAAGTTCAGACCAAATGAAAAGGAGCGGGGTCAGAGCATCTTGCAAAAATGAGGCTTGTGGCTGGTTTGTTTTTGCTTCTGTTGAGAAGGCAACCAAGTGCAAAGATTTAATGATAAAATCTATGAGATTGAAGCATACTAATTGCTCCCATGAGTGGCAGAGTAAGCACATCACTGCTAGATGGATTGCAGAGAGATTCTTAGAACGAGTTAGAGTCCACAATAAAATCTCTGTGGCTGCAATCAGACAATGCATTGACGAAGAGTACAAGGCTGAGATAAGCAAGTACAAGGCATATGCTGCCAGAAGAATAGCTAGGGAAATAATTTCTGGTTCAAATGAAAATCAGTATGTAACAGTTTGGAGATATGTAGCTGAGTTAAAAAGGACACATATTGGCACCTCAGTTGAGATAGTTCATGAACCCTTCAGGGAAGCAGGTGGGCAGCCTAGGTTCATGAGAATGTATGTGTGCCTAGGGCCACTGAAAAAAGGATTCATGTCATATTGTAGGCCTCTTATTGGAGTTGATGGCTGCCATACCAAAGGTTTGTATAGGGGTCAATTGCTAAGTGCAATAAGTATTGATGCCAATAACGGATGGTGGCATATAGCTTATGCATTGGTTGAGAAGGAAGCCCGAGAGCAGTGGAAGTGGTTCTTTGAATTGTTGGCGGATGACTTGGAGATTCCAAATCAGGGATTAGCATATACTTTCATCTCTGATAGGCAGAAGGTAGGGGCATTCAATTCTTCTCATTGATTGTTTTGTTTGTGCAGCTTATAACAATATTATTTTTACTTATGTATGTAGGGGCTTGACTCAGCTTTAGCAGAAATTTTGCCAAAATGTGAGCATAGATACTGTGTCCAGCATATGTATTGCAACTTCAAGAAGTTGCATAAAGGCAAGGCCTTAAAAGACATGCTGTGGAAGATTGCAAGATGTAGCAATGAACAACTATATGCCGTAGCTATGAAAGAGTTAGAAGACTATGATCAAGATGCACATAGATGGCTTGTAAATGGCCCAGACCCAAAGCATTGGTGCAGGGCATTCTTTTCAGATCAGACGAAATCTGATATGCTATGCAACAATTTATGCTAGTCTTTTAACTCTTATGTTCTGGAAGCAAGAGACCAGCCCCTAATAACCATGGTAGAGACAATTAGAATGATGCTAATGGGCAGGATAGAGAACAGAAGAAGCTGGATGCTCAAGAAACAAGATATGCAGATATGCCCAAAAATCAGGGAGCTTGTAGATAAAAATGTAATTGATAGCAGGCACTGGAAACCTCTATGGAATGGAGTAGATGGCTATCAAGTGGCTGGACCAAGGAAAATGCAATTCATTGTTGACTTAGGTAAGAAGATTTGCAGTTGCATGTCGTGGAAAATATCTGGAATCCCATGCCCTCGTGCTATTGCTGCAATGCATAAGAGAGGAGTAAACCCCGATGACTATGTGGATGTCTGTTATAGAACAGATAACTTTATGAAGTTATATGACCATGTTCTTGAGCCAATCAATGGGGAAAATCAGTGGCCAGTAAGTGATGGGGTATTATTGGACTCCCCGAGGGCCTGCAAACAACCTGGACGGCCAAAAAAGGCTAGAAGACGGGCAGTGGAAGAAATTGAGGAAGGTTACGTAAGGATAAGGAGGAGAATTGTCATACACTGCAAAAGATGCAAGAAATCTGGCCATAATTCTAGAAGTTGCAAAGATAACATCCCAGAAAATGCAGATATGGAGCACCAAAACAGACCTAGCGAGGATGAACAGCCAAGGTGAAGAAAGGTTAGTGAGAAGGAAACCAATTCCATTCTAGATTTCTGTGGAACATTACTGATTATAATTTTCCTTGCAAGCTCCTACCAGAAGAACATCACATTCGAATAGAGAGGGGAACAAGTATTCCTCTGATAGGCCACTTCCAAGACCAAATAGAGCAAATAAGGGATCTGCATCCGTGAAGAAATAGATGATTAATGTTACCATTAGATGCCTGCTGGCTTTGGACTTATGTGGATGTATTGTGCATATGTAGTTTAAATATTCTGTCACATGTTATACAAATGAATCTTTTATTTGTGGGGTAGCATATTTTGACTGCATTTGCCTTGTTTATATCAGTATAGACCTTGTTTTTCTCGGCTTTGCTTTGGTGCATGTTCAATGGCAACATTTTTAGGACAGTTTTATTTTTTATTGCATTGGAACCTGGATTCATGGGAAAGCATTCTTGGAATATGAAAAACAGTCTAGAACTAACAAGTTAGCTCTCAGACAAAAGGCCCGTGCCTATAATGTACATAGAAGTTGACAAATTTACATTCACAACAACACATTTGAAAGCAACTGTCATGGAAGTTTCTATCCTCAGCCACAAAATCAGCAAAAAAGAAAGAACCAAATGATAAAAAAAAATGGGGCCTATTAACAATGCCCTTACTAATTCCCACCCCAAAAGTACATGAACTAACTCCAGTAGAATATCATCCAGAGAATCACAAATGTAACCACAACCCATCTAAATCGTCGTCTTAACCTGCGCACTTCGACTTCAATTTCTTGATTTCTGTTCTTCAACTTCTCATTCTCTTCTTCAAATTTTTTCCTGTCTTCAATAGCTGCATCAAGCTCAAGCTCCACTCTATCAACCCGTTTCAATAGTCCAGGTATTACTTCCAAAGATCTGTCACACATTTCTGGATCCAGCCACTGGAAAAAATTACATCTCTCACCCTTCAAAAAGCAACCAAATAACACGGCGATTTACTCAAACTATTCCCTCAAAATTATCATTCACATGATTCAAACTAACGAGAAGAAATAAAAAAGCTTACTTGGGAATATCCACAACTTGCAAATCTTCTAGAAGGGTTTTTTTTGGTCCAAGAAGTCCTCAGTGCACAGATCTTTCCACAGTAACAGTTGGGTAGCAAAAACTTCGTTGAGGATCTTGGCATCCCTGCAAACTCGCTTGGAATTGGTGGAAAATGAAAGGAAAAAGATGAAAATACTTGGGGTTAGGTAGAATGTTGACCTTTGGTGGCAAAGTATTTTTAGGACGTGCTTGGCATGTGATCAATATACTAGAGGGAAATATTGGCGCCATTACATCACCTAAGTTGTCAGACAAAATTATCCTCCAAGATGGTCATGTGATAGACGGCGTTTGAGATTTAACGATCATGTAGGACGGAAGGGCCAACGTCAATTACGATTTAAAGCTCAAGTGTCAAAACTATCCGTTTTTTAATTTGAGTGCTAAAGTCAATAATATGACAAAGTTTGAGTGTCTATGGCACTTTTTGCCCTACTGTTTATCTAAAAAATAAATAGTTTTATTGAATTTAGATACATTTTGCATATATATATTTAAAAGTATACAAAAATAACTTTTTATTGTTTAGCATGTTTGATTCACATAAGGTATATGCAAAAGAATTACTACATGGAAACATGTACGATAAATGCAACGCTCATTTCCTTTTTCTTTCTTTAGTTTTTTAACACACTAAGAAAAAAAAACATGATATAAGATTTATTGATTTATCACGTTATCACCATATAAAAGTTAACGAAATATCCATTAATTATTTTATTGGATAAGAGAGGATGAACGCTGATCAAGTATTACAGTTTTCAACTATCAAATCATGCGAGTCAAGATGATAATTTAATTAGTAAATGAGCATTTAGATTGAGTTTCGATTCAAAATTTAATTAATTATTTTATCTTTTTTATAAAAAAATATGTTTATAAAATACATAATAAAAAATTTTAAGCTTAAACTTAATTCAAATGCACAATAATTTCATATCAACACATATTTGCGCTTTGTTGTTTCTTTTAACAACATAAGATTCTCTTCTTTTTAGAAAAGAAAAAAATCGTAAAATCATGCATTTACATGCTTGTTTTTATAATTAAAATAATTTATTCACAAAAAAGGTGAAAGGGATTATATAAATAAATTAAAATTTATTTTAACATATAAAATATTAAATTTCAAGTATTTTAGATAAGTGATCTATAACAAAAATATAATAAAAACGAGCATACACCATGCTTTTGTCCCACAGTTAATGACATTAATAGAACAATTTCGTGAATTGAAAAGGCATTTTTAGATGGGTGAATTGATGTAATCAAAAGTTTCAGGGTCATTAGTGAAATTTATCATATTTGTTACTATTATTGTTTATATCCCTTTGGCAACAAATTAGAGAAATTCTAAAAGTTAGGGGGAGGAGGAAAAATGAGAGAGAGAAGAAAAGGAAAAGAAAAAGGAGAACATGCGAACAGAGAGGGTGCGCGAACAGAGTCAAAGTTGACGCAAATAAGGAGAGAGGACGAGACAGAGGAGTCAGGAAAATATGCCACGTTTATTGAAGGCACGGCACTTTCCCCGGCGAGGACCGTGGTGGGACCCACATCTGCTGAGCTTCCGTTTCAACACAACACAAGCGCAGGGGGCGACCATACACATGAACATGGAGAGGAGAGGATAAAAGAAGAAAAGCGGGGGGACACGTGTGCATGTCACGTGCATTCAGGACAAGTGTATAGCTACAATACGAGGTCTCATTCAAAGGGCCTCGTACTGGGAACTCGAAGATTTGGTTTTGTCGGGTTGCGGAGCGGTGGTGGCATGAGGAACATGTGTCCCCCTTGTGGTGGCACTCTTATAAACATTCCTCGTGGATTCCTCACGTGATTGTGTACCCCTCATTACAGCCCTTTGCTGGTTCTGCTCCCCTCCTATTCTTCTTAATTCCCACCTTTCGGGGAGGAACTATACGCTGCTCCGCCCGCTGCTGCTCGAGAGCCTGTCCGCTTAAAATGGACGACTAGATCGCCTTCGCTTGTATTGTACGATGTGGAGCCGCTCCAAATGTTTCTGTGGGGCATCCAGCAGCGCCTGTCTAATAATTAATTTTTATTTATTACGTACGAAATATTAATATACTTAATTTTTATTTATACTTAACGTGTGAATATTTTTAATAATTTCTAATAAATATAACACTTTGTGGTTAATCTCCTCCAGTCGTTCTGCTGAGCAGTTGCATGTCACGCTCGCTCGTTGTTGCCATATTTATGGTCGGTCTTGTAAATAATTTTCTTTGCTTTGTTTCATTGTTGATATATTTAGTGAAGAACTGAGAATTGGTATAGAGGAAAAATGGGAAACAGTTACAAGGGGAAAGTGCTGAATTAGACCGAACATACATTTATTTTTGATAGGTTTAGTGAAGAAAAAAGAATTGGTACGAGGAAAAACGGAAAACCAATTACAAAGGGGAAAGTGCTGAATTAGACCAAACATTGTAGTATTAGAAAAGGAAATTACCATGCTAGAGAATATTCTTCCCAAAGCGAAAGTAGTTTTAACGTTTTGGTGTTGGTTGATATGCTGATTGATAAAAACTGTCGGTTGGTTGGGTGCATCCCCACTTCAGCTCATTCATCCCAAAAAATAATGAGTTCCAACCAAAGCCAATTTCGGTTTTCTTTATTTCTTTCTTTTCTTTAATTTTAAGTTCGGTTGAACTTGGACTCAATTGAGCTTGACCCAATTTTGTACATATAGGAGTTGCTATTGGCAAATTTTCTGGTCAATGGCCCTTTATTTCTTCCTTCCTTATAAGGCAGCAACACCGTTTCTCTAAGGGAAAATTTATTCAAATTACAAGCGAGTCTTCTTGTTTGAAAAATTATGAATTTGCTCTTAGAACTGTTTTTTAAAAAAACTAGTAGTATAATTTTACCCTTTGATTTAGAAATCATATAATATTTTGATCCTTACAATTAATTATCTAATAATTGACTAATGGATCTCTCATAAAATTAAGTTAAAATTTTAAGTTTACTCATCTAAAATTTATGAAAGTTATTTGTTAGATATATTATACTTTTATTTTACTAAAATATTCACGTACATTATCTTGTATCTTCACAAAAATTGAAGGATATCCTTCATAGTATACTTTTATAAAATAAAAATTTTTATAAAGTACAATGATATTTTGATAAATTAATATACAATACAAATGATATGATGTCTTTCATAAATTTAGAATAGTAATTTTAATCTTTTACGTTAATTTTATGATAAATTCATCAATCGATCATTAATTAATTAACAATAAGGATTAAAATATTATTCTATTTGTGATTTAAATGTTAAATTTATAATGATCTGGACAACTTGAAGAGTAAAGATAAAGTTTTCCGAAAAATAAATTTTATTTCATAGTTTGAATAAACCTCAATGCTAAAAGTGTAATTATCCCTTTCTCTAATTCTTGCTCAAAAACAAAATTCCTTTAATTCATTAGTTATAGTGTTTACTAGTACACTTATTTTTTACTCCATTCGCTTCAAAATATAAAATTTTTAATAATTTTTACATATATTAAGAATAAATAAAATAATATGTATTTTACATATTTTATTCTTAATTAATTTAAATTGTTTTCTACTAACATGAGAGATAATATAAAACTTATATTTATAAGTGATCGCAATTTTAGAAAAGTGATCATTAAAATTTATAAAAGTCAAACTTTTTTTAAAAAAAGAGCACAAAAGGCCTTATATTTTGAAACGAAATAAGTTTTTTAAAAGAAAAATTAATTACTATTTATATTATTTTATTTTGAATTCTAGGTTTAGAACTTTATTAATTTTCGCTGAAATCTTGCTTTAAGGATCGTATTTTACACATTGTAATTATTTTTATTAATACTTAAAGTAAAACAATATTTCTTTGCAATGCATACAAACTTTTCCGATTCCTATTTAGATTAGAGGATTTTATAAAAACTCAAAATTATTTATTTTAAAAAATTGTAGAATATAAAATGTTTAATAAATACAGTCTTAAAACTATCATCTCTGCTATTTAACCAATTACATAAAATACATATAAAATTTAAAAAGTCAAGAAATAAAAAATTAATTTAAAAGCTTTCTGTTGACTCGTGTTATTTAATTTCTTAGAACTCGTCTTGACTGGTTTTTCTTTTTTCTTTTTTTTTTCTTGACTGGTCTTTTAATGTTTATACAATCCGGTCATCTTAGCTATATGAAAATGGTAGACACGATCCGATTAACTTCCACTTTCCATACGTTACCGAAATGCCACTTTTTATTTTTGTCTAATCTCATTTAAATTTTATTTCTATTTTTTTTCTTGAAAAACAGACAACCAAAGAAAAGGTGGCGTTAGTTAAACATTACATCAACTAATGACAATAATTGAGATTCTCTTTCTCCCATTTTCCTTTTTCCATTTTTCTTTTTTTTTTGGTTCAAAATTATTCTTCCACGACACCCAACCAAAACCAAAAAATGAAAAGCCTAAAGAAAAAAAAAAGGAAGGAAATTTCACCGTGTATGGTGGGGCTGCTGTAGCTACAAACAAATCTGATCCGTCGGATCAAATTTAAAATATGATTTGACGGATTATATTTATATATATATATATATTATTAAAATTTATAAATTTTTACAAATGTAAGATTATATCCAAAATATGATTTGACAGATCATATTCAATCTTGTACGTACTGTAAAAATATCGTGCAGAACTATAACCGGATTCGTTATGAGGCACGTTGTACCTTGTGCATGGATGGAACAAATGACGGTACTCCAAAAAAGCACATTTCTAGAAAATGAAAAAGGATTTTTCACAAAATAAGTACACTAAAAGTCTGTTTGGTTCAAGAATTTTCCTGAGGAAAAGGAAAATAAAAATGAAATTCTTAAGTCAAAAATTTGCATATTATTTGGCTTACTAGGAAAAATATTATTGAAATGAAAAATGATTTCTAAGAAAGCAATTTATCTTGTTTGGTATGAGAGCTTTTATAATAGAAATAAAAAAATAAATCACACATTAAAATTTTTTCTTAGTATTTTATTTTTTCTCATACTTTTATGTGAAAATATTTTTAATGCTTTTTATTAAAATTATTCTCACTAATTTAATTTATTTTATTTTTTAATATTTTCCTTCATTACTAATCAAAAGAGTATATTTTCTAAGAAAAGTATTTCCTTTTCCGTAGTAAAAAAATCTTGGACCAAATAGACCCTAAAAGTTCACAAATTTTATTAGCTTTTCTTGAAAATAACTTGCACGGGACAAAATCGATATCTGTAGGTTGGGTAGTTAATTGACTGTCGGAATTATTCGTCACGCTTTTGCAGTTCCACCCAAACGTGGCCTTAATTAATTTGGTCCACAGATTTCTAGCCATCAAACTTTAGTGCCCACAAATATCAATTATTTCAGCAAGGTGATAATGAAATTTCGAAATATGCCAATTAATAGCTTACGGTCGAATAAATAATAGCTTACTGCCCCCTGATAAGCAGTAGCTCAAGTGGTATAAATATTTTTTACCAGATAAAAAATTTTTAAAAAAAATCCACTCCTCTACGACTAGGAAAAAAGAATTCAGAATTCCAAAATTCTCACATTTCTAAATTTAAAACAAAAAAAAAAAAGAAAACTCCAAGCCAAACATACATCATACGGGCATTTCACGTGGCGAAGGGTGAAAGAGGGCTCTGAAATCATAAATATGAGGACAGAATCAGAATGCGCCAGAAGGTACTACACATGAGTAGACTCTCATCGAAGGGATTCTTGGCCTTGAGATAAGGCCTTCAACACATTGTGAATAAAGGCTCATTAGAATTTTGCTTTTCTTCACAGTTAATTTTTACCAAAGTGTTGTTGTTGTAGTACTAAAGTTTGGTAAAGTGTGAGATGCTCTGCACTCTGCATGTAAGATTTCGACCACACGCCTTCCCAATAAATGCAAGCTAATCACTTTTCTCTACGTGTCTCCCCTCTTTAGTCCTCATTTGTTTTCTTTTGATTCATTTTCGAAATTCAAAATTAATTAATCTTTTTAATGCTTGACTGGTACCATAAGTCTCAATTATCGAGTATAAGAAATAAATTAATAATTCTTAATAATATGTCAGTATTGGATGCCATGAAGAATAGTAGACAGAAAGGGTCTAAGAAGATTAATTTATGGGTACGTTTGGATGCACAATAGTTTCCCCCATTTTTTCCTTTGCCTACAAAATCAAGCAGACCTAACCTAAAGTGTGCCTAAGCATTTTTAAAGTAACTAATCTATAGAAGACTTAGTGACCTTCTTCCCCTCTTTATTCAGGTTTCAGATATTTATATATAGAACACTTAGTCATTTTATTTCTGCTCCTGCTGATCTTTATCCAGTGATATAATATTATTTTGTACAATGTACTACTTCTATTGTTTTAAAGAGATCTTGGTTTAAATTAAAATAAAAGTCTTCCTGCTTACCTTTTAATTGTTTCAATTATTTGAATTCAATGACTCTCCTGTAAGATATTACAATAGGAGGAAAAATACTCCCTCCATTCATAATTTAATGTTTACATTTCTTTTTAAAAATATTTATAAATGAATGTCAATTTTTTAAAATAGTTATATATTTTATCTAAATTTTCATTCACGACCACCTTCTTAATTTAAGAGAAGTAAACTTCACTAACACAAAGGTTCCACCACTATTCTCGTTCTTTTTTTTTTTTTTGCTAAATGAAGATTATATATTAATAGTGAAATATTGAGCCATTACAACTAAAAACAGTTCTCAAATTTTCACTCCAATACATCAAAAGAGGGGTGCTAAGAGACTGGAATAACCCAATATAAAAACTAATAAAATTATACAGTAGTTCAAAAACTATGATAACTGAGAATATCTCACACCCTAAAAACTCAAAGTGGGTAAAGTACAATATTACTAATACATATAAAAATAAAAGTAAATACACTTTGATCTTCTCCGCTACAACTGCATTGCCATTTTTGAAACACATAAACAAATATAATTCAATATATACCCCTCTCTTAAATAACAATAATTTAAAAATTATAGGTGTGTCAACGGTTTTAAAAATTACCTAAAAAAGAGACAGATCACAGAAAGAGAGTCCAGATAGACTCCGGGTTGAAAGATTCCTCCAAAGTAGAGGAGAGAAGTTGTAGAATCAGTCTGCAAAATTGCTTATCTGTGCGGCTTGAATCTCGACAAAAGTTATGTAGAAAAAGATCTACTATGATTGAGGTCAAAATAGAGAGTAGGAACAAACAAGAAGGATAAAAAGTAACTGGAAAAGAATTCGGCCAAACTTCGGTCGCCGGCCAAAGCCAATGGCTAGATCTGGCCGAAAATAAAAGGGACGTCCAGAAACAAAAGGTAAAAGGAAGGGAAAAAAAGCCAGTCAATATCTGATCTCCGGTTAAGGTCGGTGGCTAGATCTTGCCAGTAAGGAGAGGTCGACCAAGATTCAGTCTAGATCTGGCTGGAGAAGAAGGTCAAAAGTACGTGCCTAGAGGGTTAGAGAGGAGGGAGAGAAAAAAGGATAGAGAGAGAAAGTACTATGAGGCTTTCTAAGATCCTTGAGAGGGTCTATTATATTTTTTGCATTTGACTACTACTATTTTCTTTCACTCTATTGATTTAAGAGATTTAAATTTTACTAATATATGAGTTAGTCTTACTATTAACTTCTTTAATTAATAAGATTGTCATAATAATTTTTTATATCCAAATTATTCTTTTTATTTTATGCTAAGTTAAAATAACACATTCAATTATAAACGGAAGGAGTAGCACATAATGAGACATGTAATAGTATCTCTTAACAATAGAAAATAGTTCTTTTAAAAAAAATAAAAAATAGTTCAAGAAAGCAAAAAATGAACAAGAAAAAGTATCTGCTTCCCTATGCTGTTGTTCTAACTTCTAATTTAAGTGATCAAGAAATTTGACTATATGTCTAAGAAAAGAAAATTGATAAAAATGAATTTACAATTTATTCTATTTCTTTTGAGCGGGGGAAGGCAAACTTTGTTACGGACGTTGTCGTTGTCAAACTCGGATTAAAGAGCTGAAGGAGAATTGAATAGCTCTACCGTTGAGTCAAGCTCCGCCCACAACCAACCGCATCCTTTTGAGGAGTACTGAATATTTTGGTGAAAGAATTATTACATCCACAAGCCGTGGTAAGCTCGTTGAGGGGCGGGAGGAGGTGGGCAATTTATTTTGTTACAGTGGTTATTTGTTTTGTTATTTTTCTTGCTGGACGGATAGACAGTAGTTTTTTCTTTTGTAATTTTATTTTTTAGTATTTCTTCGGTTATAATTTAAAAAATATTTCATTTTAATTGGATATAAAATTTAAAAAGAACCTTTAACTTATTTAATCTACTAATTTTACTATAATTAATCTCATGATATCATTATTAATTAAAGAGGTTAATAGTAAGATTCATATGTTAATAGATTTAAATTTATTAATCAAAAGAGTTAAAAATATTTGCGATGGACCATATATTAGCCGAATTTATATTTTTTAAATGAAGAAAGTTAATAGTAAAAGTTTATATAAAAATATATAATTACTAGTATAAAAGCACGTTCTATACATGAGTAGTAAATTTTTTATTTCTAACAACAAATATTAAAAAATATTTTTAAATATTACAATTATGAAGTCAATTTATATGTTTAATAAAAAAAATTTTCACTTAGAAGTAATTGTAGGCAATTATAGGAAGAAGTTATAAAAATAACTATACATGCCCATTATTATGTATATTTGAAAATAACAATAAATTCTTAACCTTATTTCTTTGTCATTTTAAATAAATAATTGAGTAAGAGACACCATAACCTACCTGTACAAATGATGAAATGATTAAAATTTTAAATACTAATTTATAAAATTACCTATAAAAATAAAAAAAATCAAATACTTAAACAATTCTGAGCTATTTGAAGAAAATAAAAAAAGAAACTTGAATCTTCCTGGCGAGAATACCTGCACAAAAGGTGAAATAATAAAAACTTCAAATTACTAATTTATAAAATTATTTATAAAAATTAGAAAAAAATTAAATATTTGAACAATTATGAGCTATTTGAAGAAAAAGAAAAAAATTTTAAATCTACTTGGTAAGGATACACGTATGAAATGTGAAATCATTAAAATTTTAAATATTAATTTATGAAATTACTTATAAAAATTAAAAAGAAAATAAATTGAATACTTAGACAACCATGAGCTCTTTGAAGCAAAGGAAAAAAAAATTGAATCCGCCTAATGATGATACTTACACGAATGGCAAAATGATTAAAAATTCAAATACTAATTTATAAAATTATCTATAAGAATCATAAAGAAAAGAAATCAAATACTTAAATAATTATCGTAATACTAAAATGTTTCTAAAACAAACTAATTATATTTTAACCATAAAATATTCCAAAAATATTATCATGATCAAATATCTAAGAGATAAAAATTATTGTAATATTTAAGAGATAAAACTTAAAATTCTAAAAAATAAGAATGAAGACTTTAAAGCTTTTAGGTGAGAAGAGAGAATAGAAGTATTTTATTAATATATATAAGCATAGATTATTGATACTTTTTTATTAAAAATCTTTAAAAAGATATTAAAGATTTATAAAGTATTAATTTTATGTTGATATGTTACACTTACTTATTATTTTTTTTTCATGAGTCATATCAAACTCTTTTATGTTTCCCAAGTCCATCCCCTACATGAACAAATTTAAAATTAAGCTCAAAGTAGGCTTATTTTAATTATGATATTCGTACACTAATTCTTAACAAAAGTCTTTGCTAAGAAAAATATAATATATTTGTAATAAAATCAGGATAAATATTAAAATCCCGCTCCCATTCATTGTCTCTATACTCCAAAAAAATAAATAACTAAAAAATAAAATATATTAGTATTTTATATTAAAAATTTCAAAGAAATATTTTTATCAAAATTTAAAAATTATAAGAACATTGCTCAATTTTTTAAAAAATAGTGTTTTTGATCCACCAGAAGGAAATTATAATATTATTATACTTATTATATTTTACAAAAATTATTTTTTAATCCACTTGATGAAAAGATCAAAAAAGAAAAAATTCAAAAAGTATCGACCATTATATTTCATGTTCAATGCATTACAAAATCATGCATATTTTGATGCAAAATATTTTAATAGGCAATTAGATACTTTTGTCTTAAAATTTTAGCATATGAAGGATCAAATTAGAGTAATATATACAAAAGACCTGAATAGATAAATATTTCTAAATCATCCACTCAAAGAAAAAAATAAAAAGTTTTGTGATCAAAATGCATGTTCTGATCCCAGTGGTATATGCTTCCTGCACTTCCATTCAAATAAAACTATTTTGTTTACTATCCGTTATCTGATACATAATAAATATTTTATTTATGAAAATTTATAGATAAATGAAGCCTTAAGAATAAATCATTATCTTGATTTTGATTAAAAAAAAAAAAGAAGAGACTTCAATCACCTAAGATCTGCAAAAAGAAAACATTTCCTTAAAACAAAAGAAAACAAATGGATATAGAAGGGAAAAAGATGAATGTCACAAATGAACCAAATGAAGAAATGGGAGATAATAGGCTACTGGATAAGTAGGAGAAAATGGATAGGTAGATAAGTAATGGAAAGTTATAGTTCTTTAAATTTCAAACGAGAAATATTTTGATTAATTAATAATTTAACACGAAAAATATTCTTAACCAATAAGAATTTTTCTAACTAATAAAAAAAATCTAAAATTTTAGAAATTAGGATTGGAGATTGAAGAGTTTTGGAGGAGGAGAGAGAGTAAAATTATTTTATTAATATATATATATATATATATATATATATATATATATATATATAGATTTTAAGAAAATAGATATTTAATTGTGAATATCTTTAAAAACAATATGGACATTTAATTGTTGATGGAGAGAATATATTATCGTTGTAGTTCTTTATCCACATGAAATTAAATATTTTATTTAGACTTAACAAAAAATTAAGAAGAATAATTAAATTAGTATACTATTCTTATTAATTTAAAAAGTTAATAGTGGGCTTTATGTGTTAATAGAACATAAATTTATGAAATCAAGAGAGTTAAATAAGTTAGTAGTGAGTTTATTATGTTAGTGAAGCTTAATTAATCTAAATGAAAGATATTATTAATAAATATTTAAATAAAAATAATTATTTTAAATAAAATAAATATTTAATTTTTAAAATAAAAATTTTAATTTTGAATGGAGATAGTATTATATCCGTACGTATCCATAAATGATTCTTTTTCTTTTTCTCTTTATTGATAAGTCTTGAGAGTCCCATTCTTAAATGTAAGTGGAAAAGAAAAAAAAAAAAAAACAGGTGAAATAATTGTCCTTGGTCTTGCATCATAAGATTTGAATGTGATATTGTACTCGATTTAGATTCTGCAACCACAGTAGATCGATATCATTGGCGCCCTTATCTCGATATGTCATCGGATTTATCTTCTGAATTGTACCGGAAATAGGGACAAATCACAATTATCTTCCCACTAATTTACTTAGCAATGGAAGAAATACCATCAATAAATGCATCACTTCCTTTCCATTTGAAGCACAGACAAGACTGTCGCAAGTCTACACACATGCTTGCTCACAGTCTTCGACGGCAATTTTTCTTTGCCATAATTATCAATACCAATCTTTTTTCTTTTCCCTCCCTTTTTATTGAAGATATATATCAAAACTAAGATATTTTCCCTCCCTTTTTATTGAAGATATATATCAAAACTAAGATAATAAAATGAATATTAAGGGTGTGATTGGATAGGATTTTGAGTTTCGTAAAAATTAAATTATTTGTGAAAAAAGATGTAAGTTCAAATTTAAAATTTTAAGTTTAATTTTAAAATTAAATCTTGTCTAAATTTACCATAAGAGAGAGAGAGTTATATATGTACCACATTCTTTCGATGCATTTGGAGGATATGATATTATCATTAATTGGTGAGCTATTGTTTTTGATAAAGTACGATAAAATTACTTTTTCGATCAGCATAACATTTATCTAATGGATAATATATGAGGAACACAAAAAAAATGATAAGAATATTATTAAACAAGACTTGTAACAGTTAAATAATTAAGTATTTAGCTTATTTAAAAGATAAAACAAACTGAAATAAAAAAAAAAAAAGGCAGACTCATGGTTTGCCAGAAGACCAGGGTTTTGGAAAGGCCCCATACGTCTAATCCAGTCCTACAACTCCCGGCCCATCGTTAGCGTTTTCCATGATGCATAGACTATTGCGTATTTGAAGCTCCACCGCCTTTGGAACTCTGGGGGGCGTCAGTTTAAAAAAGTTAACCCCAGGCTATCTCCGTGCATACACCTATCACGTTCACATCCATCACGGTAAATCCGAACCATCCACTTCACTAAACATTTATGATCAATCTTTTATCTCCACAACTGAAGATACACGCGTCCCATTTGTATGGAGTCCTTCAGATTTAGAAATCACCAGGCATAGACACTTAGGAAACCTCATTATTTTAACCACGGTGATACGGCGGTGCTCCTAGTTTTTTAACCTAACCATGGTTAGCATTAACCAAACCACGATGGAACCCCACTTCTCCAGCAGTTTATATACCGACTAAAACAACCTCAGATATCACCCACAAATTACAGTCGGTTGAGGAAGAAGATGATGATCGGAGAACACAATTCCCTTCATCCCATGGTACACGTACCCCCTTGGTCCTCCTTCTCAGAGAACCAAACGGCTGATATGCCTTATATCCTAAGCCCAAACAGTAATGCCAACTCCAGCCCCAATAGCTTCGCCGCCGCTGACGACTACTCTTTCTGTCTCCAGAACGATGGCCTTGCGGCCTTTCAGAGGTTTTTGCCGTCGAACAGAAACTCTAACATGGACGACTTTCTGGTGGACGACTTCGATTCTGAAGGCGTTGATGCGTTTGGGAAAGGCCTAGATCATCCCGTAGATGCATATTCATGCGATCAGTTCCGCATGTTCGAGTTCAAAGTAAAAAAGTGTACCCGCGGAAGGTCGCACGACTGGACGGAGTGTCCGTACGCGCATCCCGGCGAGAAGGCACGCCGGCGTGATCCCAGAAAGTACCACTACTCCGGCACTGCATGCCCGGATTTTCGCAAAGGAAATTGCAAGAAAGGCGATGCCTGCGAGTTTGCTCATGGTGTTTTTGAGTGTTGGCTGCACCCGGCTCGCTATCGGACGCAACCATGCAAAGACGGTCTCAACTGTAAGAGAAGGGTCTGTTTTTTCGCTCACTCACCCGAACAACTTAGGGTACTGAGCCCACGCGCCGACTCCTACGATGGGTCCCCTCATCGACTTGCTTTTGAGGGATCTTGTGGTAAAGCCTTGCACTTTATGTCGTCTCCGGAGTCTGCCTCTCCGCCGTCTGAGTCGCCACCTATGTCTCCGATGACAGCTTCCAATTCCATCAACTCGCTGAGCCGATCTTTGGGCTCTAATTCGATCAACGAAGTTGTCGCCTCTCTGCGCCAATTGCAGCTGAATAAGGTGAAATCTACGCCAGCTTCCTGGGGTTTGCAAATAAACAGTCCAGGTGTGGGTTCGCCCAGGGTGGGCATGGCCCGGCCCGGTTTCTGTAGCTTGCCATCCACGCCGACCCGGGCAGTAGCTCGACCAGGGATTGGCTACCTCGACGCCTGGGACAAGGGCGGGTGTGAAGAAGAACCAGTAATGGAGAGGGTGGAGTCCGGTAGGGATTTGAGGGCGAAAATGTTCGAGAAATTAAGCAAAGAGAATCCTTTAGATCAGGTGGACCCCAATCCCGGGAATGGAAGTTCGTCAGATGCTCCGAATCCGGATGTCGGATGGGTGTCGGATCTGTTGAAGTGAAGATTCAGGATGGATGAAACTGTGAAAGTAAGGGTATTTTGATAATGATTGTGAATGATTTTGATAATCACGAGGGATTAAGTTTTGGTGGGATTTTGCCATTTCTCCTTTTCTTCCCGCTCCTTGCATGTATATAGAAGAAGTATTGGGGTAGAGTGAGAAAGGACGATCGATCGGAAGCAAGAAATTGAAGATTCTGTACATAATATTAGTTAATTCAGAAGGTACTTTTATGTTAATGGGGGTGTGAAATGGGTGCAGAGTGCAGAGTAGAAAATGTCTTTTTTTGGGGAGAGAAGGTCTCTCAGACAGTAGAAAGATTGTCTGGTCTTTTGGCTGCTCAAGAAACGGCAGGCAGAAGCAGCAGCAGCACAAGATTGTGGATTCTGGATTTTCTTGCTTTTTATATTATTATACTACCTTAAGTAGCACTATAATCTTAATGATTATCGTTAGTATTATGTCTTATTATTACGGTTGTCGATCTCACAGCAGTAATTGTGTGTTTATGAACTAGGAAGTATCATTATCCATTCCCCGGTGAAGTTTCTTGCTTACTCCTTTGTAAAAATGTTTATGGAAATCCTTGGTTCCATTTCCTGTGGTGTAATTAAAGTCATATTTGGCCCCAAATCTTCAATCTTCGGTTGTTTGTTTTTGGGGAGAGGACAAGGTCTTGTGAATGCCTTGACTGGTGGTTCTGGGAGAGTTCTAGAGATGGGTTGCGGAAAAGGGCGGGCCGACATGTATGAACAGATGTGGTGGCAACATGTGTGTGTCTGAATGGAAGAGACATGGATTTGGGGGCAGGGTGGTTAGGTTCATTGATTTCCTTCAAGGCTTTGCATATTTTTGGAAGGGAAAAGGAATGCCGATGGGAAAGGGGAAGTATGGTAGTACTAGCCAGACAGACAGTAGTAGATTAGGGGTAGTGTGAGTAGCCCATGCCTATCTCCATCAAAGTGTTGGGGACAGTTGAGATTTTTCTTTAGGAAAAGCCGGGGGACCCTTCTGTTGTTTTTTGTTTCGACGGGGCCAGGAAATCTGGAGAGAATTCTGGGCCGTCTGGGTTCGCGCAGCACGAAATGCGCAGAATGGGCGTCTGGATTAGTTTTAGTTGGATCGGTTGTAGGTCGATAATTTTGTTTTATGAATTTGAAAAGTAAATTAGTGTGTATTAAATCCAAAGTAAAAATTTAATGTAAATGGGGGCGAGCAGCTCTCCTTGTTGGGACAAACTTCGGAAATGTCAAAAGCGAAGGAAAATTGGAGAAGGAAAGGGAAATTTTTGGCTGTGGTGGCCGGTCCAGCACGCAATCCAGAATGTGACTTTGAATAAACCGTATTTAGTGTATGTAGATAAGAATGTGAAGTTTTCTCTTTTATTGGTTCCTCACCCATCATAAATTTTTATTTTATTTTAGAAATGTCCTCATCCATGATATTTCCTCAAATACACGAAGAGAAGAGGATGCGAATTCAATTTCAATTTTCTTCGTTTAATTTCACAGAGAAGTTTGGACAAGTTCTCCTCACTACTATCTTTTAGTTTTACCCCTTTATTTGAGGATGTAAAAATTGCTGTGGGTAAATAATTATGTTAATCTTTTGGGTCAGTGGCATATTGTTTGACCTCGTGAATTCTTAGGTTCATAAATTAATGTATTTATGCATAACAAGTGTTACAAAATACCTACTAAAGTAGAAGCAAATCAAGACTACATTTTTCTTTTTCAGTAAAAATTTCAACCCACCCCTCTACAACCCTAGCTAGTAATGTTAAAATACATTAATACTACCTTGGTTCAGGAAAAAGTTTGTGCGCTAGTGCGATTTTCTATCTACAATGGTTCTCTACAAAGGTGAGGGGGAGAGATGATTTTTTTTTTTGGGTTAATAATATAAACAAAATAAAAATACAAAGCTCAACCAGTTCAGATGTAGAGTATAGGAGAAAATGGTTTTAGAAGCAGCTAGTCTTAATCACGGGCTAATCTTTGATTCTTTTCCGGATACACCTACTTCAAAGTGCTAATCTTGATTTACTCGATTAATTTAAGCTACTTAAACTAGTCTTTAATTAAAAAGATTTCATAATGATACACAAGTTGACGGGTTAGTTGTACTATGTAATGTTGACAACATTGATTAACATTATCTTAATTGCTTGTCTTAACACCTTTTTAGCACTAGAAAATAATTAAAGATCTCTCTTTGTCTCCCATAGCAATAAGTACCTTCAATAAGGTGGAGGATTTTTTGTGCTTTAGGAATCTTTGATTTTGCAGAAGTGAGTTTGGAATGGAGTCAATTTTAGCCCACAGTTTAATCCACTTCCCACTGCGCTTTGCGTATGTGATAATATGGATTTGTAAATGTAGAAATATTCTAAATAGAATTGGAAATTGGAACCAAAGATGTTGATTCCCTTGGTTTGCTAAAAGTTCACAAAAAACAAATTAAAATGTTGTTCACCCTTCCGATGTAAGATGGGGCATTACATTAACCCTCCGTCAAGGTTCTCAGCATCCCAGTACCTATTTTTTTTGTCATAGGGGTGACATTTCATTGTAAATCATCAGTCTTTTATTTCTAATAAACAGTAATTTGCCCAGTAAAAAACAAAAAGATGTAGATATAAATTAAATTCTATAAGAACTT
This sequence comes from Rauvolfia tetraphylla, assembly GCA_030512225.1. NCBI lineage: Eukaryota > Viridiplantae > Streptophyta > Magnoliopsida > Gentianales > Apocynaceae > Rauvolfia > Rauvolfia tetraphylla. The sequence goes on along the minus strand of JAJQKT010000045.1, from coordinate 5,964,423 downwards.
TTAACTGATTAAGATACAACATTGTCAATAATTACATACTTCTTTAGTTTCAAAATATAAGACTTTTTGTATAAATTAAGAAAGAAGAAAATACAACTTTAAAATTTACAAAAGATCAAACATTTTTTTTCGGTAAATTGTGACTTAGCCATTTATATTACTGTCACCATCCAAAATATAATTAGATACTCTATCATTTCCATCTTGATCATATAAGGCACCAGGGGGAGTTTTATAGAGGGAATTTAGCCATAGGGGATAGAATTAAGATAAGCCCATTATGTAAGATTATGAGCCTGCGTATTACAATTGCGGGGTACATGGTTTAGTCTCCAATAGCAATTCTGAGAGAGCAATGTCCTCCCCTCTAGAATAAGTGAATTTCCTTTCCATTCAATAGTCTCATTCTCTCCTGCAAGTGCATGAATCACCTTTGTTGCATCCCCTTCCACAATGACTTTGGTAAACCTATGATCCTGTGCCATTTTTAATGCTTGGTTTGCAGTTTTGGCCTCTGCCACAAAAGGTTATGCTGGTTCAAAGTTTCTAATGCAAGGATTAAGTATGTCTCCCTTATGGTTTCTTACCAAACAAGCCACTGTAATTTTGTCATTCTTCACTGCTGCATCACAATTGATTTTTAACCAACTTTTAGGTGGTGCCTCCTAGGAATGCTTCTCACCTTTCTTATATCTGCTGAGTTTTTGATTTTTGGCAGCCTGGTTGTAGGATGATGCTAGTCTTTGAATTGAAACTCCTACGTCCTCCCATGTTCTCAATTTCTCTCCCATTCTCAATTTGTTTCGGAGCAAACATACTTGTTCCAATAAGACTGCTGTAAAGTGCATGATTTCATCCTTTTGTTCCAAGTTTAGTGGGAAGGTATTTGTTAGGCTCATGATCATCTAAATCCATACTACTACATCCAAGTGAGTAAATCTACCTAATGTCATTTGCCACTTTGAATTCCACTAGATTCCAATCATCAAAGGGCATTGAAGCATTAAATGGTGAAGGGACTCTATTTCGGCACCACATATATAGCATTGGCTATTATCAATTATGAATCGTTCCCTTAGTTTGGCCTTAGTAGGGAGAATATTGAGCATTGCCTTCCATAGGAGCTGCTTATGTCTTTCATGCAGGTTAGACTTCCAAAGCAACTTCCAATTTTGCCTACTAATATGAGAATTATATTGAAATCTGTCTTGATGAGTTACCCTATATCCAGACTTGATAGAGTAGTCCCTTGACGTAGAGAGAGACCAAACAAGCCTGTCTTGTTCTGGAGTGTCAGGAATAATAATCCTTAATATAGTTGTTGCTACCTCAAGAGGGAAAATGGACTGTACAAGGTTTCAATTCCACGTTTTCCCAGTACTCTCCATTAGGTCCTTTACCAAATTTGGAATATCAGGGATCGATGGGTCTTCCCACATTCTTACTGTAGATTGGGGGCCAATCTTGTAGCATATTCCTCTAAGTAAGGAGGATCTGCATGTTAAAATTCCATTCCAAATCGAAGGCCCTTTTTTCTGGATGTAATTATTATCTAAAAATCTCCTACCTCTAAGATATTTGGATCTCATCAATTTTACCCATGCCTTCTCTGCCTGTGTGTATATTCGCCATCCTATTTTGTTGACAAATGCCAAATTTTTATCTATGGGCCTCTGAATCCTAATCCCCCTGCTTCCTTTGGACTACAGATGAAGTCCCAAGCTTTCAAGTGCAACTTCCATTTACACTCCGTGCCTTTTCCCCACTAGAAGTCTCGCATTTGTTTGGTCCAACTTGTCACAAGTCCCATAAGGAAGTAAATATGTTTGTCTTGCATAAGCTGGGATTGAATGCGCCATGAACTTGATCAAAACACTCCGCCCTGCTTGTGATAGTACTCTAACTTTCTACCCGGTTAACTTTTTGCTCATCTTCTCAATGATGTGCTAAAAAGTCTTCGGCTTGGACCAACATTTACAAAATGGTAGCCCCAAATAAGTGTTCTTGTGGCCACACTCTTTAATTTGGATTAATTCACAAATTTTCAGCCTTTGATAAAGCTTGACGTTATTGCTAAAATGCATCATTGATTTTTCACAATTGATAGAAGTTGGGGTTCATACCATCCGGTCCTGGACTTTTCCCAAATGACATGCTAAAGACTATGTTTTTAATTTCAATGTCATTTGGAATCCTTCACAATTCAATGTTCTCCTCATTTGTCACAACAGGCATATAAAGTGATGTAATCTCTAGCAAGGGTAGAGGCTTGAGTACTAGAGAAAATTTGACCATAAAATTTTACAAACTCTTGTCCTATTTCATACCAATCAAATGTCCAATTACCATTGAGAATAAAGAAAGAGCCTAAAAGGCTCTATATTTTGAAACTGATGGAGTATTTGTTTGTTAAAAATTTTCACCTGGATGAGGTTTTATACATTTATATCAGGTGTAAACATTTTTAATTTTACTTTAACTTTCAAGCAAAAATGATAAATTTTAGATTTTTCAATCAAAATTGAATGTCTTTTTAGGAGAGTAATTCATTGTGAACAAGATACTATAATATTCTTTTTTGGTATTTTTATTAATTTAAAAATTAGTAATAGAATTCATATATTAGTGAAATTTATATCTCTATGTATAGGGTTAATAAAAATAGATTATTTTAAACAAAATAAAAATGAGGATATTTAATTTAGTAGGAGAAAGTATTTCTTCCGTGGTATTCTCTTCAAGCGATCATCAAATCCATCCCATCAAAAAAAAAAAAAATCCACAGAATGAAGATGAGCTCTCCGAACAACTCGAGATAAATGAGGTCATTCGCCCATCTCTCCAGTCTCCATCTTGGTTATTATTAAAATAAAGAGGCTTTCAATTTGCGTTGCTAAGGAGGTCACTGAGAGAAAAGCCCAATACATACAAGAAAACCAGTTCAAATCGGGATCCATAATGAAGGAAAGCAAAAGTGCACCGAAAATAGCCCAGGCGTGCATTGCCTTTATTGGAAAGATCTGGGCCAAACTTCCCATCCGTGGTCTTCCTATTTGGGCCTATGTGAGCCCAAGATTCCGACTATTTCTAAATCCTCATCAGTTTTCCACCCTTTAGCCCAAGAAAATTTAGTGGCAGTATATTTGAAAACAGTACGTGTACTTTTTTATTTTTAACTATTTTAAAAGGGTTGAATAATATATAATTAATTTATAGTTTAAATTAAATTTATATGCAACACATGTATGAATTTTAATTAAATTTATTATAAAATTAAAAGAAAGAATTATATTTTTTAAAATAAATTTAAAATATAAAATAATAATATTAAAATTTTAAAAATAATTTTTTAAAAATTATATAAATTTTTAAAATAAATTATTTAATTTTATATTTTAAAATGGACGAAGTACTCGGAAGTTGAAAGGAACTTTCGTTTGATGAAAGAGTAAAATCAACACCAGCGCAAAAAGTAGAAAACGACGTTTTGGTGGCAAAATTTGTACGAAAAACAATGCTCGGCTGTTCAACAATGATGGCGTAAATTTTTTACCGCGTAGCAGCACTCTGCCCAGTCAGTTTTTACATTGTAGAAAAATCAACAGAGTGAAATCAGAAAATCAAGGAAGTTTGCAGTGAAACTTTCTCCCAAGTAAAGCCCTAATCAAGGGAAAGGTATAGCCTCCCTTTACGCGTAATTAGTTTCACAGTATAGGTATGCAAGACCAGTTTGAAAAGTTGTCCCCAAATAACTTGTAAAACTTTATTTTACAGTAAAAGTATTTATATATATATATGGAAATAAATTATTAAGAGAATAAAATTATTATTTAATATTACAATAGAATAAAATTTTACAAAAAATAAATTAAATGTCCTACAAATATATTATTTAAAAAATTTAAATCAATATTAAAGTATAATTTAATTATAAAGATGTCTCTTATTTTAGATTAAAACAGATAAAGTACTATTAAGAGAAATAAAACACAATTCATATTGAAATAAGATTCACATTAAAATTTTAAAAATATTAAATATTTTAAGTCTTAAAGTATAATTTAATCATAAAGATAACTCTTATTTTAGATTAAAGTAAATGAATGCCTTACTTAGACAATATTTTATCCCAAAACTAAACTCAAAATTTTAAGTATGGGACTAATATCTCCTCATACTAACAATTTAACTTTTATGAAACTCATGACAAAAATCTAAAAAACTAAATCCTATCTAATCACACTCGAAGTACTACTAAGAGAAATAAAATATAATTCAAGACTAAATTGTACTTTTTATTTCTTGAACATTATAAGAGTATAGTAGTCATAATTTTTTTTATAATTCTTACTTTTTTTGGAAAGGTATTTTTTAAAGTTTTGATGTGAAAATATCTTTTCTACTTTTTTATGGAATGAACTTTCTAATTTAAAATTTTCATATCAAATACTGAATACAATAAGAAATTAAAAAAATTATTTCATTCCATTAATGTACCAAAAATATTACTATTGCAATAGACTCGCTTTGTTAATAATAGTGACGACTCAGAGTAAATATTTTATAGCAGAATATACTTGCATAGAAAATTATTATGCTATTTACTTGTTTACTTATTTTTATTTGGTGATTAAAAAGAAAGAAAAAGCAAATAATCTGACTATTCCACGTGAGAGAAAAAGAAAAGGTAAAATTTGGTGGCCCCTAATTCGATGGCGCGGGAGTAGGACATGTTGACATTGGACGGACTAGTTACTGTATTAATAGCATTTTTTTATAAATATTAAATGAATGATATTTTTTTTATCTTTTAAATATTTTATAAAATTTTTAAATAACTTACGTGATATTTATTTTATTTTATTTATAAAATTATAATTAATTGTAATTATTTTTATTAATTTAAAATAATTGTAAGTGGATTATATTTTAAATTATAATATCAAATTTTCAGAAATTAAAAATTAAAAATAATAATTACAAATTTTAAAACAAAAATAATAAAATAATATTTATTAAATAATAAATTGTTATTAATTTTTAAAAAATGGAAAACAAAAAGACTGGGCGCCTCTCTTTTATGAGTGGTGCCAACCCTTTTTTCTTTTTTTTTTGATGTTTTTAATAAAAATGTAAAAATAATTTATTATCAAAATTTATAAAAATTAATTTTGTAAAAAATTATATTACATTAATTAAATTATCATGTATTTAATAATTTTTTTATCACGTACTAAATAAATTATCAATAATATTTTTTTAATTTAAAATTTTCAAACTCATAATATTAAATTAATAAGATACAAATTTGACAATTGATAATTGGTTCAATATGTGATGAAAGATAAGATGCTGGGTACGAAAAGGTGCTGTAAGCGATGAGAAAATCCTTCACCAGTACCTTAATCAAATTAGACGTTGGAGCAGCTCGTCGTGAACCCACATTGACTCGGTTACTCCATTTGCCTTTATTTATCCAACAATCAAAAGATAAACATTGAAAAAGGGTCGAAAACTTTAATTGGAAGTTTTGACAGAGTCAAGACTCCAAGATACTACTAATCACTTATGAATTTGTCCTCTTTGTGTCCCTTCTTGTCTTAGAATTTCAGAAACCATCCCTTCAAGCCCACTGTTTCTGCTGCTCTTGTAGTGCCCACCAACATCAAGAGCTGATTGCCTTCTAAAACTTTCCTTCTTTTCTGAGGTTTTTCTGTGCTCGCTTGTTGGCAATGGGAAGAGCTCCATGTTGTGACAAAACCAAAGTCAAGAGGGGACCCTGGTCTCCTGAAGAGGACAGCACCCTCAAGAACTATGTCGAGAAACATGGCACTGGCGGCAATTGGATTGCTTTACCTCACAAAGCAGGTCACTCCGTACTCTCTCCCTTATCATAGTCGGCCATGTTTCAGCTTTCCATGCACTGCTAATCATGTTTCCTTCGCACTAAATCTTTTGTGATCTTCTCAATTTAGGCCTGAAACGTTGCGGCAAGAGTTGCCGGCTCAGGTGGCTGAATTATCTCAGACCAGACATCAAACATGGAGGCTTTACTGAAGAGGAAGACAACATCATCCTGACTCTTTACAGCAACATCGGAAGCAGGTTAGATACATACTCCATGCATATATATATCCGTTTTGTTTCATGAGTTTCTATTCTACAGATATTTTTCCTTCTAAAGAGTATAATTCTCCAATTTGTTGGTGTATGTAGATGGTCAGTCATAGCTTCTCAGCTCCCAGGCCGAACAGATAATGATGTGAAGAACTACTGGAATACCAAGTTAAAGAAGAAGCTACTGGCAGGAGCAACGACGTCCCTGAATTCTGCTCTCCTCAACCCTGCCAATTCAAGCAATTTCGCTAGTAATCCCATGGATTTTGGCTTGCAAGTACCACCTGCTCCATTAACCGAAATCCAGAGAAATTATTATGGAAATTCAACTTCTTCAATTGCGAGTTCCGATACATTTCCAGCACACCAGAACCAGACGGACATGATCAACGGCTACAGTACTATTACTACTGATCAACTTGTCTTGGAAATGTTTTACAATGAATCAACTGAGAATCTCCCACTTCCAAGGCTTATGGAAGTTCAAGAAAACGGCCCAACTTACAATAATGGTTTCACAACTTCATCATGTCAAGAAATTAGTCTTTCTCCTTCATACTCTCTCGGGACGAGTACTTATGCGTTGAATTGGTCCGATAATACAATTGGTGAAGAAGCGGGGTTACTCATGGAATTGGGTTCTAAACCTTTTTATGACCTTCCAAATAGCTTTGATCATCAAGACAAATTGATCGGAGCTGAAGAAATTGATTTCAGAACTAGGAATTCTGCTAACTAGCCCTATTCTAGTAGTTTGTTGGCCAACCGTTCTGAAACCGAGACATGACAGGGCTCCACCGAAGTAGTATTTTTAATTAATTAGTTGAATAACCGAAGAATTCAAAAAACGTCGTACATGTTGCTGTTTTGTAGTAGCATTACTTTATTTTCTTCGATGTTTTACTAGGTATTGAAATGGGCAGATGCGGTATCTGTGTAGATGGCTCTAGCTAGCAAGATTGAGATCACTCAAATGATGAAATCCCCTGCATTTCGATATATTATGTATATATCTCTTACCATATATATATATATATCAAGTGGCTTTTCCGTCTTTATTTTTCTTTTCCCTCTGGTTTTTGTTCCTTTTTAATTACTATGTTTCTACGTTTCTCTTTGGAGGCCACTGTAGGAGTTTCTTTTGTGGTGTAGACATCACAAGGGAGAATTATTCTGTGCGCAAAATGTTCATGAATGCACGAACGTAAATGTCAGCAAATTAAAGTGGTTAAATTCAGAACAGTCAGTGGTCACAGAAATTGCATGGAATGCCCAATTCAAACTTGAGGAATAGGTCCCCACCTCTCCTAATCCGCTCTCTCTCTCTCTCTCTCTCCCCGATCTAAAGCGGGGCGTGTGTATGGACATGTATGTCTGTAACTGTACGGGTTTGATATTGTTCTGTGAATATTTTCAAAGTTTCTAACGAAGTAGGGGGCCTCGCCTTTCTTGGTCTTTGTTTAAGTCAAGTGAAGTACAGAAACGACCATTTATAGAAGCCAACTCACGAAATGGCAAAACGCTATTTCTGAGCAAAAGCAATCTTGAGGATTTGATTCTGCGTTCAGCGTTGGGCAAAAATGCTTGCGTTTACATGCACATGCATGAGGATGACCACGACTTATTCATGGAAAAAGGTGAAAGCCGTGTGGAGGTGGTTGCCAAGGAAATCTGCCCAAGCCATGTCTTCCATTCTAATCGGACAAAAGATGCGGATCAAATCTAAAACTCTAGAGTTAAGAAGGTAAAAATGTTTTCCAAGAGATTGTTCATCGATACGCTTTCAAAACATGCCATATAAACCACTACTTGATTTTAGGGTGTATAATTGGATTCAAATGATCCATGTTAAAGAACTGTGTATATATGCTATATGTTACATATTGTTTACTAAGGGTGGATTTGGATTGAGTTCATTACGGAATTTAATAAAAATTTTTTATTTTAAATTTTACTTATTTTTTTATAAAATATTTATTTTTATGAGATTTAATATAAAAAATTTCATATTCAAACTTCATTTAATCCCACTCTACTCTGCTATTATTGTTTAATTGATTTTCACAAAGAAAAGGGAAAAAGAACATTATTGTTTTGTTTGCCTGACAAGAAATCATGCACACCATCTGCGTCCTCCCTGCCTAAATGGTATGTGAAAAAGAAATATCTTCGAGTCCTTCTAAATCCTTTATTAAGAAATAAGTTGAAATGTTGTATCCCACTTTCTATCTTATCCTCTATTCTATTGTTATCAAATTGTCATGTGCTATCTTTTTTTGGAAAAATTCCCCTAAACCACGAAATTATTTACTCATATTCTTCATTTTTATTTTTTTTTATATTCATGAACTAAAATCGTGTATCAATTTATGTAATATAGCCCATACATATGGCACTTTTTAGTGAATTTTTGAGTATAATGAGATTCCAATACATAGTTAGTAGGTATAATAAAACTCTCAATAATAATTAGTGGGTAATAATACGTAATGCACATGTCTTCTATTGTAAAAAACTACCATATTGGTACGCGATAATTCGAAAAATAAAACACAAAAGTAGCAAAATAGTACAAAAGAATAAAGCTAAAGTTTTTGGGATATAATGACACATACCACTAAGACAAGGTCTCACCAGCCTTGGTTAATATGGTGAGTTTGGATAAACTTGAAGACATTCATTGACTATGTTAAGAATTGATGGTAAAGTGTTTGTACAAGAAAACACAGGGATATGTCGTCCTAAACAGGAACCATCAGTCCTCAAATCCAGCATCAGAGACCTCATTATTGTTTCCCGTGTCGTGCACCCCTCTGGTTTATCACCATATAATACCATTTTATCACTCCTCTGGTTTCCTATTTAACAACCTGCTAGTTTCTCCTTAGAAAAAGAAGGAAAAAAAAAAAAAAAAGTCAATGAAAGGGTGATACTGGAAATCCAGTTGATCGCGGCGTTTGAATCTTCAAGTTATCCATCAAAGCAAAAACAATTTAAGTGTAGTTGACTGTAAGCATCCTTCTTTATCGGGCTTTCACATCCTATCTCATACATAAGCATAGAGCCTGAGCAATTAATTATTCTAAAAATCATATTGTCATGTTGTTTATTTATTTATTTTTTAGTCTCTTGAAGTTAACTAATGTCATATTGCTAAATAGAGAATACAGGAAATACTAGAAGAACATAATAGAGTCTGCTTGACTCGGGATAAGAATTAAATATTTGATTATTATAAATTATTTTATTAAATTGTGCTCCCTCCTATATTTATAAAAATAATTTGTGTACGCATAACTTGTTATGCGAGCATTAGCAGCCTTCAATATGTGAAAGTAGTGTGCACTCTATTATAATTCGGATAATGGATGACTGAACACATTGGGTTTTGCATTCAGAAAAAGGAAAAAGAAAAATAAAAAGAAATGAAAAAAATGGCACGAAGTCCAGGGACGCAAACAATGGCACCAGTACTTCACATTACCGAATTACCGTTACAAACTGGGCTCATTGAAGTGGACTGAGATCAGTCGAAGGCCCACTATAAACGAGTTGCTTCTTCGAGGAGTTTTGGCCCAGATTTGAAATTTTCCCGCCAGCGCCAGGTGAGGAAAATAAAATTTTGGTCATTTTTATAAATGTTGCCACCATGCGCATCCCCAACTTCGAAAATCAAATCTTCATCTCGAGACTTCTTCTAGACTCTTTAGCCTTGTCTTGCTGCAATCAAGCTCGAATTTTCTACTCGAAATGGTAACCTAGCAACACCGCGTTTATTTCACGTTTCGATTGGTTGAATTTTGCCTTTATGTAACTATTTATCCTCGAAAGTGTTCCTCGCTCTTATCCGCATCGATAGATTCCTTGGTGCCGCTTGAATATAGGGTTTATAGTGTTTATAATTTCTGCTTAATTGGAGAATTCGCGTGGCAATTATTGTAATTTCAGTTTCAAATCTCCCAAATCCTCGAATCTTAAAGTTAGTCTCATCTATAAAGGCTTCTGTAATTGGTTTTAAGCTGACAATAATTGCAGATGTTAACTGGTTTTTGCTTAGCATCTAGTTTGCATGCGAAGCAGATATTAAACGTTTCAAGAATTTTCGTTAAAATACTTTTCCGTTCTGAATTTTCTCACTGCCAAATACATTACTCGAACATGAATATTAGCATGTGCATATACAAGTTAGTACAAGTACGTATAGGAATAAATACTTTGGATTTCTTAATTGAGTTTCCTCACTGGTATTCTGCAGCCACTGGTGATTTTTCTGGTTCTGTTGTTGTGACTGCAAAGAATTAGGCAATACCTTGTTCTGAGTATTGTGTATTGGCAATATAAAAAAATATATCATGCATCTAAGTTTGTTTTCCTTGCAGTCTAAGAAAAGAGGCCTTTCTTTGGATGAGAAACGTGAAAAAATGCTTCAAATCTTTTACGAGTCACAAGACTTCTTCCTTGTAAGTATCTTTGTGCTTTATATTCCAATTTCAGGTTTTATACGTTTCTGCTGATTTTTGCCCAGGTTGGGTTTTGATCAAGTTTTATCATTGTCCTATGCAATAACTTCGTACCAATTTGTTTTTATAAGCTTTTGAATTCTCAACTTTATATCTTTCTCAATGTTGTTAATTTGATACCAGGATCAATACAATATACAATTCAAATGTTGCAAATGGCTGTTGGTTTCAGTTGTTTCATATGTGCTTTCACTATTGAATTAATATAGATTGCACAACAAGGTCAATGACTTATAAGGAAAAACTGAGATTTTTTATTTTGTTAAAACAATTAATGTTTCTGAAACTTTTATGAAATCATTATCAGATATCAAAGTAAAAACTGAATCCCTTGCAAAAAGGATTAAATTGTTGAGGGAGAAATATCATTCTTCTTTGGAAGGCAATAGCTAATGTTATAGGTATGTTTACAATATTTGTTTGGGAGGGGGGTGGGGAAGGGAGTGCCAAAGGAACAAAGGATTTACAGAATCTAGGAAGTGGAGCTAAGTGCTTAGTAATTTATTTTGGAAGGCAGGCTCTCATCTTTCCTTCACTGTCATAACTGTTGATGGTCTTAAATAGTATTAGAAACTCGTGAGCTTGTTTTCTACTTTCACATCCGTTCCTTTCTTTCAGAAAACATGAAAGTGAAGAAAAGTATACCACTTCTGTGATTTTGATATTATTTAAAGTATACCACTTCTGTGATTTTGATATTATTTTTCTGTATAATTTTTATGAGCTCTGCCTATAGCTGAATACGCTTCTTTTGTGTACTCACTCTGAATGACAAGAAGTCTTGATGAAGACTAAAATCAACCAAAGGAAATGCTGCAGATGAGCGGTTATAGTCCATGGCTGTCCTGAGGAATTAACTGCAAGAATTCTTACTAGCTGTTTAAAATTTGCATTGATTATATTATCTCCTATTGCTGTCTTACATATATCAATTTATACTTGTTCTTGCAACTTTGGTTGGTTAGATTATAATTGATTCCTAGGATATTTCAATGTGTTTCTCTTTCCTTTATTCCTATACCATAACTCCAATCTTATTCTTTTGCTGAAGATTATAAAAAGGTGGATGACTGATTGTGGCAATGTTTCATTATTGTGGTGCCAGGATTGATTGGTTTATTTCTTAATCGAAGAGTCTCTATTGTTCTTTCACTTTGATAAGCATCATTTCCAGATTCTTCTTAGTGAGAAATTCATAACTTTGCAGAATGTGCATTCTTATTAGAAGTTTTTCAGCATAGTTCTTTAATTTGATAAGTCACCAAATGCTCCAACATATCAAGAGCTTCAACCCCAACATAAACTCATTATGCACATATTTATTGCTGTTTACTGTCATTCTTGCTTTTCCGATGGTCTTTATCAATATATCTTACAATTGGGACTTTGATGTGAATTTCAGCTCAAGGAACTGGAGAAGTTGGGCCCTAAGAAAGGTGTAATCACCCAGTCTGTAAAAGATGTTGTGCAAAGTTTAGTGGATGATGACCTTGTTTTGAAGGATAAGATAGGAACTTCTGTGAGCAAATTTCATAAAATAGTGTTATGCAATTTAATGTATTTTTACAACCCTGAAGCCCAGGGTGGCATAGTTATATAGATTATGTTAGTATATTTTTAAGGATATTGCCATAAACATTGCTTAAAAATCCAGGTATATTTTTGGAGTTTGCCAAGCTGTGCTGGAAATCAGGTAACGTTGTTAATTTACTTGTCATAATAGGAAATTCTGATGTATGATCATTTCTACTCTGCTGATACTTGGATGGATATATAACAGCTTAGGAATGTTCGTCAAAAGCTTGAATCTGATCTCCAGGTTGGTGAGAAGCGGTATTCAGATCTTGCTGAACACTGTAATGCTCTGAAGAAAGGACGAGAGGACTCTGTAAGTGTTTTGCAGCTCGACTGCTCCGCAATAACCTTAAAACTAATCATTTCATGAATAGCTTTATGAAATGAGTAATGCATGGATGTTCTAGGATGAACGTGAGAAGGCATTGGATGAGCTGAAAGCTATTGAAAGAAAACATAGTGAGCTGAAGGTTGAAATTTATATTCGTCTTGTGTCAAGTTTTAAGTTATTTGCATATCAAATTAGGAGACTAAAGGTGTGAAATTCAATTTAATTGTTCAGGATGAAATGGGAGAATATGCAGACAATGATCCAGCTACCTTTGAAGCAATGAGTAAAGATTTATCTGCCCTATTTCTATGGTTCAACTGTTATTTTTTGCACATAACATAACTTTCTAACTGGAGTTCTGCGCATAATTCCCTTATGCACAAGTGTTCTGATGTCTATGCATTCTTGGTGGCAGAGAAAGCTATAGAAGTTGCCCACGCTGCAGCTAACAGATGGACAGGTTTTCTGTCATTACACTAATCTGTTTCCTTGAGGCTTTTGTTCGTGAAAAGGAATGCTATTTGTTTATTTTTTATTTTTTCCCCTAGCTATTGTCTGTTATGATTCCACAGATAACATCTTCACATTGAAGCAATGGTGTTCCAACAACTTTCCCCAGGCAAAAGAGCAACTTGATCATCTTTACAATGAGGTACCTGTATTATATAAGTATTGTGTTCTACATCACCTTCTTCATACTTCCAGAAAAACCTGTGGAAAAACAAAATCACTGAATGTGAAATATGTTTAATTTCCAAAACCCGTTGCATCTTATTGCTGGTATTTTTCCTTAATGCGCAAAGCAGGTTGGGATAACAGATGACTTAGACTATTTGGAGTTTCCCTCGGCGGTTCCCCTTTGCAGTGTCGGAGACACAGAGACTTGAAAGCAATAACTATGGACTTTAGAATTGCCAGCACATATGTTAAACTGCAGCGTGTTTCTTTCCTTGAGAATATTTTCGCCATCATCTAATGGACCGAAACCCTGTATATCCTCACTCAATATCAAACATTTGTTTGCCAAGAACAGTGCTTTTTATCTCAATGACGAGAAGATCACTTTGGTTTCGGTCCGTACTTTTTGCAGCTTTTTTCAGATTTGATCTCTTAGATTATATTTGAAATTTGATTTAACGGATTAAATTTTGTAGACTTTTATATTTATTTTTAAAAAATTTATAAAATTTTGACAATTAGATTAGATTTTCAAATTTGATGCAACTGTTCAAAAGCGGTGATGCACGTATTACAAAAAGCATGTCCAGGACCCGGATTGCGGGAAGATCTCTGTTCTTTTTCAACTTTCTTCTGTATCCAGGAATCTGGAAACGGACAGGGTATCAAGAGGCTTTTCCTGCATGCTTTTATTTCTCAATCCGTTTCTTTTCAGAGTGAAGTATGTTGGCTGCTGGTGCAAAGATTGACATTGCTTCTGTGGTCTATGGTAGAAGGCAAATAAATTTTTTTCCCCCATTTTTGCTCAATAGAAGGCAAATAAAATAATTGTGAAAAAGCTTGGAGGTAGGAAGTGGACATGAAGAAAATCTGTATACCGACGGGACCGGACAAGTGGTGGGTCTGTTTCATCTTTTTATTTAGATATTTCTTTGTCATTTTTCCTGCAGCGAAATAAGGGCTCCACAAAATGGCCGGTAAGCTTTGCATCGGGTCTGGTTGGAAAGCCAACTTTACAATTCAATCAGACTTAGGATACCAGACAGTTCTCCCACAGCTGCTATGCCAACAGAACAGGAGAGAATGGGAGTTGCATCATTCATTAGGTAGAATTTGAATTATTTGAGTCGAAAATGAAGGGAAGAGTGGGCATGATATGAACTTCACACGTGCCGACAGTTGAGCATGTGCTTTTGCCAAATAAGTGTGACCTGTACAGATGCCTAATTCATCACGTAGGAAAAGAAGTTGTTAGTATGATAATAGGCAATAGCAGGTTCCGAAGGTCCCTCCACCAAGGGCGTCTCGTGGTGCCTGCTCAGCTCTCCAACTCTGACCAAATTTCTTAACGGTTTACAGTCCAAATGCAACGGCAGAATCCACTTTGAATTTTAAAAATCAAATTAACAGAGAATTTTTTATTGGCCAATCATCTGGAACATGTGGGGAGATTGAGGTCCACTGGTCACAGCTCAGTCCTGCCTGTAGCAAGAACGTGCATTCTACGTCCTCCGTCCACGTGTCCACCACCAACGGCCCAGATTTCTTCTCTGAGATTCGTCTAATTCTAAAAATCATTTGACAAAAGACCGGAGTAGTGACACACAGTGGCATCAAACGCAGACACATCTCTCTACTTGCCTCTGCATCCCTTTAAAAGCCAAAAGCCACCCCAAGCTCCAGAGATTACTGATATAGCTGGGGCATTTTCAGATAGAGCACTGAGAAGAGAAGAAGGAAACTACTCAAATAAAGAAAGAAATTTTGCCAGCTTCAATTAATTACCATGGAGGTGTTCAGAGTGGGCTTCTTTATGGTTATGGTGGCCCTTGTTTTCTCTCTGCTGCTTCCTTCCATCAATGCTCAGGCCCCTGCCCCTGCACCTTCCCCTTCAAGTGATGGTGTGCTCTCTCTCTCTCTCTCTCTCTCTCTCTCTTCTTCTTCTTTATCTACTACTAAGAGTGTTTATTTATTTCCTGGATCCTTATGTACTATTTATCTTCAAAGATAAACAAGTATCCATTATAACCTATATAATGTTGGGTAAATTTTGTGTTTGCAGGGGTAGCGATTGATCAAGGAATAGCATATATATTGATGCTCATCGCTTTGGCTCTTACCTACATGATTCATTGAGTTTGACTCTATAATGTACATAGAAGAGCATTGTTCTGCTCCTATCCTATTCTTGGGATGATTGGTTTTAGATGAGGTTCTATTCTTTTCTCCAATTAATTGAAACGCCCTATTCTTTTCAATTTTCAGAGTCCTCTATTTCCTTTTGTTTTACTGGTGATCAAGAGTGTAAATTCCAGATGTTGTTAAAGCTCAATTTTCCCAGTGTGTCAACTTTGCCAAATCCTCGTGAAAATTTGTCCAATATTGATTCTTAAAAGCCACAACCATGACAGTTTAGTGAAACATATTGTAGATGGCTAAGTCTTGCTTGTCAAGCACATGGTAACCGCACTGTTTAAATCCTAAGCGGCACAATGTGAATGATTAGTCGCCTCTATTTCTAATCACTCGTTCATTTCAGTTGATTCAAATTGGCTGGTAATCGCCAGATTTAGAATTTGAGTGATTGACTGGAGAATTGAATTTCTCTTCTCCTATTCAGCCAAAAAAAAAAAAAAGAATTTGTCTTCTTCATAAGTATAGAGTAACACTTACAGCTCTAGTGGTTAAGGACGGATTCTGAATCGCCGATTCCGATTTACATCAGATACATTTTGGCAGGTTAGATAGAATATCTTCTGAGTTATTTTTACTGGGGTGGATCGAGCAAAAAACCCATCAAGTCGGCTTTCTTCTTCTGTAATTTCTCAGTAACACTAAAACGATTCAAAAGAGCGTGTAATTTCAAATAAGGATTTTCTTTACGCTCTCGTTAATATTGGGCTTTAAATTCTAAATCTTGTTTGCTCTGAAGTTCCAATAACATGCCGTCAACAAATCAATGATCAGTGAATCTCTATGAGCACAAGAATTTCCGTCCGACATGATTCTTCAAAAAATTTTCTATCCAAATGCATTATTCGTTTCGTCTGTGAGCCTAGCTAGATTCCGGGTAGAAGACAAATAAGGGAACAAAGTGTAACAAGGGAAAGTTTCTAAGTTACACTTTTAAATACCACCTCTTGATACACCAGCCGGCCATACTAGCAAGATACTCCCCTCCTTTTGCATTAAGGATTTATGGGATAGGAGAGGAGAAGTAAAGGGAGTAATGGGGAGGTGATAAACAAAAATATTTTATTAAATTTAAAGTGAGATTAAATAGTATTTGGATTTAAAATTTTTTATTTTAAGTTTCGTAAGATTTAAAATAAAAAAAATTCATTGGGTTTGTAGCGGAATTCAATTCAATTATAGCCTTGGCTTATATACTTCTTCCGTTTCAAAATATATGACATATTTCTTTTTTACACAGGAATTAAGATTTTAATAAATTTTATAGAAAAATTTTAATAAATATCTAAAATATTCCTATTTAAAAATTCTTAGTTAGTGTATCAAATTCAAGTTTAAGATTAAGGATTGGTGTTTATGGGTGGTTGGTTGAAAAATTAATAGTTTTTTTAAAAAAAGTAATTAAATAGCTAGTTAGAGATAAAGATAAAATTAAAAATAAAATAATAAATGAAGACTTTATGTAGAAAGAGACTTATATTTTGAAACAAACGAAAGTAAAAAGTATGATATATATTTTGAAATGAAGGTAATATTTTTTTCTCTATTTTTACCATTTTGTTTTTAAAAAACAGATATTTTTGTCAAAATTAATCCCATTGTTGTCTTTTCTTGCATAAAACAATTGATAAAATTCAAGGCTTATCTCCTACTCTTTCCTTTCATTTCCCTCAAATCCAAATAGGATACTCTGCGTATAACCTTCTTATTATATTCTCGTCATATAATCACTTGTTCATCTTGTTATGATTGAAACAAGATGTAAGATACTCGAAGAGACTTTGCATTCCAAAAACATAGAAACAGAGGATCCTGGGGCTCTTTTGACACTGAAGTTTGATCCTAGTTCATGAATACCACTGATTACCTGTTCCATGATTATGGATATTGAGAGTCGTAAATGGTCCAACTCAATGCCAGGTAAAAAATCAGGTTCAACCCCACAACATTGGGTGTCATAAATTATAATGCAACAACGTTTTCCCTTTGTCTTGGCATGAACCACAAGGTAGTAAAAGCATTTGCTAAAGGTATCATATTCTGATCGATGTCTTCCTCACAACTAATCACATGGTTGACAGAGTCCGAATCATCCAACACAAGCAAGAAGTAGAATCAATATATGACCATATGGAGAAACCCGGGATGCAATGCTTGATTCAAGAATTACGAATTCATACTATCATCGTTGGGAACTTTGATTCGCGGTATGCGACGCAGGTCTGCTGCACCATGCAGCGTAACAGAAATAAACATTAAAACCATGAATAACCCCAGGGTCCACCATCAACATCGTGGAGTCAATAAGGGATGGGTCCAAAAAATATTTTCTCCAAGAGAATCTTCATGGAATGTGAGAATACAAGGAAGGTCTTTTTAATTTTTTATTTAAAGTATCCGCACCATACGCTGTTGCTAAAGGAACATGATAGCACCAGTTCAATGATCCGTCTTCAATATCTTTCCATTTCAAAAGTCAACTATTTTAGGACAAATTTGAATTAAAATTTAAACTAAAAATTTTTTTACTTTTTTAACTTTAAACCCCACTCTCTTTTTACAAACAATTTACTTTTTCAATTCTCAATACAACTCAACTCAAATAAAAATTCAATTCAAATACGCTCTTAATCTCGATTACCAAAAACTATAAATATATTTAAATTATATTCAGTTAAGAAAATTTTTATCTTTAATTAAGTAAAAATAAAATTTTAACAAAAGTCTAAATACAACCTATATTAACTCAAAACAACATTAAATTACAACCTCGGCAACCATTTTATCTGGCAAATTTAACCTGGACAACCTTTTTCAACGATCCAAAAGTAAATGACCATCACCAGAGCTACCATCTATCTACTCTCAGCAAATATAAAGCAACAAGATAACGCATTCTCTGGTTCCACATTAAGCACCCTGGTACTTAACTACCACCACCACAAGGAAAAGAAGAGGGGACGGTGAACCAATTAGCATTATTGTTCGATAGCTTACAAAAGAGTCGACCATTCCAGCGCAAGCATGGAATATAAAGTAAAATGTTAA
Organism: Rauvolfia tetraphylla; assembly: GCA_030512225.1. Lineage (NCBI taxonomy): Eukaryota > Viridiplantae > Streptophyta > Magnoliopsida > Gentianales > Apocynaceae > Rauvolfia > Rauvolfia tetraphylla. The sequence continues at coordinate 5,945,961 of JAJQKT010000045.1, read as the reverse complement.
GGGAAGTTTACTCCAATTTTCGTCACACCTTTATGTACAACAGTAGTACAGTATAGCAACTTAGACTACGTGCAGAAATTGGCTCAAATTAAACCAGCACTCTCCATATTTATTGATCAGATTCAGATCCGCATGCAATCTCATACCTGCAGATAACTGAGGTATTGTGATGGTTCGAACTTAAATATCAAACACAGCAACTACGTAGAAATTCAATCATTCATCCAATTCCTTGAACAAGTAGGCAAGGCCTGAAAATTATAATATACACTAAGGTTACTAGGAATGAATAATTCCAAGTGACTGAAATGACCACCATGCCTAAATTTCATTAACAGAAGATGAATAAGATGACTGACAAAGGTCCTCTCAAACCTTAAATGTCACATGCATACATATAGACCAAATTACCACTTTAAAACAACTAAGCCTTGAACTGCTCAAAGTGCCATTTCCGCCTGCAATGCAGCAAGTTCATCTTCCTCAGCTGTTTGCCTCTGAGGGGCAGGCCGAGCTTGTTGCCTGCCTGCTTGTGCAGGGACATGCACTGGTGCTGCAGGAGCAGTGGTTGCAGGCTGAAGAAGCTGTTCTTCCAGCTCCGCACCTTCCAACTCTTCAAGTTCTGCCTCCAGTTCATCCTGCGATTGCCAAAAAGTTACCAATATGTGGATAGGATAGACAATAAAACAAATAGAGGAACAAAAATTAAGAAAGGAAAAAATTAAGAAAGTAATCAAGAACCTCATCAAAGTCAGCTGCTGCACCAATTGGAGCAGACAAAGCTTCCTGAATTTGCTTCATATTCTCTGTTTGTTCATTTATCTCATCCATTGTCTTGTCAACATCGTCAATATTTCTGCAAAACATAACTCCATCTTAAAATAAGGGAGGTTGTAAAGTTAACCCAAGTGCAAAACAACTCACAGCCACTATCTACCTCTAACTGTCACATATTTAAAGCCTAGTATTTGCTCCATTAACTTAACCTCTTTAATAAAGAATAGAAAAGAAGAAACACCAAATAGAAACCTCAAAGGAGATCAAACGCTTCTAAGATAAACAAAGAAAGACACCACTTACGTTGCTTTCTGCATTGCTTTCATTGCAGATGCTCCAGTTCTCAAGGCGTCAACAGTTTCGGTTGTGGCTTTAGCTCCTTCTAGCATGATCATCTGAACATCAACAGAAGAAGCATAAGCTATACATGCTAAGAAACCTATCAGGTACCCTCATAATTTTCACAAATCAAGGCCTCAATGAGTATAGAGGAATCAAGCCAACTGAATCCCACAGCTCAACACCAGAAATATTAAAAACTGACCTGATCGTGGATGCGCAACTGGAAATTACCAAGCTGCTCAATCTGTTGTTCGTAAAGCCTTTTCCTCTTCAGACATTGGATGGCAGCTGCAAGATTAAACCAAAAGACAAACTATTGGAAACTGTTTACTAAGATGAATATTTTAATTATAGCAACTAGATACAATCTAAAAGTTACTGCACAAAACTATACCCCTCTTGTTCTTTCCTCTAGTGAATTCCTTGGCCTTTTCAACCTCTGCTGATGCCTTCTTTTGAAGTACTTTCTCCTTTTTCTCCAGCATCTCTAATGTCTAGACAAGAAAGAGGAATTTAAGATCAAATGAGATAGATTCTATTAAAGACCTCCAATCCAGATCCATGCATCTCCACAGGACCGTACTGCAGTTTCACCATCATGCCAGTAATTCCAATTCCATCTTTAAAGAAGAGGACCTTGGTATATTACTTCATGATTATGACTGCAAACTCCCCGGATTCATTTTGTTCAAGAGGGAAGAAGAAGAAGGGAGAACAAGAAGGAACTATCTTCTAGCAATATTGGTTCTTCTGCTAGTTAATTATAGGGCAGCTAGAACTTTCTCTGAAAACATTCAGACTACTAAACCAATAAGCCTCTCATTCTAATTTGTAGAACCATTTACTGAAGATTAGACAGCAAACACTAATATATGATTGTAGTCGACAAACTCTAATTTTAAAAATTTGAACAGGCTGTGGGCATGTTTACATAAGTAGAGAATCAATGAACACTTCTACCCAATGTATATCATTTTGGGGCTTGTAACAAGCACCTTTATGTATAAAAACTAATTTATATAATCAATATAAGTAAACAAACAACCGTATTTGATCTCCCAAATTAAGGGGAAAAAGCACTATAGGGTTCAACACAAAAAGGCATCGGTCCAGTCAGAGCCACGACCTTCAACATTGTAAAGGAAACCAAACTCTCAACAAGACATTCATAATATTCAGTTACTCAAAATCTTCTAGCTCTCAATAATTATCAGTATTCGTTCTGGGCAGCAAATTTTCAAGAGATTCCAAAAACAACTATCACATATATATGAACCTAAAAGAAGCAGAAAATTCCATAAATTTCGTTGATATAGATAAATCTTTCGTGAGATTCATGACCATGGCGATTGAAATACCTCGTTTAATTTATCTAGAGTTGCGACAGCATTAGACTCCTGCTTCGGCTTGCCAAATATCCGAGTAAACATCTTCGCTGCAGTAAATACAAAGAACTGATCTCCTCCGCTCCCTGAAAACAAAAAACCCAAATAAAACTATTCATAATCAATAACTTCGGGCAAACTACAAATCCGATCGGCCAAAAATTCGTGATCGGCAATTCAAGGAAAAAAAGATCTGTAATTGCCATCAAGAGTACTAAAACTACCAATAAAAACGGTACCTTGTAAAATTAGGGCCTACGGTTTCGAGGTCAGCGATCGATCGATTCCACCGATTGATTACCAACCGCAGAGGGGGGAAATTGGAATATTATTAGAGTTAGGGCTCCGATTCAGGAACCAACGTGAAGCAACGAAGAAGAAAGGGAGGGGCTTCTGGGAGGAGAAGGATTAGGATATCGGTCTTGCGACTTTTGTTTGCTTAGTCGCGTTGATTTGTTTGGACCATTTAGCGAGTAATATTTAAACCGGCGCGTATTGGAGTCTACACGCCAAAACCATTATACTCGCCCTCGCTGTTACAGAAAGACCCCTAGGTAGGTCTTTTTTTTTAAGGTAGACCCTTGGATAGGTCGGGGCATGGGGTCTTCTTAAGGTTGTTATTCTTTCTTTTTGTTTTTTTTTGTTGCATAAAATTCCCTCTCTTCCCTTAGCAATGAAAGAAACTTGCTATATGGCGGCGATATCACCAATCAATCACAGCTCATGTATTTCCCGAAAACGCCTTACTTTATCTTTTTTTTTTTTGGCAAGAAAATTTGTGATTTTTGACATTTCTTTTTCCTTCCCTGTTTATCGTGAAAATTGATAAGCCAAGAATATCCAGATAGATAACAATCTTTCTATTTAGTAAAATAATAATAATAATTAGTATAAAGCTTGTGCTTTGTATATAATATACATTTACTTCTTAAAAAAATAAGTATATAATGAGAATAGATTTTTTAAAAGATAAATTAATTTTAAATGTTATTAAAAAATACCTTTAATAGTACTACCAAGAGTAAATCTTATTTTTTTAGTGACAAAATTAATTTTTCTTTAAAAAATATCAAAAATAAAAATTAATCCATGTTATTATATAAATAGTTATTAAAGTTATTACAAAAAATATGAAATAAATTTATGTATTTAATAAAAAAATTATACACTAATAGTTAATCATAATGAATTAAGATGAAAAGAAAAGAAATAAAAAAAATACATTGTAAGTTATGCTTTTTTTTCTATATCTTTAAAATAAATTAACTTTACAACATAGTCTTTTAATCTTTCTGTCGTATTCACCTCCTACCCCTGTTATGTATAATAGAAAAAGAGAATTCCTCTGTTATACTATTATTTAATTATTTATTTTGATTATAAAAAAGAATATATTTACAATAAAATCATTATAAATATTAAAATCCCTCTTCCCTTCCTTGTCTCTTTCTATTCCTAAAAAATAAATAATATAAAAATAAAAATTTAGTATTTTATATTAAAAAATCAAAGGAATATTTTTTCAAAATAAAAAGATTCTCAAATCATTGCTCAAATTTTTTCAAAAGAATAATGTTCTTGATCCATCACAAAGAAGTCATAGTATTAATGTGATTTGCAAAATCATTTCTTTCTTTTATATTCATTTGGTAAAAATAAAAAAAAATAAAAATCATCGATTATTACATTTCATGTCTAATATACAGTACAGTTATGCATGTTCTAGTGCAGAATATTTTAATAGATAATTAAGACTTTTATCCTTAAAGCTTAGCTAATGAATGATCAAATTAGATAGTAATAGATATCGATCAAATTGGTGTAAACCAATGACTAAATAAATAAATATTTCTGAAGTCATCCCCTCAAACAAAAGGGAAAAAAATAAAAAGCTTGAATCTGTAAGATCTGTCAAAGAAAACAAAAACTCAATAATTTTTTATTAAAATAACTGATAATATAAAATAGATTATATAGTATAATCAAAATAAAAAAAGAAAAGGCATGAAAGATGTAAAAAGAGAAAACATCAATGATGCTAAAAATAAAAGAAGTTGACAAAAAGGGACAAATGAATAACTACATATGAAAGTCATATATAACTTGCAAATTTCTTGATGATCAAAAAATTTAAAAAGTTTCAAAAAAAATATATCTTATTCCCAAAAGGGATTACATGGACTCATATTAAAGAAGAAAAAATATAAATTAAAAATTAAAAGAAAAGTGCATACCTCTAATTTGGTAGGATCTAACTGAAAAAACTTGTAAGAAATATTTCAAAATATTTTAAAAATAATAAAGCTAAAATATTTATTTGAATGAAAATTAAAATACCCTAAATACTTATGATGCATGTAACATGTATAACACTCATGAATTTTCTTCCATTTTAAAGGAAGAAGCATGGGACAATCATTCCATTTTGAATTCTACCTCAAAAAGTTTTCAAAAAAAAATCTTCTCTAAAAATAAAAAAATTCATAAACATCTCACCTCTACACAATGAAATTTTCAATAAATTAACGAAAAATAAATCTTTTTTGAGAATAATTAATTTATAAATATCTTCTAAATAATAAGAGATGCATTAAGCATTAATAAACTCTTCAAGAAAATAAATTATTTTTCAAGAAAATAAAAATAAAATAAAATCTATAACACTATTTATCAAACTCAGATGTCAAATATTACAGTAAAATAAAAAGAAAAACATAAGAGTAATCAGTATCAAAAAAGGAATTGAAAAGATTATCTCTTTAATTTGAAAATATAATACCCTAATTAGAGAAAAAATAAGAGGATTTGATGATAAAAAATATTCTGAGAAAAAATTTATGAAGAAAGTGACAGTAAATGAGATTATGTGGAGATAGTAGAAAGTTATTAAAAATTTAATTTAAATTAAAAGATTTATTTATAATAAATTAAAGTGTTCATATTATTTTATCATAAAAAACTCTTAGTCAATAACAACTCTTCTAATTAGTAAAAAAAATTAAAATTTTAGGAATTAGAATTAGAGATTTGAGAGTTTTGAAGGAAGAGAGAGAATAAAAGTGTTTTGGTAATATATATATATATATATATATATATATATATATATATATATATATATGTATAGATAATAATAATAATAATAATAATAATCTTGTCGGAATTTGCTTTTCTTTTCTTTTCCTTTTTTAATCTTATTGACTTAACTCTACTACTATTTATTTAATTAATTTCGTAATAATATCTCTTATAAAAAAAGATATAAATATGTTTATAAATTTTTAATGAATTTATATTTTTATAAATAATTTAATTTTTATAAATTTTAAAGTCAAATTTTATTCAGACCTATATCCAAAGATTATAATAATAAATATTTCACATATTTGTCTTTCCTTAGGAAGTTCTGGTGTAGTATTCCTTTTCTTTTCATTTTTTTGTTCTGGCGGGGGATTCTCCGCTTCTCTGACTCTTCACTAACGGTTATGTGCAATGACCCAAACGCCCTCCGAAAGACCTACAAGATCTTTCGCTTTTACCTGTCTGAAATTTCTAACGTGATATGCTACTTAGCTCATTTATCTTAACTAATGATTAATCCAACCGCTACAGAACCAGCCAGAAATATCATACCTTTGATTGATCATAAACATTCAGCTCAGAACTTGTTAGGATAATACAAAAGCAGTATTCAATGAGTTGTACTTCGCTTTCAATTCATCTCCATTTGACAAAATAATCATCCTTTACATTTGTTGACCTTATAAATGTTTGATTGATCTACTTGTGTTCAGATCTCTCAGTCTGGACATAGAGCTAGAAATCTGTAAAACAAAGACGATATTATAGATTTGATGAGGAAATGATCAGGAGAGGTGCAAAGCTCACGGCGCACGATCTGCCTATGAATTTGACAATTTACTGGGTTGTGCAAGTGCAACCTCAAAGTTCGGGGACATCTGGCGGTAAAGCAGCAGCTTGTACAAGGAAAAGAAACACCCACGGATGTAGAACAACATATTCGAGTTAAAATGTTCTCATCAAAGGCAGGCCTTGTTCAATTCAACCAATGGCAGAAATTACATGGTGGCAACAGCACTCTGCTGATCTCGTTGGTGCTGGTTAGGCAAAGACTCAGCCTCAATAGACTGGACAATGATGTCATTTTCATCGTATCGTTTTGGCGATGCACGAAATAATGACTTCACAGATTCTGCTGATTGTGATTCCCCACTAAAACCGAAAGCCCTTTTCCACAGGACCTTCATTTTCAATTCGACGCTTGGTTCTCGACTCATCTCTACCGGATGACTATGGATTTCTCCATAGTTGTAATTTTTCTGCTTTCTTTGTTTTCAGCGAAGCCCACCTCGTCAAATTCGTTTTTGAGCAAAGAAGTAGCTGAAATTCCTTCGAAGTTTCTAAGTATGGCCAAAAGACCGGAGATTTTTGACTGGATGGTGAATATTAGGAGGACTTTGCACGAAAACCCTGAACTTGGTTTTGAGGAATTTGAGACCAGCAAACTTATCAGAACAGAGCTGGATAAAATGGGAATACCATATAAATACCCAATAGCTGTTACTGGTATTGTTGGTTGTATTGGGACAGGGAAGCCACCTTTTGTCGCTATCAGAGCGGATATGGATGCTCTTGCTATGCAGGTATCTTCTTATGAAACCTTATGTAGTACTTCTATGATGAAAATTATTTTGGTTTTCCTCAGTTTTGATTTCTTTAAATCGTTGCGGTCTCTGAAGCACTAGCTACTGATATGTTCAAATTTTGGACTCAACAATTGGCTTTGGTTCTTTTCGATAATATAAATATTAAATGTTTCTGCAGGAAGGGGGGAAATGGGAGCACAAAAGCAAAGTACCTGGAAAGATGCATGCTTGTGGGCATGATGCCCATGTAGCCATGCTTCTTGGTGCTGCAAAAATGCTTCAAGAGATTCGGGATGAGTTGGAGGTTCTATTTTCTGTTGTTTCCCTCAGTTAATTTATCTGAGAAATTTTTATATCATCAGCAGACTACCTTCTCCTCTTTCTTTTTTCCCAGTGGTTTTTGGAGCTAAAGCAATTCAAATCTTGATTCTTGGCCATGCTCTTGTCATCTATGTGCAGACTAGATTACTGAAACGAAATCTATGAAGATGGCTGTATAAAATATCAGAAATGTGAAGTTAATCTATTCAAACATGTTTGTAAAATATGGCAATGCAAAACAGAGACTGAGAACGAAAGTAGCCTAGTGAAATTGCTTCAGAAAGCTCACTTATTCACGCAATTTTCAATCTAAAAGTGGTTATTTGATTTGGAACCCCCCCCCCCACCCCCACCCCTTTTTTGGTTAAAGCTAATAAATGTCATCCTCCAGGGAAATATCCAAAGTGCTATTCCATGTACAATATATCAGCAATGAACCTGGTAACGGATGAATTCTGCTTGATTAATAGCATTTCTGCCGAAAGATATTAACGCAGGCTCGTAATAGTACTTGTCTAAAGTAGTATCTTGGGTTAATTTCATAATGTGTAGTTGAGAATTGACTAGTTTATTAGTGGAATTAAGCGTGAAGTCAAACTGTGTCTTGAATGGCCATTCACTTCAATTTATACCTAATCGAGGATAAGAAGTTCTTTTGATGTGGAATGTGTGTTTCACACTCCCCTTTCAGTTTTACATAATGGCACAGTTTAACATTTTGTGTGTCAAGATGGAGAGCAGATGGAGGGTTTTGACTGTAGCAAACTTAGCAGCATGACTTCAAAATCAGAGAAAGTCCATCTTGTTTGAGTGAGGCAAGTGAAAAAATGGGTACTTCAGGCCAAAACCTACAAAAATTTTAACAGCAGAGCAGCAAAAAATCGGAATGAAGATTATATGGAGTTAAGTAGGTAGAATGTATAATTGATTAAAGGTGTTAATAGTATGATTCCTACGAGGCTGAACTGCCGTGCTCATTAATATAGTGGAATTTGGCACAGGCTCTTGTGCTTCTCGAGTAACTAATATTCTAAGGTCTATCCATTTCTCAGGCACAGGGTCTCGTACTTCTCCATTGACTAATATTCTAAGGTCTTTCATTTCTCTTTGGCGGATACTGACTCAGATAAATTCCTTGATGCATAGAATTGTAGAAGTTGTTGCAATTAGTGAAGTAGCATCAGAAAAAGTTCCTTTGTCATTTCCCAATTGTCAAGTCAGGCTAGGGATTGTATAATAGTGACTTCCTTTTTGTGGATTAAGATTTCTGTTTCATTTCCTTTCTAGGGAACTGTCATTCTGGTTTTTCAACCAGCTGAAGAGGGAGGTGGGGGAGCAAAGAAAATGCGCGATGCTGGGATCCTGGAGAATGTTGAAGCCATCTTCGGCTTACACATCTCTTCCAGATATCCAATTGGCTCTGTTGCGACCAAAACTGGCCCTTTACTAGCTGGTGGTAGTTTCTTTGATGCAGTAATTAGTGGGAAAGGTGGCCATGCAGCAATTCCCCATCACACAATTGATCCAATCTTGGCAGCTTCCAACACAATTGTCAGTTTACAACATCTTATCTCTCGTGAAGCTGATCCATTAGATTCACAGGTGATGTCTCCCTGTTAGACAGTTTAACCCCTTAAAAAATCTTATTCACTGCCTAAATCTTATACTTCAATTTGTCTGACCGAATTTTCAGCAGTCTTAGGTCCCCCCAACCCACGCCCAAAGAAAAAAAAAAAAACAATAACTTAAGACGAGTTATGCTGATGCAAGTATTTATTTTGCTCCTGAAGGACCAGCTCTTCAATTCTGTCCAACATCAGCAGAACATTTTCAAAGCAATATGATGCTCTCTTGCAGGTAGTGACAATTGCAAAATTCCAAGGTGGTGATGCATTCAATGTAATTCCTCATTCAGTTACAATAGGTGGAACCTTTAGAGCTTTATCAAACCACAGTTTCATGCAACTTAAACAAAGAATTGAAGAGGTTAGTTTGTGGCAGTCAGTGATATTAAATGCCTATTGAGACCTTTAAGTTGGAATTGCTGAGTTTTCTTTGGTTTGTTCAAGTCGTGACAAGATATGCATTATGTACAACTTATTGTTGTCGAAAATGCTATAATATGAAACCATTTCCCGTTGCTATCAGGTAATTATCAGCCAAGCTGCGGTACACAGATGCAATGCAAGCGTTGTTTTTGATACAGACGAGCGGCCCTTATACCCAGTAACTGTAAACAATAATAACCTGCACGATCACTTCCTAAAAGTGGCCGGGAATATGGTGGGAGCTAAGAACATCATAGAGATGAAGCCAAGGATGGGAATGGAAGATTTTTCATTCTTTGCCGAAGCTATTCCTGGGTACTTCTACTATGTAGGTATGCTGAATGAGAGTCAGGGACAACTTGGATCAGCGCACTCCCCTTACTTCAAAGTAAATGAAGAAGTGCTGCAATATGGTGCTGCTTTACATGCATCATTAGCAACCACATACCTCCTTAAACATAATCTTGAACACTCTGTGGGAGAGGGTAGTTTCCGCGATGAACTATGAGGTTCTTGTGTTGTACCATAGACCTGCCAACCAAAATAAAATTGGATTTAACATGCCTGGACGAACTCTATTTTGCTCCCACATTTTACAGGAATCTTAGACCATGATTTCTATGTACAATTCAGTTTCAAATTTTGATTTGTTTCCTTGTTCCCACTGGCTAGGATTATCCCAGCTTCTCATCTATTTCCTAATGCAAATGCTAGAACTAATTTTCACCGTATACAAAAGACAAGTAATTCTTGCTTTTTTAGCATATCAAGTTTGCTATTTTTCCTTTTTAATCTGTTTGTATCAGATAAATACACGGTAACTAAATGAGAGGCGTATTTACGCAAGTATCTACAAGATAAAAGTTTTTCAAACTCTCGATAAGTTCCCGACTGCAGAACAACTCTTTCCAAGAAACAAAGGAGGACTCTCTCAAGTCTGCTGCGATGAAGTTCTCTGATCTCATTTCTACTTTTAATCCACGAATGTCAACTGGGGAACGATCTTCGGCATCACCGAGCAATGCATCTTGGCAGAACTATTTCAATAGACCTGGTCTCGTGGATCTGGAAAGTGGCCAAAAGTTCTGGAGATTGAATCTCGACACATACTTATCTCATTTTATGCCAACAGAACCAGAGTCCGATAACAATGGTTTTACGATAACAGTTCCAAAGCAATCGGCCAGTCATTACCGCGACACGAACGTTGAACAAGAGTCCAAGAACCGAGGTTTTGTGATCCCAGTTCAGAAGCAATCCCCGAATTACTACAGTGAGATGAACGCTGAAGAGCGCGAAGAGAACCTCAAATCTGCTATTTCTTATTGCAAGAATTCCTGTACCTAGGTTGTCTTCTCGCCCCTTCTTCTTCCATGCATTCAATCAGAGGCAGAGTTTCTTTTCTCATGAGTTATGAACTTCCCCGGAGCCTTGTCCCCTTTCTTCATTCGCACACAAGCTGAAAACAGAGGATTCCTTACAACAGTTCTCTTTTTGGGTACCTTGGAAATCAGCTCATTCTTGTCCTCTTAACGTCTTCCAGTTAGTTCTTACTGTCATTATTTTTTATTCGCGATGAACATTCTTCAATATGGAATAGGATGCATCTTTTCTTAAGCTTCTTCGGACTTCCTACCTCTCGATCTTCCACTGCAAAAAAATTATATCACAGAACCACAGTCTTGACTTTTGATCTCCAACGGCGGTAAATAATTTAGGAAATAGAAGGTTTAAAAAACCCAATTAAAAATTCTCTTTTAAGTTAATACATTTCTCAGAAATAATTTACTTCAACAATATTTAAGACAAAAAGGAAATTTTAAACCAAATCCAAATCCAATACTTGTTTATATTAACCCGAATTTGGTAGTATCTCTATCCCAACCATTATCAGATTTAGAGGGCGTTTTCGCGTACAACTCAATTTGCGTTTTGTCAACTAATTGCTGCATCTTTACTTGGTCTAGGAGAACCAGGAATGGAACAACAAGAACCGAATTCCGTTAGCATTTGTTGCCGTGTTCAAGATGTTCAGCAACCAAGATCAATCACTTGAACAACCAACAAGATTAAAACGCAAAAATGCTTTTGCTCCAGACTAGGAGACTGGTAAAAGAATTACTCAATCTTGGATTGGATTTTAAACATAAAAAAACTCACTTTTTCCACATTTTTTTTTACTTTAAATTCTACTCATTCTTTTATAAATAATTTACTTTTATAATTTTTAATACAAATTAATTCAAAATAAAATTCAATCCAAAATAAACTCATATTATTAATATAAAATTAATCTTTTAAAATTTTATATAATATTTTATTATTTTTTTAAAAAAAAAAAAAATGACGCCCAAGCTTGGCGCCACTTGGACGCCACGGTCTCAAGATTGATGCCCATCCGGATTTTTGCTATTTTCATAAACTGAAAAAGTTTATTTTTTATTGCTATTTTATAAAATAGAATAAAAAGATCTTATAAAAAAGCATTTAAAAGATAAAAAATGTGAAAATTATATAAAATCGTGAACTAGTAACCACTAAGTCAAGACCGAGAAAGTCTTAGGGAACGTAGTATTTTTTCCCTTTTTCTTTTTTATTCAAAAGGATCAGATTTCATTGAATCAAAAGGGCTGTACACCCCGCATCACAATACAGGGAGTTAAAACAACTATACGGTTTGCCAAGTTGCCACTATACCAGAATTGATAGCCACAGATTCCATCTCCCTTCTCCTGAAAAAAATCTCTCTAAAGTATAGGAGATGGCAGCTGAATCCAATTAGGATTATAGTGCTTGGTTTTTTATGAATGGGAGCATATAGTAGTTAATCGGTACAAATGTTATGTAAAAAGTCAACTAACTCAAGCAAGGAGTTTCCTGCTTAAAAGATTACCTTCGCCTCTGATACCATACTTTAAATTCTACTACTAGAGCACTGTACTTCTGATAACTGCCAGATGGAGTATAACACGCAACTCAAAGAACAAGATGAAATTGCAGTAGTTTCAAGAACTGGCATTGTACCTAATAGAAGGTTACCGTAGATCATGCAACTAAGTGTATTTTGATGAGTAGGTAGATGATTATAGCCAAAAGCAGTTTAAGAAATCAATGCAAGAACCAAACACAGAGCTCTAGATAAGGGGAAGACGTCCCTGGGAAGATGACCATAACAATATAGTGCCACCAGAAGAAACGCCTCTAATCTGATATTTGAGGCAAACCTAATGAAAAAGACAGAAATTCTGGAACCATTGGCTTTCCTAGTGACAATCATCAAAACCAAAGACTAACGCTACCAACATGGACTTAAATCAAGATAACCAACCCATTAAATCTCATTCCATAACACTCAGAACAACCAAAACTTCTTAAAGAGATGAGCAAAAGCAAGATGTTCAATCTATAACATGATTCAAATAAGAATCCACATTAGTTTAGAATATTTCCCAAACCACTACAAAAACTAAATAACTCTAATTTACTTCTCTGATGAGTTTGGCCCTCTCTTCTTTCCAAATCCAACAACTGCATCAAATCAAAAGATAATATAAGCTGATGCACAAACCAAAAAATCAGAAGTTGTTCATATAAAACAAAAATACATGAAACTCATGCAGAAATTTAAATCTAGCTACGGATCAAATTTCACTATACAGTAGAGCAAGACATATTTGGGGGGTTATTCACTTTCCTGCTCAAATTGCACAAAATTTTTCTATTTTGTATCTAGGCTACGCAACCAACAACTAGTAGCAAGAGAACCGAAGTCTACAACCGATAAAAGTTCAGTTTTTTCCCTCCATGTATTTCGATTTCATGCAATCAAGCAGAATGTGAAAAAATGAAAGCCCAATATAGTTAATAAAAAATTTTCCACCACAGGCATTTGAGTTAAAGAGAAATATTACAAATATATAAGCCCCTCCAAGAAACTTTATTAATGACACCAAGTGAACAGAGAATTGATTAAAGTTACCAGCTGTGACGAAACGGCGATTGTATTGCATGCGCTTGTGGGCACGGCCACGGGGCTTCTTCTTCTTGTCTTGCTTTGCTACTTTGGGAGTTTGCCCTCTCACCTTACCGGCACGAGCCAACGATCCGTGAACCTTACCTGCGTCAATCAACAATCTCAATTACCAATCGATCCCATTAGAACGACAGTGAAAGCTATCACGTGTTTAGGACATGAACAGGGTGGACTATGAGCTTACCCATGGTGGTTGTAGCTTCTGAGCGATCTTCTGCTAGGTGCTGCTCCGGCTGCTGTGAGGAAGATAGAACTGAAAAAATGAGCAGAATCTCTAGGGCTAGGGTTTTTGTGCTCCGTTTATAGTGGCTAGGTTTTCTTCGGGAAGGTTATTTGGTTGGGCCTAATGTCGTTTCTGAATTGAAATCCTGTGATCTCTTCTGGGCTTCCATGATACTTTAGACATTTGGGCCAAGAGCGAAATTGTTGGGCTTCATGACCCAGAACGGTGTTTTCCTTCGTGACTCTCGGTCCGAGTTCAACAGGCAGTTCAAGCTTTTGATATTTTAATATTTGAATTGTAATTTAATTCACAAAAATTCTATTTTCTGTATTTCTTTTATTGTGATTCTTACTTTTTTTCTTACAAATGCCAAATATAGACTACAAAAAACCCAATAAAAGGAAAATAAAAAAATCAAATTAAATTACAATCTAAATACACTTTAAATAATTTCTTATTTGTTGACTGTCAACGATTTTTCATTAATCAAAACTCTCTCAAAACGTTGTCAAAAATTAGGTAATAATAACAAAAATAAATGTCCAAAGTTAGAAACTTTTATAAATGAGAAGAGTCTAAATTGATTGATTGTTTTGGAATATAATTCGAGAATTCCAACTCATTCCCTTCGGTTGGGATAGACGAGTTCATTTTGTCCTAACTTTTTACTCATTAAAAAGAAAACTTATTTACATTTTCTTGCGCGTGTCTAAGATGGAAAAAGTCTCATTTACTTTGGAAATTCACTAAAAAAAATTCTACCATTACTATGTAGAGTCTAAATATCAAACATTTCACAATTCTTTTCTCTCTTCATCCCCACCTCTTTTCTCTCTACAATTACACTAAAATTAATGAGTATCGTTTTAGATTGGATTATATAATGAAATGAGTAGTGAAATTATATTCAAAATTTATCGATTTTGAAGTAAAAAATTTATAAAAAAGTCAAGAAAAAATAAATTTATACCCAAAAGTTATGGCATTGTAATCATTTAGTCCCAAATTTTTTTTTATCATTATAGTCCCAAAAAATTTATGCGTGTTTTAAGTAGTACAGCCCACCACTTTCAAATCTCAATTATTAATTACAACTAATAAATAGTGTGATTCACACACCGTGCTAACTTTTTGGGAGTAAAATAATCTATTTATATAATTTCTCTCTAATTATTGACAAGTACAATTCACATTGTCTTATTTTGAAAAAGATTTAAAAAATTTTGACCACATGATATTCACAAAATGAAAATAGACATTAATAGACTATTTTTTCCTAAAAAGGTTAGCATGAGTGTAAATCATACTATTTACTGGTTGAAGCTAGTGGTTGTAATATTTAAGACACACATAAAATTTTTTGAGACTATAATAATTGAAAAAAATTTATTAGGACTAAGTGAATATGAGACCGTAACCTTAAAATCCAAAATGGCCATTTTTCTAAACTCAAAATTTGATTTTTTTTTTTAGTATTCTAAACAAGAACTTGCCCAGAATTCAAAAAAATTCGAATATTGAGTGTTTTTAAAATTTTTTATATCAAAATTAAGAGAGTTCGGTGTAAATTTTTATCTAATTATATTTTATAACTTGATATAATTGATGTTAATTAATTTTAGTAAAATTATAAAAATATCAGAGAAAAAAATTAAAAATTTTAATTTTAAAAATATATAATTAAATTAAAAAATATATATAATACCCCAAAATTTTGGGATCCACCTCCTTTCAGAATGCCTCGAACACATTATCTAACAGCAGTCAGTGCAGAACATCCGCGAAGAATTTTGGAGTTTCCACTACGGATCCAGAATTAAGCTTTGGATAGGGCCTTACAATCAACCTTCCAGCCCACCAGAAAATAGTACCGCTCCAACTTGTCCGAGGAATCCACTACGTGGGATCATCTCATTGGATGTGAAGAAAGCAATTGTACAGCCTGGATTTGCTCCGACGTGTAATCTAAGTCAGGAACCCGATTCATGGAATCACTTTCTTCTATTACACACACTCACGCAGTAGTACAAAACAGTTTTTCCTTTTCTTTCTCTTAAAAGCCTATATATATATATATATATATATTGAAAATAAAACAGACGTTCAGTCCTCACTAGGGTTTATCGAAGGAAAACCATCGCAACTCTCTCACACTAACCGCCACATAGCGGGAGCAGGGAGAAAATCTTCATCATCTATCGGCGACAATGTCTGCCGATTCCGCGCCACCGTTGGACAAGCTCACCTTAGGCGCCGCCGTAGAGAAGGCTCAATTCTCGCAGCGCGTTTTGATTCGCTCGATATTGGGCCGGCCCGATGGCGGGACGGGACTTGCGGATCAGCTTGTCAAGATCGGAGGATGGGTGAAAACCGGCAGAGAGCAGGGGAAGGGCTCTTTTGCGTTTTTGGAGGTTAATGATGGCTCCTGCCCTGGGAATCTGCAGGTGATTGTGGAAGCCTCTGTGCACAAGCTCGGCAGTTTAGTTCCCACTGGTACTTGCGTGCACTTGGAGGGACAGCTTAAGGAGCCTCCTGAAGGTACTAAACAGAAAATTGAGCTTAGAGTTCAGAAGGTTTTGGACGTCGGTACTGTTGATGCGGCAAAGTATCCTTTACCCAAGACAAAGCTTACTCTTGAGTTTCTCAGGGATGTTGTTCACCTTCGTTCTAGAACCAATACTGTAAGAACTCATACTATTCTATAAGAACTCATACTATTCTATTTGAGTTCTATATGTATATTCGTTCTAGAACCAATATTTATTCTGTCTTTCTATATGTGTATGCGCGTTCTGTTATGCTTGTGTTTCAAATTTTGCAGGGGCTTGTATGCGTGCATACTGTTCTACTTTGTTTGTTTATGCCAATCTTTTTGGTAGAAAATTTTGTGGATTTTTAAAGCAAATCTTATATTGGATTCCCGATTTTAGGACGTGGTTGTTAAGGCTTTTTTCTTCAAGGAGGTAAGAAGGAAAGGGAAAAGGTCCTCAATTTTCTTCGGATTCCATACGAATTCTGAAGCTAACATATAGGAAGAATTGTGAAATTTCAAATTTATTGACCTATTCTGCATCTCTATTTTCCATTTTCCATCTTTAGGAGAATGTAGTTAGGAAATTTCAGGTATTGGTTCCGTTTTTCTACTTATCCAGAATGCAGGGCATTGATATTTGTTTAAAGATCTCTCTTGCCACCTGATTCCTTTATTTATCGAGGTGAAGTTGTTAATGCTGATACCACCGTTATTTCTGTAAAGAAATATGTACCTAACCTTTTAAGGTTGCGCACATGGATTGCTATAAGCTGTTACCTTGATAATAATTTGAGAGATTATCCAAATGGACTTATTCTGCAAGTACTAAGAGTTGCGGGCTTTTTGAATATAAAGTTTGTAACTTTCTCCTTAATTGTGTAAGTCTTCCCTCCCTATTTTGTTTTATTCTTGATTGTAGGTCGAAGGCCTTGTCTTAACTACAGTAATTGTTTTGTTTTCTTTCTTTGATCTTCTGCTTGAAATTGTTAATACGAACTGCATGAAATCTGTTTGTTATAACACATACATAAAATGATTTAGATTTAACTGCTCATCTGTAAATTTAAGACTACAGGATGTCAAAACAGGTATGTAACCTACTTAAATAGGTGATACTTGCTGATTGAAAACTTGACATGGTTATTTTATTGTCCAATAGCTTTCTGTTTGGCAGTTGCATTTAATGTTTGCTAAACGATAGTTTAGGTCTTTAAATTGTTTTTATTCTGCACACGGCATGTTAAATTCTAGCATGATCACTAAAGAATCGTTGTTTTATCTACACTTATATAGTTTGCTGCTAGCATCATGCATTACTTTTCAGTTGCCTATCAAAATTTTTATGCCAAATTTTTTTTGTTTTTTGATGTGTAGATTTCTGCAGTAGCTCGGATACGTAATGCCCTAGCTTATGCAACCCATACATTTTTCCAACAGCATGGCTTTCTCTATATACACACTCCTATTATAACCACCAGTGACTGTGAGGGTGCCGGTGAGATGTTCCAAGTCACAACCTTGATTAGTGGGGCAGAAAAATTAGGGAAGGAGCTGAAAGAGAACCCTCCTCCTTCAGAAGACGACTTACAAGCTGCTGAACTCCTTGTTAAGAAGAAAGGAGAAGCTGTTGCTCAGCTAAAATCTGCTAAGGTAAGCAAGGAAGAAATTAGGGCTTCTGTTGCTGAGCTCACTAAGGCAAAAGAGAATCTTGCTAAGCTGGAAGAGAAATTCAGGTTGGGAGAGAGATACAGGCTTAGTGCTGGGATCCCCAAAAAGGATGGGAAGATTGATTATTCAGAGGACTTTTTTGCTCGTCAAGCATTTTTGACTGTATCTGGGCAACTTCAAGTTGAAACATATGCGTGTTCACTTAGTAGTGTGTATACATTTGGACCCACTTTTCGAGCTGAGAATTCACACACTTCAAGGCATCTAGCAGAGTTCTGGATGGTGGAGCCAGAAATAGCATTTGCTGATATACAGGTAAGTGTTTGAGAACAGTGCAGAATTTTGTTTTGAAAATCAGAGGTCAAAAGTTAAACGCAATCAGAGGGTTGTGATTTTTATGTTGCTGAAATATTGGTCTCCTCTACAATGAAGCAGGATTTTTTATTAGCAAGTGCTGATTCTTATGTTTTTTATAGGATGACATGAACTGCGCCGAAGCATATGTGAAATTTCTATGCCAGTGGTTGCTTGACCATTGCCTTGATGACATGGAATTCATGGCCAAGTTCATTGATAAAAGTTGCATTGATAGACTTAAAATGGTAGCCTCCAGCAATTTTTTCAGAATAACTTACACTGAAGCTATTGAAATACTTGAGGAGGCATGTAAAGAGAGGAAGTTCGAGAACAAAGTAGAATGGGGAATTGACTTGGCCTCTGAACATGAGAGGTAACAGGGTTGCACGCTGTATATTGGTTGGACAAAATTTGTGAACATGTGTATTCTGATGCCTGGTTTGCCTGGTTGCCAGATACTTGACTGAGGAGAAATTTAAAGGTCCTGTTATTGTGTATAACTATCCAAAAGGAATTAAAGCATTCTACATGAAGGTGAATGATGACAAGAAGACAGTTGCAGCTATGGATGTGCTTGTGCCAAAGGTAAATGAATATTTATAGCTCGAGTCATATTCTCTTCCCCTTCCCGTGATAATTCACGGTAGACAGGAACCTTTTCAATGGATGGGCAATGGTGGAACTTGTGCATTGGTAAACTGTTGTTTGTCCTATTTCAGGTGGGAGAACTAATTGGAGGAAGCCAAAGAGAAGAGAATTACGAGGTCCTAAGATCAAGGTATGATATGCCTTCGGTTACTTTGCTAAAGATATCAGTCCCCTACCCTCCTTGCCCTCTCATTGTTCTGTTCTGTTGTTGTATTGTTGTCATTCTTGCATTTGTCACTTTTCGTCTATAGTTCCATGATTGACAATTGGTTTCTATTTGAGGAAGCTTATTACATTACTTTATTGCAGAATATTGGAAATGGATCTACCACTTGAGCCGTACGAGTGGTACTTGGATCTGAGGCGTTATGGGACTGTTAAACACAGTGGTTTTGGTTTGGGGTTTGAACGGATGATTCTTTTTGCCACAGGCATTGAGAATATCAGAGATGTTATTCCATTCCCTAGGTACCCAGGAAGAGCAGACCTTTGAAATGAAATACAAGGATTTTCATTGAAGCATTGGGTTTTGAAATTAGTAATAGCCTTTATTAACCTTGTAATTCTTTTCGCTGCAAATTTAGCAGATGGTAAAATGGAGAAATGTGATAGTGAATTTTCTGTTTCAATATGTGATAATTTATTTGGAGAGTATGGATTTCAACCTTATTGCATCTCTGTTCTCCTGTTTTAGTCTTGTTTCTCTTTTACATATGGGCATTATGGTTGGAGATTAACGTTTTTACTTTTTCCTGGTATACTGGAGAATCAAATATTGGAAATTGTCGTCCAAAATGGAAGCGCGTTTGCTGCTTTCACGTTCATTGTTAAGTTTCTCATTATAAATGCCGTGGAAAAACAAAACTTTGGATGAAATTGGATAATATTTTGATTTGAAGTTTTTTATCTTGAATTTTATAAGAGATAATTATTTGTTAGAGAAAAAGTAAAATTCAACGTGAAAATTTTGCATCAGGTTTAGAGTTAAATATTGTCCACACACACTCAAGTTGTAGTGTTTTTCAAAGCTAGGAGCCATTCTGGCGTTCAATTTTTTCCTTTTCGTATTTTTTTTTTGGTGGGGGCGAGGGGGTGGTTTGTGTTGTGGTCGAATTCAAATTTAAGATTTAATTTTACATATATTGTCCTCATTTTTTAAATTAAGGATATACCCTAATGTAATCTGGGGAAAAAAATGAGGAGATTATAATATCAATGGAAGCAGTCCACTACCATGTTAACTACCTCTTGTGATATAAATTTTATAACAAATTAAAATATTCGGTTTATTTAGCATGGCTCATTTTAAAATTCTCTCTTTTAGATATATTCATCTCTTGTATGGTTAGAGCATTTTCTCTTGTAAGCTTAGGTGGCTTTCATCTATTTTAAAATTGTGTTTCAACTTTCATTTACATAAGCTTAGGTGGCTTTCTCTTGTAATTTTATTGGACCACATAAATGGAATGGTGGAATAATATGTAAATTTTGTACAAAATTGTTATAAATTTAAATATTGACAATGCATAATTAAAGTGAAAAATAACTTTTAATATTTTTAGAGAATAATAATATAAAACTGAAGAATAAAGAGAAGAGAGAATATTTATACTTATTAATAAAATATTTTTTACTCTCTCTCCTCCCCTAAAAGCCTTGGAGTCTTCAGTCTATTTTTTAGAATTTTAAATTTTTTAACTAGATAGAAAAGTTATTATTGGTTAGAATTTCAACTTTTAAATTTAAAATCTCAAATTTTAAACTACTTTCTCCAATTGAATTCTCCAATTCGTGTTATTCATATTTATCTTACTCATGTTTTCTCTTTCTACATCTTTTATGTCTTTTCTTTTTTTGTTTTAATTAGATTATGTACACTAATGTATATTTTTAGTTCTTTTAATAAGAAATTAGTAAGTTTTTATTTTCTTTGACAGGTTTTAAAGATTTATATATTTCAACAACTTCATTTTTATCACAAAATTTTTTCTTTTTTTTTTCTTTGAAGGAATGATTTTATAAATATTTATTTATTTAGCTCTTGGTATCTATTACTCTAATTTCATCCTTAATATGCTAAAGTATCAATTGCCTAATAAAACATTCTACATAAGAACATACATGACTTTGCAATACATTAGACATGAAATATAATACTCGATGGTTTTTTAAAAAATTTTGATCATGTCTAATGTATTGCAAAGTCATGCATGTTCTGATACAAAATATATTAATAGGCAATTAGACACTTTAGACATGAAATACTAATACATTAGACATGAAAGACCAAAAAATCATGTGGATTAAAAAAATATTTTTGTAAAGTATAATCAGTATAATAACACTAAAATTTCGTTCTAATGGACCAAAAATATTACTTTTTAAAAACATTTTGATTAATGATCTGAGAATTTTTAAAATTTTTTGAAATTTTTAATATAAAATATTAATATCTTTTATTTTGTAAATTATTTATTTTTTAGGAGTAGAGAAAGAAAATGAAGGTTAGATGGATTTTAATATTCACCATAAATTTATTGTAAATATTTTTTTCTTAGCGGAGGCTTTCTTTAAAAATTAGTGTAAGAATATCATAATTAAAATAAACTAATCACAATTAAAATAAACTTACTTTTATTATGAAATATTATTAGTATCCATTATACCAAGAGATAATTCTTTTAAGTTATGAAATATAAAAGATTAGAGGTTACTAGTAAAGTTGTAACATTCATCTTTTATAGACCACTAACTCCACTGCTTTTATAAGTTATATAAATTATGAAGAATAATACTAATGACATATGATGAGAATGGTCACTTCTAACTATATAAATAGGAGCTTGTAAGAGTGTAGATGTATATGTGTAGTGAAAACTTTCAATAAAATTTTAATTTCTTAAGTTCTCTTTTTCATTATAGTTTAAAGTCTTGTTCATTCTTATTTTATAGTTAGTTTTGTATCCATTGTGGTCAGAATTTTACAACAACTTTGAGAATTTTTAATTTTAAATTTTTTCTTTGGGAGGATGGGCTTAGGAACATAAAAGAGTTTGATAATATTCAACAAAAAAAAAAAAAGATAAGTAGATGTGACGTATCAATATAAAATCATTAATCTCTTTTCAAGAGTTTTTAATGACAAAATATCTATAGTTTTATATAAAATAAATAGTTTATGTTATTAGATTTGATAAATTTTTCTCTTCACTTACTAAAATAAATAGTTTATATCGTAATTATTCAATTTTGAATGAATAGAGCAGTATGGAAAAGAAATTGAACTAGATATTACAATAGTTTTTTTCTCTTAAAGATTTAATCATGATAATATTTTAGAAATATTTTGTAGTTAAAATATAATTAGTTTATTTTAAGAATATTTTAGTATTACAATAGTTATTTAAGTATTTAATTTATTTTCTTTCTATTTTTATAAGTAACTTAATAAATTAATATTTAAAGATTTCATGCATGTATCCTTATTAGGCCGATTCAAGTTTTTTTTTTCTTTTTCTTCAAAGTATTAAAGTGTTTCTTACTCAATTTTATATTTATTTAGAATGAAAAAGAAATAAAGTTGAGAGTTTATTATTACTTTCAAATATATATAATAATTGGTATGTATAATTATTTTTACAACTTCTCCCTACTATTACCTACAATTATTTCTAAGTGAATATTTTTTATTAAACACATAAATTTACTTCATAATTATAATTTTTTAAAAATATATTTTATTAATTGTTATTAGAAATAAAAAATTTAATACTTGTACATAACACGAACTTTTACACTAGTATAGATAAAAAATAAAACTTAAAAATTAAAATTTATTAATTTGATTAATATAATCATATAATCTTTATATATAAACTCAAAATATAAGAGTTTATAAATTTATAAAATTTCAAACTCTAACAGAGAAAAAAATTAAATTTAATCAGGAATAATATTTTAAAATTTTAATTTTTTCAAAAAACTAACTAATATAAATAATTACAAATTATGAATTATTTCATAAGAAAAATGTGTTTTTTTAAGAATTCCTATTGTGATAATAAAAAATAAATAAATTATTTTGTTCGAATAGTAATGACACTCGAGTAGAAAAAGAATAAAAATATATATTACTACTTTTCATAATAAAAAAATTAAATATACCCTTAATTTTACTCTTCTTCTTTCAAAAAAAAAAAAAAAACTTGTACGAAATCATAGACAGTGCACCCTGAGGATTCATATATCTGGAAACCGCATCCTCATCATTAATTGGTCTCCGATAGGCGAAGGAGTATGCTTGAAAGATCGTCAAGAATGTTCGAGTTTTTCAAAGTCACGAACGTCGTCCGTTGAATTTTCTTTTCTTGTTTTTTTTCCCCCTTCTGAAAGAGGAGAATGTTTACAAAATTGGAGGCATCCGCCTGATCAAATATAAACTTTATACAATTATATTAGAACGGTAGAAGAAATGATGCAGAAGCTCAGGAGAAAATGGCGGAAGTCTGGTCACCGTCTCCGCCACCGTGATGATGACGATAACTTCTCTCTCCCCACTCGTGACGACTTCCATCCCTTGGATCTCCACGGTCTTTCCCTCTCTCCCTCACCCCAATCTCAATATGATTCTAATGCACAACTTTTTCCCCGAAATAGGATGATTATGGGGTTGCTTAGTACTCCCTTTCTTGGACTTTGAATGTGCAGAACAGGAGGAGCTAGTTCGATCCTTCGAGAAAACTCAAGCCCAGCAGTCTCTTATTTGGAGGGTATTTATCAATTCACCGCCCCTCTGTTAGACTGTTACATAATACACTTTTCTCCAACTTCCAAGCATTAGACGCTGGATTTTCTACACCTTTTTTTTTAATATTTAATGCAGAGAGTGTTCTCGGGGATGCTTCTTGGTTACCTGTTGTTCCTCAGCCATTCAATTTATCAGCAGGCTAATTTTCCGTGGCAGATGGTATTGCTACTGCATTTCAATTTCCATTATTAATTTTAAGGAGTACTATAAAATGTTTGTGGGTATTATTTATAAACGCAGTAGAGCTTTCGATCTTTTGCTGTTTTCTAGAATGTTTTGAACTCAACAAAGCAATCCATTAAATAGACTTGAGAAGCTCATCGTATCTCTGTATAGGTGGAAAAGAATTGGGAAAGGGTGGGAGGAAAGAAAACTATTTGCTTATATTTGTTTATTATTTCCTGAATAACATTTAGAAGTTCTGGATTCTGTAGTATTTAAATGTTTGAGATCTTCACTTCAATGTAGGAAACATAAGAAAGAATTTTGTTGTCCACTGCATTTGGTAATTGAAAACCCATGGAATTTTGTTCTTCAGTGGAATTCTTCAAGGAAATTGAAGATTCTTACAGTTCTTAGTTGCTTTCTGCTGTGGCTGGAAATTGAAATTTTCATTTTTATGTAAGTTCAGATTTGATATCATTTTGAGGAGTAACTTGACTTAAGTACCCTGTTATGTTGTTAATATTTTGGTTATTTTGTCTCCTGCATAATGACAATTTCAGCGTCTAGGCATTTGAACTGGAACTTTAGACCATTTGAGGCGATATGGGATTAGATTGGATATTCGTAGCATGAAGATAATCTTTTTCCTTTTTTTTTTCAGTGGAAATGGATCTTGTATATGTCAAATTAAAACAGATTACAGTGCTAGCACTAAAACGCTCTTAGAAATTTCTGGAGCTGCAGAAATTTCCCGAACTGTCCTATCTACCTCTTTAACCCTAACACCCACTGGAACAGATTCCCTTAGGCCAGAATGAAAAAAGATATTCCTCCAATACCAAGTACAAGCAATCAACTCAATGAACGAAGATCTTTTATCATTGTTTCTGAATTCATGCTTAGCTTGTAACCAAGAAGATTAGATGGTTTGACAAACTATGCCTAAAATCGCATGTGGATGCAGTCGTTTTCCTGGGTATATTGTCATTAAGAAATCAATATGATCAAGCTCTCTCTAATTTGGCCCATTACAATGCCAATATAGGATTGATGTTTATTGTTTCTTTGTTTTCCCTGTATTGATGAACAGCGTTATCATGCTTACTTCGTGTATGAGCTCAACTCATGGAGCGTTGTAGCTGCAGGTTTGCTATCTTCCCGTTCTTCAACTTTGTGCACTCTTTTCAGCTGCTTCCAGACTATCCTTACTGCATCATGAGATTTCCAACTAATTATAGTAAAAAAATAAGCCCATGGATCTATCCTCAGATGATTTACCTATAACATTAAAGAATAGTGGAACTCATGATGCAGTCAACTTATACTTGCTATAAGCTCTGCAAATAAATGTGATTATTGTTTCTAATTGCATGGTCATGACATTTCCAGGCATGTTTACTAATCATTTTACTCACTGAAAAACATTTGACAGATTGTGTTGCAGTTCTAGTATGCCTAATCTCCATCTTTGGGTTACTGCATTACTCAAAGCATCATAAACAATGCCTCTGGTATTCCTGCTTTGTGGGCTTATTATTGGCATTCTTCTGGTTATACCACATGATGAGGTTTGTTGTTAAACAATTATGATAATTCATGTGCCGTTGTTTGCTATTCTTGATTCAAATTGCACGATCTTGGAAACAAGAGTTGCCTCAACCGGTAGCTTTCATGTCTAAAACTGTTCGAATAAACATAGAGTTGCTTGAACCTATGTCTACTACATTAACATGTGATGTTCATGGAGGAAGAGGTTATGAGCATAACTACTACTGTCTCTGCTAAAGATTATACTACAAAAACTTTCAGCAAAGTTACTTTTCCCAAAAACTTAAATTAGACGACACCTCAGTAGAATATCTAGCCCAACTACAAAACAGATAAAAGACCCTCATATAGAATCTACTTTTCTTGTATTCTGCAGATTGTCAAAGTTTAGGTGGGATGTGATATGGATTTCTGTTGGTCCATTGAGGTAAGCCTGGATCTTGACTAAATTTTTTATTTTTCCCGTATTCCAGCTGCTAATAAAAATATCACATATGTATTTACAGTGGTGCTGCTATTTGCCTTTATGTGGACCATTTACTTGAAGAGTCATCTGAAGAAGTAAGAAAGCTCCGGGAATATATGTATTCTTACAAGGCAGGCTAAATTTTCTTCAAAATTTTCGAGAAGGGCCAACATATTAGGAAGGTTTTGTATTTGCAGTACTAAGCGTGTGGTTCAATCAGTAGAGTTTTTGTTGATATTAGGAGTAGAGAGTTACGGAGATTAATCTGTTTTAGAGTATATCATATATTTTTTTTCCCCTTCTAATTTGAAAATGGAGTACATTGTAACCTTAGGTTGGTTTAAAACGATTGCTTCTGAAGATAAGCATAGTTGATGCGGAATATTCCTGGTTCTCATGGTAGCCATGTTGCTAACTTAGGGTTCATTTGGGATAGTGTTTGGCTCAACCAAACACTAAATTGAATTTTATTTTTTTCATAAAAAAATTATTTTAAAGAAATTCAAGACATAAATTTTTTTAACTAAACATAATTTACGGGTCTATTTGAATTGTGTTTGGTTGGAAGAAATTTTGTCTTGAGTTTTATAAAAATAAATTTTTTGAAGAGAAGTGAGGTTTAATATATGTTTAGTTAGGGGAGATGAAATTCAAATGAATCTTAAATATATCCTTATTTAAATTAAACCGTTGCTGATTACGATAATTAGCAAATAGGAACATATGAACTTCATCATCAAAGGTGGAAATTGACAAATCTCAATTCACCTTTGTCACCATGTTAGGTTTGTTTTATTTTACCGCAATGAAAACTGCTCCTACTACGCCTAGGACTGATTTAGTTCTAACTCGAGCCCCAAAAATAGGTTTACAGTTATGACAGTATATGGCCACTCAAAGGATTGACATTTATCTTCTTAGGATGACTAATAATTCATTACCTTTGGCTACTCGGACTGAAAGGCTATAGAATTGATGCCTCGTTAACATTACAAGCGAACAATGAGTTAACTACTGATCATGTAAGTCCCATTAAAAGCAAAAGAGAGACCACAACTTCAAAACTACAAAAAAGTGGGTAACAACTTGGCTAGCACAGTGTAACTCTTTCTGCAAGTTCTCCACCATTATCTCGATAAACCCAAATGCTAAAATGAGATCTAGGGATTTAGTGAAGGGGGTGCACCTCAAAGCGAAATTTATCCTTCATTTCAAAATAAATAATCTATTTTTTATTTTAATCTACTTCAAATTACATGACCATTTCTATATTAGAGATTCATTTAATTTCATTTTAATTTTACCATCGCCTTCAACCATCCAGTTTAAATACTTTTATTTTAAAAACAATTAATGACACCAAATTCTATTAAATTTCAAATTCTCAAAAAAAATATTAACTTTTTAAAAAAGATAGAATTAGTATAATTGACTAACCCATTTACCCAATCATACACTCTCTTCATTAAGGGAGAAAGTGGTGTGAAGAAGACAAAGAAAGGGGAATTTTGAATTTTATTAAGAGCCAAACTACTATTATATTTTAGACATTTTGTTAATTTTTTAAAAAAATTTATCAAAATCTTAATAATCGCACTAAAAAAAATAAGTCAGGGAGGGAGTAACAAAATTATGGCAGCAACGTCTTCCCCAAAAAGCCACCTATGTTGGTCCACAGGATAAAATACCTTGAAAATCTGCTGGTTCTGAAAACACTCAAAGAACAGCAAAAAGCTAGTGTATTAACGATAGTTTCCTTCAACATTATAAACTATTCTTCATCTTCAATGACCTTGGTACCTAGACCCTTCAAGCCTTCTGGTGGGATCTCTGCAACAGTTACAAGAGAGTAGAGCTCTTCCTTAGCATCCTCATCCTCATTCCTCTTACGAGCAACACGAACTCTAATCCGTCTTGGGACACTTCGGATACCCCTGCTCCAAACATACTTGTTCAGCTTCACATCCACCCTAACATCCTTTGTCCCCATAGCTTTCTGGGCAAATTTCCTGATCTCCTTAATGGCCTTAGGAGCCTTCTTCTTGAAAGTGCTGTTTGTTAGCAACAACATCACAACATAAGACCAAAGAACAACAAAGTACCATAGAAGACTACTGAAAACGACAATTAGTATTTCAAACTGCAAATACTGGAAAGAAATCTGAAATAAAATTGATGTTAAGGATGCCCTATTTATCGCAAAGCCTGGTAATAACTAACACCAACAGAGCACTGGAACCAATCACATGTAATCTAAAATATAAGAAGAAATGCGAGTTTAGATCAAAAGCTGCTTGTTGAAGTCCATAGATCAGCCACAAGCAAAACAAGAGAAGATATGTATACACAGAATGCCTGTGATAACTGAAACCTAAAATGACAAGAAAGGAAGCCATCCAGCACATATAAATATTCCTAATACCTGACAAAATTTAACCTGCTTAATAGCTAAAATGACTTTGTTGGGTAAGATATATTTTAGGGCTTAACAAGAAAAACCAAAGTGATTTGGATTGCTTTGACTTGCATAAATTCATTAACACCTTCAACAAGTTAATAGGCAGTTGCATGCTTTACATTCCCGGTTCCTGCGGTTACCTATCGAGACAATGTGATCCACCTATTGTGCAGTAATGCTAATACACAATTTTATTCTATAGCAAATCATGTAAAGATCGGGTTGCAATGGCCTTAGCACCACAGGGGTAAAAATCCACATTGCAAATATTTATAACTGCCGCTATTCATCTCTATTAGTAACAAGAGCATATGAAAATGTAGAGAAACAATCACTGGAAGAAGTACAGTTAAAGGGCAATTATCACAAAACCACATCCGACATCAGCATAAACTAAATAAAAATACAAAAATCCATTATTCATAGAGTAGAGGAAGACCAGAGAAGCTAACTATCAGCGATTTTTCCTATGGAGGAAAGGCAGGATGTTTACCAGCCATGTAAGCGCTTGTGGAGGTTGATGGTGTACTCCCGAGTCACCACCTCCTCTTTTCTTCCCGCCGTTTTCTCAACCATTTTCTCTTTACTTCTCAAACTACTGCACTCAAATGGAAACAAGTAGACGAATTAATCCAATATAATAAAATCACCTTTAATTCATGAGCTTATTCGTGACTGAGAAGGAAATGCATAGTGTGAGTACTTCAACCCTGTTCACTTGTGCGTCGTCTGTGTAGAGAGAGAGGACGTCTGAGTTACCTGCTATGCTAGGGTTTGAGGCGGAGGGAGACCACAGAGGAGAAAGAAGCTAGGAAGGTGCAGAGGCGATAAAAGAGAATAAAATTAGGGTTACAGACCAGTCGTGTATTGGGCTGCACAGACTCACGAGTGGGCTCTCAAAATTCCACGCCTTCAGTTTCAAAATTTAGCCCATCGGACCAGAGACGACGATAATCATAATGAAGTGCGCAACTCATCAATTTTATGTTTTAGCCTTTTAGGTGGGGTAGGTAGTTCATTTGATAAAATACTAGTTATTTCATTGGGACAACTATACTTTTATTCTTGAAAATTATTCAAACTACAAAATAAATATTTTTATTTAAAATTACATATTTACCCTTAAGTTTTTTGCAAAATTACAAATTTACTCTTGATTCACAAATTATATAAAATTTTAATACTTACCATTAATCAATTAATGATTGATAAATAAATCTCTTATAAAATTAATATAAATGGTTTAAATTATCTTTCTAAAATTTATAAAAGCTATTAATTTTTATAAATAATTATTTATTAAAAATATAATCAAATCTTATAAAATTTTTGATTTTATGAAAAGCATAGTATGAGAATATACTTCACATTTTAAAACACAAGATAAAGTGCGTGGAGCTTTTACTAAAATAAGAGCATAATATAAAGGACAAATGACTTTCATAAACTTTAGAGTAATTTTGAACTTTTAGATAAATTTTATAATGGATCCACCACCCAATCATTAATTGATTTAACAATAAGAATTAAAACATTACATAATTTCTAAATTAAGCTGTAAAATTATAATTTTTTAAACAGCTTCAAAGGTAAATATACAGTTTCTTGAATCCACAATAGCAATAGGATTTGATATTACAAGTGAAAATTGAATATGTAACTTTATATTAACATTAGCAGTTCACTTACTAATTATTTTAACAATAAATTATTAAATTATCTTAATATTGAAAACACTAGTACCATAAAATGCCAAAGCAGCAATCTCTTAGGTATGAATTACAAGAATATATATATTGAAACTACACTTTACATTTTTTGAAAAACTTTGCAACGTAGAAAAGGTAATATGTACGACTTCCCTGAAAGGAGAACTTTGATTTTTCTTCCAGATATTACAAAAGCCCATTCAAATAGGAGAAAAGACTAGGCAAACTCTTCACAAATCATGCGTGTATTGGAATATTTCACCAAACTTATTTTTGTTTATAAATAGACGGAATTTATATTTGAGAATTTCTATCTTAAATTTTATAAAAATAAATTATTTGTAATATATATATATATATATATATATATATATATAAAATCTAAAATAAAAAATTTCTATTGAATTGCCAATGAAACCCAATCTAAATACACTCTTAACTGTCCAAATATCGACAAAATCAATAATAGAATAGTTAAGAATGCTATTGCCAGTACCACCAAGAAACTGATAGGTTTAGTACAACGCCTAAACAGATGCATCAAACCAATTCAGACGATAAACTGCGTTATATTTTAGGGCTATGTCCTATTCTTGAGTTCTAAACCATGGACTTGAATCCTATACAGATCTGAATAGGACTGTTACCACTAGACATAGACTCTTCGCATTATTTAGCTCTGCAATCAACTACTCTTAAGGAATCTTCATGAAATCTTGAGTTCAATCAACTGATATCCAGATGTACATCCAGAATCCTTATCTTCAACCAAGCCAACCAATCTCAATGATTTGTAAAGGTTTTGAGTTGATATGTTATTCAAGATACGGGGCCTCTAGAGAACCCAAGGCAGCTCTACGTTGGTACATTTTACAATTTGTTTAGCTCAATTGAATCCAGTTAGAATGACTGCAATTCGAATAATACAAACTGTTGCCTAAGGAGTTTGAAGCTTAACCAATATTAAAGCCTGATGTCTTCCTTTCAGAGGAGGCTCTTGCTGGACCAAACCTTTGCCGTTACAACTATGTAGATATAGACTAGGATTCCCGGTCCAGTCAAAAACTTTTGCACGGGACTGTATGGTGTAGTAGAGAAAGACATAGCACTATGATCTCAGTGCAGTTCGTGAATATCTCCATAAACTGAGTCCCAAAACTGCCAAGCCAGCAATACCAGCTAAATACTGCAAGACAACAAAACATTTGACATTATTCATTTGTAGATTATTGGGAAAATATGTAAAAAGGAAAAATGAAATACGGAATCCTATGAATGGAGTTCCTTAATGGAAATAAGAATCCCCATTGATAATTGGAAAACTTGTGAAAGCGTCAAATACAGAAGGGGGGAAAATGAATAGGTAGTTGAAAAGTTTGGGATGGAAAAAAAATGATACCGCAGATCTCAAAATATTTTTGTACACGACAAAAATCCATTAAACCAAATACCAAGAAAGTTTTAAGGCCAAAAATGTAGTTGGTAAACAAATAACCGAGCAATAAATAGATGGAGCACCGGTACCTTTGCATCACTACCATAACGATTTCTCCCGGAGTGGATCAATCCCTTTAGTCTTTCAAACCGAGATGCCTGAGGCATCAGAATTACAACAGTATATTGCATTTTGCAAGGAAAAGGTAGAATTCTTCTCAGTGCTAACTGAGCCGTTAATGGTGTTAATTTTTCTCTTACTCTGATACGACCCTCATCTTGAACCTGTGCAAGAAAATTTCACTAAAATTGTGGCAGATCAAATAATTGAAAGCTGGGGTTCCCTAAAGCTGCTACAGAAAATTTGAGAGCGTCATGCACCAAAAGTTGCTTAAATAATTCTAGTGATGATTCGTTTAACAGCATTTCAGCTCATTATCAGTAGCAAATGGCTGCTAGTTTATACTTCCGGACATTTTCTCAAATGCATTTACAATATCTGGCTGAAATATGCAACAGATTTTCCAGAAATAGCCAAAAATTCTTTTTGCATGATGTTTCCTGGCCGACAATTTATCAAATTCTTAGTAGCCATGGTCCTTGCAAATCAGAAAGACAAACAAGAAATCTTAGATCTAGAGGAAAGATCTTGCCTTGCTGGCATGGTAAGAGATTGGCAGTAAATGCAGAAGGCTCATGGCACTATTCAAAGAAATACCAGAAAAAGAATATATGAAATCTATAGATCCTTTTCCAACACACATTGATGAAAATATGTTCATTGATGAGCCAAGAAACCACATTAATCAACATGAGACCAACCTCAAAAGAAGCACCGACATCACCAGAGTAAATCCTTGACTGGTAGCTGCGCAAAATCCTATCAAGCCAATAGAAATTTTCCTGAAAAAACAGAAAGTAATGAGCAGAGAAGCAAATATACCACTATATGTACCGTCAATGTTCAACATTTCTTCTACTCTGGACAACAAAATCAAGAGGCCCTGGCCCCATGGCTTGCAGTTCATAATCAAATCTGACCTGCAATCCATTTTCATGAGCTCTTTGCTCAATTTCAAGAATGGCTGAGACATCATCATCAGAAGGGCCTTCCTCTTGAAGACGTAATATCTCATCCAGAGCATGATCAACCTAAATTACAAAATATAACTAAGATAATGCCAACTTAAGTGCATCAATACTAAGAAAAAGAGTCACATGGGAAGAAATGAATCACCAATGTTGATGAGATATCTGGATCACATGAAAAGTTTACATTGATATCACCACGAACATTACCAACTCTTGAGGGCTTATTACCACCAAGGAAGACAGAAACTCCAACCGAGTAAATCTGCATACATTAATAGATTTTAAAAAAAAAAAGCAAAAGAAATATTCATGAAGAAACAGGGCACCTAACAGCAGAAAAACAGCCAGGAAGAGAACCCCCAGCCAAAAAAAAAAAAAAAAAAAAAAAAAAAGAGAGAGACCTGTCCATGCTTAAAGCGGAGAACTTGCAATATCTTTGTTTCCAGAAGCTTGCTCAAAAATCCAACAAAATGGACATCTTCCATCTGCAAATCAAGGAAAAAAATAATACAATTATACAATTTGTCAGACACAAAAAACTTTTGATATATGCTCCCCCCAAAAGTGCAGACAAAAGGAATAGTGGTACCATATTCTCATTTTTTAGTTCAACAGGAAAGCATAGCTGAACTGAACATTGTGCTTCCACCATGGGGCTGCGAACTACTTCTCTGAAAAAATATTCAGCAATACTCTGGTAAGCTTTTAGCTTGCAAGCATGCAGATGCTTGAAAACAAAACTATATCCATATGCTATACATATGTGTGTAAAATAGCAAAATGAGGCTGCAAACCAGTAGTCAAACTGATCTCACTGGATACCCAACAGGAAAAACAATGTTCAGTTCTAGCATCAGAAATTGAAATTACACATACCTAACTATAGTTGAAGGAAAAGTAAAAGGCAAGCCTCTGAGGTCATCTCGGTTGAAATTTAAAACTGGTTCAGGTGGTCTTGGTATCCCTCCCTGTATAACCAATTGGGACCTTGTGAATTGAGGTGCTTTATAGCTTTATGGTCAGATATCATCACAAAAGGGATGTCACCTACCAAATACTGTAATATTAAGGGGGATGCTATGGCAGGGTCAATATTCCCAACAATCACCACAGTAAAGGTAGAAGGGTCCTTGAAACAATTGTTGAAAAAACCACAGGCTTTAAATGGATCAACTTTCCGAAGGTCAGTAATTCTTATTGGCTGCAAAAGAATATTCAACTTATCATCAATAGGAAAATCCAGATAAGCGATGAAGCGATCACGATCCACGGTGGCAGATTAAACTTACCCTGAAAAAATAGGAGTTCCCATAGTTGAGCTCCCTTACACGGTTTGCAAATGCTGTGTATGGGTCTCTCTCTTGAGCTCGCACTGCTTCTTCTGCCATTTGCATCACAATTTTGACATCTTCTTCACCTGGTTCCAGGTTTGTTGTAAAAAGTTGATAGACAAGCTGCAAAAATGCAGAAGTAGGAAGTCAAACACCACGGACTAGTAAAACATTGCTAATTATTTACTGATTGCAATGACGGCCACCCCCTTTTTTCCTTTCTCTCTCAGGAAAACAACTGTCTCCTGTAAAGTGCATGGCCTCAATAAGAAGGGATGTGTCTGAAGGCCTGAGGCCATGCAATCAATTGAATTTTCTGACACTCTTACTTAGGTTAAATTGAAGTGAAATTGATATGGTTGTGCTTCATACAAATTCAATAAATTTCCTTTAGGAAACAAAAACCACCATTCTTTCCACGATCGATTACATAATGTGCATCACTGATTGAAAAACAAGGACAAGACAGTTTCAGAGAAAATGAGATAAACCTGCAAAGCAGTTTCCAAGTCTGTCGGTGAACAATCACCAGAAAAGGTTCTCATGTATGCTCCAAGCTTCGTACCAACTTCGGCTCTTTTGCCAGCAAGCATATCCATAAGTACAGAAGGTCTATAACCAAAGACACCAATTTCACCAGCTATAGTTGGACCCATTGAACATGAGAAATACTCACTTTCAGGAAGCTCAGATAGGCCCCCATATGAGAACCCTGTGAACAAAACCTATTTAAACAAAGAATTAATAATAAAAAACAACATTACATCACCACATTTAAACAGAAATCAGTTTAATTGAAGTACTCCTTAAAAGGAATCTTCTGATAAGACATAAAGCATTAATTTCTTGAAAACTACCCAATTGCTAACACAATTATAGCTAAATCTTCCATATTTATTAAAATACTCCTTTTTAGAAGGGCCAGCTCCAAGACCTCCAAAATATTGTTCCATGGTGGAAGTGATTATCAAAAACATATACATGGTTTTGCTTTATGACCAAGCAATATTTACGAAGCCACAAAAAACAATGCATACATACACACGCAGATGCTCGCACACACACATGTATGGATGAGACCCAGTGACAAAGCGGTCTGCGTTCCCTTTAGAAGAAAAACTGAGGTACGTCTTGCTAGTCACTACGTGCCTATACTCCTTCAATATACAATAGCATGTGTAGTATCAGTGAAGAAGTATATATAAGTACAATAGAAACCAGCCTTTTCAGAAATTCTTGAATGAGAACTCATTTAAGAGTGAACGCTATAGAAGATAAAATATTGTTTCCACCCCTAAAAGAAAAAATTGAAAATTCCCTTTTAAATTGTAAGCATAAATAACTTCAGATTTGAAAGAAGGAAATAACAAAGGTTTTCTAAGGTTCATAATTGACGTCTGAAATTTATGACCACACTCTAAATTCCAAATAAATTTAATGATACCTGGTCATCTAGAAAATCTGTGCATTTGTAGCAAACTCGCAAGCCATTTGATAAAATCAACTCCGTTGCTGCAATATTTGAATGTTCAAACTGCTGTACTACAGATCTGGAAGTAAATATAAGAGAAAAAATTAAAAGCAATGAGCCGGCAAGCTAAAAGAGAACCAAAGGTAAAATGATACAAAATCTTTTCATATTTCTAACTCATAGAAGTCATAAGTTCTTTATAAAGTCTTGGAAACATTAGAGTCCATGTTAGAGCCAAGATCATACTGCTATACACAAAGAATACATATGATTATACAAAGAAAGATCCACTTAAGGTATATTCTTCTTTTTTAACAGCTAGGAAATGCACTAAATAAGACTGCATAAAACAGGGAAGAGGAAAATCCTCATCAATTCTAATCAACTTCAAACCCCCCCCCCAAAAAAAAAAAGAAAAAAGGAAAACACACACCTTATTATTCATTCACCTCAGGCAAAACACAGTAGAAGAAGAAGAAAAAAACTCGCAGCACAGTAGAAACTTTGACCATAAAAGTGCCAAAAATAACTATAACTGCAAGAAGCAAAAACAATTTCTTCATTGCATTTTGAGAAACTGTCTTAGCCATGCATCTAGACAGACAAACTGTCTGAAATCAGCAGAAAAGATCATGACCTTACTGATTGCAATTAAGGATTCATACTGCCAAAACACATTAAAAGGAGTAGGAAAAAAATAATAGAACAGAAACAATAAGAACAAGTTATAAACTAGAGGAACTAAAATGAATTGTCCAAGGCTAAAAGGAGTACAAACTTACCCTGGACTTGGCTTTACGCTAACAATCTCTTCTGGAATGTTCTCGTCGTCCCAAGGAGAAATGCCTCTTCCTTGCTCAAGAGAATTTACTCTTGAAACAATAGATTTTAATTGATCCACTGTGGCTGTTGCATGAGGCTCTATTGTCTTAATAACACAGCTACACGATGTATGAAAACTCTCTGAATATCTGGACACCTCAGCTGCCGTAATATCTACTCAAAGGAAAAATGTTACAGGGAATATTCAAGCTTGCCTTCTTGTCAGCAACTAAAAATGAAATGCCCAAGGGTACTCACAGGGTAGAAGAGTTTTGTGAAGTTGTGCCTCATATTCAATTCCAACAACTGGTTCATTGCGGAGAAAATGCTGAAAATAGAAGCAGAGAGCATATGATTAGCATTTAGGTCTCTAGAGCTAATGTGATTTGGTTAAAAAAGTGCGAGGCAGAGAGAGAGAGAGAGAAAGAGAGAAATAACTCCTGACTAAGACCTGCAAGTATTCATCTCGTAGGCTAGTAGATTGCATTTGATCCCGTTCCAAGTATGCAGATTCAATCTCTGACATCAGTAGAGCACGGACTATAGCTATTTCACGGTCGGAAAACCCGTGCATGCGTACCCTAGCAACCTGGAACTTAAGGTGTCAGCGAAACATGCAAAAAGGGAATCCATAACTCTATTTAGAAAGCAGACCTCAATGAGCATTGATTCAAGGGCTTCAATAGTGCCCTTCTCTTTACAAGATGATGTCATTATGTATGCCTTAGTTGGACGAACAAGCACATCTGCAGCAGCTGAGCATGAAAAATATGGCGGATCATTCTTACGAGATATTTTAAAGAATCGCTGGTTTAGAGCATGAAAAAACATGGACTCTGTAAGCAAATTCTTGTAATCCTTCACAGTTTTCAGCTCTTTCACAGGTAGTTTGCAGCTAATCATTACTGCTGACTGTTAGAATCCAATTCAGAAATACATCAGTACATGCCAATACTTTTGCAATAGAATAAACCAAGGGAATGAAAATTCTTATGCTGCAATAGAATAAAAACTTGTGAAGAAACTCACCCCTGCAGCTTCAGATTCAACAAAGCATGAAAACCGTGGCTCCTGATGAGATGGAACTGGGAAGTATGGTATAAGTGGTGAGTCAGGTGCTGAAAATTTATGCCCAAAGTGAGCTTTTATTAACTCGACAACTATCTACAAGGAAGTCAGACAGGTAGGACAAAGCAGTCAATAAAGTTTTATCATGGATACGTTAATGTCACTAAAAACTAAATTTGTTTGAAGATAATCACTAAAATGCATTAGATAGAGACGTTATTAATACCTGCGTTTCAGGAAAATCTCCAACAGCAATCACAGCCATATTCTGCAGATGATACCATTTTCTATAAAACTGCTTTATGACTTCAGCTGAAACTGTTCTAATCACCTTTTCCAATCCAATGGGCAAGCGATCAGCATACTGGAATCAAAAGAGAAATATCAGGCCATAATTCTGATATAACCAAGTTATAAATGCACTGCTAAACCCTAAATCCGGGAGGAAAGGTATTTTGGGAAAAAAGGAACAAACAAAACAGGGCCATCCAAACCATAATTTTCTGTCTAACTGGATTGGCAATTATTTCAACCTGCGACAGAAACTTTAATTGGGTACCCTGAACAATATTTCTTTCCTTGAATATCACTCAACAAGTGACTTATCATGGAAGGAAAAAGCTGGGAAAAAAGGAAAGCAGAGGTCAACTCATTCTTAACTACCCAAAAGAAAAAGAACATCACAAACTCGGACATATTTTTTCTATTTTCTCTCCCTTGCCATTGTTCTTTTCATTATTTTCGTCAAGTCTATGTTGGCACATGTAAGGAAGCAAGAGGGCACTAGTAGCTTAAGAAAGGAAAGGTTTTAAAGAGAACAAGGAAAAAGAATGATGGAAAAAGAGCAGAGAAACATACAAGAAGTAAAACGCAATTGCACTACCTTTGAACCTTCCATCATGAGAATCCAATGAGCATCCTGCATCCTTCCGTTGGCATTTCTATTTCCTCTATACTCTTCCATGACTGCTCCTCTTTCTTTTTCCAAGTCATCGGTAGATGCACGAACCTTTAGAACAGAAGTCAAAAAAGTAAAGAAACAAAAATGCAGAGGAAATTTGAAATTTAAATACAAAGATATTAAATGTCAAAGAAAATATGCACCTCTGTACTAAATTCAGCTAAGACTGAAATAGCCTGAGACAATAGTTCAGGTTTGTCAACTGGAACAAACAACTCATAAACAGTTTCATCAGCTGATGTAACAGCGTTTTGGCAAGCACCAAATTCTGCCCCAATACTTTCAAGAAATTTGATGATATCATGATTTGTGTAATTTGTAGTGGCACTGAAAGCAAGGTGCTCAACTATATGAGCAACTCCACGCTCTTCCTCCTCTTCCAAAACTGAGCTGCCATGAATCAGAAACTGAGCTCGACAACTAGATATCATTCCTTAAAAACTGATTATATATGGCTTCTCAATATAGCATTAAAAAAATAATAAACAGTAAAAATTCAGTTTCTATTTCCCTCTTTAACACAAACACACGAATAAAATAGGCAGGAATTCTTTCATGCTTCCACAATTATGCTAATCTTGTAGTTCTATTCAGTAATGAATTTCCAGGAAAAGCAAATAACTTTACTGATAATCAGTCTATACTACAGCCAAAAATTTTCCTGTTCTAAGTATGACAGATTAGAAATGTATTAAAACCTCAAAAGTGAAACTATCACCTCTGTTCCTCAGGAATGCATACAGTTAGGTTACTTTCATATTGCCTGTTCAAGTTTTCAGGATGTAACATGTTTCAAGTTAAAGGACACTTAGTTCAATCACATCAATAAAGCCAAAGCAACAGTAGCTTAACAATCTTTTTCTATTCTGTTGTTTGGCCAAAGAAATTAAATCCACGTTTGTTTTAATTGTGTTTCATATGCATGGGTGTAAGATATGTTATAGTACTTCCCATGAGATCAATCGCTAGAACATAGACCAATAGGACAAAACTGGCATATGACCAACCAACAGGAACCTCAATATCATAGTTTGGCAGTTAAGCTTCCTTTAAACTTCACCTTATCAGTTTCACTTCCTGTAAGGCAATCAGACCTTGATTCTTAACAAAATCAGCCTCACACCGCACACATTTGTGATGCTTTTATTTATAGCCATTCTTTTCCCTCCTTTTTTCTTTTCCTGTTCTAAATTAATAAAGCCGTCATAGAAAGAAGTTTTATGTGCTGAAAGAAACTCTCCAAATGCAACGTGACTGAAATTAAAGCACAGGAAAATTATGAAAATTGAAGGAATTCCAGGCTACAAGACTCAAGTAACTACTCACCAATTACCAAGGTAACCAAACAAGGAAAAAGGAAAAAAGATCTCCTCCCTTATCACCCAAGGGAACGAAAGAAGCCCAGCCATTTTCGCAACTCACGGCGAAATCCCAACATTGCACATAGCCCTTCCCAGAATTACATTTTTACATTAAAAAAGAATGAAGATGAAAGGCCACTGAGAAACACAATGCTCGAACAATTTTGCTCGAGATTACAACCACTTCGCAATGCACGCTTAAAAAAAAAAAAAAAAAAGTGGGGGGGGAGGGAGGATGGAGAATCCCAGTCGTCAAAGCTATGTCGTAACACTACGAAATAGTACTTTGTTACAGGAGAAATGCAGACGACGAGAAAA
Organism: Rauvolfia tetraphylla; assembly: GCA_030512225.1. Classification (NCBI taxonomy): domain Eukaryota; kingdom Viridiplantae; phylum Streptophyta; class Magnoliopsida; order Gentianales; family Apocynaceae; genus Rauvolfia; species Rauvolfia tetraphylla. Next base: position 5,905,951 of record JAJQKT010000045.1, on the reverse strand, counting down.
CGAAAAAATGGGAATTAGAAAAGGTATTAACTCTGAGAACGAATACCAACCCGGCTTTAACGGCAAGGGCAAGGGCAGCTCTCATTCTGGGCTTGGAATTAGATCGGACATAGTAGGTGAGGCCATTGTCGAGCCTACCGCAGTCCACCGCGAACGGCTTTTCCGATAAAGCGTCGTCTAAGTTAACGTTAACGAGCTTCAGCGAACGAAACCTACTCTTGTGTTTCTTCACCATCTCCGACGACTCCGCCGGTAACAAATCCATCTTCGCGTTGCAGGCTCAGTTTGTCGTTTCTCAGTTTTATTCTGGCTGTGACTTTATTGTATACGTATATATCCATATTTTTGGAGCCTGAAGCAGTATACGAAAAGTAAAATGCTTTTTCTTTTTTTCTTTTTAAATTGGGGGGAACATATTATTGGTGTGGGAGGATCTACCGCCATATGCTGTGCCTTTCCCCTCGCGGAGTGACAAGTGGTCTCCCGTTGGAATATTGGGGAAACAATGGAGTTGTCTAGTGTGAATATTTTTTTTAATATTAGAAGTATTATATTATAAATAGCGATTACGCAACTTATTTTTTAGGAAGAGTTTTTTTAAAAGAAATGATAAACTATTTTAAAAAGTAAATCACGTAAAATTAAAAATTATTTTTTATGAATAACTAGAAATTATTTGTTTAAAAATATGAATGAACATGTGAATTATTAGATCAAATTTTTCTTTTTTCTTATCCATTAGACAACAAAAATCTTTCATTCTGCTATAATTGAACAAGATTTGATTTCAAAACAAAACTTAAAATTTTAAGTGCGAGACTCATATATCCTCTTACAAATAATTTAATTTTTATTAAATTTAAAATAAAATCTCAAAATCAAACTATATCTATTAATACATTTCTTTTATATGAACTACTTAACTTTATAATTATTGTTACGACGCTTATCATCTAAAAATATTGATTCTAGTATTTTGAATAGGAGAAAATATTACAATGAGATTAGATAAAATTTAAATTTAATTTTTTTATTTTTATTTTATAAAAATAAATTATTTATAAAAATAAAATAAAAGTTTATATTAATTTTATAATGAACAATCAAAATAAAACGTATCTAATAACTCGTTTCACTATTCTTTGCAGACACCTCCTTAAAGTACGTTGCTGCGGAATGTCCCTAGTCTTAAATAGAAAATCGCGGGACAAGCAAAATCTACATCTGCGTTTTCTATTTGCAAACAACCAAACACGGTCTGCCTTGGGAAAAAAAAAAAAAAAAAGAAGCCAAATATGGTCTTTTAATGCCGAACTAGAAGCCCTTAGCCATTACCAATACCCACAGAACCTTAAACCCTGCTTGGGGAACAAAAATGTTTACTGTCAACCCCTCTGCGTCCTATCTTCGATTATCAGAGGTTTCAAGCCATGCATTTTCAGAACAACTGAATCGCTACCCTCCATCTCTAACCGTTTCGCTTGGCATTCAAACCCATTTACATGGCAGGAAATTTGTACATACCACTGAAGCTACAAGGAACCACAGAGTGAAAACCAGAGATTTGCAAGAAACGAATGTGGACATGTTCGATGATGAAGAAGATGAAGAAGACGATGAGAGTGAGTTTTCATACCGAAGACGGTTTAGAGGGAAAGAAGAGGAAAAGGATTATGATAGAGACCCCGAGTTTGCTGAGATTCTTGGGGATTGCCTTGATAATCCTGATAAAGCTAGGGCTAAGGTAAGTTCATTTGGGTTAGAAATTTCGTTTCTTTGTTAGTTCTTTCCAAAGTGTGTTGCAGAATGGAACTTTTAGTTTCTGATTTTTTTTTTCTGAACTTCATATTGGGAATTATATGCCTAAAGATCTGTGCTTGTTTTTTCGGTATTTGGAAATGTATTTGTACCAGAAAGAAAAACTGTTATTGCTGCTTGACCTGGTTAATTGAAATATCAGACGGAGGAGAGATTGAGAAAGAAAAGGAACAGAATATTACGCCCAAAAACTGGTTCTGGGACACCCATGAAAGTGATATTGAAGAAGTAAGTTCTTGCTTGCCTATGGATGGGCATTATTTCCCTTCAATTTACATTTATGCTCTGAATGCTTGCTGCTTCTCTTTCAACTTCACTGAGCGAACCATAGTCTGCTGGTAATGACTTTGATCAGAATCTCAGGGAAAATGGATTGGGGTTAAGTTTCTTGTATTGTTAGATGTCCCTTCCTGGATGACATTTCTAAGTTGCAGAAACACTAAAGAAAGATAAAATTATGCTAAAAGATCAACGGTCATAGAACATAAGGTTATCTATTCAAGAAACTGTCGTTAGTTAGGCAACGAAGCTTGTAACAGAAAAGGAACTCTTTTAGCATTTTGGAAGGAAATGATATAGAAGCTAAGTTCTCCAATGATGACATACTTCCTTGTACTAAACTCTTAACGGCCACATTGTTCTTCCTTTAAGAGGGTGGTAGGGGGTGCATTTTAGGTTTATTCTCCTTGTATCTCTGCTTCACTCTTATTGATACCTAAGTTCTAGACTGCTTGTGCTCAAGCTCCTCCTTTTATCATGTATTGGTCATTGAATTAAAACAAAAAGACAAAAACTAAGTGATGGATTAAGAAACCATCGTGATTGAAGAACAAAAATGGAAACGTATCCTACATAATTTCAAGGATTTAAAAGATGAATCTTAAGTTTTAAATAGAGACTTATTTGGAAATACATTATCCTTGTCATACATTTCTTGGACAAATTATTTGAAGATGCATAAACATTGGTGCACTTTTGGCCTCTCAAATTGTATAGTTGTGCATTTCTGAAGTTGATCAAGGATTACTCAAATTTCTGCTTTTCCATCTACTAAAATTTTTTCTTTATCATATACAGATTTAACTTCTCAAATTCTTACGTTTGGTTTGAATTCTACAATGCCCCTCTGGAAAAAGACATTTCATTGATATGTGATGTAAGTGTTTCCCTTGTCCTCTGTAAAAGTTCTTTTCGGTAAGAATTATCTGATTTAGCTATTCGGAATCTTTTGCAGGCAATTCGATCATGGCACATCATTGGACGTCTTGGGGGATGCAACTCAATGAATGTGCAAGTAATGTGCCATCAAATATACATTTCGAATTTGCATTTTCTGTCAAGAAAAGGGCAAAGGTCACTAGGCTGAAGCTTCAGCTTCCAACAGGAATCAATGGCGAAATCCTTTTTGTTGAGTTATACTTGATCACGGAACTCAAACTCATTGAATCTTGTTCTTTACAGTTGTCACAATCTCCTATGGATAAAAGGCCAAGTTATGATGCTATTCAAGGCGCAAATGTTACCCCAACTACGTTTTACAACATTGGGGATCTTGAGATCCAAGACAACTTAGCTCGCATCTGGTAAGGGGTTTAGAATGAGAATACATCACTGTTTTGGACCGGTTTGTCTGAGATGTAGAACAGTTCTGTTTGCTTACAATCTTAACTTCTTTTGACAGGGTGGATATTGGAACTAGTGAGCCAATGCTTCTGGATATTCTGATCAATGCACTGACACAGATAAGCTCAGAGTAAGCTTTCAGCTCCTTATTTTGTTTCTAAACATCTTTTTCTGTCCCAAATAGAGCGTGTGTTCTCAAGCACAGAATGTCTGAATACCCTACAGACTATTGATTACTGCAGACTAATTATCATGATATCTGGATTACATGTATTCCTGTCTCCCCCAGTCTTTATGACCTTCATTTTGGATTTTGTTCTTTTATCAAGTTCACTATACATACATTTTTCTCTATAACTGCAGCTTTTTGTAGCTTTCGTCCCCTTTCTTATACCTACTGTGGTAAATGGTTGTTCAAACAGCTATTTTGGAATCAAGCAAGTGGTTTTTGGTGGATCTGAATATGAGAATTGGAGAGAGAACTTGACAACAGAGTATCCAGGTTATGCTGTTCACAAAATTTAGGGACATAAATACGAAGTTGCAAGGTAGATTAAAGGCGTGCTACAGTTGAAAGCAACTTGCCAACGATCCACATGTCCTAGGGAAGAGAAAAAACGATGTATGATCTTGGTTTCCAAGATGGCCTATTCGCTTCTGTACAGTGTAGAATATATCTCATTAAATAAGAATAACGGAATATCATGTTGATTGCTTGATCATGTGACAACAGCAAAGCTGACAACCTTGTGCAGTTGCTGAACCATATAATTTTCAAAACAAGAAGAAAGTTCCCATGTTGCTATAAGTTTGGGGTCCTGACTTGGTCTTGTGCCAGCTTCTGACCGTTGGACTACTTAGGTATTATGGATGAGAAGGTCGACTATGATGAGTTTCAGAAGTAGTTCATGATCACCTATAGATAAAACTGGCTGATTCAATAATTATGCTCATCAACTGAGGAGAAGAATGCGTTTCACCCAAAAAAAAAAAAAAAAGGAAAAGATTGCACATCATAATGGAAGTAATAGTGGAAGACGTTGCAAATAACAAGATTCTTTTTTAAATAGCAAGATATTGTTATTTTGTTTTGCATTTCCTCTCCTGCAAAATCCTGCGAAATTAAAATCTTTTCTGTCTCTTCGTAAGTATGGTTAGTCTATCTTTCGTTTCTTTTAAAAAAAACATGTCATCTTTGCAGGATTTCCTTGAAATACTCAAAAGACAAATTTGGACAATTTAATTTGACAATTTAATTTTAAAATAAAATTTAAAATTTTATTAATATCTTATTTTATAAATAATTAATTTTTTATAAATTTTAAAATAAAATTATTAAAATTAAATCTTATTCAATTACACCTCAATTAATCTCGACAACTAATCAAAGCAGTATACTTGAGCTGTACTCGGTAGAACTTGCAAAACGATGCCATTTCAATAGTTAATTCCGTGAATTGACATGCTAAAATGATTGTTTCACGGTAAGAAATTCTTTGTATCAGTAAATTATAGCACATATATATAGACCCAATATTAAATGCGCTACCCTAAGCTTTGAACAATACTCAAACCTGGATAATTGCCTAAGACAGAATAAGGTAGCAACTAATATGAACAACATAATTGCAGGTTAGTAATTCTGGGGAATGTGTACAGGTGTGAAGATATGGACATCCAAATATACCCCAACAAGTATGCCGTGTGCCCATCTCTCAACCGAACAGAATTGCTTAATAACATTGATAAAGAAGTCCTCTTCAGCTAGCCTCTGACACCTTTTCTGCAATTAACTTTATCTCCTTCATCCTTTCATCCACAAGTTGCTGCAGCTGTTCCTCTTGCTTACTCTGATTCTCATCCATCTCAGGTTTTGTGGCCTCACCATTCTGTGATTTGAACATTACAAAGGACATCTCCTGTTCATATTCAGTTGGGACATCAATAACCTGCTTCCGAGCACCTTCAGAATCTTTTCCTATGACATCGGCCTTTACTCGAGCTGAAATGATGGTAGAGAAGTTCTGCATGTACTTCTCAATGGGATCCAAGCCAAGATAGATAAGGACCTCCCAGCACTGTAAAAACTGTTTTTTGTTAATTTTTAAGCTCTTCCTTACATCTTCAATAGTACATGTAGGAGGACGAAATTGGCACAAATAGGTTTTCTTGGAAAGGTTTTCTTCTTTCAGACGTGCTACAACTGAACTAAGCACCTTCTCGATTGGGCTGAACACACGCAGGCGCTGCAGATCAATGAATGTCCGCACATGTTGAAGTGAGTCCTCTGGTTCTTCAACAGTCAGGTCATGAACATTTTCAGATATTGCAACATTGTTAAGCACCTTTAGGAGGGAACCACCATAACCCTTGCGCTGGTAAGGAGGTAATACCAGTATCTGCAATTGAGAAACATCTCACTACATCTAGGAGATCTAAAAGACACATTTTAGCATGCAAAAGAAAGGAAGCTAACAAATTCAATAACAAATCTGTAAATTACCTAATGCAAGACTTTTAATATAGCTGGTATACATGAGATAGAAAGCAAACCTGACCAAGCCGCAAACGCGTGCTATCTGGGTATTTAAAAAAACGATAAACAGCTGCAAAACCAAGTAAATTAAGAATACTATCCTCCTGCCCAACAGCTGCCTTCTGAACCAATAGATAGATTTCCCAGTTGGGATCACTGATGTCAATAGGATTGCTGCCTGCTCAAAAACTAGCACTTGTTACAAATTTGAGCACACTTGAATTGCCAAATCCAGGACATCAATTAACATTTACCATCTATAAGAAGAAGTACAAGTGACACTAATCGGCAGTAAAGATGCCCAACAGGCATACCAACAATTCGAAAAACCTGGAACATGAACAAAATTGTATCAGCCACGAGTCAAATTAAATTATAGGCATAGGAAAATAACAAAAAAGTTGTCTCTCTCTTCAAAACAAAAATGAAAGTGAAGTCTGCAAGTTAACAAACTGCAGCACCTACTTTTCCACTTCATAATGGTATGGTTAAATGAACTAAAGTTACAGTACGTACTCATAGCTTTACCATAAGATTCAAGAAAGATGCCTTTTTTCTTCCAGGTAGGAAACTCCATGTCAAATTTTCATTAAATTATCCAGAATCATAGATACTTGAAAATGAATCCTCCGAACCAAAAAAAAAAAAACAAGAGAGAGAGAGATAATAGTGAAAGACGTTCTTCATTTTGACAATCTGCTCTGTGATCGGATACCTGACATGACAACACGAGGTAAAAATACATTTTGAGGCTATAGTGGGATTCTTTTGATGACAAGAAAATGTACTCCATGAGCAAGAAAATAAAATACAAGATAATTGAACATCATGGTAACCACTCTTATGAAAGGCAAGTACAACATGGTAGCTAAGGATACCTCCAGACCAGAATCTTCACTGCATCTATCCATAGCTGGCAGTTCTACCACTTGACCGTTTGTGACAACAGATCTGTATGCAAGTACAATATTAGAAGTGGTAAAACAGAAACTTGAGATTGTATTGTTTGGATTTGACAGAAATAGGAAGCAAAGAATATGGTTCGAAACGACATAGGCTTGATGTTCACTGAATATACTTCACATAATGGCAATCAGTTGAAAAGGTCTGAAGAAAGTAATCCTTTTCTGCAACAAGATTCTCAGCAAAAATATTCTGTAGAAAAAGAAACTTTGATTAGTTGCCGTTTCTTACCAAAAAAAGGCAGTGATATCATCAAAAAATAATTAATGGCACATTAATTTGGACAGAAAATAGTACCTGAAGACCAGATTTAAGATCAGTGATCCCCTTGCCTCCCTAACAACAATAAGATACATAATTACTCAAAATACATGCAAGAATATAAACTGTATGAATTTTTTGTTTCATCCAGGGAAATAATGCATCAAATGTTTCAATTCGAGGACAGGCTACTAGGTCTAAAGTACTTAGCAGCAAGAACTAAAGTATAGGAAATAAATTCACAACTCCTATCGAGATATATCATAAGAGAAAAATGAAAGAAACAAAATAAAATACATTTACAGGTCATTGTACCAAGGCTTGTACACTATTATTAACTCCTAAAAGGATTTCAAAGTATGTTTCCAATTATAAAAAGTACTGATGCGGACAATAAACATTTGCATGATCAAAGATCAATTCACTCTACTTACATCAGAAGTGCTCTCAAAAGAGATATCAGCATAGGCATGAAAAGTTACGCTGCTAACCCAGACAGTGATCTGCATGTTCATAACATAAATTGATAATACTCCTTAGAAACGTGAAAATAAGGGGGGAGAGAGAGATTCCAACATATATAATTGACGGATGAGAGAATTAAGAAGTTAATGGACCCTAAATTTTCATCTGTTTGTGGTACTATAGTATCAATAGTCATACAATTGAGTGCTCGTACCTGGTGTGTTGCATAGACATTCATTATTACTCACTTTGGGGGATGGGAGAATCAAGAAAAACATACCCGAAATTTTCACATCTGTTTGCGGTACTATGCTATCAATTATTGTCCAATTTAGTGCTCATCCCTGGTGTGTAGGCATCCATTATTACTCTCTTGGTGCTGAAAGTGGAAGGGGAAACTCATGATCCTATGTAGCCATATTCAATGGTTGGACTATTGTGTTTTCTATTTGAAATTTCAGTCTAGAAAATTTTTGGCAGGTCCAAAACGAACTAAAATCCGGCCAACTGAAACTGAGGTCATCTGAACTGAGTTGTGAAGCATTTCATAATTTTTTTAAGGGGAGAACATAATTCCATATTAGGGCTTCAAATTTTTAAAATTTTGGTCCATAAACATAACTTTCTGGTTTGATTTCATTAAGAATTGACATATCTATTATATAGTCCATGTCCATTTGCTGATAAAATACCTCAATAACTGTTGGATAGTAAAACATAAAGGATTGAATAAAACTCCACGTTTAAGTTGGGTAGGTCTGGGTTCATCAAAATCAAGAATTAGAACTAAACTTATAATTTGTTCCGGACAATGAATTAGCTTCTTTTTTGGTAATCTTTAAATTTTTTTGATCAAGAGTTGAACACCTCTACTGAAATGGCCCTTTCATAGCCAGAGACATCCTAACATGTAAACAATACCTTTGTTTCCTTATCATGGTGTCGTACATCAAGCAGATCAAGTGACAGTAGTTTGCTAGAATCTTGCCAAGATCTATGCATTTTAATGCAGTTGCAAATCACAAGACTCCAGTACTGAATATTCTAAATGGATAGATGAGAAACACTTGCATTCAACCTATAACAGGGTCAAATTGATATCTTCTATGAAAAATGCATTGCACTAATGCATGAGTTTTCTAGATGCTAAGCTCATCAGATAAGTTTTGTGAGTTAGGTGGAAAGTGATCAGGTAAAAATGGCTAGACTATTAGCCACTAAAACTCAATATTGTACCTTGAAAAGAGCACAGAACAAAGTACGCCAAATCATTGAGAAGTGAATTAAAGTATAAGTTACCTTCAGACCCTGATAGCCATAAATCTTTCCATCATCTTCAAAGAAGTGATTCAAGTCAACTGGTTTTATGCAGAAACTGTCTGGAGAATCAACTTCCTCTTTGTTTGAAACTAAAAAGAACAAGTTAAGCCTAATAAATCAGCAGTTTGCTCTAGAAAACACAGCTGGTAGAAATTAGAATTATTAAGAGAGGGAAAAAAATCTGTAATTCTAAACTTTCATTCCCACCAAAATTTGAGGTTCTTTTCGTTTTTCATCGACTGATGTATTTTTATTTCCTAGAAACATGTTAAAGTGCATACTTCCCATTTTTATATGCCGTCAGTAGTTCACCTCTCAATTCTCCATGTCTATTTTCAATAGCTGTTACAAGTATGATGATTTCTTGACACATTTGGGAGCGTGTCTCCTTTATTCTAAGTGTAGGATAAGCCATATTAGAAGCAAGTTCACCCATCTGAACAATTCTATGATATTATGCTTCTGGTCAAGGATTCCAAATAACTAAAATCAACCAAACAATCATATCCAAATATTCTTTAAGCAAATAATTGACCAGGCAGCCCAAGATCATAGAGTACATTTCACTCTTACCAAACTTTAAAGGAAAAGAGCACACTCATAAAGGACTTTCGAGACCCAAAAATTTAAATGTAATTTCCAGATACCAGGAAATAACTAATTTCCTGCGTAAAAAGAAGTGGGGTAAATTTTTCTTAATTAAAAATTTAAAATAATATGAGCATACCTAAATATATTTTGATGCACTCATTAGCTTCAATACCGGCATCTGCAACCCAAGAGTTCAAAAAAAAAAGAAAAATGCAAAAATGAGTTAAGGCACCTTCTGTAGGCGGGAGAGCGAAATGAAGGTAAATGAAGCAAAATTGGAGGTGACTGACTGACCGATTTTGGAGAATCCGACGCGGCGTTTCTTCGTGGAATCGGAGATTGGGTTGGACGATGACTGGTGCTTCGTTCCCATGGATTGGGGGTTAGGGTTTTGGCCAGAGCGGGAAATGTGAGAGGCGGGAAATACCCAAATGTCAGTCTCAAGTGCCAGTCTCCCTGCCGCTTTTATACACGATGCGCTCTATTCATTTTCTTTTTCTTTTTCAATTTTTTGGAAGCCGGCTGTTGGTAAAATTGTCCAATGCTGTATTGAACTGGGCCTTTTTTCGGCTGAATGTTGAACTGGGCCTCGAGATTCGGCCTAGACTTGTTTCTCAGGACTGCAAGTGCAAGGCAACCAGAGTTTACCTGCGATGGAGTTTAGGCCGAATTTAACCAACGAAAAACTTTTAGGTGGAAAAATTATTTGGATAAAAGTTTTCCATTTCAAGCATTTGAAACACAAAACATCCCCCACTCCCCGCCCGCCCCTACAAAAAAGAAAAGGAAATGGACATTTGCAGTTTTCACGAAGTGAAGAGTATATTCTTTTTCCTTTCTTGGTTGACCCAATTGTGAAAGTGAAAAATCCAATATATGTAGCACAATTACTTTTCTTTCGAGAAACACAAAGTTGCCCATCTTTTTTTGTTTTTTCAAATGTGGACAAAATAAATTTTTTTTTTTTAACAAACTCGAAAGCTCCTTGTCCGCACTTTTTTCCTGTTCTCGATTAAAGTCCACCGCGCTTAAGGGCCTTTTTTTTTTTTTAACGGGAGGTATTTCAAGAATATTCGTGAAAAAAGGTTCTTAATTGCTCATAGCACAATAGAGCTACTCCCATCAAGCTTTGAAGGACGCACGACTTGTCTTACAAAATAACCGGTTTTATGATTCTATCAGCCTGCAAGAGAATATTATTAAATCAAATTAAGATATGGTGAAACAGTACGGAATATCATGACATAATTAGATAGTATAAGAGCAATTAGACAAACACTGCGAGCATCGAAAAGAATAATAACAATTGTTGTTTCTCAAGTTCATATTTCCGATCATGGATGTTCTATGCCTGCCTATTCCTCTTCTTCACTCCAGACTTCGCAACCTTCAAACTTCTGTGAACAGCACTAAGCCTAGCAAGGGCTGCCTTTTCCAAATCTGGTCTGTAGTAGTTATTAGCAACCTGCGACAAAATAGTGAAGTTTGAATAGAATACATGTTTCTACAAAAATCAGTGCATATACTTAAAAAAATGTTATTTCTGCCTAATTCAAGCAAGGTTCCAACTCTGATTGCCCCTTCTCCTAACTAGCTTTCCCTTGTGTCTCTTTTGTGCAAGTGTGGTGTTCTTGCAGAACCAGTAGCCCAATAGCATCCATCTGGCTTGGAACAGTAGTTCAGGAGCGAGCAATCATACACTTTTGTTTTGGGATTAACAGAGTAATGCATTATGGAACCTCGACCAGATAACAGTAAATTCATTGCCTAAATGAAATTGAGAAGCAGAAGTCCAGAAGAAAACAAGGAAAGGACTTGTATCTTAAGCAATTCAAGAACAAGAGAATTCCACATGAAAGGACTTAAAACTACTACAGGACTAAAGGCTTAAATGGGTGAGGGGAGAGTTTCTCATCACTATTTTCCTGTGACAAAATCATGCAAGGAGGAACCACAAGAGAAAAGGGAAGGACTAAGATGATAAATAAATGCATCGAGCTGGAGAAAAATAGTTGCTGGGAAGAAAGAATTTAATGACAGACTTGTAATACAGGAAGCTACAAAGCAATTTAACATATCAAAATCCTAAGACAACGTTGTTCCACCATTCCAATAGCTTATATATGGAAAGAATTCAAGAGAAGACAGAACTACCAACATGGATTAGACTCATAGCATTGGTCACGAATAGAAATAATGATAAACAGAACATCTTTTGAAGGAACAAACAGAAATTTCAATCTTAACTATTTAGTCAAAATGGCTTTTCTGGAGTGAGAGCTCAGCAGTCAAGCTCAACAAGTACATTTCATTGGAGATCCCCCGCAAGAGGGCTCTTTACATGTTAAAGACTCATCACTGTCTTGAAAGGTATCGTTTCTGGTATGAATAGGGCATAAAATATCCAAGTTCTATCATCGAATCTCCCACTACAAAAAAGACATATAGTGAAATTAATAAGTACCATGTACATGAAGCATGCATATAGAAGTTGTGTTACACTCAAGGCCAATCCCAATAGATAATGGCAGAGACTCTGCTAAACAAGGAGATAGGATACAAGAGGCCCCTACTGAAAGTGGGAAACTCCATTTGAAGATAGTCTCAACCACAACATCACCAAGAATGGCTTAATCTATGACGGTTTTATCACTGGTTTCTGCAAACATTGTGTGTTTGCCCCACATGACGATAATCATCATATAATTAATAGTAACCATCTCACAAAATTTGAAGAGAAGTCAATTTGTATAAGCCAAAAAAAGCTATATTAAGCAATATGGTTTCCCAAACCTGAAATCTATTAAAACTATGCGCATAACGAATCTCTCTCTCTATCTCTCTCAAGCCTTGAAATGACAAACAACAAAAAGAAAAGAAAAGGCTAAAGCAATACCAATATATTCCCTATTCTCCAACATCCATCATATCGTGGCATTCATTGGAGTCCAAACCACTGCCACTGCCACTGCCCCTGCCCCTGCCCCTGCCCCTGCCTCGCTCCACTTAATTAAAAGAACAGTCGATAAGCAACATTTTTCAAGTGCCATTGTTCAACAAGAATCTCACAGATTTCATTCGCCAACCAGTTAACATGAGGAACTGCATATTTATAATATAATAATAATAACAATAAAGCAGGAGAAAAAGAAAATCGTGGTTAGCATGGAAATAGAACTAGAAGAGCTGAAAAGCACCAACTACCTGACTGCTAACAGCCCCGGACATCCTAGAAAACTCCTTCTTGAAGGCGCACTTGTGAAACAATGCAGCTGACTTGTTCTGCTTCTTAGTCTTTGTTGTTGCTAGCAACACTGACGTATCTTTCTTCTCAGCTTGAATAGTCACAGTTTTCTAATTGGCTAACCCTAAAATTTTTCCCACATCACATTACACAAATAATATACAGAAAATACCAAAAAATATAACAAGATTTTTTCCACGCCAAAAATAAAAAACTGAAGTCAAACTTATGCATTTTGCATCGACAAAAGATACCTGAATGCTTGAAGGAGTGGCGGTTGTAGAGATTGTTGCTCTCTCTGCTAACTGAACTTTGGCTGTGGCATTGCCGAACTCTTTCACTAGAAAAGAGTTGATCTTCTTCATTATCTCCCAAATCAATTGACCTGGTACTGTTGCCATCACGTCCCTATGAATAAAACCAAAAAATAGATCCAATTTCGTCCGGCGTCGTATAATCTTGCATGCGAGGATCACAAAAAGACTGGCAAACCTACAGATCCAAATGCACCAGAGAAAATGCCGAGGTTGGATTCTAGGGTTTAACGTCGAAACCTTCTCTTACAATCAATCAGGGTGTTTAGGCCTGTGTAGTATGGAGCTTCGGAACTAAACCGTTCATCATAAAACTAGTGGCACAAATTTTAACGTGGGCGTTTGGTCTAGTGGTATGATTCTCGCTTTGGGTGCGAGAGGTCCCGAGTTCGATTCTCGGAACGCCCCATTTATTACCTTTGTGTTTTTTGAAAGTGGATTACTTCGCGCTTAAACATGGCTATCGAGTATAAGAATTAGTTTCGGCTTAAATATGGCAATTGAGTATTGAACATAGGGTTCGTTACCAAAATAGAAAAGTTCAAATATCTTGTGCAAAAAAAAATGATCATGAATTACTTAGCTTCAAATATGGAATTAAATATATAGTGTTTCTCCAACTTTCTTTTTCATTTTTCATCCTGGGAGAAAAGATTTCGGCTTACAAATGGCAACTGAGTATACTGTTTCTCCAACTCTTACGATTAATTAAAGGTAGCTTTCTTCTAACTAAAAAGAAGGTTCAAATTTTTAGAAAGAATTAAAAATGAATTAGTTTCGGATTAAACAGGGGTATAATGTTTTTCCGGCCTTTCTTTTTCTAATTGAAGGTATACCTCATTTGACCCAAAAAGAAAATTGGATGAATCATATTCGTCTAGTAGGGAAAGTGAATAAAGACGATTGTTCTCTTTCTTTACGTTGTCCATTCATTAGTTTCGGATTAAACAGGGGTATAATGTTTTTCCGGCCTTTCTTTTTCTAATTGAAGGTATACCTCATTTGACCCAAAAAGAAAATTGGATGAATCATATTCGTCTAGTAGGGAAAGTGAATAAAGACGATTGTTCTCTTTCTTTACGTTGTCCATTCATTTTGGCAGTGAGTATGATGCCTCTCCAACTTCCTTTTGATCGAAGGTTGGCTTTGTTCAACCAAATAAGAGAAAAAGGGTTGAATCGTGGAATATTTATCTAGTAGGCAAAGTGAAGAAGGAACATCATATTTCTTTCTTTTGAGGTCGTCAACGCACCAGAAATGAACTAATTTCAGCTTAAACATGGTAATTGAGTATAATGCTTCTCTGACCTTCCCTTCATTGAAGATGGCTCTCGTTCAATCAAAGAAGGGGATGAATCATGAAATTAAGCGCCCCCACCCCAGAAAAAAAAGACAAAAAGAAACGAAGGTGTTGGATCATGAAATAGTCATCTATTAGGCAGAGTGAATAAAGACCATATCATGCCTAAGTTCTCAAGGCACCGCAGGAAAAAGCTGTCCATTTGCACTGAACCAAGTTTCTGGCTCGCAGTATCTGAATACCATAACAAATCACAATGGCCTTTGCCATCAAGGGTAGCATTAATATACTATCAAGCAAAAGAACATAATCAATTCACTTGAGGTTGCAGATGGCTCCAGCACAATGCAGAGTTCGTTCTAATTCAATGCTGTAGCTCATCACTGATCACGCAAAAAATAAACCCAAAATGGCTTTACAGTTCCCAATTCCCAGTTCCATGTGGATTTTTGAAAGTGGTAATTGAGTGAAATGACAACTTAATACGCAACGGTAAGAGCTATTGGTGCTTAAAATAATAACCATGCTGACTCCCAGAAGGAGATAGTTCGTGCCAGGTGGGAGTAGCAGTTCAAGACTTCTCAATTTTCTGATTTAAATCTGAGAAAAATCACAGAAAGAAAAGGAATTTTTGAAACAGCTATTGCAAATGTGTTATTTTCTAGCAAGGCAACGCAATCCGGTAATGAAGTCACAGTGAGAACTTCTAGTCTTGCAAATACAATTTGCAGCAGAAAATGAGACACTACAGTAGCTGAAGATTAGACAACATGTACATTACAAAGTCACAATCCTTTTTCCTATAAATGTATATAATTTACAGATGCAACTGATGCATGCATATTGTACAACGTGGCAGCCTGACTTGTAAGCTCTTTACATGATGATAGTCCTCCTAAGGTACAACAATGTTGTAGCAGAGCTGTGTTCTGCAGAAGAGGAGAGAACTCCTATGGCTAATTTAAATATATCACCATCCATTACCAGCTTCTCCAAGGTCCACAAGTTGACAAACTCATTGAAATGATAGCTATTCTGGTAACAGGTGTAGAGGGTAATTGCCTTCATTTTTCCAGCTTCATGAACACCCTGCGGCCGTTGCTGGCTTATCTCAACAAAGATATCCAGATTGGGCTTCACGAACTAAACCTAGTATATTTCAGAGAATCTAAGCTAACTAGTTGCCAACAGGAAGCCAAGTGTCCTTTGTTCCTTCTTTCCACATTCCCCATCTCCATCTCACTCTTGGAGAATGGACCATACACCTTGAAATAAGAGAGTTGGTGACGTGAAAGACAACATCACGGTGGATAAACACCTTCACATCGGACAAGTTAGCGCAATTCTCTAGGATAGAGAAAATGCATGATAGTGTAGTCTCAAAATCATGCACCTCTAAATACGCAGTAATTTCTTTCAACCCCCTCATCTGAGACCTAACTCCAAAGTCTTCGGGGCAACTAGACACCTCCAAAGCTGACCAAGCCCAAGGGGTCAGAGTAAGGGAGCTAATATTTGGAAAAACACGAAATAAGGACTCGAAACCAAACTTTGACATTTCAGAATCAGCAGATCTTCTCGACTCCAGCTTTAGGTTCTTGGTAGTTTTACCAAATGGAATTGTGTGAATCAATTTTTGAACATCAGGTGATTCAAGATGAAGGTTTGTCAATTTATGAAATTCTTGTACCTTAAAGTTGTCTACCTTCTCCAGAGAAAGATGCAAATCAAACAACGAAGGAGTCTCTATCACGAGGGCTCTTGGCCTTACGCATGTGAGCTTGAGTTCAACAAGATTTGGTGCAATTATAGTTATAGAGTATACCGCATTAGACACAGTCCAGTTACACGTTTCTAGGTGCAAAAAATGAACTTTGGGATCTTTAAGTCCTCCAACCCCGTTCAAATTAAGAACCCGTAGAGAATGAAAGCACTGATTCACCTTGTTTAGGTCCTCATCATCCAGTCTAATGTACTCGAGAGTCAAATTCAGGAGTTTAGGCATTGGATTCAAGCCATCCACTGAGAGCCAAGCATTCTTAATCACAAGCTCCACCAGATTATGACCTGATTAGGAGAAACAAACTGTCACTTCAAGTTACACATTTCTTCACGAGTAGTAGCTTGAGCATAAATATAGCTGAAATTAAACTAATGTCAATTTTAAACTAGCACGTCCAAACCCTAAGAAGTTCTTCGTTGTAACAAGCTTGAATTTCCAACACGGAAACCAGGGATTTGAAAATAAAATACCAATTTACCTCGCAAGCTTATGAAAACTAATCTCTCCCGTCCGAAATGCTACCATTTTCATAACCTCCAGTATATCAACACAATACAGTAAAAAAAGAAGATAACTTTGCCCTTTTTGTGTTGGTTTTCCACCCCCACAGAGGAAAGAGCGTCCTTCACATTTTTGCTTTATTGCCAAAAAAGTAAAACTACAATTTTAACTGACCAAAGGAAATCAAGGGCATAAATTTCTATTATTCCCCCTCTAATCCCCTCTTCTCCACCCACCGCCACCCCAACCCACCCCACCCCACCCCACCCCCCCCAAAAAAAAAAAAAAAAAGGCATCTTGAGAGAATAAAACATGATTCTCTTTCCAGTTCATAAATCATACGTGATAAAAAAAATTTAAAAAAAAAAACAAACCAACACAATCTGTTATCCAAAATTAAAGGTAAAATGCATCCGAAATTCACAAATATTCCAGCTGAGCTCAATGCGCTAAAATGGCGGTTCATCAATCAAAATAAACTGTCAAAATAAGTTAAATTGAACAAGAAACGGCAGACTGCAGCTATGAAATCAGTCCTCCATATTGCCCAAGCAAAGGTCAAATGAACAGTAGGCAGAGAATGAGGACTCACAAAGAGAAGAAACGGGGGATAGAACATTGGATCGTCGCCAACAAGACTGAACCCAGAAATCCGAAATGGAAAGCAATTTCAATCCATGGCAAACCCGGGGTAACCATTCATTAACAAAATTAGCATCCGTGAGGTACAAATCATCATCTTCGTCCTCCCCATCATCGTCGGACAGAGTGCGCAGAGGCCTCTCAACGCCAATTGAAACAGACTCAACAATTCTCAATTCCGAAATCAAGGTTTTCAAAATGGATTTAAAGGGTGTGACGGAGTGGCGAGTGAGAGGCCAGCGGGACTTGACGTAGCGTTCGATGGAACAATTCAATGTGACGGATCGGACTTCTCGAAATAGCGAATTGAAGATCTTGGAAGCGACCCTGCATCGAGCGACGTCTGCGGAGTCATTGAGTCGACTCAGGATATCGACGATCAGAGACGGAGGAAGGTCGTCCATGAGACGGTGCTTTCCGGTGCAGTTTGACTTTTGACCTCTGTTAGAGATTTGGATGAGCTCATACGGGTGGCGGTTGCAGACACCGCGAACTGGATATTGGGGATGAAGAAAAATAAAATTATGTAAATTAAATACTCTTTTCATTATTTTAAGTTGTAAAATATTTGGGGTGTATTTGCGGGAACTCAAAGTAATAAATTCTTTTAACTTTTCCTTTTTCAAGTTTTACAAGGTTTAATTAGGAGAAAGAATGAGGTTTATAGTAGAAAAAGTGAACAAAAAATTACTATTATATAACAAATTATTTTATAGGCATATAATAGATTATTTTTAAAAAATAAAAAATATTTTTCTTTGTTAAATATCTATTTTAACTATACAAAATAAAAAAAGAGATAGACATTTAGTTGTAGACGAATGAAATAATATATTTTTTATGTTTAAAATTGTATATTCCTTTTTAGAGGTAATTTTTTTTAAAAAGTAAAAATAGTAAGCTCATAATTTTATTTTTTGATATCTAAAATTAAAGATTCAATCTAATAAGTATAATATATATTTAAACTTTCACAACAACATCTCAAGATATAAGTGATTTTTAATATAGTTCGGTGAAAAGAGAATACACAATTTTTAAGGGAGAGTTCAACAAGTGATAAATTGAGCTAACCTTTCTCAAAATTTATTATACTTTAACCTATTATTTAATTTTAGAGAACTTGTCTATATTTGTCCTTAAATTATTTTTACTTTTCTCTTTTGAATCAAAGAACTTTTATTTCATTTTTTATATATAAAAAATATTTTTTAAACAACTATATTTAGTAAATTATAAATATCTCAACAAAATTTTACAAGAAAAGTTACGTTAAAAATATGTACAATATATTATAAAGATAATTTTATTTATTCATAATTTACAAGAAAGAGGAACAGAGAATGATGTTTTGAAAGTTGATAAATTCTACTTTATTATACAATTTTATTTGTACTTAATGTAATTAGTCATATTAGTTTTTAATCTATATAAGTTGGATAGCATTAAATAATTGAAGAAATGTCACAAGTAAATAACATTACTATTAAAAATGATTGCCCGTGCTTGTAATATGATTTTCATTGTCGAAATCTACTCTAATATTTAAAATTTAACTGATATATTTAGTTAAAAAACTTCACGTTTATAAAAAAATAATATAAAAGTTATTAATTAAAAAAAGCAAAAGTAGCTTAGAAGCAAATATAACTTATTTTTATTCAATTTTACATTGATTTATTGAACATGTGATATTATTGTTAACCAGACATCTCTTTAGTATTTAAATGTTATTTATATAAATTGAAAATAAATATCTTTCTACCTTTAAATAATTATATTTTTATACTATTAATTAAATTATGAATTGTCTAATTACAAAATAAAATTCTAAACACCAATGGACATCTTATTTGACACTTAGCGATTAATGAGATCTGATCTCAGTCACCAAGAATAAATTTTATTTTCTGAGTAGACATATGTGAATTATATTTTATACATACTCACTAGCAAGAATTTATGTGGAAAGTTGGAAACGCCAGCTTTGGCGCCTGAGAAGAAAATAGAGAGACTATGTGATACGGCGGTTAACTCCTCCAGCGCTAAAAGCAACTTGCGTTAGGAAAACGCATAACTCTCCGACCCTTCACCGGTAACTTTCCGGCCTATCGCAGTTATTTCCCGGAGATGGGAGACGCCACGAAGGGCAATTCGTTGGATTCCGTACGATCAGTGGTGTTCAAGGAATCAGAAAACCTAGAAGGCAAGTGCAGGAAAATCGAGGGTTATGATTTCAGTAAAGGAGTGAATTACAGAGAGCTTCTCAAGTCAATGGTCTCCACTGGCTTTCAAGCTTCTAACCTCGGGGACGCCATTGAGGTCGTCAACCAAATGGTTAGTCAGTTCATAACTTAGTTTTGCTGTCAGCAAATTAGAAACCAAAGCGAATTTTTTTTGAATTGTTTCGTGGTGTTTTCTTCTTTTTGTAAAAAAAAAAAAAATTGTTCTAGTTTGAAAGCAGTTCTTTTGCTACAGATATTTACTTTCAGTATCATATGCTTCAAATGAATTTATCCTATATTTCTGATTTGGAGTTATTTTCAGCGGTTCATGCATCAATTTTGAAGTTTGTTTTGGTTTTGGTTTAATGTGTTGAAGCTAGATTGGAAGCTTTCTGATGAATCTCTAACTGAGGATTCCAGTGAAGAGGAGAGAGACCCACTATTTAGAGAGTCGGTGACGTGTAAGGTGTTCCTTGGCTTCACTTCAAATCTTGTTTCTTCAGGGGTCAGAGACACAATTAGATATCTCGTTCAGCATCATATGGTAACGGCATTTTTTTTTCAGCCACTTTAATGATTCGTCGATTTATTCCAGTAAATATTATCAGTAGTAAGTGAGGATATTGAATTTGGTACATCTTTCAAGATTGTGGAAGGCAACTTTAACTCTTGGTAAATGGTTAAGCACTTGAAAGTCAAGCAGGAGGATAGGAAAGGGTTTTATTATTGCAGTGTTTCCAGATCTAGCCTCTTCCGCATTTACGATTCATCTGGGCTTGCAGGTTGACGTAGTGGTCACAACCGCTGGTGGTATTGAAGAGGATCTGATCAAGTGCCTTGCACCCACTTATAAAGGTGACTTTTCTCTACCTGGCGCTGTCTTACGCTCAAAAGGGTTGAATCGCATAGGTAATTTGTTGGTACCCAATGACAACTATTGCAAATTCGAGGATTGGATTATCCCAATTTTTGATAAGATGTTGGAAGAACAGTCATCAAAGGTACTACTACATGTTCAGATATATTGCCTAATTTTGAATGCTTTCTCATAAAAAATGGATCACGAAGTTCATATTAGAAGTCAAATCAGTGTTGTCTTTAATGGCATGAATGCAAATTTAGGTAGAACACTCTAATATAATCTGTGGCGTGGTAACTAACCTCTGGACTGAAGAAATATTAGTATGACATAAGTCTACAAATAAATATTGTTGCAGTTGTGTCTGATGTATTTGAGATTGTTGTTTATACGATGTGTAAGTTGGACTAGTTGCGGATTGGTTATTGTCCTCGTATCAAGCATTAAGGTTCCTGTTAGGAATGCATTGACGGAAGAAAGCATTGTCCTGAATCATGCCACTTTTTCTTTTTTGTTTTTCAGAATGTATTGTGGACTCCATCTAAAGTAATCTCTCGTCTGGGGAAGGAAATCAACAATGAGAGTTCGTACTTGTACTGGGCCTACAAGGTAGATTCATCTGGTGTATTCTATGAAATGCCATCACCTTCTGTTGATTGCTAAAAATATGAAATGCTTCTAAGTCTCAGACACTGTCTTCATTTTTCTGCATACATGCTCCATTATGCTGGTGTTTTTGCTCTATTTCTACAGAACCTGCAAACTAGGTTGAAGTTGATACTCATTTCTTTAGGGATTTGATATACTGATTGAACACTCACTTGAGAAAAATGTTTCTTCTTTATTGAGAATATTGGTTTGCCCTGAGCTTAAATAGTATGTTGAGAAGGACTGAGTAATTAACATTGAAGAGAGTTGATTCTTGTTTGTGTAATTTTGGTTAGATATCAATGCAATCTGTTAAATCTCTAGATTTAATTATTTATTGTACTCTACAGCAGAGGTCTCAAAGCGACTCTGGTGTTTTTCTTTGTCGATTTAATTGGCATATTCATTTCTGCCTTTTTGTTTAATATCTGTTTGTCTTCATTTATTTATCAGATTTGTTGAGCATAAAACAGAAATTGCCAGTGTTTGGACATGGCCTAAAATTTTATGCTTAATAGCATGTTTCTTGCTACTGTTTGAAGTGCTTTTGCATGCATTTGGATTTAAAGACACTTTTTCTCGGCGTGGGGGGAGGGGGAGATTAGTGAGGCGAGTGTGTGTGTGTGTGAGTGAGTGAGAGAGAGTGAGAGAGTGAGAGAGAGAGAGAGAGAGAGAGGGCAGGTTGGGGGAGAGCATTTCTTCTTTTACAAAACATAATATAGATGTAACCATT
This sequence comes from Rauvolfia tetraphylla, assembly GCA_030512225.1. NCBI lineage: Eukaryota > Viridiplantae > Streptophyta > Magnoliopsida > Gentianales > Apocynaceae > Rauvolfia > Rauvolfia tetraphylla. The sequence continues at coordinate 5,884,125 of JAJQKT010000045.1, read as the reverse complement.
ATTTTTTTGAGAAGGAAAATGGGAAACAAGCAAAATAAAATGCTTTCTATGACTTTTTCACTTCACTGAAGCATACACCTGTTTTCCAAAGCGCAATCGAAGGTTTCCAACAAATGTCATAATTTCATCTCAAGTAGGCTTTAATTCTTGTAGGGACCACATGTCGTTTGTGTATTTATTGGATATGCTGGCTTTTAAGCTCTTTGAATGCATTACTGTTGCATAATTGGCCTTTTGATTTGCTACTTTTTATGCACCTTAAATGTGCTTCTCTTCATAAGTTGAAAATGTGTTTGCTGTATATGAGTTCTTCCACCTGCAATTTTCTGTCCGACCATAAGATTTCCTTTGTTACTCAATTATCTACATCTCTCCACTACTTCAAAAGTTTGTTTATGTAATCTTTTCTTTTTTGCAGAACAACATTCCTGTCTACTGTCCTGGTTTAACTGATGGCTCATTGGGTGATATGCTGTACTTCCATTCTTTTCGAAATCCTGGTCTAGTTATTGATATCGTGCAGGGTAAACATAATTTTCTTTTTTATAATTATGACTAAAATTGTACTTCAGGAATTATTTAACTGATGTGTACCAGTCTAGCACATAGATATCTGCGAACTCATCTATGTATGGAAAAATTTCTCTATTCAAACAGATATTAGAAGCATGAATGGTGAGTCTGTCCATGCTGGTCTTAGGAAGACAGGAATGATAATTCTTGGTGGGGGACTGCCCAAGCATCATATTTGTAATGCAAATATGATGCGCAATGGTGCAGATTATGCTGTCCTCATTAATACAGCACAAGAGTTTGATGGAAGTGATTCTGGTGCACGCCCAGACGAAGCTGTATCCTGGGGGAAGATTCGGGGTTCCGCAAGGACTGTGAAGGTTTACCTGCGTACATATATTGAATTCATTTAACTCTTTATTTCTTAGATGCCTTGTGACATCCTAAAACCTTATATAATGTGTCTATTTCTCCAGTTACTTAAAAAAGAAAAAAGTGTATTTCTCTGGTTATGTTGATGTGCTTGTGGTTTGGTATTTGGGAACTAGGTTGCTCTGTTGGCAATGCAACACATATTCTCTGTGTTATTTCCTCCAAATTATATAAATCATGTAAGTTGCTGAAGTTCTTTTTATATGAGCAGGTACACTGTGATGCAACTATTGCCTTTCCTCTTCTCGTAGCTGAAACTTTTGCTAGAAAGAGAAATGATTTGGATCAAAGACTAGATCTTAAATAGATTTGATTATGGTGCTGCTGCCTTGGCTTTATATACAGTTGATGATCCTATTCAACACGGCATATTTCAGATATTCACCTAGGGCAGCTCAGAGCAGGTAAAGGTTGTAAAATGGTCGCCGTGGAATAATTTCATTTTAGCTTGCAATTATGAAGAAAATGATGGGATTAAGCTAGGATGCAATTTAAGATAAAATGGGTATTATGTCCGCACTACAAATATGTACTACCTAGCGATGTCTGTTCTTTAATGAAATTTCTTTGATTACCAAAAAAAGGGAAAAAAATGCTTGAATGAAATTGTTGTTGACTAACTTCTAAATTTTGGGTGCAGAGGAAGATTTATGCTTTCGCTCTGGGTGTTAGAATGACCTTAAGAGCTCTCCTAGATATACTAATCACAAATCATTGTCGATTTTACACAGACTGAGTTCAAATTTTTGGCCACAAAGCTTCCAGACGTTGATTTTGCTCCTTGACTAGAAACAGCGCAAGTTATTGGATATGAAGTTCATTTTAGTTTTTGTTTACGATCAAAGTCTTTTCTTTTAGCTTTACTTCTGATGAATTGCCATATGTCTGGGGGTTGGCTCAAATGAATCCTGTTCGGAAAAGCTAAAAAACAGGCGACGGATTTTGATTGACTTTTGATCACTTCCGAAAGGTTATTGCTTCCATGTCATACCGTGTTAGGAATATCGTTGATGCGGATCAGATTCTGATAATGGCAAACCCCAAGGGTTCTGTATTGGCCAGGGCTGACATTCCTTGTTTATGAAAAGCGAAGCATAGTGGTTCGGAAGATTAAGAGCCAAGTGTAAGATCTTTTCCTGATTGGCCTCTTGTTTCTTTTCATGTTACCTCTTCTATTATCCATGGTTTGTTCGGACCAGTCGTGTTGGTAAAGCACGGAATATGATACTCATATGCTTTGGAGAATCAGAATAGATTAAGGAAATCCCACTGAACTTAACTATAATCATCTAAATAGCATGGCAGAAATCTTTAACATGTGCCTTATTCTAACTACTCAACAAAAAAAGGGAAAAGTCGGAAGTTCAAATTCATAAACTGGAAATGGTGGAAATCACTTGAGACGCCTACAAACGTAATTCCATTGCGTAAAGGAGTTCTGGAGATTTGAAAGCGATCATCTGCTGTGGTGGATCTGTTTAAGTCCGTTATAGCCCTCCACACTTCTCTCTGACAGATGAAACTTGAAAGCTAGTTAAAGCAATGGAACAGTGATACACATCCAAATGTGAAAATCAGTATTAGAGAAGCCTGCAAACGGTAATCCCATCTCCTACAGGAATTTTAGATACTTGAACTCGAGCATCAGCAGCGAGTAGTTTATTGAACTCAATTGTGTAATTCCAGTGAGCTTTCGTACTTTTAGGTACAGATTCTTCTGGCATAGCTACTGTCCCTCCCCAGTGTGTTATCATAAACAATTATTCCACCTTTCTTCAACAATTTCAACAATCGTGGTAGTTTGCATAGTTGGTTTTGTCCCCGTCAAAATAAGCAAAGTCGAAACTCTCTTGGTTGTCACTCTGCCACAGACCCACAAAAATGGAATCGAAGCTTATGCTAATCGCTTTATCTTGTGCTTTTGGGGAACTCATGGTGCTAATTTGGGAGATTGATACATCTTCAAGGAGTTCATCAAGAGCAAGAAGGGCCTAGGATTCAATGAAGTTGATTTTTTGCTCTACTCCAGCTGATAATTGGCAATCCTATTTCATATGATTGCCAATTGATGTCAACTGCTGTGATCCGAAACATTGGATTTTTGCCGATCACAAACTATTCCAACAATTACATGTACAGAATAATCGAAGAAATAAAAATGAATAGCACACCAACCAACCCACCCTGCCATCATCAGGTATTGTTAGAGCAGTGGGGAGGAGGGAGTATCCCGTAAACACACCGATTTCTATGGTCCTCTTTGCATCTAACAACTTCAGAAGCATGGCAATAAACTGACCTGCATCTGGGGATGTTGCCAAGAGGACCTGAGAAAGAACTTAGGCAGCCTTCATTATGAAAACTTGAAAGATTTGATTCATGCAGGTTCTCAAAGAAAAGCTAAAGATGTAAGAGAAATTATGAGCTGCAGGTTGCTGGAGATGTCTTTTTCTTTATTTTTTCATTCAAAATTTTCTGGATTTCAAACGTGGCAAAGTTGTTCTGTAAACCAGGGTGATTCAAGCTGACTTGTTCAAGATACTTGAAATGGAAAGTTACTATATATTGTATTTTCTATCACTGAGTTGTTGTGTAGAATTTTAATGAAGTGAAGAAGGCATGGCTATAGGATTACTCAGATCTAATCTTGGCAAGAGGTGGAGCAAGCATGAAATTTCATAGATAGAATAGTTTTCTTGTTTTTCTTACTCTTCCTTTTAACTTCAATTTGATGCTCTCAATGTTTTCAAGTTGCAGATTGTGCATAAACAAGGAGTAAAGGTTGATGATCTTGTAAAAGAGCTGTTACAGCCCTAAGCTCCCTCAGATGCTCCGGACCTCCGGTAGTCTCCGGGAAATACTTCACCAAGTAAGGAAGCCAAAATTAGGAATGACAAATATTATTAAAATAAATCAAAGAGAAATTAGTTATACTTACCTTTTAACTATTACGACTTTTCTCTTTTCAACAAAAAATTTTTATTTTAACTTTTTATTTACATGAATATTTTTCAAATAATTATATCTGTCAAATTTTAAATGTCAGGACGGATTTTGACAAAAAAAGTTATGCTACAAGCATAAATCATCATTTTTAATGATAATTTTATCTATTCGTGACTTTCTTTCTATTCTTTCACATTATTCAAACTATATGAGTAAAAAATTAATTAATAATAAAATAGTATTTCTTTAATTTTTAAGTCATTTTTCTCTATTTCTCCACTTTCTAAGTCATGAATAAACAAAATTATCCTTAAAAATTGTGATGCGTGTTTTATAACTTGACTCTCTCTACCAAATTTCTTCGCAACATTTATAATTTGATAGATATATTTGTTTGAAAAAATTAATATATATAAAAAGTTAAAATAAAAATTTTTAATTAAGAAGAGAAAAGTCAAACTAATTGAAGAATAGTCATAATTGATTCCTCTAAACCAAAACAAAAACTTTTTTATTGATGAGAAGATCATAGTAGACTAGAAAGAAGCTGATACAGTTATTTGATCTGCAATAATCCATGTTTGGTGAAAAGTGCTTTGGGATCCATTCTTCTGGTAGAAACAGAAAACTGGAGTTGCCACAGCAGAACACAAAACCGCTTTCGTAAGACTGTTTTCTGCAAATTCTGCACTAGTCTTCTCTCTCTGTACACATGATAAGATTCTAGATTTATGAGAGCGCTCAAAACGTGACAATATGGAAATATGTGTCCTTAGCGGGAGGGTTGAACCTTGAAGAGGTACAAGATGTCCATACCCAGAGATAGGGGCAGTCCATGCGAATCCACTACGTTGACCACGGCTGCCACACAAAGAAGATCAAAACAAGAAGGGCCCCAGGCAACGGGTTCTGCTGCGGTGCGGTGGGCGGTTTTGCTCTATATGCGGCAGCTGTTAAAAAAGGAAACTTGCTATCCAAGTGGAAAAAAAAAAAAAAGAAAATTGTCATCTCAAGGACGGGAAGCACTAAGAGGATGACACATCAGCAATGGCGACTGACAAGTTACTGGTTAAACCGGTCAGCTGCAATTTTTTACTGGAACTGGATATTAATTATTTTTTTTAAAATTTTATTATTCTTGGGGTAAATTTTAACTCAAAAATGGTAAGTTTCATTAAATCAATTAGATAATTGGTTAGTTAGTTAAAAGAATAAAACTTACCATTTAAGTAGTAAAATTTACCCATTTTAATACAATCCTAACTTGAATCTTAACCACTTATCTCCTCAAAAAAAAAAAAAAACTCTTATAAAACAATAAGTTTAATGAAAAGTTTGGTAATTTTCATGATATAAATGGAGTATTTTGCTAATTAATTAGTAAGTTAGTAAAAAAATAAAATTTATTATATAATTGATCAAATTTGTCAATTTTATTCCTAATCTTACCCTTCCATATCGAAAACAATAAGTTTCATGACAATTATATAATTTACAATATATAAATATTATGTTTCACTAATCGGTTGGTGACTTAATAAAAATATAAACATACAAATTAATATCTAATAGCTAAAACTATTAACTCGAATCTTATTTTCAATTAAAATCATACTGTAAATTTTGAGTTATAAGTAATAATTTTTTTCACTCTTATATAAAAATAGAAAACTTACTGTTGAAGCTGGTAATATTATCAATTCTATATGAACCTTGGAGTTTTCAACTTCCTAAGGTAGTATTCAATAATAAAAAAAAAAAAAAACCTCCCTTGGGGTAGGCAATTGCAGTTGCAGAGCTAGTCGATGGCTTTAGCTTACTCAAGGGAGAAGGTTATGAATGTCTGAGATTGGGCTAGAATTGCTTTAGTGCATTAGTGGCCCTTGGGTGAATTTACACATTGGACTTAATAATTCTAATAGAACCATTCTGTTGTTTGGTCTTTGAGCTAAAGGGTCCAAAATATATGGAAAAAAAAGGTTTGGGCTGGTTTCTCAACTGAATAATCTTGGGCTTATCTATTTAGTAGTTCTTGGGCTTATTTTACAAAGGCAGATTGGATACTGTTTCCATTTTAATTAATTTCTATCCACTAGAGTGTGATTGGAAATATGAAAAATTTGCCTAAGAGAAAGACAGTAACATTGAAATTAAAATAATAGCACTCAGGTTGACAGTGGAACTTCGAATGCAGTCACCAAGAACAGGACTAATGCCATATTCATATTTGTTATTGAGCCGATCGAACTCATAAACTTTAAATGGAGTAAATTATTGGAGACGCCTGCAAATGGTAATCCCATCACCTAAAGGAGCTTGGGAGATTTGTACACGAGAATCAGCTGCTATGAATCTGTTGAACTCCCTTATAATCCTCCTCACTTCTCTCATTCTCAAGTCCTCCACATTCTCTTCGGCCATGGCTACAGTTCCGTAAAACAGTGTGTTATCATATGCAATAATCCCACCAAGCTTCAACAGCTTCAGGAGTTTCTCATGATACTTCTCATAACCATCTTTGTTCGCGTCCACGAAAGCAAAGTCGAAAGATTCGAGATTATTTTGCTGCAAAGTAACCGCCTTTAGTCAATTAGCAAAACCGAAAAAGAACCAAGATTAATCCAGGTTTATGCCTACTTTTGCAGCGGGGCCAAGATTGGAAGGAACCTATGGTAATCGAACAAAGAATGATCATTTGCTTTTGAAATACGCAAAGGCAATCGGGTGTTTTGAGTGCTTACATCTTCCAGAAGTTCATCGAGGACCCGATGAGCATCAGAGTTGATGAAATTGATCTTGCGTTCAACTCCTGCTTTTCTAATAAATGGCAATCCTATGTTATATGCCTCCTGATCTATGTCGATGGCAGTAATCTACACAACCAATGATCCGGAATTAGCAGCGCACAACATATGCCAGAAAGAAGGGCGATCATCAGCAGGCAAAGCATAGTAACGTGACAAAGAATACCAAAAGCCAAAACTTGACCTTGCCGTCCTCGGGCAATGCAAGAGCAGTGACAAGGAGGGAGTAACCAGTGAAGACACCAATTTCAATGGTCTTCTTTGCATTTATAGTCTGCAAGAGCAGTGACAGAAACTGACCCTCATCCGGGGGAATACCCATGAAGGACCTGTAAAGAAGAAACATAAGCAAGAAGCTAAGGTCGAGGCACCGACCCCGTAAAATATCTGAAGGAGACTTACTTTGGATGACTATGAGTGGCAGCCCTAAGCTCCCTGAGAGGCTCCACTTCTCGGGGATAGACACTAGTCTCCAGGATATACTTTCACCAGCCAAAGAAGGCAAAGAATTAATACAATAATTCAAATGAAGCAAATTAATACTACGATAATTCTTGTATTGAGGAGAGGATCGGACTAGAGTCAGAAGAAACCTGATACAGTTCGTTGCTCTGCAATAACCCATGCTTGGTCATGCGTGCTTTGGCATCCATGCTCCTAATTCAAGAAGAATAATGTTTTTGTACTGTAATGATAGAGAACCAACACCCCCACCCCCACCACCACCAAAAAATTTATATTCGTATTCGGTTCTGTTCTTCAGGAAGAAGATTGCATTCGAAAATCTGCCAACAGCATTCTTTCAAGAATATGGTACCTCTCATAAAACATCGAAGTCTTCCTGAGGAAGGCTTGCTGGAAGATTCTTCCTTGCAACGAGAACTTACATAGGGGATTGCCTAATATCTCTGAGAATTGTGCGATTTGCGGTGCAGAATCTAAGACATCTTCCATGTTCTTTTAGTACTGTACACTTGCTGCCAGAGCCTAGAGGAACTTTTCCTTTGGAAAATGGTGAAGGCCGGGGCGATTTTCGCGGTTCAAAGACTTACTGCAATGCCTTCTGGAGAAGGAATCGGATTCTGATATTTCCCTATTTACTACCTCGTTGTGGTTCATTTGGTATGCAAGGAACCAGTTCCTCTTGGAATAGAAAGTATCTTTGGTCGAATCGGCAGTGCAGAGGATCCTTTCTTTTTCTGAAGCTTCATTGAACTCTTTTAAATCTAAATTGTTGCCGATTGCGACGAGCTCAGCATCCTCAGAAAAGTGGCAGCGACTACCGTAGGGATTGCTAAAGCTCAATGGTGATACTGACTGTGGTATTGAATGCATTATCCGTGACCATGAATGTTCAATCTTGGGTGCACCAACAAAAGCTAATCTTCATGCTAGGTCAGCCATTGAAAGGCTTAACTTCGCACTGATGTTAGGATTTTTCAAACATCATTATAGAAAGCGATTCTTTATGTTTGATCCAAGGCTTAGAAGGAGATGAAGCTAATATGTCAATGAGAATTCAAGTTGATTTTTTAATATAATAATTAATTACTTATAAGGCTTGAATAGTCTTTCTATCTTTAAAGTACCTTGTGGCTGTGGGTGGAGTTAAACCTCAAATTTATTTTTTAACATAATATCAGAGTGATATCGAACTAACTATTTATTTTTAGACTTTACGCTCTAAATGTCTAGTCTTGAGTATGAGAGGTGTGTTGAGATCTCACAATCACTTATAAGACTTGGGTAGTCCTATTCCTTTTGAGGTACTTTTTAAAAATAGAGTTAGATTCAAACTCATTTTTTAACAATTAGTACTTTAATAGATCATTATTAGAGTCAAGTCCATTTTTTAACCGTTAGTACTTTAATAGATCATCATCAAGAGTTTCGTCTTTACTTTTTTTTTACCACTTTTTTTAGGTATGTGAAGCTAGTGGTAAATATCCCAACTCACCTCTTAGCTTAACAAACCAAGATTTTTAGCAATTGTTCTTGGTTATCCTCCTTTACTTTGGATGTTTGTAATACTGCAAAATTCTGAAAAAAATTCTTCTTTTTTCTTCTAAAAGAAAAGTAGTTAGCATTAGACTCAGGTTTTTCTTTGTTAGTGAACCCCAAAAGATTCGTCTGAATCCACAACTACGAATTTTAGTTGACCATCTAACCACAAGAGCAAAGTTGTCTCCCTTGAATTTCTTGGGGTGTTATTGGATAGGGTTTAGTTTCAAAACTAAATCTAAAATTTTAAGTGTGTAATCCACATCTCTTCTCATAAATAATTTAACTTTTACGAAATCTAAGATACAAATCTCAACACCAAATCCTATCCAATCACACCCTAAATAAAATCATCAAAAGCGTAACCTCTTCTACATTTGCTATTATGTACAAACTTATGGCTATTATATTTCCTTCACAAAAAAAAAAACTGATGACTATTATATTAGGCAGAGGAAAAAAGAAAGATTTCCCAGTTCATTTCGATTAAGACGAAGTGAGAAAATCACCGGAGGCCAACAAATGGTAATCCAATCGCCTGAAAGGAGCTTGGGAGAGTTGAAGGCGGGTCAACGTCAATGAAGTTGTTAAGCTCCATCACGACCCTCAAGCATTTTTTGCGGTAACGTGAAATTTCCAAATTAAGCGACTTGGGTGAGAGTCTATTTACATGATTGGTCCTTAAGCTAATCCTACACCTACGGACAAAGACAAAAATGGAAAAATGGTAATAGGTGATTGCAAAATAAGACCAAACACTCTTAATATATACGTCTCTGTTTTAAAATATAAAAATTTTTAATATTTTTTTAAAAATATTTATTTTTTATTAATTTTAAAAAATAAAAATTTAAAATTATTTTTTAAAATTATTTTATTTTTTATTATGTTAATAAAAGTATAATAAAAATATTTTTTATTTTTTTAAATTTATATAAAAAATATTAAAAAATTTTATATTTTGAAGATAAGAGAGTACAAATCAATTACAATATGTTCGCTCTCATCTTGTAAAGCTCCCTCTATGGTTGGCTTTTTATAAAGAACCAATTAATATAACCATATTTTCACGATGACAGAAAACTATGCCTACTTAATAAGTGGGGAAAGCATTGGGACAGAACTCAATTACGGTAAGGGCTATGCTATGGTCCCTGATTGCAATTGTATACTTGCACCTGTTTCTCTTCGTCGCATGTGATTGGATAGGATTTGATTTTGAGATTTTTATCTTAAATTTTATAAAAATTAAATTATTTGTAAGAAAAAATATGAATCTCACACTAAAAATTTTAAATTTAATTTTAAAATCAAATATATCCTCGAAATAAATCTCATTTCAATCAAATATTAAAAGGAAAAAGTAATGGGAGTAATAGTGGACATAAAAGCAATGGCACTTTTTAATTTTTTTTTTTAAAGTAGTGACCACTAACGTTATTATTTTGTCGGAACTTCAAAGCATAATTCGCCGTGAGACTATCCAGCCAAAAAAAAAAAAAAAAAAACGCCGTGAGACCACGCTCTCATCATAAATCATAGACCACCATTCCGCCAACCTTTAACAGCTTTCTCATCCAGGTGTTAATCATTGCTTTTCCTATACTAGTATGAATGCCGTAAGTCTATACTAGTATTGCTTTTCCTCTCTTAAGACACGGCATGCTGTGGTCATGTTTATTTAATAATGTAATACATAATTATTTAATATGTGTTAATCATTGATTAAAATTTTACAATTAAAATTTGATTTAGCACATAATGAAAAATCATTAATTAGTACCGTAGTCAAATGGTACTAAGCTGGAATTAAATTCTCGAACAATGTTCAAGTTTTGCTTTTTTTCTTTTTACTAATTTGAAAATTTGTGCATTGTTTTTCTACTTGGGGTTGTTTTCTTTCTTAAGGCACAGCAATATCTCAATTAGTCCCGTCGGAAACGTGCTTACCAAAACACAATGGAGAAATATCGGAACATGGATAATTTGTGAGTCATTCTCTTATTGGTGATGGTAAGAAAGTTTGTTCGAATTTCAAACACACGGAAGTAATAATCTTGAAATGGAGAAATTCATCGCAGACGCCTACAAATGGTAATCCCGTCGCCTATAGCAGCTTGGGAAATTTGAACCCGAGTATCTGCTGCAATGGATTTGTTGAACTCCCTTATAACCCTTCTGACGTCCCTCATTCCGAATTCCTCTGGCACATCCTCTTTGGCCATGGCCACTGTTCCGCAAAAGAGTGTGTTATCATACACAACTATTCCGCCAACCTTCACCAGCTTCAAGAGCTTTTCATGATACTTCCCATACCCACCTTTGTCGGCGTCCACGAAAGCAAAGTCAAAAGATTCCTCATTGTTGTGCTGCAAAACAACCACCATCACTCAATAAGCGACAGAAGAACAAAGATTAATCATACATGACTGGAAGTAAACCTGGTCTTAATGGAATCATGAATGAACATTTGCTTTCGGAATAGGAAATGACTTTAGGATGTTCCGAGTGCTCACGTCTTCCAGAAGTTCATCGAGGACCTTATTAGCATCAGAGTTGATGAAATTGATCTTGTGTTCAACTCCAGCTTTTCTAATGAATGGCAACCCGATGTTGTATGCCTCCTGATCTATGTCGATCGCGGTAATCTGCAACCAGGGAGCCTAAATTAGCACCACGCAACAGAGGCTATAGAAAGAATGAAGGTGATTAATTAGAAGGGGACAAATTAAGTCAAAACAAGGAAAAGAGACTAACAGCCAAAACGCTGACCTTTCCATCCTCTGGCAATGCAAGAGCGGTGAGGAGGACGGAGTATCCAGTGTAAACTCCAATTTCAATCGTCTTCTTTGCATTGATCGTCTGCAAGAGCAAGGACAGAAACTGACCTTCATCCGGGGCCGTACCCATGAAGCACCTGCCAAGAAGAAACCCTTTTAATCCGAGCATAAACAAGAGAAGCCGAAAGTTGATGTTCGAGTGCCGTAAAGGATCTGAAGAAGAAGACTTACAGTGGATGACTTTCAGTTGCAGCCCTGAGCTCCCTGAGATGTTCCGATTCCCGTGGGTAGACACTAGTCTCCACGAGATACTTCTCACCACAGAAAGCAGATAAGAACAGCAAACATTGAAATGAAACAAATACAATAATTCTTGTTGAGAAAAAAAAAAAACAAGATTTAGAGTCAGAAAAAAACCTCATACAATTCTTTGCTCCGCAATAATCCATGCTTGGTCAAAAGTTCTCTGGCATCCATGCTTCTTCTTTAAAGAGAGTAGTGTGTGTGTGAGAGAGAGATTGAGAGAGAAGAGAATGCACTCTCTGATGTTCTTAGTCGGTTCGGTGCTCGGAGGAAGAAGAAGATTGCTGTCTATATAGATCAGCACCACTTGACGTTTGGACATGTGATATGCCCTCGCCAACTGCCCTGCCAACTCGCATACTTATTATTATTTTTTTTTTGGATAAAAACTCGCTTGCTTGAAAGAACGTAAAAATTTTCATTTTTTTTTAAGAAGCTATGTTTGGTTAGGAAAAGAGAGAAGCTCTGTTTGGTTAGAGGCTATGAATAAAGAGAGGATTGCATCGTTAGTTGGTGAAGTTGTTTATTGCGGAGGACGGCAACTGCATTACTGGGGCCTCTCTTTTCTGTATCTCTCTCTCTCTCATAACTCTCCCCGCCTCAGTTCTCTCCTCACTTCGTCCGGCAATCTTCCGGCAAGGTCTGAGCTCTGGTCAATCTTCACTGGATTTTTAGCTTTATTTCTTTTTTCGTTATCCCAGCCATTGTTTTGCCTACAGCCACTATCATCTTCTATTTTGGTGCTTTCCTTCACGATTCAGGACTCCTATATTCCATTCTCTTAGAGTGTTACCGCTACCAGATTAGATTAGATGATATTTTAAATTATTGGTTCGTTTAGAATGTTTTAAAAAAATATTTAAGAAATAAAATAATTTATTTTTTTTAATAAAAATTAGTTTAATTATTAAAATTTAATATTCTATCTCCTCTACTTTTCTTTTAGACGGTCTTTTCCTTTTGAAAAGAAGGGTCTAATAATACTCTAAAGTGGTATTGATTTGTTTGTTGAAAGATACGTATATTTTACGTTAAAGTTAATATATTGAATATTTTTTTTTCAGCGTGTGTGAAAGACTTTTTATACATATTAAATTAATATCTTTTAATCTAATAATTATAAGAGACCGGAGGTATTTTGAAATAAAAATTATTTTTAAACTTCTATCTAAAATTTTCTATTCATGAACAGAATAATCTGCTTTTTTCTCTATATATTTCTCTTTTCCTTTTCTATTTCGATCACTCTTCTCTCTCTCATTTATCATTTCCCTTGAATATTGACTCTCTTGCTTTCTCATCTTTCTTCTCTCTTGAATTTTATCAGATTTTTTCTCTCTTAAATCTTTAGCAGATTAACTATTTTTCTCTCCCAACTCTCTCTTCTCTATTTTGTTCGCGATTGTTCTTTTGCAATCAAAGTTAGTATCAACGAAGGTAAAGGACATTGTGTGAAAGATCCATTAGTCAATCTTCATAAATTCATCTATTACAGTTGCAGACATTACGGATGGAGTTCTTGATATGAAAAGTAGGTTACCGAGAAGAGTGGAAGTTTGTTGCATCTGAAGAGTGAAGATAAAAAATCGAGTAATCTAGAAGAGTGGTGATTTATTGTATCTAAAGAGTGAAGACAAAAAATCTACTATTATTATTAGATAAATATTATTATATTAAGTATTATTTTTTTAAGTCCCTAAACTTAATTTTTTCAAATTTGGTCCCGACCATTAACTTCTACACAAACTCGTTTTCCATGCTAATGCATGGTAGTACTAGAGCAGCAGAGCAGGAGAGAAGACAGAAGATAGAAAGAAGAGAAAAAGACAGAAAGAAGATAGAGAGAATTTGGTAGAATTAGTTGAAGAAATTGGATGAAAAAAATAAGTATTAGAAAGTAAGTAAAAAAAGTAAATTTCAAATCGTTTCAAACTTTTTTCTTTTTTCTATCATAGTTTTACTTACCCAAAATACTCTTATGCTTCATAACTGTCGGATTAAAAAATAATAAATAGTAACTAATTGAACGTTAAAAATATTATCGACCCGTAAAAAAAAAAGAAATTCAGCACTCTAACCGAACCGTATATTTTAAATATAAAATTGCGTTGGGTGCGGACTTAAAATGTTGTCCAATGCCAACCGCGATTAGGGTAAGGTCGCTGTAGTTGTTGGACTATTTTTCTTCTTCCTTTTATAGTAAAGAACAAAAAGGCGTATATATCCATGATTATATTAAACGATACCGTGAGAGGCATGAGCCCACACCACGCACCACGTTGACACGTTCGTTGGCTTACATGTTATATAATCTATACTATACTAAAAGTATGAATAAGGGTCATGGGGATTTAAATTTGTTTTGTTTCTTCCTTTTTTGAATGTCCTAAAATACCCTTCGATAAAATTATTTTTTGTATTTTTTAAAATGTATTAGTATCATTTTGATAGTTTTTGACATTTAAATGATAATTATTTAGGAGTTACATAGAAACAATTAATTTGGAGAAATAGTTGTAAGTTAGTTTTAATAAAGATAAAATAAAGAATTAAAGAGAAAAGTAAGTTACTAAAAAAGAGTATTAAATAGAAAGACTTTATTGTCATAAATAATTATTAATTTTTTTAATTATAATTATTAAATTAGTATATATACCTCTCACATCTTGATTATGTTTTTACACATTTACAAAATCAATAGACAATATTTGAAAAAAATATTTTACTATTCTTATTTTGAGAATTTTAACTTGTATGTTTCTTTCTTTTTTGAATGTCCTAAAATTTCTTTTGATAAAATTATTTTTTATTTTTCTAAAATGTATTATTGTCATTTTAATAGTTTTTGACATTTAAATGGTAATTATTTAAGAGTTACATAGAAACAATTAATTTGGAGAAATTATTTGTAAGTTATGTTTAACAAAGATAACTTAAAGAATTAAAGAGAGATGTAAGTTACTAAAAAAAAGTATTAAAGAGAAAGATCTTATTCTTTTTTTTTTCTATAATTGGATGCATACATGGTGCTTTGTATAATTAATATTTACGCTTAATAATATTAAGTATCTACCAAAAAATCAGTTATTGAAATGAATAAAAGTAGAGTTTATAAATTGTATGTAATTATTTAATATAAGTAATAAAAACATATATAAAATTGGAATATCATCAAAATAACAAAATAAAAGGTAAAAAATTGCATTTGGACCACTATTATTATGTGTGTGTCTGAGAGAGAAAGAGAATAATTTTGCTAATTTAAAAATTTTAAATACTAATATAATTTATGAAAAATTTAAAAAATAATAGAATTTGATTAAAAAGAATGAGCATTTAACATCAATGAAATTGTTTCTACAAAATTAAGAAAAATATGAATCTTATATGAATATTTTGAAAATAATTACACGAGTGAAGAAAATTACGCATAATCTCTTGCATTGGAAAAAATAGTATATTATTATTTTACAAAACTAACTAACATGATTATGGTAAAATATTATGCTAATTAAAATTTTCAAATACAGATATTACTTATAAAAGGTCCAAAATATAATCACACATAAGGTGAAAAACAATTCACTATATAACTGCTATAAAATAATTTAGATGATTAATAAAAGTATGAATTATATCAAAATATTATCAGAATAATTAAACAAATAATTTACAAAATACTATTATAAAAATAATTTATAAATTTACAATATACTAAATAAAAAGTTAATTACGTGCAATTTGCACGTACATGATGCTAGTGCTAAAAAAAGTGTCATTCAACTTTAGATCTTTCTTAAAGAATTCCTCAAAAAGGCAACTTGGCTTTTTGTACTATTAAATGGCAAAATAATTCCCTGGCTGAACACATTGCCACCACAATCATGCTTAATAATTTTTAAGTACATAAAAACGACATGTTTGGTGGAGGCCTTCTGTTGGAGAAAGAAACTCGAAGAATAGCAGAAGAGGTAGAATAGGCCATTGGGTGTGGGAATTGAAGGCGGAAGAGGAAGAACCTCACTTCTACTTAAGCAGTTAAATTAGAAATTATTTCTAACACTTATCACTCCAAATATTGTAGTCATTCTCAATCGCCATTGAACGTACAAAAGTAGTGCACTTCTTGAATATTTTTTGGATATTTGCACTACTTAACCAATAAATCAAGATTTCGATCATTGGGTTTCTTTTTGTTTTTAAATAAAAGAAAAGAGATCAATTACCGGGGACCTAAACGAGCATCGCCCGTTTGGACTTGGACACCGAGCATGAGCCTCACCCTTCCGGAATGAAATGGCCCAAGGAACCAATTAATCCAGCAAGATAAGAGTTTAAATAAAGCAAACCTTAAGTACACAAAACGAATAGAGAATAATGAAGTCTGCCCAGACAGATGACTCTTGAAAGCTACTTAAAGCATGATAGAAAAAGTTCAGAATGGAACAGTGATGCACATCAAATGTGAAAATCAGTACTAGAGACGCCTGCAAACAGTAATTCCATCTCCTAAAGGAATTTGAGATACTTGAACTCGAGCATCAGCAGCGAGTATTTTATTGAACTCAATTGTGTAAGTCCTGCCAGCTTTCAGTCTCTCAGGTGCAGATTCTTCTGGCATAGCTACTGTCCCTCCCCAGAGTGTGTTATCGTATACAATTATTCCACCTTTCTTCAACAATTTCAACAGTCTCTCGTGGTAGTGTGCATAGTTGATTTTGTCCGCGTCAACAAAAGCAAAGTCGAAACTCTCTTGGTTATCACTCTGCAACAGAACCACAAAGATGGAATAGAAGCTTATGTTAATCTCCTCATCTTCTGCTTCTGGGGAACTCATGGTACTAATTTGGGAGTTTGATACTAACATCTCCAAGAAGTTCATCAAGAACAGGAAGGGCCTCGGATTCAATGAAGTTGATTTTTTGCTCTACTCCAGCTTTTCTGATAATTGGCAATCCTATTTCATATGATTGCCGATTCATGTCAATGGCTGTGATCTGAAACAGTGGATTTTTTTCGATCACAAACTGTTCCAACAATTACATATACAGACTAATCAAAGAAATAAAAATGAGTAGCACACCAACCCACCTTGCCATCATCGGGTATTGTCAGAGCAGTGAGGAGGAGGGAGTATCCAGTAAACACACCGATTTCTATGGTCCTTTTTGCATCTAACAACTTCAGAAGCATGGCAATAAACTGAGCTGCATCTGGGGCTGTGGCCATGACTGACCTGTGAAAGAAGTTAGATAGCCTTCATTATGAAAACTTGAAAGATTCTACTCATGCTCAGGTTCTTCGAGAAAAGCTAAAGACGTAAAAGAAATTATGAACTGCAGGTTCCCTGTTTTGAAACTTCACTTGTGATTGTCATCTTTTACTATAAATATCAAGTTACTAGAGATCTCTTTTTCTTTTTCCCTTTTTTCCTTCAAGTTTTTCTGGATTTCAAACTTCGCCAACTTGTTCTGTAAACCAGGGCGATTCAAGCTGATTTGTTCAAGATACTTGAAAAGAAAAATTTAATCAATTGTATTTTCTATCACTGAGTTGTTGTTTTGAATTTTAATGAAGTGAAGAAGGCGTGACTATAGATTACTGTCAGATCTAATCTTGACAAGAAGGGGTGAAAGCATGAAATTTTATAGATAGAGTAGTTTTCTTGTTGTTCGTACTCTTCCTTTTAACTTCAATTTGATGTTCTCAATTTTCACAAAGCAAGTTGCAGATTGGGGAGTATTACCTCGGATGATCTGCACTTACGACCCTTAGCTCCTTCAGAGGCGGCAGTTCACGTGGGTACACAAAGGTCTCCAGGACGTACTAAACTCACACAAGAAGAGAAATAAAGAATAAATGTCGAGGTTTCAACAATAGAAAGGGACAATTACAAGAAAGATGCTACCTCATACAGTTCTGGACTCTCCAACAATCCCTTGTTCTCAATCTTCTTAGTCTTGTCTTCCATTTCTTCTTAAGAACTAAACTGGAGGGAAGAAACAGAGAGAAAGGCCCTTAGCCAGAAATGACATTGTAAAGTTGATTCCACTGAGCAATTACGTATTAGCACTTGAAGAAGCAACATATTCCTATGCTGATATTGGGAGGCATTTTGCATCTTACTGGACTATTGCATTAGCCATAACCTTCAGCTTGACTAGTCTCTGAAGCTACTGCCAACATGATGTTCTTATATGACTAACATCAGTAGTGATTTAGGAGATTTTCTTTTTCATTTCTCTCTCTCTCTCTCTGTCTTTTCTTTCTCATATACTTTCATACCAGAAGCGATGAATTTCGTCAAGGCATAACGTTGATTCTTTCTGAAGTTGTCAACCTTTTCCAGCAAAAATACTGATTTGATATTTTTTTTAAAAAAAAAAGACAGAAAACAAGACTACCGAGTATAATCCAGATGAAGAAGAACAATCTACTTCAAAGATTATTAACCGGAATTCTACGAAATACCCATAATCTTGAATTGACTAAAACTCTTGGGATCATTTCCTCCTTACAAATGATAGCAAAACCAATTAATATAAAACTTCAACTGAAGTATCTGAATTTGAGGCACATGTGATAAACGCAAGAATTAAGTCGCGCACTGAAAGAAGAAGAATCAATTGTGTATTGGAATACAAAACTTACTTGTAGATTGTATACCGAAAACCCTGTCAATTTTGCAGATTGAACTCAACTGCTAAGGAAAGCAAAGAAAAGACGAGAGAGAAACTCTATATGTATATTTCTCATTAATTATATCAAAAAATACGTACATGACTTTGTTTATATACACAGGAAACCGCATTTCCCACTTAATTTTCTTTTGATATACTTAACTCTACTGGTTGTCTCACAGCTTAAGTAAAACAATAATTAATCAACTGCCGTGTAAAGGGTATCTTTAAAAATCCTAAGTAAAGCCCAGTTATTCACGTGATCTCATATGCCGGGATACAGTTGACAATTTGAAGCAGAAGCTTGATGCTGCAATTTAACCAAGAATATGGAAGCCAGCAACTCATGGCTCTCGCAGAATCAGATAAGCCCGAGGGATGCAAGGGTTCAACCACAGTTGTATTACCTTTCGCCTATGGGGGCGTTCCCGAATCCTATTATTGCGGTACCTCGGACCTCTGGGCGCACCGGAGATCTTCAAGTTTGTTGAATGATTGATTTAATTTTTTTTTAAAAAAATTCCCTTTAATTAATTAATTAAATTAATAAATCATTTCACAATTAATTTTAAGTTTAGATAGAACATTAATTAATTAATAAATTAATAAATCATTTCACTTTTGTATCAGAAACTAATAAGGTCAGATTCATCGTTGAAAGTATGAGGTTGTCTCTAATATTTTCTGGTCACTTAACTATTGAAGACATTACTATACAAATCATTCAGAGGCTGACATACTTGTGTGGCCTTCAGGAAATCCCTCTTTGGCAAATGAATATGAAAAAGGACCTCAGCAAAATTTATTATTATTATTATTATTTTCTTCAAAATATAAGGTCTTTTGATATATATTAAAGAATAATAATATAAGAGGTTCTTTTTTTACTCCCTCTATTTCAAAATATAAGAAGAGGGAGTAAAAAAAGAACCTCTTATATTATTACCTCTATTTTTGTATAAATTAAAGAAAAAAAATATTTTACTTTATTTTTAAATAATTTTATTAATATAATAATAATTAAAAATTATATTTATGGCGAGGAGTAACTTTAAGGTCAAATATTTTGAGAAAGAATAAAAGTACAAAAAAAAGTTTTATATTTTAAAATAAAAAGAGTATTATTTTATAACAGAAATAAAAAGTTGTGGGCTGGGGTAAGTAATTATAGAAAGATATATATTAGAGGATAATGATATGAGTCTATGAAAGATATTTTGAAAGAAAGGCAAAAAGTAAAAATCAGTGGACTGAAACTTTTCCAGCAATCATCCCCTAAAGAAAAAGAATAATCAACATTTTTCTAAAATTACAATGTTATTGAAGTTTTTATACCCTCTATTTTTCATAAATAACTCATGTTGGCCAAATTATGAATTGTAAATAATAAAATATAAATATTAAACATAAAATATTTTTACTGATATAAAATAATTTTTATATAATGTTAATTATTTTATTCTTCAAATATATTTTAAATTTTCTTTTTATAGTTGATGTGTCAGATTTTGGCGACCCGGCACACCAAGATCTGGTGCACCAGTCGGTGGTGCCAACATGAGCGCCACCTTACTGTTCTTGTTTGGCTCCAAGAAACGGTAAGAATTCCATTCCTTTTTCTTTTTTTAATTTTTTATTTATGTACCTATTTTAAGTTGTAAATTATATTATAAATTTTATTTATTTTACTTAATATAATTTTTTAAATTTACATATGTAGGATTTCAAATCTTTTTATTTTTTATAATTTTATTATTTGTTTTAATTTGCATATTATATTATTAGTTTCATTTATTTTACTTGATATGTTTTTTTTTATTTTTTAATTTGACTAATAATATTTCTAATTTGATCAATTTATTTTTTATGATTTAATTATTTATTTATTTACTTATTTGTTTTACTTAATTCATTTTTTATTTTTTATTTATTTTATTTTTTAAGTTAATTCTTTGGTTATTTAATTTTTTTTGTTATTATATTGAGAATTTTATTAAATAAAATTTTATTTGTTAATAATGTTATTATTCTCTTAAAATTTTTTATTATTAATTAGTATTAACAATGCAGAAGCTGCTTATACATTACAGAAGCTTAATGCAAGGCAAATCCTATTCCGAAACAACTTAGTAGAGGTCGGAGAAAGCCCAGTCCTAATCGGTTTCAAACAATTTGAGACCGATAAGCATATAAATCACTCTATAATACTGAAGCCATGCATTCAAAACTTGTAACTTCAGATCAAACCACAAGAAGAAGAAGAAGAAGAAGAAAAAAGAAAGAATAAGATCAGTTATCATGGATGATCCAGCAAATGTTTCTGAGCCAATGGAAGACCACGTCGTCGAGCCTGGGTTTTCCCAGTCGCCGGCGGAGTTTCTTGGCGAGATCTATACGATCATTAATAAGAAAGAAGAGGATGATCAAGTCCTCCCTAACCCAAAGGCAAGGACCTTTCGTCCTCAGGCCAAGCAAGAGATGATTTTCCCGCCACCAACATGGTCGCCGCAGCAACATTTTTATGCAACAGATCAAAATAAGGTGATTCCTCAGGATTGGCGCACCTCTGAGTTACGAGAACTTGAAGAAGATCGTTTAGCTCGACTGCGCTTGGCTCGTCAAATCTGCAATCAGAAAATCAGACACAAGAAATTGTGATCTTTTGAATCACGCAGATGATTTATACAGTTCGTTTTTTTTTTCACTTAGATAAATTATTTATATACTCATTCAACAATGTTAGTAATTTGTTGAACTCTGATTGATGGAATGGATTAATGTTGTTTATATTGTGATTAGTAGAAGATTCTTTCACAGAAACATGCTTAGGGTTTAATCCTGTTGATGCAGGGCGAACGTTTTCTTGTTTATTAATTGATTAGGGTTTATTGTGCATAAAAATTCACATTCCTTGAACGAGAAGGAGATGAATTGCATATGAAGTCGCTGAAGATTTCTTTAATATCAGTAAAAAATATGAGAAGACACTGACTAAGTATATATCATAGGTCTGAGTGCTTTAACAAGTCAGTTGACACTTTGAGTAAACCTTATCCTACCAACGGCATATCTGTAGAATTATACTGGGAAAGGAAATAAAAATGGCCAACAATTAATACAGCAAAACATAAGTCGGATAAAAGATTTAATACAACAAAAACAACAAAACATAAGTCGGATAAAAGATTTAATACAACAAAACATAGGTCGGATAAAAAGATGATCCATAAATACTTAATGGATGACTGTTTTACTGATAGAGAATAATTTTTATATAATTTAGCACTTCTGTCCTTCAAATCAAATATTTTTTATAGTTCTTCAAACATTTAAAAGATCTCTAAATTACCTACATGATACTTATTTTATTTATTTTATAAATTATTTATTTCAAAATAAAACAGAAAAAAACAAAAAATAGAAAAAAGGGGAGGTGCCCACCCTGTTGTGAGCGCCACTCACACATCTTCTTTTTTTCTGTTTTTTTATTTTTCTTTTTCCTGTTTTATTTTTTAAAAAATAATAATAATTAATTGTAAAAAAATTATGAAATGTTAAAACAATCAAAGTTACCCTCTATTGGTCAGCAATCCCCAAGATGATTGCACCAATTCTTAAAAAAAAAAAAGAAAAAAAAAAGATGATTATACTCGGTACAAAAATTCAACAAAAGTTGGCTTATCGGACCATCTGGACTATAAAAAAAGTTCAGACGGATGAAATGGATTATAAAAAGTTCATAGATTGAATGGTCTGATTGCGTCAACCACTGATACAAAGTTCCAAATGCAATTTATTCTGCCAATTAAACTATAAACCAAGAAATCTAAGTTGACAGAACGGGTTAATCTAAGATGCAGGGAATAGTTACTGCTCGTTGCATGAACCATGTGTTGTAGAGCCAACACATAGAGTTGTTTATATGCCGAGACGAGTTCATGTAAATGATAAGATAACCAAGAATGAGAAAGATTGATGAATTACTGTCTAAAACAGAAACAATCGTATCATCTGTCTATGAATGAAATTAAAGATAACCTCAATGAATTGATCAAGATAGCTGGGTTGTCAAGGTTCGGGAAAAAATTAAAAAAAAAAAAAAAAGAAGTCACAGGTTTAACATTCCTGTGGGTGACTTTCAGTGAGTTTCCTTAGCTCCTGCAGAACCTCCGACTCTCCCGGAAAAATGGAGCTTTCTTGGATGTACTGCTCAAGAAAGGTGAAAGAATTATAGCATAGTTTGCTGAGCATAAATGAGTGGCAGTAATAGTGCAGTAAGATCGAGAAATTACCTTGAGCAATTCTTCACTCATCAATATTCCTTTGACTGGATGCACAACTCTGTTCATCTCAGCCATTGATTATACTTTGACAGCCACCAAAGAGACAGCGAAAGAAAGTACATATGTGCACAAACATTAGGCCTCAAGACTCAAATATTTTTGAGATGGTAAAATGTCTGTGTGCAGCCTTAAAGCCTTGCATAAGGAGCAAAGAAAAATCTGAAAATGCATAAACTTTTTCAAACACCTAAAACAACCGGTTAAAAGCAAACATCTAAGAAAGAGAGAAGGAGAGAGGGGCACAGATTGAATGCTCAGAGTTGACAAATGAACTCTAAGATGATCAGCTTGGACAATTTATAGGCGAGGCTAACAATGGAATCGGATTACTTTAATTATATCTTTAATTAGTGATAAGATTTATCTTCTAATTACTTTCTATTTCTTCTTATTAATATGTACCTTTGAACCCTATAAATAAAACTTTAAACTGATGTATTAAACACACACATTGATTTATTTATTTACTCTAAGAGAATCAATGAAAGTTCTTTTATTTTTTCTATTTTCTTTATAATTTTTCTGTATATTCTCTTCATTAAAATTTTTTTATTTAATTCTCTATATTACTATTACGATTTCGTTTCATTAAAATTTTTTTATTTAATTCTCTATATTACTATTACGATTTCGTTGTGCTGACGACGACTGCGCGTTAATAAACTCATAATACTTTTATAAGTATCAATTATTTTAAGACATCTCATTAAAAAAATTAAATAAAATAGGACAAAAGGGGTATTTGATTCAGTGTTATCATCTATTGAGCCAGCCACTCACACCCAAAGCAATAGCAAACCGCTGACACCCCCACCTCATATGATTTCTCTGATAGAGGTGGAACTGAATCCACTAGCTGCAGCCCTCCTAACTTTCCAGATCTAATGCAGGGGATCTTTCGCACTGAAAGCCTCAGTTTTGTGACGAAAATATAAACCCAGGACAATGTGATATAGAGAGAGAGAGAGAGAAGAGAACAAATGGAGCACACTGGATCAAAGGCCACTAGAGGTATATCTGAATCTCGGCCATCCAATTGCACAGATTTTATTCCCTAAATCCCACAAATAGAGTTCCAAACGAAAAATAATTTTTAAAAAAAAAAATTCGCACATTTGAAAATTAATACTTCATGCACATATTTATGGCTAAGGCCCAAAGGATACAAATACAAATGAAGGTGTGGTTTTATACACAACATTATTTTTCAAGGTGTATGAACAGGTGCAACCTTGCATCAAGATATTTACAGAAGAATTGAAAATCATGTCTATATTCAAATATTCAAGAAATCTCTATAAATTCCATTTTCTCTCATCTTGGTGCGCTAGAATCCATTTCTATTGCCCTGCAAAATCGTGTTAAAGAATGAGGCACAAACTACTTGCCGAAAATAAGGATTTCACTGATGGTTAGTCCGAAGAGCCTGTACCCTTGCAGCTAAAGTGTCATAGTCTGGAAGATTTGGATGAACATGACTGGCTTTCTTCGCACTATCTTCTCTAGTCACAGAGCCCCGACTAGATGTCTTCTGAGCTTCAACGCTATCTGATGCTTCTGGCTTTTCCTTACGATGAACCTGACTAGCACTCTCTCTGCTATCGTCTCTGCTAATAGAATTCCAACTTGAAATCTTGTGAGTTTTGGTACTGCCTGATGCTTCTGGGTTCTTCTTGGAGTTTACCGGATGTGATGATATCTTAGACTCCATAGTTGTCTTAGATCCTATTTTTCCTGAACTAGATGGCTGCATATCTCCCATATGACCTGAACGCTTTTTGTGGGACTCAGACGGTTGTGGCGTTTCAGCATTGTAGGAACTTCTGGTTGGATTTCTCTCTGCAACAGAATCAGAAGTTTCAAGGACCGCAGTGTTTGCCTGCCCCTTCAGATGAGTAGTTGAGTCGGAACTTCGAGGAGAAACTTTGGTTCTTCTAGAAACTCCCGTTCCCAGACGACCTCTGCCATGAACTTGTCTTGCAGAATCGTTCTCTGAGTCACTACTTTCAGAATCGAAGTATGTGACTGTACCTCTAGAATTTGATTTTGCTTTAACATCTTTGTCTGCTCTCCCTATATATGATTCTTGTCCATGACTTGAAGGCAACTTCTGAGATTCCTCAAAACTGCTACTATTGGAATCATCATGAGAATTTCTCATTCTTGATCCTCTTGTATTACGAAGCACTTCACTGTTTCCAGTACTAAAACTTCCCACAGCAGGAGAACCATCAGATTGTGGAACCACAGCAGGACTCTCCTCATCCCTTTCGCTGGAGGAAGATGAGATATTATCTAATTGACTCCTTCTGTAAGGAGGTCGAGTAAAACCCTTCTGCCGAAAACCACCAGTCAACTTTTCAAAGTTTAACCCTTTACCATAACCAGAATTCTCATCATTGATCTGAGACTCATGTGAATGTGATGAGTTTACACTATCATTAACTTCATCTACAGAGGAAAGCCTCGATCTTGATGTGTTGTGTCTGTTCACTTGATCCACCGACTTATAATGTGGTTCACTGTCACTATCATCTGACCCTAGCTGAGATTTTTCCCATGTCGGAGATATATGACTGCTGCTTGGTGCCTTGCCAGAACCAATGTTTTGTGGGGATCCAGTAGTAGTTTCTGTTCTTTGATCACTCTTCGAATGCCTTTCAGCAAAGGAAGATCTTAGTGATCCCTTAGACAGGCTTTCTGTACTATGAAAATTTCCAGAATCCTTTGTCTGACGAAGCAAAGTATGACCCATATCAGTCTCATCTTCAGAACTCTGACCATCTGAATCATCAAATTTTGCAGGCCCAATATTATCTGGTTGCGGACTATCCATAGTAGCTTCCACACTTCCAGAAAACTCGTGAAAGGAGTTCCTTTTGGTGGAAAATACCGAATGAAATCTTTCTTGTGAGTTGCTCGTGGTGCCTGTATCTGCAGAGAGATGTGTGGTAAAGTTACTATCTGGAGAGGGAACATAAAACTCCTCACGATGGGAACCAGACTCATCTTCACCATCTGAACCAGACTCATCAAAAGTTACACGATCATTTTCATGAAAACCTGACTGCAAAGAGTCTCTATACATGTGTCCATCAATACCACCAGAATGGTCGTCATCAAAATCATGCCCAAACATTCTGTTGCCAGATTTCACATTTTTGTCATCACTGCCAGAGACACTTGAACGGGAACCAGAAGAGATAACACTGGATTGAATTTTAATTCTTTCTTCTCCATAATAGTCAAATTTCTCAGAACTAAAGCCCCCAGGCTGGTGAATCCTATATTCAGCCTCAGATTCATCTGAGTGTATCTCCATTCTAGTTTCCAGTTCCTCCTCTTTGGATAAACTTTTCTGTGAATACTCCTCTGCTCCACGATCATTTGAAACAAAATGGTCCTTGTCAAATGACCCTTTTGATCTTGAGGAAAATGCTTGAGCAGATCTTATTTCACTACCACGATCGTCCTGGAAAGTTCTTTCAGATTCAGCATTTTGTTTATTGGGTACCCTTGGGTGCAGATTAGCCGAATCTGTTGGACGATGATCATTAGTTAGTTTGTGACCATGAACATCCGATTTGTGTGATTCTGCAAAATGCTGCCTAGAGACCCAGTCACGACTTGACAGTTCTGCAGCAGCTCTGGCAGCCATACTTGCACGTTCAGCAGATTCAGCAGCTGCTTGTGCAGCAGCAGTTGCATCCTTAAACTCCATGTTCCAACTTTGCTTACCAAAAGAAAAGGTGTCACCCTCTCCATGAGATTCTTGATTGATTTCTTGCCTATCAACCATAGTTCCTGAAGGACATGAAAACATCCATGAGAAACTCTCAGAAGTGAGGCCTCCAGAAAATAAATGGTTCATTTCCCGCAATAATCATACCTGACGGTCTCCTTTCAGGCTGAGAAATGGAAGACACCACATTTCTGACACCACTAACTTCTGTAGGAAGATTTTGGTTTGCAGGCGATGATCTCACATTTTGCTCAGAGGAAATTACGTGTTGATTATGCATCCCGTGAAGACTAGGAGCACCCTGGACATCTGATACAAAATGAGGTTCAGCATACATCTTGTTGGCATTCTCGAAGTTACTTGGTCCATTCT
Source organism: Rauvolfia tetraphylla (assembly GCA_030512225.1). NCBI lineage: Eukaryota > Viridiplantae > Streptophyta > Magnoliopsida > Gentianales > Apocynaceae > Rauvolfia > Rauvolfia tetraphylla. Next base: position 5,857,209 of record JAJQKT010000045.1, on the reverse strand, counting down.
GATCAAAAAATAATTCATTTAGATGAACGCCCAAAAAAAGGCATGAATAACCGTAAAGTAAACCATCAGTACCAGCAAGTCATTAGGCAGTGTTTCGCTTTCTCCAAAGGCCTTAGGATCCCATTTGATAGTATGTTCCTCTGCAATACCAGTCAATGCTTTAATTTTAGCCAGCCCATCAGGTGCCTTTGCAGATAACTTCTCAACCAACTGACCAATAATGACAATACTAGATGTCAATTCCTTACTTTCTCAGAATACAGATGGCTGCTATCTCTCACAATTCACATTTTACTAATCAAAATGATGCATAATCTATACTCCATCCGTTTCAAAATATAAGTATTTTCGACGGCTGACATCTCTCACACTTCACATTTTAAAATTTAATTAAAATGATGCATAATCTATACTCCATCCGTTTGAAAATATAAGTATTTTCAAAATTTGGCACACATGTTAAGGATTCAAAAAAATGCATTTTTACAGTATAACTACCAAAAAAACCCTCAAGGAAATCATCTAGAAAATTGAAGAAAGAAATACTAATAGGGGTAACACCGGAATATAAGTAAATAAATACTCATTCGATTTTGTTAAAAGACTTAATATTTTGAAACATCTCTTCAACTCTAAAAAGACTTACATTTTGAAAACAAGGGAGTACAAAACTTACCATGCGGCTGACACCACAATCAGGACGCAACTCAATAGCTGATGAGGTGAACTCTTTTCCATACTTTGCTGTAAAATGCTTCTGAACATCCAGAAGTTCAGGGATATCTCCACATCTTGGTGACGCAAATATCACACTTGTAATTGCTTCCTTCAAATCAATGGGACAGTTTCTGCGAAAAAGAAACAAGTGGAACCATACATTACCAACCCTAAAAAAAATTCTACTTAACACAATACCAAAACATTGTCAGCGAAAAGGCTGACTATCATGCCATATGGGGGAAGCTCATGCTAAATAAAGTGGATGTGTATCATGAAAATAGTCAGGTCAACCAAAAAAATACATAAATAACCTAGTAAAACTTCTACTTTATGATTTTTCATTTCAGCAAGAAATTTAGCCAAGTCATTAAGATTTTTACACAAAGCCTCCCTAAGAAGGTTCTGGGGCTCATTAAACAAGTTAGTAAAGTGTTACAGTGAATAAGGAAATCACCATCATGACCTTTTGCAGGCAATGATGTCCACAGATACCACTTTTTGGGCAACTCTCAAATATCATCACTATATTGCACATAAGCAGCTATTTAAGGACAGATGGAACACTTGGGGCAATTCGAACTTACTTTTCCGTACCCTTTGTTTTTCATCATCTGAACATGGTAACCATGAAGGAAAACAAAAGTTTATGGTTTAGTCAAAGTAGCTACATATGAACCACACTCTGTTATTGCTAAATAAACTACCCACAAAGTTGATTGTTAACAGTAAGAGGGCCAGTGATGCCACAGTGCAAAATGACGGATCCAAAGAACGTATTAGCAAGCAACCAGAGAGATGAAGTATTCATTTTTTTTTATTGAACAGAATTTCACCATAACTTTCAGAAGCATGCCTGCCGAATAAAATCATACGATTTAAGGAAAGTCACTCTCAGACCTAAAGGAAAAAATAAATATGTTCAAAAATGGGAAGAGATGATATATAGAAATGCCACAAGAACAATAAAAGATATGTTAGAACACTCATATCAGTAAATGTTAAAACTACTATGTAAAATAGGCAAAGCTGCACTGCAGTATTACAATAATCTTAGAACCAATTATATCTCTCAAATGGATTCTTTCAAAACATTTTGCAGCAACCACATTGATTCTTATAATGACTCTATTCTTATAAAGCAGGGATATAATGTTTATTGGAGAAACATGAAACCACATACTTCTGAGTCTCAATAATTTGTAGGCGTGCCACGATGAGTTCACAGTATATCTCAATAAGATCATATGCTGCCATCATCTTCTCTTCCCTAATTACATGCTCAACCTGAAGTTTAGGATAAAGGAAGAAATGAAAACATCAAAGAAAGGCAATAAAGCACATCAAAGTACAGCAAGGCAGATATTGAAACATATGAGGAGATCAAAAGCAATGTTTCTTTGTAGAAAATTTGCTTTCTACCTTCTTGGATGACAGTCAATAAATAGTTAATAGCAGCAGTGAAGATAAATGTTCCGATAATATGTCAAGCCAGTAGCTAACATTATAATAGCTTAGTAATCAATATGACAAAGTGGAAGATCAAATGAATGAAAGAGAAGAAAAAGAATGATATGGAGAATGATAAAAGTGTAGGTAGACATGAAAATTCATTTCTGAGTCCACCCTAACACTGCGTGTGCACGCCGGCGGCCAGGGGGCCGGAAGGGGGCCTCATCCGTATGAACGCAACAGAATGAAGAAGCAAAAGATCGTCGAATAAGTGATTTGACTAGAGATATAGAATAAATGAGCTAAGCCAAGTCTGAAATGAGAGACAATTAAAGAAAATCCTTTTCCACAGTAGACAGTGAAACATCAGGCATTACAAAGTCCAATATTCTGCCCTTGCTCATCTATAAGTAAGGACGCCAAAAAATGCAAATTTATCCAAAAATTTACTGTTGCAGAGTAGAAGTCCAAGACAAGCTATAGTGCTATTCTTAAACAAATAAAGAATTTTATAGGGAGTCTGTGGCTCAATTGAGTGTAGGTACCAGTGACATAGTATATTTGTTCAAAGTATATCAGAAGTTTAAGAAGCATCAAGTTTCCCAGATGGTATCAAGGAGTATTTTGATAGTTGGAAACTAAATGGTAAAACCCAAAATTATGCAAATTTTCATATCCCATGCACCAGAACAAGATAAGCCTCCACCGTAAAAACCAAAATCTACTGAAAAAACAACTTTACTAAAGTTATGAAGAATGTTATTCAAGTTAGTTCTATGTCCAAGGCATTGGAATTGCCACTTTTGCAGTTATTAAACAATATGTCCCCATTCGTTCCTCCTTAATAGCCTTTCAATAATACTGACTTCTAGTTCCCCTGGATTCCTGAATTTGACGACGCAGTCATTACTTGAAAACCTCAAGGAATCCTGCTTCACACTCGGGATCTTCCTATAACATAGATGATCTAGCTCCATAGCAAATTGAAACAAGAAATTGATTCCCTTGCAAGCGATTGATGTTGGACAGTCACGTATTGTCTTATGGAATTGGAAAAGAATCAAAAAGTAATTCAATCACTAGATTTCAGAAACACAGGAAACATGTCCCACATATTCGAAATAGTTCTTTTTTTTAATAAAAGATAACAATCATACTCGAATCCGAGCAGTCTGGTCCTGGCCTGAGTCAAGCAATTGCGCCAATTCCCTTTTCATCTGTTTCACTTGCACTTCCTTCTTATTCTTCATCAACTTTATCCTTGAAGTTGCCAACTTCAACGACATCTTACTGTATCACAATCACACAATTCACCCAAAATAAAAACACGATTCACAAAACCGCATCATGTTGCGTGATTTGCTGATAAAATAACATAAGCTTACAAAACATAAACAAAAATAAGAGAATTCAGGATGATACCATTTCGCAGGCTTGAAGCTCTTGGACAACATGTCCTTAGGCTTATGCAAAAAACTTGATTTCTTCATCATATACAATAGAAATGAAACGATTTGTCTCAATGGAGAGAAAGGATGGAAGTTGAGAAATTGCTTTGTTTGATTTGGATTTGACTGACTGTGCGATTGAATGGAAAGAACTGAGGGAAGGGTTTCCTTGAGATGGGAAAAGATGGAATTTTGAGAACTTGCAGATGAAGGAATTTTTAATTCGGGATTAATTATACAGCGGTTTTTTTTTTTTTTTTTGGCTGAATTACAAGGCAAAACTGGGAAGAAGGATTCTGATAAACAAACGAAGACTTTTAATATATTGAAAGAGAAAGTCTCTTGGGAAGAAACTGGAAACTAACGTTTTAACGAGATAAGAGATGGCCGTTTCTTCTCTGACTAGTCAACCCCGTTTGCGACTCTTCAATAATCTTTCCTTCCTTTTCTTCTCTTCCGATCTTGTTTTAATAATTTCACTCCTAAACAACTTTTCATTTAAAAAAATCGAAGCAGATTATTATTATTATTATTATTATTATTATTATTATTATTTGTTAATTTTAAAATATAAATCAAAGTTAAAAGCTTGTCTTTTATTAAAATCTAATTATTCTTATAAAATATCATATTTTTTAAATAAAGAAGAGAATTACATAAAGATTCCATTATTATTTTTTTAAGAGTAAAAATTCCTTTATCATTTTAGTTTATGAAAAATAAAATACTGACTCAAATTTAAAAGTCATCATACTGAAAATTTTGTATTATGTACATTTTATATTACATTTTTCAGAGAGCTATGCTTCTAATCGGATTGCCCTTTTTTTTTTAACATTTTTCATTTCTTGTGAAATTTTCTGTGGAGATATTAAATTATTTATTGTAGAAGAAGGTTTTCTATGGGGAGGGGGGTAAGAATTTTGAAGGAATGGCAAGTCTACGTAAATATTTCCGTATAAATGAAAATGCATGGTTTATTAGTGAAGGGTCTTTGTTTGGAGCCTTTGGTGACTTAGGAGGAAGTTGCCGCCGGAAAATGGTAATGATTGTAATTTGTAATATTTGGTAACATTGCCAATTGGCTTACGGGCAACGCATCAAATATCAATCAATCACTTTCTCCAATTAATATAATAATAAATAATATCCCATGGTGGCTTCCGTGTGGACGATCGCTAAGCTGTCTTCGTCATTCAAAGTTTAGCAACGTCTGGAAATGCGTGTCCTTTTTCGAAGCTTCCCAGGAAATAAGGTTGATTCCATGATATTTCCTCGGACAAAGCGCAACAATCCTCCAATATCTGAACGCTAAACCGAACTTTTCAAGCCCCTCTTCCCAGGAAAAAGCTGAAGGTGTTTTTTTTTTGGATTTTTACAGAGTTTAACTTTTTTTTTTTTTTGAAAACGGATTAAGATAAATTGGATTGCGGAGAGAATATACTAGGCTGAATATAACACTAAATAGAATGTTATTATGTCTAATATAATACCATCTCAAATAACGTTATAATTTTTTTTATAACGTTATTTTAAATAGTATTATAAATTGTGTAAAACGACATTTAAGATAATATTATAACTTTTACTATAACATTATCCCTAACTTCAATCTTCACAGTCATTTTCATTACTCTTTCCCCACAAGCAGTCATTTTCATTACTCTTTCCCCACAAGCAGTCATTTTCATCACCTCAGCACTAACTACAATTTTAATGCCTTCTTCGGCGAGAACCTGCACCCGATCGTCCATTTCTTACAGCGACAATGGAGGTATCTCTTCCTCCTAAGCCATTGCTTTTTTTTTTTTTTTTGGTTTGTTGCTTCTTCTTGCTTTCTCCGCCTGAACCTTCTTCTTGCTTTTTTCATACTTTTTCTACTTCTTCTTGCTTCTCCTTGCTTTCTCCGCCTTTAGTTGCTATAAGCCTCTTTCCTGTGCTGGTTGAAGTATTCAACTATCTTGTAAAAAATAATCTTGACAAGTGTTTTCAGTAGTAACGCCATTAATTTCTTCAAGATACTATTCAATGACTCCAATAGATTTGTAGTCATTATTCCATACTGGTAGCCACCGTTATGTACTATGGTCTATTTCTTTAATAAAATTGCAGTAAACCAGTTGAATACCTCCGGACGCATTCTTTTAATTTCGTTCATCAAGTAATTAAACTTTGAAACCTCAGTTGCCGTCCTCACCTGTCACATCAAACTTTTAAACTCTCTGTCCTTAAATTTTAGATTGAAATTAGCCCTAACATGGCGCATGCAAAATCTGTGCTGAGCATAGGGAGGTTGCCATTGCTGCTGTTGGCCAATTGGGTTCAAAATACCCTTCTGCTGATCAGATATCAAACAAATGGGACGGGTTTCAACCACACATTCTCGAAGAAGGTCAAAGAACCAATTCCAACTTGTTGAAGATTCCTCGTCAATAATCGCAAATGCTAGAGGATAAACATGATTATTAACATCTCATCCGCTTGCAATTAACAGCATTATCTTATAAACACCTTCAAGTGTGTTCTGTCAACTGATATAACTGGTCGACAATGCTTAAAACCTGCTAGTAAAGGTTCAAATGGCCAAAATAAAAAATTAAACACTAATCGTACGAGTGTACTTGAACGATGGTGTAGCCAACGAACAATACTGTCCGGATTATTATCTTGTATTACTTACATATGCTATGGAAGAATGACAAACGTTGAGTTCTAATCTCTAAATAACAGTTCGATTGTAGCTTTTCGGGCATACCATCCTTTCTTATAAGTGCATCTGGTTTTGAAATAGTACTTGAATCTCCTCTATAATGCGTTTTATTGGTGTATCTGTCGATGTAGCGACTTGACATGTTTTGATGTTTGTTGTATATCACTTGTACCAAGCAAGTATATTCTGCATTGTATACAGTTATCTGTTACATACCATACGTAACTTTTTTTATTATGCGTATATACCACGAACATATATTCTCATCGGTTGAATGTGAGAACTTCGCAGTCCACTGGTCCGACTTACTCCTCACAACTTTGAAGTCACGACCCATCCGAATGGACCACTTCTGAATTGCATATACAGCTTATTCATTGTCTCGAAATCGCATGCTTCGTCTGAGTTCCTATATTGAATCATTCCAATCATCTAGTTAGACCGCATCATCGCATGTTCAATCGTTTAACTGTACTCCCGATCATATATCTTGGAAGCATTCGTACATTCCGTCATCTGCTGCGATGTGGCTGCTAGATCTAATATACGGATTTTGTGTTGCATAATATAACGTGACCATCGGATGGAATGTCTGTGCTTGGAGAATTGGTTGCTCTTTATCCTCATCTGAACTCTCAGCCTCCACTTCAATTGGGACTTCTGACTCAGAATCACCATCAATATTGAAAGTTAGACCTAATGAGTCAGCAATAACTGCTCTGTATAATATTATCGATTCGAATGCCACGAGTTCAGTCACTTGTGTCGTATGAATCTCCATGATGATTCGTTTATAGTATGAGTTTGATGATAGTCAATAGATTCATACTCGTCAAAATATCTATCCGTATTGGCAGCAATTTTCCCGTATTATTGCTATTGAACTTGCATAGGTTGAAAATCTACAAGAATATGCACACCAATACGACCAAACTCTGGTTGGATATCCCATAGTAAATCTATTTGATCTTCATCATCCAGACCAATAGCGTGGTATAAAACTTGATTAAATTCTGACAAAACATATGGCCATCGTAGAATCATACAAATGTACCACAAAAGTCGGGTCCAAGTTTCTAAGGCCACATATCTTTTGCACTAACTTATTGTAGGAGACTTTGCACCTAAGAATCTAGGGAAGAATGCTCCGTGATCATCATTTTGAATTTCGGTACCCCAGAACAAAAATATTCTAATTGAATTTAGGAGAGCCATTTCACAAGTGAAATTTTGTGACTGAAATTTTGAGAGTATTGCAAAATAATTAGCATAAGGAGTAGGTTGTAAATGAAATTGAGTTTCGAAAATACCCTTATATAGTTGAGTTTGTTTATGTGCTGACAGTACCACTACAGTAATAGATACTCAAAATCTTCAAAAATTACAGCGCATGCTAGCTGCAGCATATCCTGCAGATAGATTCGGAAGGATGAGAGAAGGAAAATTTCAATCTGAATTTCAAATAGAAAGAATACAATAATTGCTAAAGTTGAAGGAAAATAGATATTTCGGTGGTGGTTGTTGGTTCACGGGGAGAAAAGATGTGTCAGTGGTCACGGGTATTGTATAACGTCATCTCAGATGACGTTATACTGAACATAATGTCATTCCATTTGGCGTTATGTCCAATCTAGTATTCCCCTCCCCGCTATCCGGTCCATTCTAGTGCATTAAAAAAAAAGGGCTAAATTGAGTAACAACTCTTTCTTTTTGGTTTAACTCTTTCAAAGGCGAGGTTCTAAGTAACCAAGGATGTTTTTATAATTGAAGATGCTTTTCTCTAAACTTCTTTAATTGCGTAAATGAGCCCGAACTACCATTTTTTCCTTTTTATTTTGGAACCAACACTTTGTTAATACTATTACATTGCATCTATCATTCAAGCGCCTAGAATTACATCACAAAGATACACTTTTGTCAAGTCAAATCCTATTTGGAATCCTGCAACTAAGGCAAAATCTAAGGAGGGATAAAGCTTATAGAAAAGCATGCAAAAGAAATCAACCTAAAACATTTTCTCATTAAAAGAATGATAAAAATCCAATTGACTTTACAACCAATCAATCACCCGGAGGTTCTGACTCCGATATGAGAAATCATGGAGCCAGTATCTGTAATACTATCAACTCAGGAAAGGGGGGAAATTTTGCTGTTTGTCTCTTGCTACCTCTTTGAACCAAAAGAATGACTATGGTACCATGCTACACATCAAAGTTCAATCTTAGAGTTCCCAAATTGACTAAACAGAATTGCCATATCCATACCCTGAATCATTGTAGGTACGGCTATATCGAAGGGACAGTCTCTCGAAAAACCGGCCTTCCCTGATTTCTGTACTTTCTTTATGCACTTCTTGAACTTCTCATGACATTTAATGTTAGTTAGACCTGAAAACACCAAAGTAAAAATTCGTCAAATATGGTGTTGAAGATATTAGGGTCATAGATTATCTTTCCTGCAAAGAAATTTTAATGGACTGGCAATAAGGAAGTCTTTCAGAGGAGACAAAACACGGACAATATAAAAGACAATGAACACTTAATTCACAACCTTTGCTGTCTTCATGCTTGCTCGGTGAATAGCATATAGTGAAGAAGAATATATACACATAAGAAAGCACCAAGACATTTAATAAGTCAGTTGCCGTAATTGGGGATAATTTGCAGAAACAGAGTTACTAAGCGCTTGATGTCAACCGATACAAGAAGCTATTTCTATCAAAACTGGACTACACTAAAGCACATACATGTAAACGCCTGAAGTGGATGAGCCTGGAACCTTTTGATTAAGCTGCAAATTGGTTGTACTTAAAAAGGCAAAGCTACTAAGTGGCTGAGCTTCTAAATGTGAACAGAAAAGGCAAGGAACAGCTTAGCCCAATTCCTTGTAAAAACCTCCAAACAATTGAGAACACAAACAGCAAGTGAAAACAATTTTCCATGCTTTAGGCCTCAGCATCTATAATCTCAGCCCACCCCCCTACCCCCCAGAACTATCTAATGTTGGTGAGAAATTAAATCCTCAAGTACCAATAAAAATCCACACAAATACACATCAACGAAATGGATAAAAGCAATCTTTGGAAATAACCACATAGCTGTCTCAAGCTACTATAAGCATAAATCTGGTTACAAACATTAGCACAATGCAGAGCCAATACTACATAGTAATTTCCATAGCAAATGTAGGTTAAAACTCCATAACAAAGGAAACTGAACACTTGACATTGAGAAGAAAATATGCTACTATAAGATTCAAAAGTGTTAAGACTGCAATTTAGCTTCACGGCAAGCCAACGAAGTGGCTGCTCAAACTTTTCTTCTTCTAAAGGTCAGTTGGTATTACTTTGTCCTCGTCAAAACCTTACAACCTACCTCCCTACTCGCCCATTTTTAGCATGAAAAAACCACTCATTACTAATAAGTGAATGACTCATTTCAACAAGAACTATTGGAAAGGTGGAACCAACATTTCCAGGCTTAACTGCCATCGCAATAGTCAACAGACTTCTGAGGGTAGAAAATATCAGTTTCAGCAAGGAACAGAAACTTCTGACGTCTGATGGTGGAACACGGTGGACAAAGTGGTTAGACTAAGCACTATAATCTATTTCTCCATAACTACTTAATTCCATCCTTGTCTATCCAACTCCCAAGTTCTCTAACCCAAGGCAGAGATATTCAATTCTAAAAAATGAAGACAATGATAACCAAATAAGAGCAAGCCCTCCTCCACCGTAGAGTAAAATCATAAGCCACTTGACTTGTCAACTACATCCCATGGCACTGAAAGTGGCAACCGAGCTCCTAATAATCTTCTTTAGAACCAGCATTGTCCCGTCCAAGTTCTTTAAAGTAGGCAGCTAATTTTCCCTGCTTTTGGACTAACCTAAAGGCATCCTTACAGGTCAAAAAATCTTTCACTGTCAATCAGTGATAAATGGGACATGGTATACCAGCACTTTGTTACCCTATTGCTTATCAGAAGAAGGTGAGAGCAGCTTATAAGAGCTTATTCTGAAGGGTTAAATCCAATTCATTTAAGGAAGAAATAGTATTGTTTCTTTCAGGATCACTGCAACTACAAGACATACATTCAAGTTACAACTCATATTTGTCATTTCATACTATCGAGAATATAACACCGAACGTAAGTACGCTCTTGAAAGAAAAAAAAAAACTGATTTATTTGAGTTATAGAATAACGTCACACAGGGACAAAGGAAGAATACCGTGTTTCTCCACGCATTCATCGTGAATCTTGCAACAAGCATCGAGATCATCGCAAGGTTTCTCTCCCTGGCATCCGGACCACCCTACCCCGCAATACTTTCCATATCTAATCCCGATTGCTAATTCAAAATTTGTTAACAAAAATCAATAATCAAATAACAAAGAACAAATGATGAAGCGATTAAAAAATGAGAAAAAAGAGAACTAAGACAGATAAAGATAGTTACAATTGCAGTTTTCAGCAACACAAGTTTTGCTGCATCCGACCTATAAATCACACATCAAAGATCATTTAGAAGAACAAAAGCAGCAGAGACCTTCTAAAGTATTTGTAAGAAATCACAACTCGGGGAGAACACAAGCCAGGAACGATTAAAACCTGAGAATTATTGGAAGATCCAGCCATGACGGTGAAGAAGAAAAGAGAAAAGATGATGGCGAGAACCAATGCTGCGGCGAGACGATTTCTAATCCGCAGCATCGGCACTGTTTTACTTCTGCAGTTTCCTTTCTTTTGCTCTGTCCTGCTATGGCTTCGGTCCTCGCCTGGAATTTGATTTCCGAGCCAGACGGACATTATTTCCGGATTGGGAATGGGCGCGCCGCGCCGGGGGTCATGGGTATGGGGGACCGTGCGGGAGGGGATGTGGATGCTTAGGATTCCAATTACTGAAATAGCCCTCTAGAAGAGAGCTCAACAGTCCCGCTCTTATTGGTGGAACGGGGCCTTCGAGTTGGAAGTCAGTATCTGTTTAATTACCATTTTCTTTTTCTGGTTGCTCAATTGCTGCGCATAGAGTTGCTGAAAATGGTGATGACTCGGAAAAGAATTTTTCTATCTTTTCCCTTCTTTAAGCTGAGATGAGATCGGATAGAAGTTATTTGTGGAAACTTCTTTTCTTGATTTTATAATTGTAGAATATTATTTGTAAAATAAAAAATAGACAACAAAATAAATATGTATAAAAACAAAAGGATTAACTACACTTTGCTCTTTTAGATTTGTCTAAATTATAATTTTATCTCTTTATTCTGAACAAATTACAAATATATTCTCATCATTTATACATTTAAACTACTGAATTCTACTATTAATTGTAGTAAAAATATTTTTTAGAGAATGATGATCTCGTGTCACCATATTCTGCAATTCATTGATGTTTTTCGTCCCTTAAAGATAATTTATTTTTATTTTTACCAAACTTAAGAAAATTAGTTACTATAGATAAGCAAATGATTTTTACTTAGTGTTTTCCTTATACCCCTTGCTAATAAGAAGATGACTTGGCCTCATATTAATTTATCAATTTTGAAACTACAACTATTTACAATTTTTCAATTCTTGAAACTAACTAATTCGTTGAAGAATAATAAAAACTAGTATGAGTATCTACTCGCTACGCGTGATTTGTTATTTTATTTGTATTGTAACAAATGTATTAATTTTTAGAAAAGTAAATAATAAACTATATTAAGTTATTATAAAATAGGTAAAAAATTAAAAATCTAAAGAATTAAAAATATATAAGTTTAATAAAATTACAAAAATCAAAGACATAATTTTTTTTCAAACAAATAAAAAAGAAAAAATTAATGAGACAATATTACTAAATACAAATAAAAGATGTAATGTAAAAAATAAACCGGAGGAAAAGAGAGCCAAGATAATTTTTGACCTGTCTAAAACCGGTGCGCCAGTAGTTGTTCCTAGTCTAGCATCCTAATCATATTTAAACACATAAAAAAATAAGAAGAGACTTTTTAAGCAAAATCTTAAAATAATTGAGAACAATTTTGTAACAAAGGTTTAGAAGTAAGAAATGAAGTTGCAAAAAAGTTGGCTTACTACTGTGATTGTGAATGATGGAGCAGAAGAGTCATCTTCATTTTTAGGTGACGTCAAAGGGAGTTTTAGTCTCTGAAGATCATCACCATCATTATTTTATAGGCCAGGGAGTGGAAATAATAATCTAGCATCTTAGGCTTCAGATAATTCGATAACTATAAAATAAAATATTTATCCTCATTTAATTAATTCTTACCATTAAAATATAACCATTACAAATTCAAGTTTTTTCAATTTCTGATTTTTTATTTTAGTGAAGAAACCTCTCAACTACTATTTTGTAATTTAATGACGCTTTGAACGAATACAATTAGATAAGTGTAGATTTAGAAATGCTACTTCAAATTTCTTTGTCTTTTCATTTACCTATTCTTTTTCATTCATTTTCTACTTTCAACTTTTTCAATTTAATCTAAATTCCATTTAGTGCATACTCATTAGCTTTTTTGTTTATATAACTAAAGAGCTAAAAGATATAAAATATGTAACATACACATGTAACATAAAATTTATGAATTCTATATTAATGCTAATAATAATGAGATGAAAATATGTACTATGCATCTTGTTAATGTTATTCAACATTATATATAAATAATTGAAAATATTTTATTAAGTTCATGTATTTGTATTTTTAATATTAATGATAATAATAATAAGATGAACATGTACTACGCATCTTGTTAACGTTATTCAACATTAAATATAAATAACTGAAGGGATTTTATTAAGTTCATGTATTTATTTACTTATATAAATTTATAAATTTCATAAACTTATTAAATAACTTTACTATAGTAGATAATGCATTAGTGATTATCTATCAATAAATTTAATAGATATTATTATTATTAAAGTAATTAGTAGATTCATGTATTTTAATATAAAATAAATTTCACCAAAATTAAGGTGATTAGTTATTTATAGATTAGATTTAAGATAAATTCAAGATCATTAGTTGTATCTAAAAGTTTAAAAGTCTATTGTTTAATATTGTTTAAAGATTCATTGATTATATAATTAATTACATACTATCAATATTAAAGTAATTAGTAGTTTCATGTATTTTAACATAAATGAAATTTTACCAAAACTAAGGTGATTAGTTATTTATATATTAGATTTAAGATAAATTCAAGATCATTAGTTGTATCTAAAAGTTTAAAAGTCTATTGTTTAATATTATTTAAAGATTCATTGATTATATAATTAATTACATATTATTAATATTAAAGTAATTAGTAGATTCATGTATTTTTAACATAAATTGAAATTTATTAAAATTAAAGTGATTAGTTATTTATATGAGTTAAGCACATTAATCAATAAAGTAATAAATTCTCAATATTCAACTTGGCATCATTAAAGTTAACTTAAGTTTTAAAAATTCTACATGTCATCTCCTAGTGATTCCACCCCAATTTTAATATATATATATATATCTATATATATATACTTACTTCCATCCTTGAGTTCTATCCAGCTCCCAAATTCTCTAACCGGAGGCACTGATCTTCAACACTAAAATTGAAAACAATAGAGAGCCAAATAAGAGGGAGCCCTCCTCCACCATAGAACGAAAGCAATAGAAGACCAAATTGTCGATTTCAACCCATGGCACTGAAAGTGGCTAGTGAGGTCCTACTGTCATGCTGGAGCTATCATTTCCTGCTTGGCGAAGGGTTTGAGGTGTATTGTTATCTCGGAAGATGCTGAGCTATTGGGTATGTGGCATGGATCGAGGTTTGCTCGAAGCGTGGGGTTCGCTGATATGGATATCGAAAGTGACGCGACAGGACATTGTTTGTAAGGTTACTTCCTCTGATCCTGAACTGTCTTGCTTGGTTCATCTCCTTGCTGGTATCAGAAGGCTCGCCATTGAACTCGATTCTTGTATTTTTTTTTTTAATTCATAACGAGGATAATATTCCAGCTATCTTTTGGCTAAATATGGTCAATCCTTAAATCAGTTAAGCTACGGGTCGTTCCTGCTAATGTATTCCAAGCCTCTATGGCTGATTTCTCTTTTGAGTAATGAATGCAATTTATTTTTTCCTTAAAGAAAGATATAAATGTAAACATAAATATCTTTTTTTGGGGGGTCCTTCATAAAACTTAAAGGACGATATTGATCTGCTTTCGTAGTCTACTTCCTGCTGGGAGATCAAAATTTAACGGTGCCTGTGATAGCCATCATAGAACAGAAAGTGTAAATGAGGAGTAAAATTTGGCAAAAACTACATTCAACAAAGGCAGGAGTAGATTTAGAGAAAAACATAAAAGTGCTATTACAAAGTTCATCACCCTACAATCCACAGGAGAGGGAACTAAATTATCAATTCAGATATTATTGAGGCAATTAATGTAACCCACTGATTTCTCAGCTTCAAAATTCTCGCAGGAAAACAAAATCTTGCATGTAAACCCCCCAATTGTCAGAGAGGCCTCAACAGAGTCAATCCTTCTGAAATAATGCTTACCCAACTTGTCATTTTCAGACATAGTAACCAGTGAATGTAAAACCCCTTCCAACAACCTCACCAGCACAATACCATGCAAAACATTCAAGGCCAAACAAAGCAGCTATGCCAGCATCCTCGACCTTCAATTCATACCTGTTTTTCCACATATGCTTGATGTAATCAAGTTCCTTCCAGAAGGATTCACAACGACCAGGGATGCTATGACAAGAAGAAATTTTAATTAGATGATTCAGCCAATCTAAGAACCTTTAACTTTCATAAATAAAAAATTACATTTAAATCTCAACATTATAATCGTATGAAGACTTGACACAAGAAAAGCTCAAACTTCATAAGACCCTCTTTTGTTAGGAGTTTGTGGTTGTGATTTCCTAGACAATCAAGCAAAATAGGAAAGTGTTTTTAAGAAAAAATTATGGAATGATCCACACATTTCGAACAATATTCATCCCTGATAAGACACAAATAACTAGAACATAATAGGTCATTTAACAATAAAACACACAAGTCAAAATATAACTTTAAGTCATTAATAATAGCATAAGGAATCACAGGGGAAAATAAATGTGATTTTTCAGAACGGTTACTAAATTTACTAGCTTTGCCACTGGAAAAATCAAAGCAATCAGCATGTACGTTGTACAAGTATAAATCCTAAAATCTGGCACAACAACATCAACTTTAGAGTTGAAACGGGTATGTTTGATGACCCAACTGCTACAACAACCAACAAGGCCAGAATTAACCGCGCGTAACAAGTTAAACATGAGGCACAGAGTATAAACCTAGCAAGACGAGTGTAGAACAGCTGCTTGGACAACTCGCTGCATTTATCCACAGTTGGAGGCTCCTGAATGTACTGCTTGTTCTGCTCCAACAACTGTTTGTAATACTCTGAACCATGCTTGGAAACAAGTTGCGTAGCTTGGGAAGCCTTTGATTGCAGTTGCTTCAGCCTTGCAGCCGCCATTTAGCCTGAGATAAATCCTAGATATAATACAAAAGTTAATAAATGGATGTTCAAACAATTGACTATGTTGAGCAAAGAAATGTGGTTATTGACCAGGGACATCTGGGAAATTTTGCACAACACACGTTAAGGAATAAGGAGATAGGAATAGAAACCATGAAGAAATCTTACCTCAATATAGATTATTGTAAATAACCTATACAGTTCTATGCAAGGTTTAGAGAGCTAATTTGACGCACATAGATGCACATAAACATATACAAGAATTATGGGGAGAGAGAGAGAGAGCTGTTTTCCAAAAATGTCAAAGTGATTGTCAGTGGGCTTGTGAAAGCGTGCAGAGTTTCATAGAGTTCGAGCAATTGGCTCAACATTCTGAAGCTAGAAGAAACGGAGCAACATACCCACTATTCCTTAATTTTTTTTACAAAGTTTGCAGTTATACCATCTTAAATTACTGTCAGTTTACATATACGAACAGTTAGAACTGTAATATTCAGATTACATTCTAATCTAGATGACATTCCTACCAATTTATTTTACTGATCCACCACAATTCCACTAAACTGAACTGCAGCTTGGCGGCATTTTAATTAGCACAAGTAATACAATGTCTTATGATAAAATACAATGGAAAATATAAACCTAACTGTGTAAAAATCAAAACTTTGTTAAGTTAAATCCGCTTAAAGAATTCAAAATTAGGAAAAATTATCTTTCTTTCCTCACTGAATTAGGAGCTGTTTCTATAAACCTACTCACGGATCAGCCAAAAATATGTAATCGCTAATGAGTTCAGAGCCAAATACTAGAAAAGAACCAGCACATTAAACCCTAAATACCAATAAACAAGTTCACAAAAACACACAGAAAAAACAAACAGATAAAGCAAATACACACGCTCACAGACATCAAAGCATAATTAAGGCCAAGATCTGACAGAAATTCATCTGAACCCTAAAAGATGAGCTAAAACGTGAAAATAAAAAACCAAAACGGAAAATTCCAGTGAAGCAAAAAACCGATGTTGAATCTGAACCGCTGTTACCTCTACTGGTGAGCGAAAGATGCTTTTAGATCAATGAGTATAGAAGTATGAGGCAACGTGGATTCCCTCTCGCCGCCGCTGGGGTTTGTTTTGGGCGAGACTGTGTGACTGCTGAGAAGATCGAGTGATGGAATAGAAAAAGGGCATTGGCTACCGCAGTAGAATTTTACAGCGAGTTTTTAACTGCGGTTACTTCTCTGTGGTTCTGACTTTTAGCTTTGACTTGGGTGAAAAGAAATCCTTCTCTCTCTCTCTCTGAAAAAAACATAATAAATCCATTGGCTAAGATATATTATCGGGTAACATTTATTACAATTTTGAAATTTCCCATTAATAAAGTGATTTTTTATAATACATGTAGAGATGCAAATGTTATTAAGAAAAAAGAGATGAAAATGGGAATTGGAACATCCACCTACTCGGGGGAAAAAAGGAAGAAAAGAATTGCAACATTGACATAGTTGAACGTTTTTTATTAATTAAATTATTTAAATTATTATTTTATTAATTTAAAAATTAAATATTTTATTTTAATTTGATATAAATATTAAAAAATATTTTAATTACTATAATATTTTTATTAATTAAAAATATAGTGATAAAATTCATATGTTAATAAAATTTAAATATTTAGATTAAAATATTTTAAAAAATAAATAATAAGACTATTATATTAATAAAGTTTAATTATTTTAAATTAATAAAATTAATAGTAAAAGTTAAATAAATATATATTACTATTTATCAAGTGTGTATTTAATTTTGAATATTTTTAAAAAATATATAGACATTTAACTTTGAAGGAGGAATGCAAAGTAATAATATTTATATATTCACTTTATTTTTAAAAAATTGTCTTTTGTTTTCTCAAAAAAAATAAACATTTTGAATCGTCTGACAGCTCGAGTGGATCTATAAGTCAAAATATAGGCGGCCTTTATCCATATTGGGCCGAGTCTTCATGACAGTGCATCCTATAGCCCTAATCTCAACCAACTACAAAGTACACGCAAGGGTTCGAACGTCGCGGCACGGCGACCCAGCCCATTATGTCCAATTTAGTTGTGCCTTCCCTCCTCTGCACTGCTCCAAACACAAGAAAATTCTATAAAAAAAAAAGAACAATAAAACCCCTTAAACTTGTTTATAGCCAAAAATAAAATTGTCCATCATACTCTGTCGATAATTTATGAGTGCATTACTCATCAGTGAGACTGATGGTGTATTTAAATTTGTTTGAGTTTATAATTTTTTATGTTGAGTTCTGTTAAAGTTAATTTTTTATAAAATGTGAGATAGAATCTTATTGTATTTGATCTCGAATTAAAACCAAATTCAAATATATCCGAGTTTGTAGAACCAGTGATTACACTAGAAATAACTATAATCTAGGTATATAACCTATACATGAGAAATTGTTGAATAATTAAAGTTTGAGATTTGTATTTAGATTGGATTAATGTTTGGTTTGAGAATTTTTATTTTAAATATTATAAAAATAAATTATTTATAAAAAATAAAATTTAAAGTAAAATTTCCGGATCGGAAGGAAATCAAAATTATGTATTGGGAATAGTGCCTATAAATTCTTCAGAATATTCAAGAAAGCAAGCATGTGTTTTATGAATTTCGAGGTGAAGTGTGCGCAGCTACGGATCACTAATCTACGACTATATACATAAACAAAGAGCTTAAAATGAGTTCCAAGGCAAACATGTTTATGTTGCTAAGTTTGGGCTTTTGTAGCTGTTTTGCACGGTTGTATGGGAGCTGGCAATGCCAATCTATGATTCCAGAAGTCCAAGTTGGCCAATCTAGCTAGCTCTGCTCTTGCTTCCACATTTCTATTGGAGATGACATTTACGAGGTCAAGCAGAGTTGGAAGTTAGCGTACTGAGTCCCACATTTTTTACTACTAGTAGCTATTCCTGTTTCAAAATATATCTACTATTTTTCTTTCACACGATAATTAAAGTTTTAATAAATTTAATAAAAAATAATAGATATTTAAAATATTTTTATTTAAAAATAGTTAATTAGTATACTAAATTTAAATTTAATATTAAATATTAATATTTTAAGTAGTAGGTAGTTTTTAGGAAAATTAACAGAGTTTTACAAAATAAAAATATTTAAAAAGTTAGTTAGAGAAAATGATAAAATTAAAAATAAAATAATAAATAAAATCTTTATATAAAAAGATGATATATATTTTGAAATAAACTATAAAGAAAAATAGAATATATATTAATGAAACGATAGTTGTAATCAGATTTAAAGCTATTGACAATGTAATAAATTCTATGAAATATACTAATAGATACACTCGTGCATATATGTGCACATTAAGAAATATATATTATGCATTCATAGTGTTTTTGGATAAAATTTGCGAGCATTTGATGAGTTGAATACTTCATAAAGTCCAAGTTAATTTTAACAAAGCACTAACTTTACTATAAATACAAGCTGGATTCCAAAATCGTTAGGACTTGATCTTGCCTGCCCTCTCATCGAGATAAGAATTTTCCTTCTTACTTCTAAGTAGTGCACAAAACTCATAGAGTACATGCATTAAAAAAAGAAGATCACAGGCACTTGCTCAAAATAATGTCCCCATATAACCTAATAGTCTTGTGTAATTGGTAAGCGGATTGGTAATAACAATACAAGATTACGAGTTTAACTCTTACTTATAGTACTGTGTTAAAAGAGTTTTTGAGTCTGACTAAGAGTTAAATTATGTGGGCGCAACTTGTAATGAATTTGAATTAGTCTTATTGATTAATAATTATTATCAAATAATCTAAGTTAAAATAATCATAATCATAATAATAATGTCGGCATATCTAAAAAAACCAAATAATGTCGGCATTAAAATATTTCTGGTCAAGGAAAGCAGCCATGAATTACGAGTTGCGACACTCAAAAAAGGCCGTTCTTGGCGCATTCCAAAGTTTGTCTATGGATTACAATTCTGCATCCCAAAAATTTTAAAAAAATTGAAGGGTAAAAACAAATTCAACTTGGAAAATAGTACTTAATTTTTTTAAAAAAAGAACCAATAATTCGTGGAATTCTTGTAGTCAGAGTTGATGGGGAATTCTTTGGATCACAATTTCTGAGAATTTCAACACCGTCGAATGCATACAAAACTTTGATGAACATTCATAATTTGGTATAGAGTATAGCTCCAAAGAAGGAAGCTTCTACGTCGTTTTTAGCACCAAATCAGCGTCGGTTAAGATCTAATGGGGTTCACAAAACGTGTTTACACAAGCACGCTTGTTAAATAAATACTACTAGTATATTTTAGCTGACGCAAATGTAATCGGAATCAGTGGCGGAGAAGGAAGGAAAGAAGGGAATGTGATCCCTGATCACAACTCATAAGAAAAAAAAAAGAAAAAACAAAAAAATTGTCTCTTTTAATTTTTTTAGTTCTTTTGCAACGTATATCAAATTTCCACGTGGCGGCTGTATCTTCTATGAAGATTCGAGCCATCTGATTGGTAAGGTTTAGAAGATTTCCAATTCCCTTGTCCGCAGAGAATCGACATCTTATATACATTGGGTGATTAGGTGAGCTCTTGTTAATCTTTTTTCCAACCGCTTCAAATACTCAGTCTAATCTCTATAAGCACTCAAAAACAAAGAACTTTATGTATATAATGAACCCTTTTGACTTTGATTTTTTTGCAATATTATTATTAAATAAAATTGATTGTAGTTTAATTTTGCACTAATGTCAACCAATATTTAAGGTGGAAGTTAGTTAATCTCATTAATTTCAACTAGCACTTAATATGTTGATATTAGTCATACTTGTAGTCTATCTGTTGATTAATCTACAGTTAAGAAAATGCATTAAGGATTGATTATGTAAGATGTTGATGAGACCAGAGGGTCAAAGATGATGGATGAACTGCGGGCAAGAATCAGAATCAAAAAGTTTAATTAATTTAAGGGTATAAAAATGGAAAATATTTCAGACTGTAATGCTCACCATTCTGGAGACATGAAATGCTTAAATCTTAATTAAACACAAGTGCTTAAGAATCTCTTGAGACAATTCTCTACTACTACAACTACTAGATTTTAGCATAAGAGTGATCTTTGTTTGTCTTTGATTGCAAACGCAGGGACAACATAAGCTGTTAAAAAGTAACCTTTGTTTTATGTTGTGATGCCTAAGTAGTAGTGGTAGTAGTGGTAGTGGTAATATTTTATTTACGCAAGCTAACAACTCCACACAGTTATGCTGTTTCTGCAGTCCCAGTTGTGCCTTTTCAATGTGAAAAAATATCCCCATTTCCAAGATTCCTCAGTTGTAATCAACTTTGAAGATTAATGAGTTCTTACCAATAATTTTGCTCCATCATCTTCTTTTCATGGGACCCAACTCACTCGCATGTTGTAAACCAGAGATACTTTCATCTTTTGACGACAACCTAGTTGGTTTTATGGTCATTCTCGCTTAAAAGACTAAAATACTAACACCAATTAGTCGTCATAGATATTATTCATGATTTTATGAATCTTGGTATTTCATACCATGTTTGCCTTTTTCATTATTACTATACTAGGCGATAATATTTCATCTCAAAACTAAATTTAAAATTTAAAATGTAGAATTCGTATCTCTTTTACAAATAATTTAATTTTTACGAAATTCAAGACAAAAATTTTAAAATCAAATCCAATCTAATCACAGTCTAAATATTTCATATATAATTGAGTTATAAATATTACTATAATCATTAAGATCTTATTATCAATGTATATATATATATATATATATATATATATACAAAATTTCATAATTTGTCAATGTCAAAAGGGCAAGGAGGTCTCAAAAAGAGGAGCGGTGACAACTGACAATGACACAAACCTTCGAAACAATATTTTTAAGGTCCCTTTCTCCTTCCTTTTTCTCTCCTGTCTAATCTGATAATTGAGCACATCCGGGTACGTAAATTTCGGTTAACTGACTTTGAAGTCGGAGATCATAAAGTGATTCTACAAGGACGGTTGGTCCCTATTGATGATATTATGAACAAGAAGTTCGACCAGAAACCACAGATTTACAGAATCACAAGGCGAGAAGACGATGATGAATCAAGATTTCGTAGTTAATATAATACCCACAACTACTGACGTGTCTGACTTTTGGAGGTTGAAATCTCCCAACGCCCGTCATGGATCATTCATTGAGTTCTATTTTACCAATTCTTATAATTCTTGCTCTATAATGCAACCCATTACAGGCAAATCTTTGAACTTCTGCGCGCGGATTTCCATGATCTCGTGCCTCTTGACTCTTCAAACTTTTTCGCACATTCTTCTTGCCATTTAATTAATCTGCTTCCCCATGTATACTAATCCTCGCTTCATCCGTCAAAAAAAATTAATTTGTTATATATAATGCAAAAAGAATCTATAAACATTTTTATTTCCATCTCGATGCCTAAAATTGGAGGAGTGCACGCTCTTAAATGCAATGTTACTATTTAAAGTTCGTAGTTTGTACGAATCATTAGAAATAAAAATATGAATCGGATTTAAAAACTATGATCATCTAAAATACTGCTATAATAAAAAGGAGGATTAGTTATTAGAAGAGAATTAAGGGAATGAGCTTAGTAGATTGGTGAATGATTAAATGGTGTAAATTAGCAATGATTAGATGATGATTAATGATTAAAATCCTTAGAACTCGCAGGTTCTAACATTCTGTTGCACAGGAAATAGAAGGAGGAGTGGGGCCAAGATATCTTCTCGCAGCCTCCATTTTGTCTTGTATTTGTATGCAAATCAGAATCTTAATGATCTTATGTATGTATCTCTGTCAGATGTTAACTACTCCTAGATCTTCTCAAATATTTTGCATGGACTAACGTGCAATTGGTCACCATTGTCTTAATTTTGATTAGATATAAAGGTTTGATGATTAGCTATTGCTAAATGTTACTTCGCCAATAATCATGATTTGATAATTAATGGGTTATGACTGATGTCGATGAGATTGAGATGAAAGACTTTTACCTGCTTTTTATACTAATATGTTCCAACTCTTAATTCATATTTGCCCCTTCATCTTTACAGTGATGTTTGAGTAATCTTAACGGTTTAATGAAAAAGATTCTTTTTATTTGCCACCAATTTATAAGAAAGATGGTAATTTAATTGGTTAAATATGCTAATATTAAATGATAGATTTTGAGTTTAGTACATCTTACCCTAAAGCATTTGAGACTTGAAAATCAATATAAGATAAGAAACTTTTTAAATATATATATACTATTAGCAAAAAATACCCGTGCTATGTACAAAGAAACAATTTTTAGTAAAAAATTATTGTACGAATTATTTTAATAACTAATAATAAAATATAACATAAATAATTAGATGGTCAAATACGCAAAGATCTATTTATATAATCAAGTAATTCAAAACTGGTAAGATGTTGAGGTAATTATTCACTAACTTTTCTAATGTCTTAATAAAGAGATCACCATCTACAAAATTAGTGAAAAATATTTTTTAGTAGTTATATATTTAAGAAATTATAAGCATAAAAATTTATTTAACATCTCAGTTTAATACAACATTACCTAGTTGAATGTATCAAAAAATTTTAAATATTTCTGAATGTGTAAACAATCTTCATACCAATTTACTTTAAGGATAAAAACTACTATGGGCAAAATATTTTTATCTTCCTTTAATATAGGTGTACGCATCACAAATGTAAATGCAAAGCTTATACAGGAATTTACATGGTCTTCTATTAACTTGTATCCATTTTTCAGAATGCCATGTAAATGAAAATCTCTCAATGATACATAAGTTGCATAAAATTTATAATTAAATATTGCGTTTGATAAATTATATATTGAGAGATATATACACATTCATGTAGTTAAATACCTTTGATTGTAGATCTCTTAAATAAGTCATTGGACAACGAAAAATAACTCCACATGTTTGTCTTTTAGAAAGGTGTGCATACTTTCAATAAAATTTTTTAGGATAATTGTACGATTTAGTCCCAGTTGTTTTAATTCTTGGACAGGTTAGTCCTTATAGAAATATTTGAACTTTTTTTTATCCCTTACCTATTTTTGAACAAACTTATTAGTCCTTTCGGTGAATTCCAGAGAATCTTCTTGCCAAACCAAGCATGTGCCATTCACGTGAGGCAAATTTGAAGGTTAAATTAGCCAATTCGGGTGCCCCTCCTCTCTCTCTCTCTCTCTCTCTCTCTCTCACACACACACACACACACACACACACACACACATGACCCAAGTGATCCATCTCGACCTCGCTGTCCACACTGCACACTGCTTTTTCACAGGCGAGTTTTCATTCTCCTACGTACTACAGTACAACTTACACTACAGCATTCAACAAATTTCATGCGAGTTGCAGACCAATTCCCTTCCACACACAGAGAAAGCCCAGACCGAAGTAGTGTACACCCATTTCACTGCATAATGCATAGACACAGCTACTACATAGTCTATGTTTTAGTTGATTAGCTTCAACTTAATTTTATTGCGAAAATTTTCTACTTCGAAGTGACCTCTTTGTTGGATTACATAGGTTGCTGCAATGTCACAACTAAAGGGCTAGTGACAACATGCTTTTCGTCTGACCATACCATTGAACCACTACTCAAACTCGAACTTCCCGATGACAGTTTCACTGCCACAGCCTCAACTCTGTCCAGAAAACTCAGCTTCTGCCCCAACCTTCTAAAGCGAGCTGCTCCGACTGCATTGTCACAGTGGTCCCACT